>CM062815.1:289026261-290226261 GCA_031772625.1 Pinus tabuliformis | reverse complement strand
TCATCCATGCAACACTTCCTCATGACTTTTCCAGCCAAAATTTTAGTGGCAACCTTCACCGTGGGGTTAGTAATGTTAGTAATGGAATACCCATATGGCTTCTTGACAACTTTGAACTTGTCCTTCATCCTCTAAGCGAGGTTGCGCTCGCACGTCTTTCCGCCAAATTCCCTGGTTGGATTCAGTCTCGAATGAGGTAATAATGTGATCCAATGGATTAGCATATTGGTTATGGGGATCGGTTCATTCAACCGCAGGGACCCGTCATGCACCAAGAATAACAACTTCTTGATGAAAATTAAGTTTATCGGAGCACCGTGGTAGTGAGGCACCCGTAGCATGTTCAATAACCCTGACTTGCTAACTATAAAAATCCATTCCGCCGACTCTAGTGTGGTGACACCAGACTCCTTGTAGAACACCCTGTTCATGAGAATAACTGTGGCAAGGTGGGGGAACTTCTTGAGGGCTGCCAAATCCCAATCTTCAAGCTTCAGATGCGGCATCCACACTAAGCACGAACCTTCAAAGGGTAGGTTCATCGATAACAGGGGTGTGTTAGGGAGGAATTGTCCCTCATCTGGGTCCCTTAGTATTTTTACATTGCCCTGGTGCAGAGGGATATACTTAGGCAGCCTAGAAATAGGGTCTATCCCCTCAATATCTATATCTTCCACACCCTCCTCAACCTCTAGATCTACCACATTTCCCTTCTCTTTTGCACTGGGCTTTTCTTTCCATTGAGCCTGTGTAGCTGCATGTTTCCTCAGTGACTCATGCAAAGGCATCAACTTCTTCTGCTTATTCTTATTTGGCTTGGGAACCTCTCTCGTCGGTGTGGGCTTTCGCCTAGGTGACCTCGGAGCCATAGACACTATTGCTAAAACCTCCCTACTCACACGCTTAGGGGCAGCTCCCTCAGAGGCAACAATATCTCTAGTGCTTCTAGTTTCTGTGGGACTTGGTCCTAACATGATATGTCGAATAAGCTCTCTTTCTAACTCGAGATATTAAGAAAACATGGGGCTTGTGAGCAAATCCTCAAAGAACTCATGGTTCATGCACAATAGATAGCACAACTCAAAAATTCTCATAATGCAAAGTGTTTCTCATTGGAAGGCCACTTGTAATTTATAAGTGAATTTGAATTCAAATTCAACCATTCCCCCCAAAATCCATCCATAAATGTGAGATTGACGACGGATTCCCCGATATTTTACTAGTAAATTCAACCTTAATTGCCTTAAATTCCCCCCCTGCTCCTTTTAAATATCTAATAGTAGTTGAATCATCAACAATGATGGTAATGGTCACTTTTTGGCTGCACTGCATGGTCTCCAGCCCTATAGTGCATCTCCCTTTGCCCTTCTTCTGGTACTATGACATCCTTAGGTTTCGCATAGACCCCCTGTTGCACAACTCTACAAACTGGGTAGTGTAATTTATAATCCCATGACTCCTTGCTATTGCCTAGAGTGCTGAGATTTTTCTACCATCATGTAGTCATCGAGTTGGATCCTTGATGTGTGGCTTCAATCAACTTCCATTTACCTTTCCTGGAAATGGATCTCCATTCAATTTCACAAGTTGACTGCTCCACCATTGGTAATCTATTTGATAACATATGGACCCTGTCAGTCCGTCTAAAATTTTCCTGGAAACTTATCAAACTTATTGTCATATAATAAACTATATTATTTACCTTGAAGGTGCATAGTTTGATGTGTCGATTGTGCCATGATTTTTCACATTCTTTCTGAACTTACTAATGGAATCCAACCAAAAATCTATCTTCCTCAAGCTCTGTCAGTTGCTCGAGCCACTCTTCTAATGCTCCACAGTTCGCCATCCCTATGAATGCTGCTATGCATAGACTAGGCATGATATACTCCATAGGGATCACAACCTCTACAACATAAACCAATCTAAACAGTGTCTAACCAGTAATATTTTTACTACTAGTTCTATAATCCCATAACATAGTTGGTACGCACACGTCCCAATCATTCCTCTACAAATTGCAAACCTTTGTCACTACATTCTCAAATATTTTATTAAACACCTCAACCATCCCATTGGCCTAAGGATGATATGGCATACTCTTTTGGTGATAAACTTGGAACTCCTTTGTCAGTGCGTTGATGGTTTCATTAAGAAAATGTGTACTGCGATCAATCATTAAAATATTCATCTAGCCAAACCTAGTCAACACATATTAAAATAAGAACTTCATTGTCATTTCCCCTATACAGTCCTTCATGGGATGTGCCTCTGCCCATCTAGTCAAATACTTAGTTGTGGTGATGATATATCACACACCTGTGTTTTTTCCTAGAGGTTGAATCAACCATACAATATCAATTGCCCATTTCTCAAATGGCTGCAATTATACCTGTAGATCCAAAAGGAGCTCATCCCTTTGTGATGGCCTGCCAGTTATCTTACATGTATCGTACACCCTACAATATGCCTCAGAATGCTTATGAAATGTTGGCCACCCCAACCCAGCCATAAAATATTTTACGTTGTTGCTTTTCCTGCATAATGGCCTCCCGCAGCTCCCCCATGACCTTTAGCAAGGATATTATTCCATTCGAAGTCCGACACATAATGTCGCAGTATTTTTTCTGATCCCATCTTATACAAGTGGCCTGCAATCATAGAAAAGTATGCCACATGCACTACTAATGCCTTCTTCTCGTGTATCCCTTTGGAGTTCTACCTATAGTTAGGAAGTGGATAATGTCTGTAAAATGATTTCCTGCTATGTGCACCACAAAGAGATGCGTACTAGGAAGCCCCTCCTCTAAATTGGTATGCTCCTCTCCTGTCTCAATGCGTGACAGATGATCTAGCCCTACATTCAATCTCCCTGGCATCACAATTACTTCGAAATCATAATCTTGAAATAATAGTAGCCATATGCATATTTGCCCCGACCACAAGTTTGTTGACTAGGTACATTAATTCAAAATGGTCTGTATACATCTTAAAGTGTCCACCTCACAAGTAATGTCTAAATTTCTAGAGCACGTACACCATAGCCAACCCTTCGCACTCGGTCGTCGAGTAATTATTTTCAGCCTTAGACAATTTTCTGCTCGCAAATGCTATAAGGTGATCCCATTCTCCTTTAATGGCCTTTGTCAGCACTACTCCCAATGCAATACATCAAGTGTCCATGTGCACATGAAATTCATTCTTCCAATCTGGGAAGACTAGGATTGGCACGCTGACCATTTTTTCCTCTAATATATCCAAACTTCGATGACATTCTTCATCCCAACAAAATGTAGCATCCTTCTTTAATAGCCTTTCCATCTTGCAGTAATCTCAGCATAGCTCTTGATAAACTTTTGATAGTATCTAGTATGACCCAGCATTGCACGCTACTGTTTAATACTCCTCTATGCCTCCAAATTAATTATGATTGTGATCTTAGCAGGGTTCACCATTAATCCTTGTTTGCATACCACATGACTCAACAAAATTCCGAAAGGGACGCAAAATAATAACTTCTTCAAATTTGGCATGATATGATACCTCCGACATGTATCAAAAATCAAGTGCAAACTAGCTACATGGCATTTTACCAGTCCAAACATTGTCCAATCATGAAAGTATACCTCCAAAAATTTGTGAATGAACTCTTTGAATGCCACAATGACTATGCGCAAGAATATTGTCGGCACATTCTTAAGTCCAAAAGGCATTACCGTATATTGAAAGCATCCCCACTCAGTTGCAAAGGTAGTGTTACTCCTATATTCTGGTAGGATATTTATTTTATGGTATCCAGAGAACCCATCAGTGAATGAATATGCCTCCTATCTGCCAACATTATCCAACACTTCATCTATGAATGAAGTTGGGAAAGGATCATGAACGCAAGCATCGTTCAACTTCCTGAAATCTACGCAGATCCTTATTTCATCCTTCTGCTTATTTTCCTAAACTACCATGGGACTCACCCAATCATATTCTTCCACTGGCTCAATAATACCTACTGGCAGTAGCTTGTCCAACTCTAGGTGGACCTTTTCCTTGTACTTTGGATTAATGTGATATGGCCTTCATTTAACAGGCTTCGCGTCTGGTTTCAAAGTTATTTTCATCACTCCCAAATTGCCTATGATGCCTTCTAAGTCTAAAAACTTTGTGTGAAATAAGTCCTGATATCAGGAAGCAACTCAATGACCCTATCCATCATAGAATCATCCTAGTAGTCCCCTATCTCCACAAACTTTGGCTTTCCCTCTGTACCAATGTTCACCTTTCTGGTTTTTAGTGGCGCAGTTATATCTCGATTCTCTATCTAATGTTCCTCAACTTCGCAGTGACCTTCAACCTTTTGATATTAATGTTCCTTGTATCCTCACCTTCTTCTTCAACAATCACATTGTAGCATTCCAATGCATGGCGCAGCTGGGTTATCTAATTTGGCTGAATCAAATCCAAGGGGTCCTATAGTATTTTGAAGATTGTTGCCTTGACCACCTGCAACGCTTCATTGATGCATTGGAATCCATCCTCAAAGTTGAATGTCATCAAGAATTGATGTCTCAAAATATCCCACTTGTTAGTGCTGTGGCCGAGCTCTATTTCTAGGTACCAATTCAATGGTATTACATCCAAAGTGTGACAAAACAAATGCAGCCACTATGGTTGTAGATCTACTCGATAAGTATCAGTGCATTTTGCTAAGTGATCGCATAGATCACTCCTCCCTTCATATTTCTCTATCAGTCACACTTTTGGGTGACCCAACCACAACTTCATCATTCTTCGATATTCACACCATCCATCAAAACTATCTTTATGCATACCCCACAACCTTGCGGGCATAGCGTGGAGCACCCAATCCAGTTCTTGGAAGTGATGCTTCTTAGGAACTTCCCTTTCAAATGCATCCAAAAAATTTTCTACATGAGTTAGACCATCATAATTAGGAAAACTCCTTACCTCCAACGAGACACAGCGCACTGATTTAGTCATCATGTTATAGCGCAATGTAGATACTTCATGCAACCTATTCTATGAGTGCTCCAGTTCTTCATCTGAATATGACGTATATGAACTTTCATGGTACCATGCATGCATCCATCTGTTGTCAGATTCACCCAATCCTAGTCTCATGCTATTATTTTGTAGATCTGGTCTAAATCATTGTCACTTTCATAATCATAGACTGGCTCAATATAACACGGCCCTTCTGTAAGGTCCAAAGGTACTACTATGTGAAGAAATTTCCTCTCAAATGACATCATCCACTTCTTCAGATTGATCACCCGATTCATGTCAATAGCCCAATCTATCCGAAGGAGTGCGGGGTAGGGATTGTTGTCATCCATAATCTTTATCACTTCAAAATCAGCCAACGCACTCACATCTGCAATATCTACTATCAGTTCCTGTAATATTCCCATGGGAATAATCTTCTGTTGATTTTCCATCCACAATTGAATCAAAGACCACTACCGCATAGGTCTCCCCATTCTTTCCCACATCTGTTTAGGCCATACATTTGCATCCGACCCCAAATCTAGAATAACTTGAACCATTTTGTACTCCCCTATTTGCGGAGTGAGCCTCATCTCCCACCCTGGTCTTGCATTATGCTTACCATTTTTCTGACTACGTATGGTCCTTCAAGAACATTTTATTTTCCAACACATTTATTTATTAACTCCTGTATCCCTTTCACAACGATCTTATCATGAAGAAGCTTCATACATGTCTCCAAGAATGTGGTAAGCATGGAGGGGTCCATTTCCTCAGATAGTTGATCCCGAATTCCTAAGATAGAGGCCTCAACGAAGCTTTTCTTCACTTCCATGAATGTTTCTTTCATGTGCTACAAATCAAAGCCAACCTATTTTTTTGGAGCCTTGCAGACCCACTCACCTTCTTTAGGTTGCTTTCCTTTATCCTCGTGAGTTGTCATTCCACTTCACAGAATGATATTCAAATTAGGATCCTCTTCGTGGAGTTTAGCCCTCAGCATCTCCAGGCTTTGGGTAGGTTGCTAAGGCTGTGCCCTTCTCTATTTTATTTTAGCTATCAATATAGGGTAGTCCTCTGTCATGTGGTAAACCCGAGTGCGGTATCGGCATGACATGCATGTCAGGTTCACAAACTCTCATGCGTAGTGTCCTAGCATTCCATAACTGTAGCAAATAACTTGTCCTCGACCTCTCGCAGGTCGACCTCCACCTCGGCCTCGTCTATGCCTTTGATATCCTCCTCGCACTCCCCCAATGCCTTGACGCAGAGGCTGAGTTTCTATTTACATCCAATACGCTGGTGTTCTCTCCATCATTAACTCATAGCTAAGACACTTTCCCTCATTATGACCCATCGATTTACAGAAGTTGGATAAGAGATGTTATGGTGTTTGCACAAATTTCTGCAGCAAGTGACAATTTTATGTCACATGTTTTCTAGCTACCTGACAGATAGTGTACCATAGTGCAGGCCCTATACTTGGCCCGGCTTTGGATTCTGGCCTTAGAGGCATCAAGCATCCTCCTGCAACATAATTTGTGAAGACAGGGTAGTGATCTTTATCATGTCCTTGACGCTTACATTTCAAAACAAAAATTCTTCACGGACCTCTGGCCGAGCCACTCTATTTCTCTTCAGGTTTTCAAACTCTAGGAAAAGACTCTACAACTGTAGATGAATCCGCTAAACCCCATAAACAACATCTAGAATCATTGTTTCATGCAACCTCATTGAAATTTGCAGGGCTTCCACCTGGGTCCCAATCTTTTGTTGTGATAAAGCAACCCTTAGGTGGGGCAAGAGCATAACTACAAACCATTTGTGGTGTTACCCATCCATAAGATTCATGTTAGCTTTGCGGATCTTGAATTTCAATCTTTGATCCATCTCCCATGGTGTCTTACGAAATTTCATCATGATTTCTTTGAAACCAATTAATGATTGTGATTCAGACTTAGGCTTACTTAATTCCTTATTCAACCCAGCCTGAATGTCTGCCAACTCGGCCGTCGGGTTATCGGTGCAGTACTTAATGTACCACATTGGTGCATGATCTTGTAAAGCACTAACCAGTGATGTTTTCTTCATCTGATTATCCGTAATATTTTGGGTTGTCTATACAGCCTTCACAACGAACCAAACTGGTATACGTCCTCATTTCCCAAGCCCTTTAAAACATGCAACTTCACTGCATTCGTAATATTGAACGATGTCAGAGGTGGGGGCGGTGTGGGTGAACGTGTATGTTATGGAGGTGAATATGGAGGTGGTGTGGGTAGATGGGTATTCACGGGAACCCTTGCCTTATTAACTAGACAATGCTCTATGGTGAAGCCTATGCTCCTCCTTCATCGTCACTTAGAGGAGGCTCAATCAACGAGCTATATTTAGGGCTTGTTCTCCCTTTATCCCTGAATAACTTTACACTTCGTGTAGCTCCAAACATTAAGGTAATTTCACAACCCACTTCTCACACAAGATGATCTTAATCTATGTATTCAAAGATATTAAATAGTTACCTCATGGTCCCTTGAAGAAGCATCACTTTGCTTCACTCTAGCTAACCGAAGTAAACCCCTTTATGACACTTTAATATATACGTGCTCTACGACCACATCTTACAAAGACTTTACATTCTTTATAATAAAACTTGGGCTTTTGCCAAAAAATTCACCCTAGGGGACCTTGTCCCAACACTCATGTTAGAAAATTATATATTATCGAGCAATGGAACACATAAAATATTGTAGAAAAATAAACACAGAAAACGCATAAAACAAGAGAGACACAGATATAAGTGGTTCACCCAATTTGGGCTACATACACGGAGAAACAATCAATCCTTCTTTTATTATATTATCCAGCAAACTGAAGAGATACAACCTATAGTACATCAGCTGTAACACCTTCTTCACTCTCAGTCTCCTCTCTCTTCCTCACTCAGAATACAAATATATATAGACGCAATACAATTCCCACATATATAGTGAGGGGTTGTGTTCTAGGGCAAAAAAACTCTAAATTAAACATAACTTCTATCGTCAAATCATCTGTCTAATGAATGGCCCAGATTTACTAGAAATTACTAGACTTTTACAAGGCAATTTTACATTTATTTTTAGCTTCGGTGGCATTGCCATTGAACCCTTGCCATGGGACCGCTGGCCACCGGACCCCCTAGCTAGGGGGGATCGGCCCCCCCGAACCCCCACGATAGTAACAAGTTCCCCTTGCACCCCCCCACGTGGAGGGGTGTACAGCCTTCCTGGGGTATACATTTGGCTAAGACCTTTGAATACAAAAGATAATCAAGCTCCATACCCAACAACTCAGTCATACGCAACAATTATTTGCAAATAAGCATGGCCACAAAACATGACATTGTCCATTATTTATTCTTTTTTAATATGAAACACTGAACATTGAAAATTGTAGAGATGTTTGCTTTATAATAAGTTTCATTTTTTATTTTTTTTTGAAATTTAAAGATAGAATTCACCTGAGCTAAAGTCAAGAAAAAATCTAAAATTTACTAACATATAGTTATCTAATAAGTTTGATATGCCCATATTGACTATTTTCGTTTGGAATCAAACACAAGCAGGTACCGTGCAATCACAAAAACTTGATATAGAGAATATCTAGGGTTAATAATAGTGTATAGTATATCTACATGGTAGGTGTTTGATCACGTACCTTGGTGGCTTGAAGAGATTAGAATGCATGCAGACAACAACATTGTGATCATGCTTGTTGGAAACAAATCTAATTTAGGGAACTTGAGGGAAGTGCCAACATAGGATGTTAAACAATATGAAGAGAAGGAGGGATTGTTTTTTCTTAAGACTTCTATACTCTTGATGCCACCAATATGGAGAATGCATTTCTCATTTTTGTTCGTGAGGTTTACAAGGTGGTGAGTAAAAAGGCCTTCACTGTAAATCAGGATGATGTGCATGGGATCATGTCCATTATGTCAAGAAGAAGAATGGATTTAACTCCATATGATGATAATAAGGCTAATAAGGTAGGGTGTTGTTATTCATAGTGATATTCACTTTCATAATTGGGCCTATAGCCATTTAGATTCCGAAGGAAAGGCTGACATTGGACGTATCTGAGGCATAAACTATCATGACAGATCTATGATACATATGAAGAATACAAGATGAAGGGTTTTGACAGATCTATGCTAGACTTAATTGATCCATGCCCTATAATGTTCACTTTCTTGTAAATGTAGGCCTTTTTCTTTTTAATTAATTGTTCTTTCATGGTAAAACTGATGAATATGTCATCCCAAGTCTACATAAGTTACTAAAAACAATAAATAGCAATTGCAGTTGCATAAATCAACTCCCAACTTGTGATCATTTACTGCATATTTACATCTATATTTTAGGAACTTGGGCGTAAGTTAAGTCTCATTTATCCTAGTCCCCAACTTGTTTTAGGTTTTTCCATTGAGCAGAATGCCATACTAAATGAAGGTCCTCCCATTTAAATGGTAAAATTTTCATTTATATCCTTGTAAGCCTATTTTTGTATATGTATATCAAACTATGTTGTTGCAAGATGCCTAACGAAGAGTATATGGAGCCACATCGATGGTCCTTAGAAAGAGTTAGGTGAGTGATATTTCCATAGAAACCTAATTCTGTGGGTATAAATCCAAGTAACTGGGATTCATCCAAACCAAGGGTGATCAAACTGCTTATATTATGTAACTATTCCTTATCATTATATTATGTTTCAATGAAGAAAAATGGACTACCATGTTTATGATCAACCATAATTTGACCATAATTAACCATATTCAACAATGTTAAAACATGGTTATGGTCAAACATGGTCATCAAGTTTATCGATGGTCAACCTTGCGATGTTTTAGCTCAATATGTCACGCAAGGCCAAATTTTTGCTTCCATATTTCCCCACTCCTCCTATTGGCATTCCTTTTCACCTCTAGATGCAATTGCTAGTTTTTGTATCCTGTGAAGCCTTTATTAATGTTGTTGTCACATGCTCCTATTCTATAACAAAAAAATAATTTTCTTATCTACTAATTCCAAAATATAAACCTTGTTAAAATATGAAAATAATACCATACATATGATACATTATTATGTAAATTATGACTAACCCATAACACAAACATAAAATGGGATTTTTAAGTTAGGGGAACTAGGAATATTTTCTCGGTGTATACACCTATTTGGATTTATTGGTTCACTCAATCATAAACCGATGTGGTGCAATTATAAATATTTTAGCCTTAGATGTTATGGTTAATCTAATAAGTTGAGTACATAATCCTTTATTGTTGGGTTTTGAGTGGCACCAGCTCGCTAGCTACACACACCCCCAGAAGATTTATCTCGAAGGATCTGTTGAGCACACCTGGGAAAAGCTCCTTTGTTGATTTGGGAAGGGTTTTAATTGATGTTCATTCTTTGTCAAGGTGAGATAATGAAAAATAATGTGTTTTCCCTCTATTTATGTTGACCATTTGCATGAGAAGCAAGCTGAGAGCTTTGGCGCTACTCACACAGGTTCAATTCCACATCTTTCGTCGCGCAAGCTTACATACTAAAGATCTCATTAGGAAATGTCATTTCTTGGGTCAACTGTAATTGTTTTTCTAGCTACCCATGTGCTATACTAACCGAACCTATGGTCCTTCAACTTTTAGCTAGATTCCCCAGGTTTTTCAAGTATTATATTGCTCATACTATTGGGGTTAAATTCTAGTTTCTAAGTTGATTTTAACAAGAACCGATTTTTCTTATATGATTTTACTGTAACAGATGCAACATATCGACAAGGGTTATAACCTCCATTGACCTTAGGTAATTAACTGTTGAATATCCACTTGCTTATTATATTTTTTTTACCAGTAAGATCTCTAGATTACAATTCCTTACTCCTTGCTTGGGTTGTAGGTATGCATATTTTTCCCAGGTAAACTCTTAGGTGTCAAAAGTTGTCGCTTTTGGTTTTCTTTCCTCTTTTCTCCAGTGGTGAGGTGTGTTCGGCTCGACCCTTTAACCAAGGTTTTATTTCTTTTACAAGTGTTATACCTTATGTTATCTTTGGATCATCTGTTAAGTTATATTTGATGGCTTATCAAGCTGACTCACTACTGAGCTTAGCACCCATAATTTTTAAAGTTTCCGACCCACTTTGTGGTTTTGTACTATATCAATCGGGTTTATTTATATGGTATTTTGTTGTTAAATATTATTGTGGAATTATTTCAGACACACTTGTAATTTTTCTTCAATTAACCTTTCATTGTTATTACCCTATAATTGTGAGTTGTGACTAGTTAGAATATAAATTTCTTCATTACTGTATTGTACATAGTTCCATACTTTACCTTGGTATTTCTGGAGTTTCCAGTTGGCCCGACTCAGGGTTTTAAACTCCTCTTTCTAATGTTATATAGAAGAAATCTCTGGTTTGCTTGATTTATGTATGATTTGTGTGATGTGAATTCATTTTCTCAGGAATGTATAGTCTTTTAGCTCTTCATGCTTAACTGGAAGATTTTCCTCATGATAATAAATTTAGTTGTTCTTATTTACTAGCCTGTTTTCGGGACTATGCCCAGGTATGGATGATATTGTGCAATTGTCCTGGGATTAACCCGAATACTACTGTAGATTCTAGTTCTGAGTATTCTCATACAATCATGATACAATATAGTAAATGTATCATGTATTCAATATGCTTAGACTTACCTGTTATGCTTTACTAGTCATAGAGTACCCATAATTAGGGAGACTACCATATCTCTAATATGAGCATATAGGATAAAAATACCATTTATTATAACTTGTGTTTCGAGAATATTTACCATGCTTGATTCCTATATCTTTACTACAGGGGAATGAGTGCCATATATTTGTAATGTTTACACTAATATAGAGATCTTACAAAGCTTGAACAAATCATGTTATCTTGTCAATGGACTGTCTCAGAAAGACACTGTAAAATAATGCCCCATCAATTCTTGTTCCTGGTTGTATTTTCATCTATTGAAACCAATAATTGTCACTTCTATTGGTGATTCCATCGATCATATATTTCTCAAGATGGATTTGAGGTTGATTGTCACTCGCTCTAAATATAGTTGGGGATATTTTATATCACTACCCACCCACACCGAATAGAGGGATGTGTACCTCCAACAACAAGGATGGAACCATAGGCTCCTTGGCTGGGGGAGCATTGATTCTGGTACCTATTAGCCCTAAACCCCATGTTCAAAAAGTCGAAATTACCTACTAAATTCCATGATCGTTAAGTCTCATTCACAAGATACAAGTAGAAGGTCATGTGAATTCAAGATCAATTACTGAATAAATTCATGTTCACTATGGAGAAATTACCAATAAATAAAGAACATGAATGTAATAGAAATACCAAAGGACAATGAAAAGTTATATAAGTATAGTTAAACGGTATAAGGCAAGATTTATTAGTTCGATATTCCAGACACAGGCCAAATTCATTATGCAGAATTTTCCAGACGATGGGCTAGGTTAAGACATTTATGTTGGCCACCTAGTTCCAGCACCTCCCATACAACTTCGGGTGAGATCTCAGTCCGCACTCTACGGACTGTTGCCGAAAGGGCTAGTAGTATAGGGACTTGTTTGCCTTATTAACTCCAAAGCTAGGTCAGGCCCCAAAAAGCCAACAAATGGTTCCATTGTCAGGACGAGGATCTGCATAGAGATGTTTGATGTCGTATCAGTGGAATCCAACTAAGAAAGAAATTGAATATTGGTTGGATAGGAAGATTCACGAGTTCACGGCGCAGGAAAACAAGATTTCACAACTACAAAAAGAAGAGTGGTTAGATTACTACCTGTACAGAGAGATCCATGAAATTTTCTTCGTATCTTTCCCTACTGAGCTATACAAGTGGATCACGAAGCTAGCAAATAGCCAAGGAAGCTGCAAGCTTGATAGACCAATTGTGTGGACCCTAGAGTTGGTGCGTATATTGGAAGAACTGGACGATAAGATCGCACGCATTGTTGATCACTAGCTCGATCGAATTATAGGAGGATTCGTTACTGAGTTTGCTATAGATACTTTATTCAGCTATAGCGAGGTTGGATGATACTTCCTCAAAGGACCGCAAGGTAAGTATGTTAAGTCTTTGAACATCTGGATTAAAATGCTATAGTGTGAAAAGAGGGTTATGTGAATACATTTATGTTTGGGGCTACGCAAAGTGGGAGAATTTACAAAAACAAAGGTAGTAAAGAACTAGAAACTAGCCCTTTGATTCCACCTCTATGAGGGGATAAGGAAGAGCTCACGAAGGTATCACCATGAAGTGCGATCAATTTTATAAGGCAAAGGACTCGGCACATGCCACCCCCACCCACACCACCACCAATTTCACCATCTTCACCCCCATCTTTCCCCATACCACCTCCGCCACCACCGCGAATCAATATGGCAAGTGCGATAAAGTTGTCAGTGTTCAAGGGAGTAGGAAATGAAGATCCAGACCAGTTTTGGTTTATGATAAAAGCTATATGGAAAGTGCAGGGAGTTACGAATGAAAATATAAAGAAAGCAATGTTGGTCAGTGCTCTGCAGGATCTCATGCTGACCTGGTATATTAATCATTGTAATGAAAATCCAAACAAGGGGATCATGGATATCCAAATTGTGTTGAAAAGAGAATTTAGTAGACCGAAGTTAGAGGCACAGTCGATCATTGGAATTAAGGAGATCATGATGCTATCAGGTGAGACTCCTTGGGAGTTGGATTCTAGACTGAGGTGCATGATTCACGAAGCTAATATGACTTTGAAGGCTAGAAAATACCGTGAATGGTTTGTACCATCGCTAACACTACATTTAAGGAACACGCTGTCACAATAGAGGCTAAAAACTCAATCCGATGCCTTGGAGATCGCAATGAGGCTGCATGAAACCCCAATATAGGATCCTAACCTGGGAGTTTAGCAGATCCACGCACCGTTGAAAAACTTGTGCCCTGAGATACAGAGTCTGAAACAAGACAATATAGCTCGACTAGAGGTGTGCGACGAAGTATGGTGTGTTAAATGTAAGGGTCAGGATCATGACAAGGACCACTACCCACTATTCATGAATTACCTCGTGGGAGGAGGACCAATGTCGGTGAGACCGGAGGCCCAAGAAGGACCTAGTGTGGCGCATGCATTTTCGTGTGCGATTTGTCAAATAGGAGGAAAGCATGCCATGGACAACTGCCATTTGTTGCAGAAGTACATGAAGAATTCGCAACAATTGTTCTGTAATTTCTGTAGATCAATGGGACATGATGATAACACCTGTAGAAGCTATGAACTGATGATGGATAAGACTCCTACCTATAGAGTTTAGGCCAAAATGCGGCCCCTTGATGAGAACGCAAGCATGGCGCGAACTGGATTTTAGGGGCACAGATGAGGCCGAGATGGACGAGGAGGGCCTGTAAGATGTCGCGAACAGTTGATATGTGACAATTATGGAGGGTGAGGACATTATGCCTGTGATTGTACGAATTTGACACATCCATCATGCTCGTATTGTACATTGTTTTATCATGATTTGGAGGATTGTCCCACACTGATAGCACGGTTGCACGAAAAAGGAGTGCTCCAACCTCCCCTGAATTAGAACCCACAATTGATGACGTATGAGCCACGCGAGGAAGACCCCAATGTGAACATCATGCTCCGAAGTGGACTTACGACAGGGGGTGACAAAAGCAAGCAACCTGAAGATAGTACTTGGGTTCGCAAGGCTCTGACGAAAGAACCATTGTTTGATTTGGAGAGTGCTAAGGAAACCTTCATGGAAGCCAGGAAGAGTGTTAGGTCCCTATACTACTAGTGTAAACCCCTATTGTTATTAGTACAACTTTTATCACGAACCAAAACTAGTCCAGATCTTGATGGTCTTATCATTTGTATCATCCAAGAATTGTTCATTTGTGCAATGTAAAGGAGGTTGCCCCCTCAAAGAGGTTGAATTATAAAGTTATGACCTATATTTTCTGTATTTTTATGAGCTGGTTTCATAACATTTGGTATTAGAGATTTGGATTCTAGGGTTTTTCTACTCTAAATAGGTCATCGTGGAATTTTTTCTATAACTTTTCTTATGCGACATTTCAGAAGCTACAAAAGAACCCATTTGAGATGAAATATCGCTAAACCTCGGGTCCAAATTTCATATCTTGTCTCACTATATTGTCATAGATATGATCTGAGGAAGTTACGGTTTTTGCAAGCTCTAGAATTTCATCTCAAATAGGTCATCTTGGAATTTTTGCTATAATTCTTTTTCTATGAAGGTTCAGACTCTAAAATTACAACCCATTTGAGCCACAATATTTGTGAAGTGGGGTCCAAATTTTAGATGTTGTCTCGATATATATTTTCAGATATAATCTCAGGAAGTTAGCATTTTTGCAGACTCCCGAATTACATTCTAAACATGTAACCTTGGAAAAATCGTCATAACCCTTTTGTATATTTTTTAGATCCAAAGATCGAAACAGTGACATGTGATACATCATACACATTCACACTACTAAAACATTATATAATCAAGTCATCTTAGGAGATTTGACATAACTCTTCCTTGAAGAATACGAACTTGATTAGACTTGCAGGGTTAGAAATAGGACTAAGAGGGCTATTACAGACCAAAAATTCAAAACTTAAAGATCTGAAAGTATAGAGGTATATTCATTTCAAGATCGAGCTCCTAAAATCAAGAAAAAGTAAGATGAGGAAGTTTGATTGCAACGATCCGGTAAATTGGATACTACAGATGGAGAAATATTTTGATCTACATGGTGTACCACTATTACAAATGGTACGTATTGCATCTAATTATTTAGAACCAAAATAATTTTTATCGTATAAAGGGCTTTGCTCTCGTAGACCACTTGTCACGTGGTAAATTTTCATGGAGGAAATGATAGCACATTATGAAGATATAAAGAGAAACACCTTCTTTAGCCAACTGATAAATCTCAAACAAAAGGGTTCAATGGCAGAGTACATTGAGGACTTCCAAAAATTGAATATAAGGGTAAACGATATTCCAGAGAAGAAAATGGTTGATGTATTCATAGGTACTTTAAAGGATAACATTCAACACAAGGTTCATCTTTGGGAACCTAATTCATTGGAGAAGGCATTTAGATGGGCAAGAAAAATTGAAAGCGAAATTATGGAAACAAGGAATCCCACTAGTCACAACTATAAATATGGAAGTGTTGCTTCTCCTAGCCTTCCACAACCTACAAGGTTGACATCACAACAATCGGAAGAAAAAAGTGCGAAAGGGCTTTGGTACAATTGTGATAACAAATACATTAAAGGTCATAAGTGTGACAAAAGGAAATTATTTTACATTGAGTGTGAAGAGGAGGAAGAAAAGGATCAAGAAACATCAAAAGAAGAGGATATACACTAGGAACCAACCCAATAGAAAGAAGAAATGAATTCAACCATATCTTGTAAAGCATTGACAAGAATTACCACTACTCAAACTCTCGAGAGAGAAGAACATATCAAGAAGAAAAATGTTCAAGAAGTGAAAGATCACATCGAGCATCAAGAAATGAATCTGAACATATCTTGTAAAGCATTGGCAAGAATTACAACTCCTCAAACTCTCAAGATAGAAGGACATATCAAGAAGAAAAGGTTCAAGAAGTGAAAGACCACATCGAGAAAGAAGAAATGAATCCTACCATATCTTGTAATGCATTGGCCAAAATTACCACTCCTCAAACTATGAAGATAGAAGGACATATCAAGAAGAAAATGTTCAAGAAGTGAAGGATCACATTGAGCATCAATAAATGAATCCAACCATATCTTGTAAGAAATTACCACTCCTAAAACTCTCAATATAGAAGGACATATCAAGAAGAAAAAGATTCAAGCAGTGAAAGATCACATCGAGCATGAGCAACAAGTTCTCCAAATTTTAAAAGATAATGCCACTTTGGTGCACAATCAAATGAAGCAACAGGCAAATCAACATCGCAGTGAAAGAAGTTTTGATGGAGGTGATTGGGTATTTTTATGGCTACATCTCAAGAAAGATATTTATGAGAAGGAAATGTTGGCAATACTACATGCACTTAAGAAATGGCGGCCTTACCTAATGGGAGGACACTTCAAGTAACAATGGATCATGATAGTCTTAAATACATTTTAGAACAAATATTATCTTTAGAAGAAAAAAAAATGGGTCACAAATATGTTGGGTTATGACTTTGAAATCATGTACAAAAAAGGGAAGCAAAATGTTGTTGCAGATGATCTCTCAAGAAAGGATGAGGATGTGGAAGCATTGTTTTATGTTATTTCCATTATCCAACTAGATTGGATAAACGAAGCAAGAGATGAATGGACAAAGGATGAAGAAGTGTGGTCACTCATTAAAAAGTTGCAGAAGATCCCAACTCAAATAACATTTCCAGAACTTGATGATGAAGGAAAAACATATTGGAACCTGCCGCAGTCATAGAAACAAGAACCCGACAACTACGAAATAGATCAATTCTAGAGAATACCATCAAGTGGAAGAATTTACCCGCTAAAGATTCCACATTGGACAACAAGAATTTCATATAGAAGCATCAAGAACTACTCAAGCATTGAGAACAACAATTTTTGAAGGAGAGGGACATGTTAGGTCCTTATACTACTAGTGTAAATGCTTATTGATATTAATACAACCCCTTTATTATATTGTTGTTCCCATGTAGTCCCCATATGGTTATTATTGTGCCCCATAGAAGCCCACTATTGTTATTATTATGCCCTTACATTATTATTGTTATGTCGGCTCTGACTATATTATGACCCCTTAGACTCCTATATATAGAGATGAGGTCTTGTCATTTGTATCATCCAAGAATTGTTCATTTGTGTAATGTAAAGGAGGTTGCCCCCTCGAAGAGGCTGAATTCTAAGGTGTTGATCTATCTTTCCTATCTTTTTGTGAGCTGGTTTCATAACAAAGAGCTTCATTGATGCCTCCACTTATGGAAGCAAAGATAGACCGGAGTCAGAAATGGACCCATCGATGCTCACAACATTCCTGGAAACATTCATGAAGTTGCTACGTGACATCAAGGTTGTAAAGGGACTGTAGGAACTCATAAACAGAAGCATTGGGACCATGCTAGGAGAATCACGTGTAGTCTGAAAGATCAGAATGCATGCAATGAGGACTATAAGAGAAATGAGGTTGACCATGCAGATTGGGGAATATGAGATGGACCAAGTGATTCTGGACCTAGGATCGGTTGTGAACGTTCTGCCAAAGAAGACATGGGAGAGCATAGGAAGGTCTATGCTGCAATGGCCTCCTGTCCAACTACGAATGGCGAACCAGCAAAATATTCTACCTATGGGAAGGTTGTATGGAATCACTGTGGACATTGAAGGAGCAAGCGCGCTGGGAGATTCTGAGGTGATAGAGATTTTTGATGATAGCAATCCCTGCCCTGCTCTATTAGGAATAGATTAGGCCACTGACATGAATGAGGTGATAAATCTAAAGAAGCACAAGATGATTTTTGAGAAAAAGTGTGTGCGTGTAGTTCTATGTTTGGACCCTGCAGAAGAATCACGCTACATGGAGCTAGTGCACAACTATGAAAGTGACGATGATTTAGATTACATCTACAAGATAACCACGTGGGAGGAAGACTAGGTAAATACCATTGTGGATGGGCAAATCTCATGGGAGCATGTAATCCCCTGTAAATCGGATTCTTATGAGGAGATCGAGTGATGGCATAACTGGTTAAATGAGGTAACCATGCTAAAATGTAACATGATGATGAGATCATTGTGCTATGTATCGACAAAGGTAAGTTATATACCTATGTATGATGGGTTAACCAAGGTATATTCCTTCCTGAACAGATTCAAAAGAGAAGTGTTGGAACAACAATGTTTTGAGGCTTTGAAATGGGTACTGCATGCTACGCTTACAAGGAAGCTTTGAGGACTAGTGTGAATCTAGGAAAATGATGCCGATGTGGTTTGTGAAGCCTCAGATGTGATTGAAAGACAAGTATGATGGATGAGATGATTCACGCATGCACCTTTCCAAGTGGACAAAGGTCTATGGGGAAGAACTACAACCTAAGTGGGTGCACCTGTTCTATCATACCCTAACTGTTATACCCATGAATTGGTATATAGAGATGGAGCTCCACCATGGGACAAGTGAATCAAATCTCTTACATGAAGGGTTCCTACTAACCTTCACGTTTGAGGATCATTGGTGGGATACTATTGATGATGCACTACAAGCAGTAAAGGAAGCTATCTCTAAAATACCCCAGGAGTCAATAGAATTGATTCGGCCTGAATGGGTGACTCCATTGAGCTTCGCGCTAGAGTGTTATAATGTAAAAACTGAAGAAGACGATGAAGATCCATGAAAAGTTAACATTCTAGAAACTGAAGGCTATCGTGAGGTTCAAGGGCCACTGAGTGAAGACCCTGACATAACCACACCAGTAAAGATAAAGAAAGTGAACATTGGTTTGAAAGTCGAACCCAAGTACAGAATGCTCAGAAACTATTGGGATGACGCGATGATGGATAAGGTCACTGAGTTAGTTCACAAGTATCAGGACCTATTCCCAACCAAGATCATAGACTTAAAGGGAATCATTGGAGATTTAGGGATGATGAAGATCACATTAAAACCCAATGCAAAGCCAGTTAAGTAGAGATCTTACTGCTTGAATCTGAAATACAAGGAAAGGGTCCACGTAGAACTAAATAAAATGCTCGCCGCAGGAATCATTGAGTAGGTAGAAGAATCCGATTGGGTATGCCCTATGGTGGTGTAGGAAATGAAGTAGAATGGGAAGATAAGAATATACATGGATCTCATCAAGTTGAATGATGCGTGTGTGCATGACCCATTCCCAACTCCATTCATAGATGAAGTACTGGAAAATGTCGACAGGAAAGAAGCATATTCGTTTACTGATGGGTTCTTAGGGTACCACAAGATAAAAATTGCATCAGAATATAGGAGGAAGACCACCTTCGTGACTGAGTGAGGATACTTTCAATACATCATTATGCCATTTGGGTTAAAGAATGCACCAACCATCTTTTAGTGCATAGTTGTTGCAGCATTCAAGGAATATATCCACAAGTTATTGAAAGTTTATCTAGATGACTGGACTATATTTGGATTAGTTAAGCACCATTTAGTGAGCTTACGCTTGATGCTGGATACCTGCCAATGACACCAAATCGCATTGAACCTTAAGAAATGTACGTTCCTCGTTCGCTTTGGGAACTTGTTGGGACATGTGGTTTGCAAAAAGGGACTGATGGTAGACCCCACAAAGATTGCGGTGATTCTAAATTTGGAAGCACTAGGAAGTGTCAAACAACTGTGCGCTACCTTGGGGCATATGGGGTGTTACAGGAAGTTCATCAAAATCTATGCCCATATCACCATGTCAATGAAGAAGCTATTGAAAAAGGATGTCATGTTCTGCTGGAATGATGACTGCATGAAGAGCCTATATGTACCAAAAGAAAAATTGGCCTCTGTGTCGATCCCGGTGTTCCCGAAATGGGGCGAGGAGTTTTATGTCCATGTTGATGCATCATGTATATCACTTGGAATAGTACTAACATAGGAGGGTGGAGAGGGCTTGGATCACCCTATCACATTCGTGAGTTGTAGGTTGTCTAAAGCAGAAAAGAACTATTCCACAACTGAATGCGAGGGATTGGCTATGGTGTACACGCTCCAAAAATATTGGCACTATTTTCTAAGGGGATGCTTCAAGATGTACGCAGATCATTGAACACTGAAATAATTGGTCAAAAAGCATATTTTGGTGGGGCACATAAGAAGGTGGCTTCTATTGTTCCAAGAATATGATTTTGAGGTCATTGTGAAGCTTGGGCACGTGAATGTAGGACAGGATCACCTGTGGAGCATTGAGACAGGAGAGGAACCTACTAGTTTGGAGGAAGGACTACATGATGCACAACTCTTTGCTATGTGCATACAAAATGGACACTTTGAAGACATAATCCACTTTCTCATGACTCGAACTACACCGAAAGAATACTCCATCCAGCAGAAGAAGGAACTGGTGGTGTGTGCATAGATTTTTCTGTCATCGTGAAGCACCTATATAAGATGGGCAATCATGAGATACTACGAAGGTATGTACCTGAATTTGAACGAAGTCATATCCTCGTAGATGTGCATGGGGGTGCTACAGGGGGGAATTTTGTAGGGCAAGCAACTGTGCAAAAGATTCTCCGCACAAGGTTGTGGTGGCCAACCCTTCATTAGGATTCAAAATCACAATGCAAGTCATGTGATGCATGTCAAAGAATAGGTAAACCATAGCGGAGGGAAAAGATGCCTTTGAATTTGTAAATGATGCTGCAACCCTTTGAAAACTGGGCGATCAACTTTGTAGGACCTATCAAACCTCAGGGAAAGACGGGTGCCAGATACATTATCACTGTGACAGAGTACCTAACTCATTGCGTAGAGGCACAATCACTAAAACATTACACATTTTCCATGGCCGTGAAGATTCTGTTTGAACATGTATTAACATGATTTGGATGTTTGAAGATATTGATGAGCAATTGCCATACACATTTTCTGAATAAGACAATTAGTGCACTGATAGAAGAGTTTTAGGTGTATCATCAGAAAATCACATCGTATCACCCCCAATCCAATGGGACAGTAGAAGCATTTAACAAAATATTGGAAATTGTTCTAACTAATGTATGCAATGCATAACGAACTGATTGGGACCTATAAGAACCTGTAGTATTATGGGCTTATAGGACAACTTGCAAGAAACTAACGGGACACACACCTTTCTAGTTAGTTTATGGACTGGAAGTCGTATGCCCATGGAGTATACTGTGCCTAGTCTAGACATAGCAACGCTCACAGGTATGATGGACTACAGAGCCCTAGAGAAGCAGCTCACGTAATTGGAGGAACTGAGGAGGAACAATTTTTGGTTGGATTGCATTAACATATACAAAAGCAGCGTGAAAATGCTTGGCATGATTGACATATTAAGTTGCGCACCTTCAAGGTAAAAAAATTGGTGTTACTATATGAAAATAAGTTTTATAAATTCCTAGGAAAGTTCAAAATGCATTGGTTCAGACTGTATGTTGTTCAGGAGGTCACAGACAGAGCCGCAGTGCAACTAGTCAAGCTAAATGGGGAACCTTTCCTAGGCCAAGTGAATGGCAGCCGATTGAAGCCATACACTGGTGGCCCGACTATCTCGCTAACTGAAAAAAGCATAGTCTTCGCTCCCCAAGTAGCTAGAAGAAGGCGCGGGACTATAAATGGATGCGGGGAAGTAGTTCCAACACTGCATCCTTGGAACAACATGTACAAGAGATTCAGCAGGTGGCCACTCAGTGCGCTGCTGACCTTGCAGCTGTTCGAGTAGAGTTGGAAGGACTCCATGCAAAGATCTCTGCATCGACAGAGTGACTCGAGGGCGAGTCACAATGTTTGTGTTGGGGGCCTGTTAGGCGTGGAATCACCCCAAGGCATGTTTTTGGGCTTAAATCCCACGTTTTGACTAAGTCCATTATAAAGGCTCTGCGATTTGTGGGCACAAAGTGTGAAGTCATAATAGAGTCATAGGGTTGTCTGCCCTTTTTTTTGTAATGTAATGTTGGTTTGAAAGATCTACCCATGGTCTGTAGACCATGGGATTGTATAAATAGAGCAAGGCTCTAAGTGTAAAAAGAGGAGAGTTATCTGATGGATTGATGATGAAGGAATAAAAGCATTGAGTCAAAGTGTATGTCATGTCTTTGGGTCATAGAGTAGGAGAAAGCTTTGCAGTTGAGTGTGTAGAGACCTAGTAGTACGCAGCTCAGTGCACAGACTCTTTCAGATGAGTTCACAGGGCAGGTCGAGTCTGTAAGTGTGGGAAGAATTAATAAAAGAGAAGTTTTACCATATTCCTGTGTATCTTTTCCTATTTTATGTATTATTAGGTAAGAATTGCAAGCCTACTGTTTATTTGTTGTGTGATCATAGAAATGTGCTGAATAAGTAAATATAATATAAGGCATCTGTTTATGTGAAGATAATGAACTGTGATAAGAGGACAAGTAAGACCTCGGGTGTGACTTAGGGAAATAGTACGAATCACTGCTACAATAGCATGGAAGCCCCACAACCATTGGTTAGGGTTGTACAAAGGTGAATATATCATGGTGCAAATGCCAGGGAAGTGTGCGAAGTAACCTAAATGAAGGGACTCGCAGTTTGACCAAATCAACCCCTTAGACATCTCAAGGGTGTAGAAACCTACTTCTAGCACCCCCCCATACTACTTCGGGTGAGACCTCAATTCATGCTCTTCAGACTATTACCAAAAGGGCGAGTAGTATAGGGATTTGTTTGGTTAATTAACTCCAAACCTGGGTCAATCCCCAACAAGCCAATATAGGATGAGTAAGGGATAAGATAAATAGTGTTGCTACCCTACCACTAAGCATTCCTAGTTGAAGCAAGAGGTTTGGATATAACTAAATAGTGTATATATACACACGAGTTTTATTGTTGCACTAAAAATTCCTCTTGGTTATTTTCTATTGTTCTTTGTACTAAGTGATGTAAAATTATGTCTTAAAAAATTACACATACCCTATGGTAAATTATATCACTGTAATTATGTTATGAATTATATGGCTTCTTCTTTTGTTATATAGACATATTTGGAAAAAAACTCCATATTTACATTGTGCAACCATTGCACCAAAACTATATTTCTCATTTAGTTAGAGAAAATAAACCTACTAATACATACTAGCAAACTTTGTCATAGTATACTGTAGTTAGGTGATAACTATCGTAGCTAGCATTGCACTTTTACATTTAACTATCATGTTCATAGAACCCTTACATTTAAACATTTCTAACATTAAACATTGCTAACATTATAAATACTTATCTATATATGAATACCAGGTCATTCGAAAATTCACCGAGTAGTCACACCGCCCAAACATGAGAAAGACAATCACCTCCTTTTCTCTCCCTTGAGCAATATTTTACCAGAGAAACTCTTTTCCTCAGTACCCCAATAGGGTTAACCTTCAGGCCTCAAAACCTCCTAGGTTCAATCGTGAGTCAAAATAGAGCTTGAGGTCTCCACTGGCCCTTTGTCCAGCTCAGGAATACCTCTTGGGAGAAAACTAATAATATCCATAATGTATTGTGCAATTTCTAATTCTAGTTATTTCCTTTGTTGCCTACAACTTCATTTTTCTGGCTGCCTTCCCCTAGCCTCCTCATTCAGCTTTTCCCTTCTAGAAACACCAAATGAAAGGGAGGTAACTGATTCTTTCAACTATCTGGTAAAACTATTGTCCTTTGTTTGTCCTTTGCTATAATATGTTTACCCAAGTGACTTTCAAGATTCTTTTAATTATTGTTTATTAAAAAAAAATATTATTTGTTAAAAGAAATGATAACATGATCATAACTTAAATCATCATTTAGGCCTCCACTTAGCCTTCAAACCTCTAACTTAAACAATAAACTAAATGTAAGTAATTCCACAAATCACAATGTTTGGAGGGATGTTACATCAGTTATAATATCATTAATTTATCTAACTATAGGTGTGTTAGGGTCCCACCCTAACCCCCTTATTTATGTAATGGGATCGAGTCATAGTCAAGAGTCAATAAAGCCCATATTAATAATTGTAAGTGGTTACCCCGAAATTAATGACGGGACCACAGTTAGTTGCAAATGGGCCATAGTATTAGATAGATGGTATTAATAAAACAATGGTATTGATCCTTGGTATTGCATGTATGAGTCATATATAAAGCATAGATACTCCCTGTGAGGAGCATTGCTCTTATTTTTGTATCAAGCTCTGCTCTATTGGAGGTTGCCCCCTCGAAGAGGCCAGTGAACATTGCTTTCTGAATAATAAAATATTTGTTGTTGTCTCTCACTATTCTATGTTCTGGGTATCTTTCTTCGCATATTCTGTATTTGGGTATATTTTTGTAGGTTAAGAGCATAACAAGTGGTATCAGAGCACTTTCCAAGGCCAGTGGGGTCTCCATTTCTTAGAAAATTATTTTTTTTGGCTAGAGACGTGTTCCTGCGTCTTTAAACCACGGGATCTGTCGTTGAGCGCATAAACCTGTGGATTTGGGGAGGCATGCACGCAGGAAATACAAGTGGTCACGCTTGTTGGACTCCTTGTAACCCCTATGGGTACCCCTTCAAGTAGTAGCGCATTAGACAGAACCGCATACGGACTGTCTTCCAAGTACCTTCTAGGTATATCGGAAGCCCCTTAGCTCCTCTGCAACCTCACCATAGATAAACCGTCAGTCGTCTTGCTGCTACAGTACACCAAGAACAACACTCGAAGAGATTACTCGCCCGTACGATAAGGTAGTTGGGTTGTACGACTAAGGGTACAGTTGATCCTCCTTAGTTAGAGCCCTGAAACATTGGGCCGAGTACTACTGTCAAACCCTTATGTATATTGCAATCTGTAGCACGTGACACTCCTTGAGACCATAGTTCCCTTTTCTATCTAGGGATCACACATCATCTCTACCAGATCAGCGCATAAAGAGGTGCAGCAGCATCAAACATCAGTCCCACAATTCCAAGTTAGCAGACCAGCCATTCCGATCTATTAGATCCATCAGATCCGTAGCAGCAGTCTATTTCACCACCCAGAGCTATCCGATCTGCCATTCAGATCTCTCAAAGCTATCCGGGGCGCTTATTGGTGATCTAGCCCATCAGAATCAGGATGACGAGGTGAGCACGATGGTACCATTCAATTCTTAGTGAAAAAAAAATTTTAGGCGGTCCAAATTTTCAAAAACATCGGTTCGGTGCATGGTAGAAAGTAGAGCTCAAGCTATGGCCAATGAAATGATGGAGAAACTTGAAGAATCCTTGCAATCACTCCACATTCAGCTTGACCGACTAAATAGCCTGATCCCGAGCATAATCCCGACGGGCAAGGAGGAAGCCCATGAGGAGGCGTATATTGGAAATGGACACAGTGAGGGTGAGTCTAGCCACTCTCTTCACCTCTGGAGGCCCCACCAACAATCCCATCCACGACCTCCCAAGTTGGATATGCATAAATTTGATGGTTCTCACCCGGCAGCATGGATAGCACAAATGGAGTAATATTTCAATCTAAATAACATCTTAGATAATGAGACTGAGCTTATGGTGGGGAGCATGTACTTGGACAATGAAAGGTGGCAATGGTGGGAATGGCATCAATGTTTCAATGGACCTTTTAGGACTTGGAACTCCTTCAAAAAATCCCTTACAAAACACTTTGACCAGGACTCTTATTTTTTGGGTCATCTTACTAAGCTCCGACAGACTGGCACAATGGATGAATATATTATAGCCTTTGAAGCCTTAGCCTTCCGCTGTAGGGGTCTCACAGATGTGTTCTACACGGAATGTTAATTCAGCGGTCTTAAAGAAGCCATAAAAGCCCACGTCTTACTGCACCACCCTACCACATGGATGGAGGCTTGTAAGGTGACTCGTAGCGTGGAACGTGCATTAGCAGCCCAGTACAATCGCCCAAATTTCACCGCTAAGGGTCGCCCCCCACAAGCTCACAGCACGACTCAAACACTTAAGATTCAAAAGGTGTCACCTCCAGAAATGGCTGAAAGAAGAAAACAAGGATTATGTTACTACGGTGATGAAAAATACTCCCCAGGTCATAAATGCAAGGAGCCCAAATTTTTTCAAATTCATGCCACTGATTACATCTCATCGGATGAAGACCCACCATTGGAGGAACATGAGGCAGTGGAAGAGGACAAGAAAAAGGACAATGTCCCTGACGAACCCGTTATTTCGCTGCATGCTTTAGTAGGGATTTCTTCACCTCAAACTCTCAAAATCAGAGGTTTTATTAAACATCGACCAGTAGTAGTCTTGATTGATAGTGGTGTTGGAAATAATACTGAGAGGGGGGGGGGGTGAATCAGTATTATCTAGCAATTTAATAAATCTTCCTTATTTGATCTTTGAATTATTTTTGTATGTCAGTACCATAAAATAATGAGCATGAACAAAGAAAACAGATAGTCACACCAAAGAACACAAGATGTAAGGTGGAAACCTAATGTGGGTGAAAACCACCTGCTGCAATATGTCTCTATCTTCTTTCAAATTAGAAACTTCTTTTACAATGATTTTGTACTGGTGCAGTCCTTTACCAGTACGCAGGCTGCAACCTGCAAAGAGCTACAACTCTCTCTCTCTCTCGTTTTCCAATCTACTCCTGGAAGGGAGCTACAACCCCCTACTTCTTTTCATAAAGCATCAGATGATCAACAAGTATATAACAGTTACAGTCCACTACAGATATCAGATCAGCAATAACAGAACTAACCCAGAACACTTTATCTATAGAGAAATTCAATCAACAGAACATCTTAAGACAGAGACACATTTTTTCCTTCTGTGGCCTGCGACCAGACGCAGTTAACCTTCTGCTACCCTGCGTCTACACGCAGATATCCTTCTGCTGCGCTGCGTGCCCACGCACTGTTCCTTTAACTGCACTGTGTCCTGTTGCTGCAGGGACGCACCCAAAAACACTATCGCGCCGCGTCCTATTGCTGCAAGGACGCACCCGAAAACACTATCGCGCCGCGTCCTGTTGCTTCAGGGACGCACCTAAACCTTGGTCGCCCTGCGTCCCCACGCAGATATCCAGATACTGAACTGCGTCCCGGACGCACCTGAACTTTGTCTACCCTGCGTCCCCACGCAGGTATCCTCCTACTGCACTGCGTCCCGGCGCACTTTCCTTTCACTGTACCTGCATCCTTTCGGGTAT
Source organism: Pinus tabuliformis (assembly GCA_031772625.1). Classification (NCBI taxonomy): domain Eukaryota; kingdom Viridiplantae; phylum Streptophyta; class Pinopsida; order Pinales; family Pinaceae; genus Pinus; species Pinus tabuliformis. Next base: position 290,198,300 of record CM062815.1, on the reverse strand, counting down.
GAATGATTTCAAGACTTTAAGTGTAACCCAAACAGTCAGATCTACAGATCTGATCTTGCGCCAAAGAGATCTCGGTCCTTCAGTAGCTTCGCCTTTTAGATCTAGACCAGATCTCACCTCATAAGATATTCAACCAAAGACATGCCAAAATCCAAATGATCTCCTTTGCTTTATATAGTCAAGCTCCTCCTCAAAACATGGAACAATACCACGAGCTGACACCATAATAACACAATACCGTCGGCTAGATACCAAGAGTAAAACACAAGAAACCCCCACGTGAGCTTTTCTCTGCCTTGAAATGTGTGCACTGGGTGGACGCACCTCCTGAAAGGCTGGCCTGCGTCTCTGGACGCGGTCCCTGCATGGTGTACCTGCGGGTACGCACCTTCTGAACTGATATCCTGTGTCTTTCTTAATTTTTCATAAATTGAGAGCCCTGTCATGGGAGTTGCCATCAAGTACAACATCTGTAACATATAGCCATACCAGAAATCATAATGCTAACAATCTCCCCCTTTGGACTTGATGGCAACCTTACAAACTTCAGCTTCATTCTCCCCCTTTGACATCAAGCGCAAAGGGGTATGCTCCCCCTGAACCAGATCTGTAACAAAGAACCATAATCCATATTGCAGCTATTTCCAAGATCTCCTTCTGACCATCCTCCATAATGCCAACAATGCATTATATGCTCCCCCTGAACCTGTACCATCAATCAGAAAAGGTTCAACAATAAGATGATGCATCAACAACCCCCAGCTTTTGCCTGAGGTACTCAAAAGTGTCCCTGGGCAATGGTTTGGTGAGAATATCAGCAACTTGTTCCTTAGAAGGAACATACTCCAACTTGACCTTCTGTTCAAGCACTTGTTCCCGGAGAAAATGATACTTGATTGGTATGTGCTTGGTTTTTGAATGCATAACTGGATTCTTTGAGATGTTGATTGCACTTGTGTTATCACATAAGATGGGGATAGGTGGTGTACAAGTGATTTGAAAATCCTGCAAAGTCTGCATCATCCAAAGAAGTTGGGTGCAACAAGATGCAACAGCAACATATTCCGCTTCAGCTGTAGACAAGGCAATCGAACTCTGTTTCTTGCTGAACCAAGATACCAGTCTGGAACCCATAAAGAACGCACCACCACTTGTGCTTTTCCTGTCATCCACGCTTCCGGCCCAATCTGCATCTGTATAAGCATGAAGAGTAAGATCTGTATCTCTAGGATACCATAAGCCATAATTTTGAGTCCCTTGAAGATATTTGAAAATTCTCTTCACTGCCTGAAGATGAGTCTCCTTCGGATTTGCCTGAAATCTTCCAACTATTCCAACTGCATGCATGATGTCCGGTTGGGTACCTGTCAAATATAGTAAACTTCCAATCATAGATCTGTAGGTTGGTTGATGTACTGCTGCAGATTCATCATTTGCACTGAGACTACATCCTGTGACCATGGGTGTACATACTGGTTTTGCATCTTCCATTCCATATTTCTTCAAAATCTGTTTGAGATACTTGGTTTGAGATAAAAATATTCCTCCTTCTTTTTGTTGGATTTACAAACCAAGGAAATATGTCAGTTCTCCTAGCAAGGACATTTCAAATTCTTTCTGCATGACCGAGGCAAAGCTTTGACTCATAGCTTCTTCATTGCTGCCAAAAATAATGTCATCTACATACACAACAAGTATTAGCAATTTGTCATTTTCAACTTTTATATACAGATTGCTATCTGCTGAACCTTTTGAAAAACCTTGTTGATGAAGATATTTGTCCAACCGGTAGTACCAAGCCCTTGGAGCTTGTTTAAGACCATAGAGAGCCTTTTTCAATCTGCATACAAGATTTGGATCATTTCCAAGATTGAACCCATCTGGCTGTTCAATGTACACTTCTTCTTCCAAGTCTCCATTCAAAAAGGCTGATTTCACGTCCATTTGAAATACTTTGAAGTTTTGAAAACTTGAGAGAGAAAGGAACATTCGGATGGCCTCAAGTCTTGCAACAGGAGCAAATGTTTCTTCAAAGTCTATTCCTTCTTGCTGCACATACCCTTTACAAACAAGTCTGGCTTTGTTTCTAATTACTTCTCCATTTTCATTCAATTTATTTTTGAAGACCCATTTTGTTCCGATAACATTCTTATCCTTTGGTCTAGGAACCAGCTCCCAAGTGTTGTTCTTTTCGATTTTTTCAAGTTCTTCATCCATTGCTTTCACCCAACATTCATCTTTGCATGCTTCTTTCACATTTTGTGGTTCAGTAGAGGAGAGTAATGGCAAATAGCTTGAGGCTTCTGCAACTGTTCTTCTTGTTTGTACACCTGCTTCTTTCTGCCCCACAATCTGAGATTCTGGATGATTCTTCTGAACATATCTGGATGGAGTCTTTTCTTCTATTCTTGTTTGCTCCTCTGGCTCTTGTTGAGGTTCTTCTTGAGGTTCTTCTTCTTCATCATTCTGTCTTTGAGGGTAGCCTTCATCTTCTTCGATGTCTTCATGATGGACTTGCCTAGGAATGTATCCCTTCTCATCAACCACTACATCAATGCTGTCAACAATTATGCCAAGTCTTTTATTGTAGCACTTGTATGCTTTGCTATATGGAGAGTAACCAAGAAGAATGCCTTCATCTGCTCTAGGTTCAAGTTTGCCAAGCTGCTCATCAGTATTCTTGATATAGCATTTGCTCCCAAAGATTTTGAAGTGCTTTACCAAAGGAGTCCTGCCACTCCAAAGCTCATGAGGAGTTTGAGTGCTGTTCACCTGGACATTTGTTTTGTTAAGAATAACAACCGCAGCATGTGCAGCTTCACCCCAGAAAGTTGCGAGAGTTCCTGATTCATCAAGCATAGCACGAGCCATTTGTTGGATTGTTCTGTTCATTCTTTCAACAACTCCATTTTGCTGAGGAGTTCTAGCTGTAGAGAATTCTCTCCTTATCCCATGTTCATCACAGAAATCGAAAAATTCATTTGAAGTAAATTCCCCACCTCTGTCGGATCTGAGGCACTTAGTTTTGTGACCTGATTCATTTTCAACCAAGGCTTTGAAGGATTTGAATTTTTCGAATGCTTCATCTTTGTGCTTCATAAGTCCTAACCAGACAAACCTGGGGAAATCATCAATAAATAATATCAAGTATTCCTATCCTCTAGGTGTTCTTTTCCTGAATGGACCACATGTATCTGTATGTACTAGCTCAAGAGGCATGCTAGCTGATCCTTCTTTCTCTGGAAAGTTAGTTGTGGTTTATTTTCCAAACTGACATGATCTGCATATGGTGTTTTCAGGAATTTTGATATCTGGAAGATCGCGAACTGCCTGATATTTGCATGCTTTCCTTATTTGTGAGAAGCTTAGATGTCCCAACCTTCGATGCCATAACTAGTGATCTTCATCCTTGCTCAGATAGCATTGTTGTTGTCCTTCTTCAAATATGTACAGATTATTTGGAGTTCTTTTGCCTTTGAGTACTGTTTTACCTGTATCAAGATCACGAACAAGACATCCATTCGATCTGAAAATAACCTCGGTTCTTTGATCACACATCTGGCTGACACTTAGAAGATTATGCTTCAATCCATCAACATACAAAACATTTCCAGCTTTGACCTTTTCTTTTAACTAAGCAATGCCTTTTCCTTTTATAGTTGCAGGAGTATCATTTCCAAAAGAGACTTTCTTTCCCTTTTCTAGAGTAGAATAAGATTCAAGTTTTTCTTTATCACCTGTCATATGCTTCGAACATCCACTGTCAATGTACCATAGATTTTCCTGTCCCTCTGCATAAAATGCTATTCCACAACTTTCTGTTTGAGGTTCCTTTATTCTCCATGTTTTGGTGCTTGAGGCTTGCTCCTTTTTCTGCTGAAACCTGCTCCTGCATTCAGATTCTTCATGACCAAACTTATTGCAAATAGAACATTCGACTTCATTTTCAAGAACCGAAAAGTTGTTATAGGTCCTTTTTGTAATCCCTGTCATACTTCTTTGTTTTTGAGCTTCCCTAGTCATGATTGTTTTATATGCAACACATTGAGCTGCTTTGTGACCAAAGTTATGACAAGAAAAGCATTGTCCATTGAAGAAACTTCTGCGGTTATCGAATCTACCAGCCAACTAATTGTAATTTCTATTTTCATCTATTCTTGGACCATATTGAGAAGATTTTACCTGTGGCTGGTTCACCCCTAAGATGGATTGCCCTTGATAGTTTCTGTTTGTAATTCGTCCCTGCTTTACCTGATGATCTTCATTGTTCTTTTGCTCATTTCTTCTTGCTGCATCAAGATAACTCTTTGAGGTGGATGCTTGAGAGGTTTCTCCATTGTAGCCCAGACCTGTCTTGTTTAGAGGAGACCGCTGCACATTGATAATCTTATCCAAAGTTTCAGATCCTTTGACAAACTTAAGATTAATAGCTTTTGTTTTCTCAATCTCTTTTCTAAGACCAACAATTTCTCCTTCTAGTTTTTCAAGATGTTTTTCCTTTTCATCAATTTGAAATTGTAGAGTATCAATGATCACATTCTTTTATTCTATACATCTCTTGAGTCTAGTGATTTCATCATAAAGGTTATCCACATCTATAGCATCCATATAATCATCATCTTCAAATGCCATTAATAACTTATATTCATTACCTCGTTCATCTTCATCACTGTTTGATAGACCATCACTATCTTCATGGGTGTAGTAGCTTTTCTTATTTGCACTTTGTTTCTTGTTCCATCTAGCAGGTTCCTTTCCTTTATCCTTATAAGGACATTTTGCAGCATAATGACCTACTCTTCCACAAACAAAGCATTTGAAAGGTAGCTTACCTCTGAACCTTCCAGAACCCCTTTGAAGATTTCTGACAAAATTTGATTCTTCTTCCTCTTCTTCTGGAACATGGCTTGCTTCATAGTAATCTTCTTTGCCTGATGCCTTGAAAGCAGCTTCCCTTCTGTCTGATGGTCCTCCCTTTCTCATTTCATAAGCAGTTAGAATTCCATGTAGCTGAGACATAGTGAGAATTCGGAGATTTTCCTTTTCTTCTATTGCAGATACTTTAGATTCAAACTTGGGGGATAATGATCTTAGAATCTTTTCAACTACTATAGCCTCTTTTATTTCTTCACCCAAATTTTTCATACAATTAATAATCTCATCTACCCGAAGAAAATAATTAGCCACACTTTCATCATTATACATCTTGAGAGTCTCATACTGAATCCTGAGAGTTTGAAGTTTAGCTCGCTTTACCTGTTCATCTCCTTCATAGCTCGTGACCATTTTGTCCCATATCTCTTTTGCTGATTTGAAGTGCATTACCTTCATGAATTCCATTTGGGATATACTTCCTAATAGAGTACTGACTGCTTTTGCATTTGTTTCATACTTCTTTTTCTCAGCTGGATCTGTAGGAGTAGCTGAAGGAAAAGCATAGCCTATTTCTACAATGTCCCAAACTTCTGTACCAAGAGATTGAAAATATGCAGTAACTCTTACCTTCCAATAATTGAAGTTTGTCCCATCAAAAACCGGTGGCCTGATTGATGCTTCTCTCTCGTAGTTGCTCATGATGAATGATCTACCTTCAAGCGATAAAGCTTCTCTGAAGGACCCGCTCTGATACCAATTGCTGGAAATAATACTGAGAGGGGGGGGGGGGGGGTGAATCAGTATTATCTAGCAATTTAATAAATCTTCCTTATTTGATCTTTGAATTATTTTTGTATGTCAGTACCATAAAATAATGAGCATGAACAAAGAAAACAGATAGTCACACCAAAGAACACAAGATGTAAGGTGGAAACCCAATGTGGGTGAAAACCACCTGCTGCAATATGTCTCTATCTTCTTTCAAATTAGAAACTTCTTTTACAATGATTTTGTACTGGTGCAGTCCTTTACCAGTACGCAGGCTACAAACTGCAGAGAGCTACAACTCTCTCTCTCTCTCGTTTTCCAGTCTACTCCTGGAAGGGAGCTACAACTCCCTACTTCTTTTCATAAAGCATCAGATGATCAACAAGTATATAACAGTTACAGTCCACTACAGATATCAGATCAGCAATAATAGAACTAACCCAGAACACTTTATCAACAGAGAAATTCAATCAACAGAACATCTTAAGACAGAGACGCAGTTTTTCCTTCTGTGGCCTGCGACCAGACGCAATTAACCTTCTGCTACCCTGCGTATACACGCAGATATCCTTCTGCTGCGCTGCGTGCCCACGCACTGTTCCTTTAACTGCACTGCGTCCTGTTGCTGCAGGGACGCACCCAAAAACACTATCGCGCCACGTCCTGTTGCTGCAAGGACGCACCCGAAAACACTATCACACCGCGTCCTGTTGCTTCAGGGACGCACCTGAACCTTGGTCGCCCTGCGTCCCCACGCAGATCTCCAGATACTGAACTGCATCCTGGACACACCTGAACTTCTTCTACCCTGCGTCCCCACGCAGGTATCCTCCTACTGCACTACATCCCGGCGCACTTTCCTTTCACTGTACATGCGTCCTTTCGGGTATGAATGATTTCAAGACATTAAGTGTAACCCAAACAGTCAGATCTACAGATCTGATCTTGCGCCAAAGAGATCTCGGTCCTTCAGTAGCTTCGCCTTTTAGATCTAGACCAGATCTCACCTCATAAGATATTCAACCAAAGACATGCCAAAATCCAAATGATCTCCTTTGCTTTATATAGTCAAGCTCCTCCTCAAAACATGGAACAATACCATGAGACGACACCATAATAACACAATACCATCGGCTAGATACCAAGAGTAAAACACAAGAAACCACCACATGAGCTTTTCTCTACCTTGAAATGTGTGCACTGGGTGGACGCACCTCCTGAAAGGCTGGCCTGCGTCTCTGTACGCGGTCCCTGCATGGTGTACCTGCGGGTACGCACCTTCTGAACTGATATCCTACGTCTTTCTTAATTATTCATAAATTGAGAGCCCTGTCATGGGAGTTGCCATCAAGTACAACATCTGTAACATATAGCCATACCAGAAATCATAATGCCAACAAGTGGAAGTACACATAATTTCATCCATCAAAAAGTCATGGAAGCAGTGCATTGTTTTGTACGAGCAGTTTCTAACTTCCAAGTCCAAATTGCGGATGGGGTCACAATGAAATGTGAAGGCCGCTGTGAAAATGTCAAACTTCAAATGGGGGATTATCAGTTGAAGACCCACATGTTTTCCATACACATGGGAGGGTGCGACATTGTCCTCAGTGCTGAATGGCTTCGCACTCTTGGGCCAATCACAATGGATTTCCAGGAGTTATATATGAGTTTTAAGCAGAACAGCTCCACACATACCCTCCGTGGACTCCAGGCGGGAGCTCCCTCTATCATCAGCTTGCATAGGATGGAAAAATTGCTAAAAAAGGGCCAGCATGGAGTTATAGCTCAATTTAATGCCATCCAGGCAGTCGAAACCAAGTCTCTGCCAATTCATCCTGAGCTGCAATAGATTTTAAATAACCATCTGCTGGTCTTCGACAAGCCTCACGAGCTTCCACCCTCGAGAGGGGAACATGATCATAGCGTCACCTTGGTTCCAGGGGCCCAACACCCAAATTTGCACCCATATAGATATCCATTCACCCAAAAGAATGGAATAGAAAAAATAATCAAGGAACTTTTGGAAGCAGGTGTCATTCGTCCCAGCATTAGTCCTTATTCCTCACCAGTGGTCATGGTGCTCAAGAAAGATGGGGAGTGTCGGATGTGTCCAGACTTCAGGGCCCTCAATAAGTTGATAGTCAAAGATAAATTTCCCATCCCGGTGGCTGACGATTTGTTGGATGAACTCAATGGGGCTCAATTCTTCACTAAGCTAGATCTTCACTCGGGCTACCACCAAATTCGCATGAAGGAAGTCAACATTCCAAAGACTGCTTTCAGAACTCATGAAGGCCATTATGAGTTCCTGGTCATGCCATTCAGTCTTTGTAATGCCCCCCTCTACTTTTCGAAGCCTTATGAACCACATTCTCAAACCATATCTCAGGAAATTTTTCCTTGTCTTCTTCGATGACATCGTCATCTATAGTTGCACTTGGGTCGCACATCTTCAGCATGTAGATCTACTCTTGCAATTACTCCGCAAGCATAAATTATTTGTCAAGATGTCCAAGTGTTCCTTTGGCCTGGAAGAAGTTGTGTATTTGGGCCACATTGTGGGGTGTGAAGGTGTCAAGGTGGACCCCAAAAAGATCCAGGCAATGCAGAATTGGCCTCAACCTAAGACCTTGAAGATCTTGAGAGGATTTTTGGGTCTCACAGGTTATTATCGTAAATTTTTCTGCAACTATGGTCACATAGTGAAGCCCCTCACTCAACTCCTGAAGAAAAATTCATTCTTTTGGAATGAGGATGCACAACAGGCATTTACAGCTCTAAAAAGTGCCATGTGTTCCACTCCAGTCTTAGCACTACCTGACTTCACCAAATCTTTTGTCATTGAATGTGATGCTTCAGGTACAGGTATTGGGGCGGTCTTAATGCAGGAAGGACGACCTTTGGCCTTCACAATCCAACAACTAAGTGGGAAGAATATGGGCCAATCTACCTACGAGAAGGAAATGATGGCCATCTTACATGCAGTAGAGACCTGGTGACCTTACTTATTGCGGCGACGTTTCCAAATCTGAACAGACCATCACAGTCTTAAATATTTTTTGGAGAAACGCCTATCCTCCCCACAAAAAAATAAATGGCTTGCCAAAATGATGGGATATGATTATGAGATCATTTACAAGAAAGGGCAAGACAATAGTGTAGAAGATGCATTATCTCACCAACTTGAGGACTAAAGTACTCTGCTAGCAATTTCCCTCCCCATTCTAGAATGGATTGAAGAGGCTCGCAGGGAATGGTTTTTACATCCCGGGCTCTCCCAACTCATTTCTCAATTGCAGGTAGATCCAAATTCCACCAAGGCCTACTCATGGCAGGATGAGATTCTTCGCTACAGGGACAGAGTCGTAATATCACCAACATCCACCCTCAAAAGTCGCATTTTGGCAGAATTGTACTCATCCCCCATTGCAGGACATTCAGGCTTTCAGAAGACGTATGCTCACACCAGAAGATCATTTTTTTGGATAGGCATGAAAAAGGACATCCTTACTTTCGTAGTAGAATGCGATGTCTGTCAACGCCACAAAGGGGAGACCGTCAACACACCAGGCACATTACAACCATTTCCCATCCCGACATCAATTTGGATGGAGGTTTCTATGGATTTCATTACAGGTCTTCCAAAGTCAGGAAACAAGTCAGTCATCATGGTGGTTGTGGACAGACTTTTGAAGTATGCTCATTTCTGTGCCCTACCCCACTTGTTTACACCGACTTTGGTCGCAGAATCTTTCATGGATTAGATCTTCAAATTGCATGGCATGCCCACTTCTATTGTGTCCGATCGGGACCCGATCTTCACCAGTAATTCTTGGCAGGAACTCTTCAGGCTAAAATGCACTCAACTAAAACTCAGTACTTCCTATCATCCGCAAACGGATGGTCAAACTGAAGCCGTCAACAATTGTCTGGAAAACTACCTTAGGTGTTTCACTTTAGAAAAGCAACATCTTTGGGTACAGTGGTTACCTCTGGCTGAATGGTGGTATAACACCAAATATCATGCCACCACCAAAATGACTCCCTATGAAGAAGTATATGGTCAACTCCCTCCTTGCCCTACTTCTTATATCAAGGGGTGCTCAAAGGTACAAGTAGTGGATCAACTCCTACAACACCGGGCAACCATGCTTGCCCATCTTAGAGAGAATCTTCATCAAGCTCAAAACTGCATGAAGCAAAAGGTAGACCAGCATCGCTTAGAGTGCCAATTTCAAGAAGAGGATCGGGTCTTTTTGAGGCTGCAACCATATAAGCCAACATCACTCAAAGACAAGGGTTGTCAGAAACTATCTCCAAAATTCTACGAACCATATCAAGTACTTCAGCGCATTAGAGAAGTGGCTTACAAGTTGGCTTTGCCACCTACTGAAAAAATCCATCTAGTTTTCCATGCCTCATGCCTTAAGAAAGTGATTGGGAAAAATTGCAGAATTCAGACCAGTCTATCTAAATTGGACGAAGAAGGGTCAATCTGGCTCCAACCTGAATAGGTCCTAGACACACGATACATGCACCTATGAGGCCGCATGATTAGGGAAGTCCTCATCAAGTGGAAAGACACCTCTTAGGAAGATACGACTTGGGAACTAGCCACTATTCTTCAGCAGTTTCCACAGCTTCAGCCTTGAGGACAAGGCTAGTCTTAAGGGGGAGGGAATGTTAGGGTCCCACCCTAACCCCCTTATTTATGTAATAGGATCGAGTCATAGTGAAGAGTCAATAAAGCCCATATTAATAATTGTAAGTGGTTAACCCGCAATTAATGACAGGACCACAGTTAGTTGCAAATGGGCCGTAGTATTAGATAGATGGTATAAATAAAACCATGGTATTGATCCTTGGTATTGCATGTATGAGTCATATATAAAGGATGGAGACTCCATGCAAGGAGAATTGTGTCTTATTTTTGTATCAAGATCTGCTCTATTGGAGGTTGCCCCCTCGAAGAGGCCAGTGAACATTGCTTTCTGAATAATAAAATATTTGTTGTTGTCTCTCACTATTCTATGTTCTGGGTATCTTTTTTTGCATATTCCAAATTTGGGTATCTTTTTGCAGGTTAAGAGCATAACAAGATGCGATGTCTATTATAATTGAAACAAATAGAATTGAAGAGCGAGTCAAAGAAATTGATATTTTGGAATGGACCAGTAATGAGAATTTTGTTGTAGTTATATTGCATGGTTTGGGAGGAATCAATAAGACAACTCTTGCAAATGTTGTTTATTCGTCACTTAACATTAAAGGATGTTAGTGCTCAAGGGTTGAACTATTTGATGATATAAATACACTTGGAATCATAACAACATTACAAAACAATATATTTAGGGACTTTATGACTAAGGAAGAACTTAAAGACATTAAAGAAATTAGAAATTACAAGGATGGACAACTAGAGTTGGGTAAAATGTTACAGAAAGTGAAAGCTTTCATCTATATTGATAATGTTTTGGGGGAAAAGGAGCTCAACCTACTTTTGCGAGAGGACTTCAATAAGGAAATGAAAGTCAGGCTCCTTCTTACTACATGTGGTCAAAATGACTATAACCTACGCACAATTAAAAGGAGGGAAGTCTATTCCATGAAACACTTTCCCTGTACTGAAGCCATGAATCTTTTTGTCTAACTATAGTTGGGGATATTTTATATCATTACCCACCCAAAATGAATAGAGGGATGTGTACCTCCAACAACAAGGACCGAACCATAGGCTCCTTGGCTGGGGGGCATTGATTTTAGTACCTATTAGCCCTAAGCCCCATGTTGACAAAGTCAAAATTACCCGCTAAATTCCATGCTCATTAATTCTCAATTACAAGATACAAGTAGAAGGTCATGTGAATTCCAGATAAATTACTGAATAATTTCATGTTCACTATGGAGAAATTATCAATACATAGAGAACATGAATGCAATAGAAATACCAAATCACAATGACAAGTGATATAAGTATAATTAACCGGTATAAGGCAAGCTTTATTAGTTCAATATTCTAGACATAGGCCAAATTGATTATGTAGAATTTTCCAGATGACAGGCCAGCTTCAAACATTTAGATTGACCAATCAAAGGTCAGCCTCATAAGAGAAATATGAAAGGAGAAGGGTTCTTGCATGATAAATTATGGTACATATTCCATTTTATTAAATTCAAGGTTTTAAGTGTTGTACCCTGATACCTTGCTGAAGCAATAATAGGTTGGGGCATCCATCAGTAATTTGGTTGGGTATGTGGGGTATGGAATAGAGGTTAGTAAAGGGAACAAGGTTGGTGGAGTAGGTTTAGATCAGTAAAGGAAAATAAGAATATCCTAGAAATGTTGTCTGAATCCATCACAAGTATCTAGGGGTTCATCCCATCCAGAAATGATCAATAGTGATACACAAAAAGGAAGCATTCCTCGTTGCATCAATTGATTGGTAACGGTAGGCAAAAAATCTCCACTAAGTAGGGTAAGGTATTTCAAATAAAGACAAAAGGTAGGTTGGTGATAATAGTTAAGGGAAAGTAGGATGAGTAAGGGATAAGATAAACAATGTTGCTACCCTACCACTACGAATTCCTGGTTAAAGCAAGAGGTTTGCGTATAACTAAATAGGGTATATATATACACGAGTTTTACTGTTGCACTAAAATTTCCTCTCGGTTATTTTATATTTCTCTTTGTACTCAGTGATGTAAAATTATTTCTTCAAAAATTACATTTACCCTACTATAAAGTATATCACTGTAATTATGTTATGAATTATATGGCTTCTTATTTTTTTATATAGAAATATTCAGATAAAAACTCTATAGTTACACTATGCGACCATTGCACCAAAACTAATTTCTCATTTAGTTAGCATAAATAAATATGCTAATACATACTAGAAAACTTTGTCATAGTATAATGTAATTAAGTAATAATTATCGTAGCTATCGTTTCACATTTACATTTAACTATCATGTTGATAGAACACTTACATTTAAACATTTCTAACACTACGCATTGCTAACATTATAAATACTTATCTGTATATAAATACGAGGTCGTTCGGAAATTCACCCAGTAGTCACACCACCCAACCACGAGAAAGGCAATCACCTCCTTTTCTCTCCCTTGAGAAATATTTTACCAAAGCAACTCTTTTCCTCAGTACCTCAACATGGTTAACCTTCAGGCCTCAGAACCTCCTAGGTTCAATCGTGAGTCAAAATAGAGCTTAAGGTTTCCACTGGCCCTTTTTCGAGCTCAAGAACACCTCGTGGCAGGATCTTTCTAATATCCACAATGTACTGTGTAATTTCTAAATCTAGTTATTTCCTTCGTTTCCTACAACTTCCTTTTCCGGCTGCCTTCCCCTGGCCTCCTCTTTTAGGTTTTCCCTTTGAGAAACCCCAAATGAAAGGGAGATATTTGATTCTTTCAACTATCTGGTAAAAATATTGTCCTTTGTTTTAATAGGTTTAACCAGGTGACTTTCAATATTCTCTTAATTATTATTTATTAAAAGAACCTATTATTTGTTAAAAGAAATGATAACATGGTCATAAACTTGAATCATCATTTAGGCCTCCACTTAGCCTTCAAACCTCTAACTTAAACAGTAAAGTAATGTAGGTAATTTCACAAATCATAATGTTTGGAGGGATATTACATCGGTTATCATATCATTAATTTATCTAACTATAGATGTGATGTCTATTATAATTGAAACAAATATAATTAAAGAGCGAGTCAAGGAAATTGATATTTTGGAATGGACCAGTAATGAGAATTTTGTTGTAGTTATATTGCATGGTTTGGGAGGAATCAATAAGACTAATCTTCCAATTGTTGTTTATTTATCACTTAACATTAAAGGATGTCAAGGCTCAAAGGTTGAAATATTTGATGATATAAATACACCTGGAAACATAACAATATTACAAAACAAATATTTAGGGACTTGATGAGAAAGGAAGACCTTAAAGACATTAAAGAAATTAAAATTACAAGGATGAAGAACTAGAGCTCGGTAAAATGTTACAAAAAGTGAAATCTTTCATCTATATTGATAATGTTTTGGGGGAAAAGGAGCTCAACCTACTTTTTCAAGAGGACATCAATAAAGAAATGAAGGTCAAGATCCTTGTTACTACATGTGATCAAAATGACTATAACCCATGCACAATTAAAAGGAGGGAAGTTTATTCTATGAAACAACTTCACCGTACTAAAGCCATGAATCTTTCAAAAAAACAAGGATTGCAGGAAATGGCCGTGCCTGCGGATTTGGAAGTACATTTGCAATAATGCATATTTATGGAAATAAGGCAATCAAATAATTTGCAAAATGTTCATAATAGATAACCATGTCCCTTGCCGGAAGCCATCTAATTTGTACCAAAGTGCTTGTTGTTGCACTAATTTTTTACTCATCTTGCATGTGCCATAATTTTTTACTCATCTTTGTATGGTGAAGCAATGGAATGAGAGAAGCTTAGCTGGTGTTGGGGTCAACAACATCCCTATTGAAGTATGGAAACTAAAAAAAATCCATTCTGAACAAATTGTTGCAATGGCAGCATGGCAGAATTCTCCTGCTAGCGGGTGTTGCTTCTCGACTCTGCTAGTAATCTTGCTTCTCAGCTCTATGCCTGGGAGAACAAGTTTTAGTTGAATCAAGGCAGTAATAGATTCACAACAAAATGGTGTGAACAAGAATGGATAGGGGATGTTCAATTGCTTCCTACTAGCTGAGTGAAGGTTCAATATTTTTTAATCTATTATTCTACATGTATGCTTGCCATATCCCCTATTTCATAGAGGTCACATGTAACAAAGGGCTCAGTGCAATGGTTAGTGGTGACACTCATTCGCATTTTAATCCATTGTTCTGCATGTATTCTTTCCATCTCCACTATTTCATAAAGGTCGCGTGTAACGAAGGGCTCATGGCAGCAGTTAGTGGAGACACTGATTGGCAATGATGTGTAAGGTTCAAGTTCATGGTTTAAGGAGACTTTAAAAAAATTTCCTTAAAAATACTTTGGTTAAAAAAATTTGTTCATCCTTTAAACCATGTCTATGTGTAACGTGCCTAAAATAACATCTGGCTATGTGACTTTCACAATAATAAATCCATTGTTAAAGTTAGGGTTAAATTTTTAGTGAACATAAATCACCAATTGAAACTTGGTTAAAGAAACAAATTGAGGAAATATTAGTAGGTCAAAGCAGGATTAATAGTTGTTCAATGATAAATTGATCGCCATAGTCCCGCTGAATGCAAGGACTAATAAATGGACAAGAGGGATGAAAAAAGAGACAAAGAGATTCTCTTCCATTGAATGAAATCAATTTGGATGAGATAGTAAACTTCTGTAGTGGTATTCTGAAACTTTTAAAAGTAGTGGCGACAATCATGTAGTGGGAGATAACCAAAAGAAAGCTTTTAAAATAGTGAAAAAAGAAAATATAAAATTGAAGTGTAAACAGTTGGAGAATATATAATGCTATCTTTTTGCTTTTGAAAATCTTCATAAAGAATGTAAAGATCCATTTCTTGATATTTACTTATTTTCAAAGGAAAGAATTCTGAAATAATGGATGATATCATGGGAATGTCTGAATTGGATAGTCTAGAAAAATGTGCACTTGTAATTGTTATAGACAGTTTTGTGCCTTACAGCATGAAGCATGAAATGTCCATAATATAAGGGATCCAAAGTCCCTAAACATGTTGTTCATACCCCTAGAGGAACAAGGTCAGCAAACCACAGCACTGAATAAAAGTTCTCCACCTGAAAACACTCAAAAACAAGGCAATTATGGATCATGTCAACTACTCCACTGAGCATCTGCGCTGAATGTCAAGTGCTCCACTGTCTACCTGCGTTGAATGTCAACTGCAAAGAAGGCTACCTGCGCTGGGCGAGATTGGACATGTGGCACAGTCATTCCTCAAGGTGTCAATGCCCAGGAAGCTTCCAAAATGACACTTGGATCAAGGAATTCGACTGGTGATGAGTAAGAGGTTCCAGATCTCCAAGTGGAAGCAAGAACCTCCAAGTGGACTCAAGAACTGAAGAATAACTTAACTGAGAGAGGACACTAGTCAGCTTCATGCCAGCCTCAAGCTGACTCATCCTTTCTCCAAAATTCCTATATATAGATCTCTCTCATGAGGTCTAGAGAGGCTGGAATCTTGTGAATGTAAAGAATTGCTGTTGCTTTGAGTTTAGAAATATTGGGTGATTTGCTTTGAAGGAGGTGAAGAGGATATTTCTTTCTGCTGGGAAGGTGATGCTGGATTGGGCCTCTTATGGTTGTATCACTTCCTGAACCTTACTTCTTCCATTAATAAAGCATTTGAGGTTCTTCTATATGCATGTGTCTCAATGGTGTGTTGTTATACTTGTGTATTTGATTTATTCTAATCCTTGAATCAATTATGAACGTATGCTTCTTGTAGTTTCCCTCTCTTGCCATTTTGCAGGATCTTGGTGTAGCTGGGCCAGTGAAAGAGCAAGGAGCTGGGGGCAAGCAGCAAGGAGAGAAGATTGGATCAATCATTAGCGAAAGACATCGGTTAGTGGATCTCTTTCTCCCCTCTTTTACATCTCATAAAGAAGTAATCTCAGATAGCTTTGCTTTGATTGTTGCTAAGGAACTATCACCCTTAGAGTGGGATAGGGTCATTCCGTATTGGATACTTTTCCCAACAACAAATTGGCGACCATACTGGGGATCGTATCTTGTTGGTTGTTTGTGTTTTTGCTATTCATTTCCTAAACACAGGGAGTACCGAATCGAACTGCATTTGGATCTTTCAAATGCAAAGTAGAGGGCAGCTACTGTGGCTCAGTTTCTGAGCATGTTTATGATTTGAAGAGCTGATCCACAAGGACTCTGAACAGCTCTTAGTGATAGCTTTTCATCCTCCTTTTCATCCTTTAGTGTGTACTTGATTGATAGCTTTGATTTGGCCAAAAACTGTTGATTTTTGAGCAATCTGTAACCCGGAAACCAAGAGAAACGAGAGTTTCTCTCTTCATTGCAGGCACTGTGAAGGCAGTCTGCATTTCATCGTAGGTCCCGAAGGGGCTACCTGCGCTGAATGTCAAACTGACAGTGTTCTACCTGCGCTGAACCAGTGTGGCCTTGTGCAACTGGGGTTCTCTGCTTTCTGTTGCCCTATTTTCATCCCTGTTTTTGCAGCCTGTTATCAGTCAATGTATCTATCTGAAACCACCTTTCTTTGCCACTATTTCGCCTCGGTTGTATAAAGAAACTATATTTGTTCTTTGTGTATTTCTTACATCATTTGCAGTTTCCCATAACGAAAGTGAACTAGTCTTGCTGTGGCCTCTTAGATCTAGACCTGTGATAAGTGTCGTTCTGATCTTAAGAGTTAGTTTGTTTGCTGTTCATAGCTGATTGAGCTTTTGCTTTCGTCATATGGTTTGAATTTATGTATTTCTAGTGTTGAAACAAGTAAATCTTAAGGTGTCTTTTGATTTTGGACAAAAGCTTGTTTGCTTTCACTTGAAATTGAATTCAAAGTTATACAACAGCTTTCTTTTTGTAATACACCAACATTAAGAAAGAGAAAAGAAATACCTGCATTGTGCATGTACATTTTGACAGTTTGCATGTTGATTTAGGAAAAAGTGCATTAGTGTGTGCTCTATGATCTGTGTGAAAAGATGATGTCTTTCTTTTCCCTCAGTAGTTAAGATTTTCATAACTCGAAAAGATTGAAAAAACTTGCTTCTCATCTTTAGACTGCATTTAGGAGTTGTACCATACATCTCGTGGTGATCCATAAAGGCAAACTGCTAAACAAGATCAACCTAAAATAAATTGAATTTACATAACAACGCTTTGAAACATAACGCAAACACATAGAGGTCTAAGCTAGAGACGTGTTCCGACGTCGTTAAACGTGATATCTTACCGTTGAGTGGTTGGGTGATTCCTCCACGGTGAAGCGATAAGTATCAATACGGACTTGTGCTCCCATGTACCATCGCGTATATATTGGGAGACCCCTATAGGGAAAAGCCTTTATCCATAGGAAGTCGTGCCGGCCGCCCTACTGATCGCAATGCAGTGAACACAACATTCACAAAGATCGACCACCCATACCGTAAAACGTATTCTGTGGTTTTGCGAAAAGTTTGGCACACCCTCTGCCTAGAACTCCAGAGTAGTTTCTTTTGGACTTTTTCAAACTCTATAACTGAAAAAGTCCATCCGAGCATTTGTCACTTTGGGCTCGTTAAAACATCGAAGGAGACTAGAGTCATCTTTAGCTTTTTCTTGACTCTTAAAAAGTGACAAAGCAAGTTGTGTCTAAAGCGTCGTTATAAAATTTATTTTAAACGGAACATAATCACCTCCTATTCCTGCGTTGATCTGTAGGTTGAGAACATGGAACACACCAACCAAGGAATTCCCCATGATGGAAATCCTAGTCCTTTCTCCTCTTGGGGAGAAGTTGGTGCACCCCACATGGCCACATTGTCGCTTCCGGGACTGACAATTGGCCTGCCAATTTGGCTATTCTCAACCAATGTAGTTCAGAACACCATGGTTCCTGAACAGTCGAGTCAACAGTTAGATCAGTCTAGAGCTGCCCACCAGCCTTCTACTTCCTATAACTCTTCCTCCAATCCTTCATCTTCGCTAGGTAGAGCCGGCAAAAGCCAAGCTCCCATGGAGAAGAAGGAGAAGAAGAAGAGAGAGAAGAAGAATAAGGAGCGTAAGGCGATTGGGGGCAAGCAAAAGACATCTGACAAAAATCCACACACAGCACAGACCGGGCCTAAATCGCCATGTGTCATATGTAGAGGAGACCACTCCCATAGAGATTGTCCCTGTATTCCCCGGATACTAAGGGACTGGTCCCCTTGTTTGCACAGTTCGGGAGCATCAACCTCTGATAGCCATGTTGAATGCTTGCCGTCAACCAGCAAAAGTGAAGGTTCAAGACAAAGAGGGGGAGCAAGATCCCCCTGCAGACTGTGTGAAGGCGATCACGCCATCCACCATTGTCCCTTCTTAGATGAAGCGAAGAGAGTTTTGGAAGATCGTCTGGTTTCACCGTTGAGACTTCCTCCTGGATACAAAAAACTCGTGCCAAGTCCTTCGTTGGTTGAGAATACAGCTGGCCCGCTCAAGTGGTCAGCTGAAGCGTCAGTCATTGAAAATGAACCTACTGAATCCAGACCGGACGAAAGTCCAAAGGTCGAAACGGCAGTTGACCCGATTCTCCCTTAAGAAGCTTCATCTTCAAATGACACCGTCACTGAAGATTCATCTTCAAATGACACCCTCACTGAAGAGAATAAGGATGACACCATCCAGATTCTTTTCATCAACACCGACTCTGACGAGCATCAGGGCAATGCGCCCATTCCTTTATCGCAGGAAGGAACATCGTCAGGGTCATATCCGGCTGTGTATTCGGTCCCACCACCAAGCAACCTGGTTGTGTCCTTTGATTGGAACCAACTAGGCAGACCCCGGTTGCCAGCCAGTATACCATTCAGAATCATGGTCCAAATATGCAGAATGGTAATGGCTGGCACTATCATTGATGAAGGGGCATCTGTGAGTATCCTTTCCTCTGTTGCTTGGAAAGCACTGGGTTCCCCAGCGGTTTTGCCTGAGATAAGAAATCTCTCGGGTTTCGATAAAGGAACCAGTCGACCATTAGGGATCCTTCCCAATGTGCCTGTAACATTGAAAGGGAAGACCGTTCAAATGAACGTGATGGTCGTTCAAGGACCCTTGGATTATAACCTACTCCTTGGACGAGACTATATATATTGCATGGGAGCAATAGTCTCCTCACTCTTTAGAGTAATGTGTTTTCCACACGAAGGAAGAATGGTCAAGCTCGTAGACCAACTTTCATTTCCGGGATCACGCATCGCAAATAGTCACATACCAACCCTGAATGGTCTATTCAATCAAGAAATGTCTCCACCCCCAGTCCTTCTTCCCGATGAGTGCGAGTGATTCGGAAAGATGGGACTCAAACCCAGGGGGCATGCATCCTGGTCTGCTTCGAGCAGAAAAAACCCTGGGTATAAGGTAGAATTTCCGCGAGAGAATATGACTAGTCCGTACCCCGTCCGTGATTGGAAGAGGGGTTGTTTTGGAATAAGGATTCTTTTGTCAAAGTTACGTGTTTGACAAAGGTCATTCACCCTTGTCTATTTCGGTAGACATTGCCGAGGAAGTGTTTTGTTTGAAAGATTAACGAGACAATCTTTGGGTAACCAGAAAGAGGTAAGCCTCCCTCAATAACACAAATGTTTTGTCTTTGAGTAGTGTTCTTCTCTTGTCGCAATTAGCTGCTCTCTTATCACAAGTAGCTGTTCTCTTGCGATCTTGCGAAAAATCTGTTGAAATTTGGGCTGACGAGAAGACAAGTATCGTATAGACCCGTTAAAAATAACGAGAAGACAAGTATCGTTAACATTAGACTAGCAAGACGACAAGTAGCTGTGAATACCCAAAGAAAAGCAGAGGTGAGAAGGAGGAGGGGCAACCTTGAAATTGTATTTTATACCTGGGGGCATGCAAATCTTTTGGAGTGCAAGCTAGGAGCGGTTATTTATCTATTTTTTGGGTTAGCCGTTTCCGAACTTGCATAAAGAAACGATATGGAGTAAAGCTTAGTGAAGATGAAACTCCTTAAAAAATAGAGATCTCACAGGGGACATTTCTTATCTTATGACTGGTATAATCGAGCAGTTTTAGCATAAAGTTCATGCTCGTTAAAAAATAAACGCAAGATCCGAGCAGTTTTAACGCGGTCTTCATGCTCGTTAAAAAATAAATATAAGCAGTGAGCAATGTTTCCTCCAGAGTTTAAGCTCATTTTTAAATAAAAAATGAACCTATTCCGGTAAATAACCGATGTGATCGTAAATTTATCAGCCATAGAAGCCTTGGTCATGTTTTGCACCTGCCACCTCCACCGTCATTTGGCCGATCGTTCACCTCCATATGATTGTTTACCTATTTTGAGGAACAGCTGCGAAGAGTGATTTCACCTAGCCATCCTTGTGACACTGCCGTGATTGGAAAATTCCAACCTGTACCTGGAATCAATTTGTTGGGTCCCTATAATACTAGTGATTACCCCATTACTATTGTAGTTATACCCCCTATTTATATTGTTGTGCCCCTATTACCCCCATATTGTTATTTCTGTGCCCCATAGAATCCCTCTATTGTTATTTTTGTGGCTTTATATTATTATTGTTAGGTCGGCTGGATTATATTGTGACTCCTTAGACTCCTATATATAGAAAGGAGGTTTTGTCATTTGTATCATCCAAGAATTGTTCATTTATGTAATGTAAAGGAGGTTTCCCCCTCGAAGAGGCTGAATTCTAAGGCGTGGATCTCTCTTTTCTATCTTTTTGTGAGCTGGTTTCATAACATTTGGTATCAGAGCTTTGGATTCTAGGGTTTCGCTGCTCCAAACAGGTCATCGTGGAATTTTCGCTATAACTTTTTTTCTGTGATGTTTCAGAAGTTTCAAAAAAAACCCATTTGAGAAGAAATCGCGCTGAACCTTGGGTCCGAATTTCAGAGCTTTTCGCGCGATATTTGCGGAGATATGATCTGAGGAAGTTGGTCTTTTTGCAGACTCCTGAATTACATTCAAAACAGGTGACCTGGGGAAAATCGTCATAACTTTCTCTCTGGGGATCGGATTGAAATTTCATAAGAAGGTACAGAAAGAGGACGGACTGTAGTTTCTTGTGGGTGTTTTTAAGATCCAAAGGTCGAAACAGTGACTCGTGGCACGTCGTACAAGTTCGCTCTACTGAACTAGTCTATAATCAAGTCACTGTGGGAGATTTCGCATAACTCTTCCTTGGAGAATCCAATTTGGGATACTACAGGACACAAAGACTTGTGGCATTGGAAAGAGGACATAGAGGGATACTACAGGTCACAAATTTAGGACTAGATAATAAGAGAGTACAGAGATACATCAGAGGCAATATCGAGCTCCTACAAAGTGAAAAAAGGTGTGTAGATTTTCTTAAATTTTTGCTTAAGCTTGGTTTGAAAATTTATTTTGAAGGAATTCAAAGGGCATAGTAGAGCATTATTATCGGTAACTGATGCCCCGAGGAAAGAAAATGCAAACACCTAGTAAGGAACCTGAAAGATCTAGCATGACTCATGAAGAAGAGGAAGAAATGCAACATGATATATCAAAATTACAAGACCAAGTGCAACAACTGTCCCTTACACAAAAAGGAACAGAATCTAAGATGGATGGTTTAAAGAAAGGTGTAGAAGCTAATATGGACTCTTTAAAGAAAGGTGTAGAAGCTAAGATGATTGACGTGGAAGCTAAGATGGATGATTTGAAGATAGATTTGAAGACAGACATGGACGAATTGAAGAAGTTGCTACAAGAAAGGGTCACTAATGGTGAAAGGGTAGTAAAGGAAACTCATGATGAGAACAAAAGAAATGTTAATCATGATTCCATAGACTCTAATGTTGGATCGAAGACCCACCATATTCCAAAAATCGATATGAGGAAGTTTGATGGCAAGGATCCCGCAACATGGATACTACAGATGGAGCAATTCTTCGATCTCAATAATGTGCAAAACACACAAAAGGTACGTATGGCAACTTTATATTTGGAACCAAATCAGTTTGTATGGTATCAATGGCTTTGTTCTCGTAAACAATTTATCACTTGGGCAATTTTTACGGAAGAATTGATAGCACATTATGAGGATACAAAAAGCAACACTTTTTTTAGCCAATTGATAAGTCTCAAACAAAAGGGTTCAATAATGGAGCACATTGAGGAGTTCCAAAAATTGAACATAAGGGTAAAAGATATTCCAGAGGAGCATAGGATTGATGTGTTCATAGGGTCTTTAAAGGATAATATCCAACATGATGTTGCCTTTGGGAACCTGATTCATTAGAGAAGGCATTCAGGTTAGCAAGAAAAATGGAAAGCAAAATTATGGCAACTAGGAAGCATACCATTCACAACTATAAAGACGGAAGTGTTGTTGCCCATAGTCTTCCACAACCTACAAGGTTGACACCACAACAATTGGAAGAAAAAAGAGCAAAAGGGCTTTGTTACAATTGTGATAGCAAATACACAAAAGGTCATAAGTGTGCTGAGAAGAAATTATTCTACATAGATTGTGAAGAGGAAGAAGAAAAGGAGCAAGAAAGGTCAAAAGAAGAGGATATATTCCAGGAACAAAGCCT
The DNA here is from genome assembly GCA_031772625.1 of Pinus tabuliformis. Classification (NCBI taxonomy): domain Eukaryota; kingdom Viridiplantae; phylum Streptophyta; class Pinopsida; order Pinales; family Pinaceae; genus Pinus; species Pinus tabuliformis. The sequence continues at coordinate 290,175,379 of CM062815.1, read as the reverse complement.
AGATGAAGAACAAATAAATCCGACCATATCTTGTAATGCATTGGCGGGAATTACCACTCCTCAAACCATCAAGATAGAAGGACAAATCAAGAAGAAAAAGGTAATAGTGTTGATTGATTCAGGAAGCACCCACAATTTTATTCATTGTAGGGTAGCAAAAGAATTGAATTGCTTCCTATATCCAGCACCAGAGTGTCAAGTGATGATTGCAAATGGAGGAACAATAAATTGTTCTGGAAAGTGCCATAATATCAAGCTATCCATGGGAGAATATGTATTGACTAGCCCAATGCTTTCCATTCCAATGGGAGGTGCTGATGTTGTACTAGGAGTCCAATGGCTACAATCCTTGGGTACAATAGCTTTTAATTTTCAAGAACTTTTCATGAAATTTTCTGTGGAAGGAAAGGAAGTTGAATTAAGGGGTATTGCAGGGAAACCAGGAAAGATAATCAGCTCTAATGGCATGACAAAGCTTCTAAAAAAGGAGCAAAGAGGTGTAATTGCACAATTATGTTCGCTAGATGTTTCCACATTGGAATCATCTATTTCTCCAGATCTCCAAAAAGTCCTGGACAATCATTCCAAGGTATTTGAGACTCCCAAAGGTCTCCCACCTATGCGTGATCATGATCATGCTATTCATCTGATTCCAGGAAGTGTTCCTCCAAACATCAGGCCGTACAGATATCCCTATGTCCAAAAAAGTGAAATTGAACGTATGGTTGCAGAAATGCTAGAGGCTGGTATAATTCAACCGAGTCAAAGTTCTTTCTCAGCTCCAGTAGTATTGGTGCACAAGAAGGATGGATCATGGCGCATGTGTCCAGATTATAGGGAGCTCAACAAGCTCACTATTAAAGATAAGTTCCCCATTCCTGTTATTGATGAATTACTGGATGAATTGCATGGATCAATTTACTTCACCAAGTTGGATCTTCGTTCGGGATATCATCAAATCAGAATGAAGATTGAAGACATTCCAAAAACGGCATTTAGAACTCATGAGGGTCATTATGAATTTTTGGTCATGCCTTTTGGCCTTACCAATGCACCTTCAACATTTCAAGGTTTGATGAATTCAATTTTCAAACCATTCCTTAGAAAATTTGTGTTAGTATTTTTTGATGATATACTAATCTACAGCAAGTCTTGGAAGGATCATGTTGAACATGTTGACAGGGTGCTACAACTATTGGAGGAGAAACAATTATATGCAAAAAGATCCAAATGTTTCTTTGGAGTCCAGGAGGTGGAATATTTGGGTCATATTGTATCTCATGAAGGAGTTAAGGTAGACCCTAGCAAAATTAAAGCCATTAAGGAATGGAAAATCCCCACATCCATAAAGCATCTGCGAGGATTTCTTGGGTTGACAGGGTATTATCGCAAGTTTGTTAAGAATTATGGGAGAATAGCAGCACCTCTAACAACATTATTGAAGAAAGATTCATTTTCATGGACTTCGGAAGCAACAAAGGCCTTTGAACATCTTAAAGAGGCAATGTGCCAAGCACCGGTCTTAGCTACACCGGACTTCACAAAAACCTTTATTGTGGAATGTGATGCTTCAGGAAATGGAATTGGTGCTGTTCTAATGCAAGATGAAAGACCCATTGCTTTTGAAAGTCGTCCAATCAAGGGAAAGTTTTTAAGCAAAGCTATTTATGAGAAGGAAATGTTGGCAATACTCCATGCACTTAAGAAATGGCGACCCTACCTAATGGGAAGACACTTCAAGGTAAAAACGGATCATGATAGCCTTAAATACTTTTTAGAACAAAGATTATCCTCTGAAGAGCAACAAAAGTGGGTCACAAAGATGTTGGGTTATGACTTTGAAATCATCTACAAAAAAGGGAAGCAAAATGTGGTGGCAGATGCACTCTCAAGAAAGGATGAGGATGTGGAAGCATTGTTGTGTGCCATTTCTATTATCCAACCAGATTGGATAAACGAAGCAAGGGAGGAATGGAAGAATGACGAAGAAGTGTGGGCACTTATTCGAAAGCTACAACAAGATTCCAGTACTTCTGATACATTTAGCTGGCAAAATGATTCGTTATGGTACAAAGATCGCTTATACCTCTGTAAGAATTCCCAGCTAAAACAAAAGATTCTTATGGAATTGCACACTTCTCCCTTAGGAGGGCACTCAGGATTTTTAAAAACTTACCACAGGGTTAAGAAGGAATTTTTTTGGGATGGCCTTAAATCAGATATTCAAAAGTTTGTGGCGGAATGTTTGGTTTGCCAACAAAATAAAGTTGAAACAATTAAGACACCAGGTCTATTACAACCTTTATCCATTCCAAGCCAACGTTGGGAGGAGGTTTCAATGGATTTTATCACAGGTTTACCCAAGTCTGAGGGAAAGAGTGTCATCATGGTGGTAGTTGACAGACTTACCAAGTATGCACACTTTTGTGCATTATCACATCCATTTAAAGCCAGTACAGTTTCTACTGCATTTATGGAAACAGTTCAAAAGCTACATGGAAACCCAAAGATTATTGTAAGTGACAGAGATCCCATTTTCACTGGAAATTTTTGGACAGAATTATTTTCTTGTCTTGGTACTCAGTTAGCTCATAGCTCATCTTATCATCCTCAATCTGATGGGCAAACTGAGATAGTAAACAAATGTTTGGAAGGATATCTTCGTTGCTTTGTATCTGATAAACAGACACAATGGGTCAAATGGTTGCCTCTGGCTGAATGGTGGTATAACACTTCCTTCCATACAGCAACAAAAATGACCCCATTTATGGCACTTTATGGGTATCAACCACCATCCATCACATCATATTTAAGAGAAAATTCTAAGGTTCAGGCAGTGGAACATCACATCGAACATCAACAACAAGTCCTCCAACTCTTAAAGGATAACCTCGTGTTGGCACAAAATAGAATGAAACAACAGGCAGATCAACATCGCAGTGAAAGAAGTTTTGATGTAGGTGATTGGGTATTCCTACGGCTACAACCATATAAGCAAATGTCCCTAAAGCAAGCTAAGAAGGATAATAAATTATCACCAAAGTATTATGGTCCGTACAAGGTGTTGCAAAAGATTGGTACTATGGCATACAAATTGGAGCTTCCTGCAGCTTCTCGATTGCACCCAGTTTTCCATGTTTCATGTTTAAAGAAGGTTATAGGTGACAAGCTCCCAATTCAAACAATATTGCCAGAACTTGACGAGGAAGGAAAAATTATATTGGAACCGGAAGCAATCACAGAAACAAGAACTCGACAGCTACGAAATCGATCAATTTCAGAGTATCTTATCAAGTGGAAGAACTTATCTGCTGAAGATTCCACATGGGAGGATGAGAATTTTATGCAGAAGTATCCAGAACTGCTCAAGCGTTGAGGACAACACTTTTTTGAAGGAGAGGGGCATGTTGGGTCCCTATAATACTAGTGATTACCCCATTACTATTGTAGTTATACCCCCTATTTATATTGTTGTGTCCCTATTACCCCCATATTGTTATTTCTGTGCCCCATAGAATCCCTCTATTGTTATTTTTGTGGCTTTATATTATTATTGTTAGGTCGGCTGGATTATATTGTGACTCCTTAGACTCCTATATATAGAAAGGAGGTTTTGTCATTTGTATCATCCAAGAATTGTTCATTTATGTAATGTAAAGGAGGTTGCCCCCTCGAAGAGGCTGAATTCTAAGGCGTGGATCTCTCTTTTCTATCTTTTGTGAGCTGGTTTCATAACACAATTGCTATCCCTGTTTATCACTCGTTCCTCAAAAGACGAGTCTTCTTTAAGCTCTTTTTAACTGACTCATAAAATATGAAAAGTTTGCCGAGTTTTGGCCTTCCAGCTCGTTAAAATGACCGGAAGAGCTATCCCTCCTCTAGATTTTAATCTTTTTGGACCTGAGGGATTATTGCACAAAAAGGTCGAGCGCTTGTTTTATTCAGCTCGTTAAAGTTATCGAAAACTCATCCCTTTTGTATTGTTTTATACTTTTTCGGACTTAAGGGATTAGATGACGAAAAAGGAATGTTGGAGTTAACTTTATGTACCTTTTCAGACTCTCTAAAAATGAAAAGGACCGAGTTTTCCTTGTCGTTAGACTCGTTAAAATGATTAAATAGTGACAAACTTGTCTTTAGACGAGAACGAGTTTCCCTATCGCTAGGCTCGTTAAAACATAGCGATGGGCTTGCCCGAAGGGCAGGTTATAGAACAAGCATATGTTATCCTCCTCAAGCTTGACAAAAATAAAGAGGTACTGGTCAGAAATGACTGGGGAAAAATTGGGAGAACCTCAAAGCTTTAATGGTAGCAAGTCGCTCTTGAACATGACACTTTTCCTCCGTACCATATCAGGTTGGGTTGTTTCATTCACCGGTCTCATCACCATGGTCTCGCCAAACCATCCACATTTGGGGTAATGCTACCGGTCCATCGCATCAGTGTCGTTATATGTTCAAGAGATGTTGTTCAGAAAGAGTCAACCATGTCCCATCCACTACCATACATCATCTTTCATCCTTTCATGACCGCCACCCTGAATCATATTTCACAGATTGTTTTCACCTCCATTAAAATCATTAGCTCCATTCCGTGTCACTGATGTGGGATTCATTAAGGCCCTCCTTTGACGGATCGCTCCTTGTCGACATCAGCTCATTATACAAGGAGTTGATCTAGGAACAACCCCTTTAGTACTTTGAAGCTTGCATGCCTCAATGGCAAGTTTCTCACTTCTGGCGACAGGTATACATCAATGACCTTCGACCAGAAGATTTTGCGTGGTGTTCGACACCAAGTCCTTTATTCACACCACGTGAATTGTACTGCAGTGCCTTGAGGGTCATTATCATTATCGGTGATTCCTCTCACGCTTGTTAACGGTTCACATCGTTGACCGGTAATCAAGCGATGTCTTTCCATGTTCGACTTCAGCGCAATTCTCACATGGATCGACTTGTACTTAGAGTGAAGATCGAACGAGTTTGAAGACCCCGGATCTAGTTTCATCCATACGGGCTGCGATATATATTCAGGAAATATAAAGACATTTGACATGTACATCATTGCAGCAGATGATCATCCTACTCAAAGGATGATAATTTTCACCAAAATTATCAGTCTACCATCAGACGATTGTCTGTTCTATGTACCAAAATGAATTTATAAAGCTGAGAATGGGAATGCCCGCCTCAGCTAGATCATGAAAGCAGTATGAAAATAATGTATTGTATTGTATCTTATTACAGGTCACCTCTCAGCGATTGAATGAACTTCGGATCCTCCTGATAAAGCATTTCACCCGATAAACGACCTCATACTTTAGGGGGAAACTGTTATAGAAATTTTTGTGCCTTACAGCATGAAGCATGAAATGTCCATAATCTAAGGGATCCAAAGTCCCTAAACATGTTGTTCATACCCCTAGAGGAACAAGGTCAACAAACCACAGCATTGAATAAAAGTTCTCCACCTGAAAACACTCAAAAACAAGGCAATTCTGGATCATGTCAACTGCTCCACTGAGCATCTGCGCTGAATGTCAAGTGCTCCACTGTCTACCTTCATTGAATGTCAACTGCAAAGAAGGCTACCTGTGCTGGGTGAGTTTGGACATGTGGCACAGTCATTCCTCAAGGTGTAAATGCCGAGGAAGCTTCCAAAATGACACTTGGATCAAGGAATTCGACTGGTGATGAGTAAGAGGTTCTAGATCTCCAAGTGGAAGCAAGAACCTCCAAGTGGACTCAGGAACTGAAGAATAACTGAAGTGAGAGAGGACACTAGTCAGCTTCATGCCAGCCTCAAGCTGACTCATCCTTTCTCCAAAACTCCTATATATAGATCTCTCTCATGAGGTCTAGAGAGGCTGGAATCTTGTGAATGTAAAGAATTGTTGTTGGTTTGAGTTTAGAACTATTGGGTGATTTGCTTTGAAGGAGGTGAAGAGGAGATTTCTTTCTATTGGGAAGGTGATGCTGGATTGGGCCTCTTATGGTTGTATCACTTCCTGAACCTTACTTCTTCCATTAATAAAGCATTTGAGGTTCTTCTATATGCATGTGTCTCAATGGTGTGTTGTTATACTTGTGTATTTGATTTATTCTAATCCTTGAATCAATTATGAATGTATGCTTCTTGTAGTTTCCCTCTCTTGCCATTTTGCAGGATCTTGGTGTAGCTGGGCCAGTGAAAGAGCAAGGAGCTGGGGGCAAGCAGCAAGGAGAGAAGATTGGATCAATCATTAGCGAAAGACATCGGTTAGTGGATCTCTTTCTCCCCTCTTTTACATCTCATAAAGAAGTAATCTCAGATAGATTTGCTTTGATTGTTGCTAAGGAACTATCACCCTTAGAGTGGGATAGGGTCATTCCGTATTGGATACTTTTCCCAACAACAGTAATGAAAGATGCAAATGGCCTTGAAAGTGTGCACGATGTCATTTTGGGACTTAGTCACCACAAGGCAAAGGAATCTAGGTTTAAATCTCCCAATGCATATGAAATTAAGAAGTTCCTAAATTGCAAAGCAAGCAAGGTAGGTACCAAATGTATGAATTGAAAAAAAAGATACATTTTGTCTCATATAATGTCTATACCTATATATTTACCAAATTATGTTTAATGTAGGACATTCAAAACATAAAGGGCCTTTGGTTGAGTGGAAATAAGGAATGATTTTCTATATCTTCAGAAAAAATAGACTTAATGTTTAAGTGAGAACTCTTCACCTTGGAAATTTAATACAAGTGGAAGGGACATGTAAATGGCCATTCGAAAAATTGATTTTTTTCCAAGGAGAAATTCCTTTTCTTCCGTTTAATGTGAAGGAGGTCACAAACCTAAAATATTTAATCTATCAACCAAAGGATCTGAAACTGTCTGAAACAAGTCTCCATCTTCTATTTTCCACCCTTTGAATCACGATAAAATGCGGTGTTTATTATTTCTAAATCACTTAATTATAGTTCACTTATGCATAGCACAATTTGTAAATACCATCCGATCTTAGACACATGGAGTTTAATGGAAGACTTTCCCTTGCCTGTGAAATGTATTCGAGAGATTTGGAGCAGCTTAACAAGTTTTGAATATTTACATTGACCAGATTTATAAAGTTGAAAAGTTTGTCTAAGGAACAAGTGATAAACTGAATGGATTGGAAGAATTAACTCTTTCATGTTGTCAATCGATATAAGAAATGCCACTCTATATTTCAAGTCTTTGGTTAAGAATACTGAGAGTAAATCATTTTTCAAATTTAACTCACCTCCCTATAGATTTTCAATTATTAGATTCTTTGCAAGAAATCAATTTGCAAGGTTGCACCAATCTAAGAGAGATTCCTAGTAGCTTTGGATTGTTAAATTCCTTGCAAGAACTTAGTCTGCAAGGCTGAAAAAAATCTGAAAGAGCATCTTATTAATTTTGGATTGTTAAAATCTTTGCAATAACTCAAGCTTCAAGGTTGTACAAATATAAAAGAGTTTTTATCATTTTTGAAACACTTTCGTCATTGATATCATTAGATTTATACTCTTGCAAAAACCTATCAAAATTCCCTCATGGTATTCGATACTCGGCATCACTCATCAACTTCTTTTTGAACAAGTGTACTAACATAAAAAGTATTCCATAAGGCATCAGGCAGTTGAAGTCGTTGGCCTTCTCAATGGATATGTCAAGGTGCTCAACATTAAGAGAACTTTTGTCTCTATTTGGAAAATTAACATCTATGTAAGAGTTGAACCTTAGTGGATGCAACAGTTTAGAGAAACTTCTAGAAGGTTTCTGTCAACTCAAGTATTTGGTAATCTAAATTTATCAAATTGCAGCACACTTCAACAATTATATGTTATGAAACCAACAGTCATAAAAACAAGAACTCGACAGCTACAAAATTGATAAATTTTAGAGTATCTTATCAAGTGGAAGAACTTACTTGCTGGGAGGATACGAATTTTATACAGGAGCATCAAGAACTACTCAAGCATTGAGGACAACATCTTTTGAAGGAGAGGGGCATGTTAGGTCCCTATACTACTAGTGTAAATCCTTATTGTTATTAGTACAACAATACAATAAGGGCGTTGTACTAATAATAATAAGCGGTTACACTAGTAGTATAGGGACTGAACGTGCCCCTCTCCTTCCAAAAGTGTTGTTCTCAACGCTTGAGTAGTTCTTGATGCTTTTCTATAAAATTCTTATTGTCCCATGTGGAATCTTCAGCGGGTAAGTTCTTCCACTTGATGAGATACTCTGAAATTGATCAATTTTGTAGCTGTCAGGTTCTTGCTTCTGTGACTGCTCCAAGTTCCAATATGATTTTTCCTTCCTCATCAATTTCTCACAATATTGTTTGAACTGGGATCTTCTGCAAATTTTGAATGAGTGGCCACACTTTTTCATCATTCTTCCATTCATCCCTTGCTTCATTTATCCAATCTTGTTGGATGATAGAAATATCACAAAAAAATGCTTCCACATCCTCATCCTTTTTTGGGAGTGCATCTGTAACAACATTTTTCTTCCCTTTTTTGTAGATGATTTCTAAGTCATAACCCAACATATTTGTGACCCATTTTTTTTGTTCTTCTAAAGATAATATTTTCTCTAAAAAGTATTTAAGAATATCATGATCCATTTTTACCTTAAAGTGTCTTCCCATTAGGTAAGGTCGCCATTTCTTAAGTGCATGTAGTATTTCCAACATTTCCTTCTCATAAATAGCTTGTTGGAGATGTAGCCGTAAAAATACCCAATCGCCTACATAAAAAATTCTTTGACTGTGATGTTGATTGGCCTATTGTTTCATTTGATTCTGCACCAATGTAGAATTATCCTTTAAAAGTTGGAGAACTTGTTGTTGATGTTCGATGTGATCTTACACTCCTTGAATCTTTTTCTTCTTGATATTTCCTACTATCTTAAGAGTTTGAGGAGTAGTAATTTCTTCTAACGCATTACAAGATATGGTCGAATTCATTTCTTAATGCTCGATGTTTTCACTTCTTGACCATTTTTCTTCTTGATATGTGCTTCTATCTTGATAGTTTGAGGAGTGGTAATTTCAGCCAATGCATTACAAGATATTGCCAGATTCATTTCTTCTTTCTTGATGTGATATTTCACTTCTTGAACCTTTTCCTTCTCGATATGTCCTTCTATATTTAGAGTTTGGGGAGTGGCAATTCTTGTCAATGCTTTACAAGATATGTTCGGATTCATTTCTTCTTTCTTTGGGGTTGGTTCCTAGTGTATATTCTCTTCGTGTGACGTTTCTTGATCCTTTTTTTCCTTCTCTTCACAATCAATGTAAAATAATTTATTCTCAGCACATTTATGACCTTTAATGTATTTGTTATCATAATTGTAACAAATCCCTTTTGCTCTTTTTTCTTCCAATTGTTGTGGTGTCAACCTTGTAGGTTCTGGAAGGCTAGGAGAAACAACACTTCCATATTTATAGTTGTGAGGGTAAGACTTACTTGCTGCCATAATTTTTCTTTCCACTTTTCTGTTCAACCTGAATGCATTCTCCAATGAATCAAGTTCCCAAAGATGAACCTCATGTTGAATGTTATGCTTTAACGTCCCTATGGAGACATCAATCATCTACTTCTTTGGAATATCATTTTTCCTTATACTCAATTTATTGAAGTCCTCAATGTGCGAACACTTTTGTTTGAGATTTATCAATAGGATAAAGAATGTGTTTCTCTTTGTATCCTCATAATGTGCTATCATTTCCTCCATGAAAATTGACCACATAACAAGTGGTTTATGAGAACAAAGCCCTTTATAACATAAAAATTTGATCTGGTTTTACATATGGATATGAAATATGTACCTTTTGTAACAGTTGCACTTCATGTAGATCAAAATATTGCTCCATCTATAGTATTCAATTTACTAGATCCTTTCTATCAAACTTCTTCATATCGCCTTTTCTTGATTTTAGGAGCTTGATCTTGGAATGACTGTAACTTTGTACTTTTAGATCTCCAAGATTTGAAATTGTCTTCTACAGTACTCCTTTAAGTCCTCTTTCTAACCCCGCAAGTCTGATTAGAATTTGACTCTCCAAGAAAGGGTTATGCCCAATCTCCTAAGATGACCTAATTATATAATGTTTGAGTAAAGCGAACTTGTACGACCCGCCACGTGTTACTGTTTTGACTTTCGATTCTAAAAAAATATACACAAAAAACTATCATTCGTCCTCTTTCTATAAATTCTTACGAAATTTTAGTTTGTTTCTCAGAGAGAAGGTTATGACTATTTTCGCAAGGTCACTTTTTTAGAATGTAATTTGGGAGTCTGTAAAAACCCTAACTTCCTCAGGTTATATCTCCAAACATATAGCGAGGCAAGATCTGAGATTCGAATACACGCTTCCTGAAGATTTCAGCTCAAATGGGTTTTAATTTCAGAGTCTAAACCTTTTGTATAAAAAGTATTCTAGTGAAACTTCCATGATGACTTTTTTGAGATGAAATTGTGGAGCTTGCAAAAACCCTAACTTCCTCAGATCATATCTTCTAAAATATAGCGAGACAAGATCTGAAATTTATACCTGAGGTTGAGACCAGTCTCTCCTCAAATGGGTCTTTTTTTTTAGCTTCTGGAACTTCGTAGAAAAAAATTATAGTGAAAATTCAATGATGACCTGTTTGGAGAAGTGAAACCCTAGAATCCAAAGCTTTAATACCAAATGTTATGAAACTAGCTCACAAAAAGATAGAAAAGAAAGATCAACACCTTAGAATTCAGCCTCTTCAAGGGGGAAACATCCCATACATTACACTAATGAACAATTCTTGGATGATACAAATGACAAGCCCTCCTTTCTATATACAGGAGTCTAAGGGGTCATAATATAATCAAAGCTGACATAAGAATAACAATGTAAGGGCACAATAATAACAATAGTGAGCTTCTTTGGGGCACAATAATAACAATATGGGGACTACATGGGCACAACAATATAATAAGGGGGTTGCACTAATCACAATAAGGGGTTACACTAGTAGTATATGGACTTAACACTATCTCATGGCTTTGATTGCCTCTCATCATTAAACATTATAGACTTGAGTGCATGTAATATATTAGAGGAGCTTCCTCCAGATTTCCATCACCTCATCTCATTATAGAATCTATAATTTAGTGGGTGTGAGGGTTTACGAAATCTTCTCAAATATTACCATTTCTTCCCTTCATTGCAATATCTATATCTATGTTATTGCCACATGTTAGATGGTAATAGCTAGACAACCGGGTAATGATGGAAAAGCTACAGATTATAAACATCCATATAATGGTTCCTTGTATCTTATAGTGTTTCTCTTACAGTTTTGAATATTTCACCCAGTAGAAAGAATTTAAATTGCTGCGGAGCTAGATAAGTTCTTTTAATTCGGTTTTCATTGCCAGATATGAGTACAACGTGAATTATTATTTATGTAGTTGAACCATAGGGTTATTTAGGAAGGTTTTCCATTGTCTCCTTGGAGACTCTTCCACTTACTTTAGGTCAATTTTTTTTTTTTACATTGAATTATTATGTAAAATGGGCATTTTAAATCAATGTCGAGATGGACTATGTTAGATCTATTTTTTTATAGATACTTTATTTTAAATGGGTTAAAATTCTGGTTGCAATTATTATGTAGGATGGCCAATATAAATCAATATTTTCGTTGATTAGGAAAATTTCATTCACCTTCACCATATAGTATGTTTGCAATATGGAAACACGGTTGTTAGTAGTTTTGTGGATGATTGATATTTTTGGTCCTTTCATGCACATATTCGTTGTTGTGCTAATAATATGGCCATGTAGCAATATATTGAATGGACTCCACAAGTTGCATGGGTCATGCTCCATGGTGTGACATTCATGTAACTCCCTTGCGTTATTTTAGTAAGTTAAAAATAGGGTATGTATGATTATAGTTTTGATAAAGATTATAGATCATGTGTTAAGTATATTTCTTTTTAAATCAATGCATATATATGTAATTTTAAGGATTTCGATAACTCTTCATATAATTTTTTAAAGCGTGCTAGCTCAATGGAAGAGCACTTACATTACACATGAGGTTAGTGGTTCAATTCCATTGTGCCCTAACATGAATTAATCAAATATTTTGTAGTTCATTTTTAATTAAATATTTTTATATCGATTTATTTCAATGGTGAGATATGTATGGATTCATTGTTTTATATTCTCTCAAGAGAGACAAAAGTGATCTTTAAATAAAAAATTTGTTGTCCCTAGAGAGACAATAGCTAGTACTAAAGACATATTGTCTCTAATCCAAAGGGTTGTCTCGAGAGAGACAAAAATGAAATTGTAATTGTCTCCTAAGAGACAATATGTCTCCTAAAAAGGCAATAGTGTTTGTGTTCTATATTGTCTTTATAGAGACAATATTTTAAGACAATAATTTTTGAAACACTGCTTAAACACAATATTTAATACAATACACAATTTTATTCTTGTCTCACAATTTACCCAAAAATAGTTTATAATATTGTTTAAAACCCACTTTATGTAATAGTGAAAGAGCCATTCCTACAGCATCCGTGAAATTATGAGAAGGATTTCCTCCTTGGGAACTGAAAGATAGTTATCAATTCTAAACACAAGGTTCCCACTCGAGTTGAACACTAAAACCATTGCAGCGGTAAACAAAGATTTAGTCCATACCGTCGGAGATGTGGCAGACACCTTGGAGAGCTTATCATCGGTAGCAGAATGCCTGGCATATTGTGGATCGTGTGGATGAATCTTGGCGAGCATTGTTCCAGAGGATGGGCGAAATAACAGGGAATGGATGGACCAGTCTGGAACAACGATCACCAAAGGTAATGACGCTATTCCTCGTTCAAGTAATCCATCTCTTGTATCCGTCGTGCTGTCACTTTACATTTGGTCCCCGCTCGTAGTCATTAAAAACAAAAATATGTCCGTTAAATTAATATTTCTAGGATTAGGTGGTCTTCAAATTTCCTTAAATCACTCCAATACCATAATATTACAAGTTTCACCATCGATCGCACCACCTATAATCTTTATTAATGGGGCTATTCAAGATTAACTCTGAGAGATGCGACACTAGAATAACACACTACACATTATAATGAGTAGCCTACTTTTGAGTTAGTGGAATTAGTATTCCATGCCGTAATGATGTTGATATTTACAATTTCTAAAACTAGCTCATATTAAACAAGTGTTTTCCTCCTTCGTTAGCAGGGTTCTGTGTATAGATGCGAGGGCTTACTATTGTAAGGTGGATCTATAAACTAGAGCAATCACTTTGAACCTTTTTATTGTAAGCTAGAAAGCTTTGAAGAGCTTGCCTAAAAGGTCTCGAACAGAGAGAGCACCCAATCGCCATTGAAGGCGAAGAGGGGTAAAAGAAAAAGAGAGGCCCTGCTGATAGAATCTAAGGTACAAGAGTTGAAGGTGACACTGTTACACCAACTTCATGCATTGTAAAGTGGATTCTAATAGTGAAAGAGTTTTAACAATAAATTAATTTGTTCAGAAGTTTAGTGCATTTAATTAATTGTTCTCTTAGGCTTACAAACATTTAAATCATATTTCTGACAAACACATTCCACTAAAAGATATGAAGGTCTCTGTTTATCTTCATGGTGAGGAGTTGAGGAAACAGGTCGGTGCTGCTGCATACATAAAATTTCATAATTACCGATAAGTTACAACCCAAACCAAGGCAGATAAAGTCTTAGGATAGAGCATTGACATTTCTGTCTACGCTTAGAAATTTTTTGCTACAAGGAGATAATCTTTGTTTGGAAGGAGATGTCTCTGTAAGACATAAAATAAACAAGGAAATGACCATGCATACTGCTCTCTAAGGCATAAACTCTATAACATTGTTCCATGCAAAAAACTAAGGTAAAATACAAATCCTCCATACAGAGAACACGCACAAGAAAAAAAATCCTGTATGCAGACTTATATTTCAAACACTGAATACAGGGATCTCTATGCACTACAGAGTAGGTATGGGCCGAGAAATGACTGTTTAATGTGATGATGGGTTCACATTTACTCCTTGAAAGGATAGAAATTGCATCTTTTTCAAAAATATATAAGTATTAGTTCTTACAAAAAGCTAAAAAGACCTCAAATGTCTAGCTTGAAAACCCATTTCACCATCAGCGACTATCTTACTGCTTCAGGATCAAGCTGCTGGAAGTGATACATTTTACGCCTAGCTTTACATCTAGTCTTGTATGCCACCACAATGTGACCAAGAGCCAAGGCAATAGACAACAAGAGCATTTCCAGCATACTCCATGGAAGTTGGAAACCTCCTGACTCTGCTGAGGGGCTTCCTTGCCTTGAACTATGATTAAGACCTTTTAGGATTCCTTTTACTTTTAACTTCTCCTGTAAGATCTTCCAGGGCCAACCATATGAAGGGTTGGTCTTTCAGGATCTTTCCCTAAAGAGGGATAACGAAGTCTTTGTAAATGGGGTATATCATATGAAACGCGTATCTATCTTTTAATGACTTTTGAATGAAATTCCATTATATGGATATGCCACTGTAATAATATCTTCTAATATCACATAGATAACAATCATAACTTTGAGAGTTACTTCAATTGGTTTAACCATCCGACATAAATAGTAAATACAACTACAAACTAGAAAGAACGAACCATCCCTAAAGATAAACAAAGACCTTCATATCTTTTCGTGGAGCATGTAGGGTGTAGATGTAGTTTTATTAAGCATGTGCATCATCTAAATTCAAAAGTTGTGCAAGCTAAAATTCCAAACATGGGAACATCTAAGCAACTTCATCTAAGATAGAATTGCCCTTATTATTAACAACCTAACAATCTAATATCGAGAGTAAGAAAAATGAAACAAACATACATGTGCAGTTGTTATTGGTGTAGTACCCAGATTGTCGGCCAAATAACGCTTATCTTCACGAAGATCTGCATTGTGAATAAAATTCACCACTGAATCAGTGTGACAAGTTAGATATATGTCTCATAAAATGCAAAGCAGATAGCAAAGGTTGGAATGTTTTAAAAAATGCAGAGCAGGCAACAGAGGTTAGAATGTTTTCAATATTCTTTTCTAAAATGCTTGAACTATGAGATGTCATCATAGAATTCACCAATTTTACAAACGTCACATGCTCATGAAATTCTTTCAGTGAGAATTAATGAGTTAACTATTCAAGATTATCATACTATCTGATTGAGAGGGCAATAGCAGGCAAAAGGTAAACATGATATAGCTAATTTCTTTATGTTAGTTATTCTGGATGGATTTGGAAGTCCTATGAATTTACTTTGGTAATTTTTGTACATTAATATAATTTTTCCAGGTTAAAAGGGGGGTTTCTGTTGTTTTTTATTGTTATTACAGTGGTGATGATACACTTACATTATCCATCCAAAAGAGGCTAGTTATGGGAACACTTTAAGCATCTTTTACTGAGAAAAAGGTCACTTCTTTGCACAAATGCACACGTTTTGAAGCTACGAGGCAACCACTATTTAAGAGTATTAAACTGGAGAAGATAAACAGAAATTAGATGACAACACTTCATGGCATAAGGCAAATATGAACATGGCACATATCAGAAATGTAAAACCTAAAATTTTTGAGTTGCAATCAAAATATATTTTGTAATGTATGTGAAAAGAAGGTAAAGAAATTATCTTTGTACAATTAATTACTTGTTAAAGCGCTGAAAAGTACACTTAAGAAAGGAAAATTGTATTGAACAGCCCATTAATAGTAAATAGTCTTCTCCACTAAAAGGATATAGAAAAAAAAACAGAATTGAATCACACAAAAAGAAGACTCGAATCACATTTAACAGCCTATGAAGAGCAAATAATCTCCTCCACAAGAAACATATAGCATTAAAAACCTATAAGGCTACCCAAGCAACCTAAAAGCTGAAAAGAACATACAACTCTTAAAATTTGCTTCAAGGGCAAAACTCTTCACTACAAAGGAAAATTACCATAACCACTACCCCTACTTGTAATTCAAAATGTTTCATCCTTAATCATACCATACCCAATATGCAATACTCACACCTAGTCTTGTGCAACATTGATTTAAACTTATTGCACCAAATCGTAAAAATAGGTTTCATAAAATGGGATTAACGATGGAAAACTGTAGCTATTTAAGGAAACCCGAAGACCTTGGCCATGTTTTTTGGCCATTCATTAAGGAGGTCTAGAGTTGGATACAATGCTTGTTCACCAATATGTTTACATATAAACTTTACTGGTGGGTTGTCCTTCTATGGAACCTTTGGCTCTGCCACAAATCTGACTGGAATGTTTGACAGGCAATGAGGGTGGTGACTCTCTACTTCTAGAGGTGAAAGAGATGTGTGAGAAGATTAAATATTTGCCAGATGAATGGGTAACTTAAATTGACATATTCCTGATTTTGGACTCAATAGTTGTTCAATTCTTAGCCACATGATTACCTCAAGAAAAAGAGATATATTAATTAGATCTCTACACACTACAAAGAAAGTATGGGCAGGGAAACGACTGTTAAATGTGATGACAGGTTTGCATTTACTCCTTCAAAGGATAGAAATTGCATCTTTTTCAAAAATATATACGTATTAGTTCTTACAAAAAGCTAAAAAGACCTCAAATATGTAGCTTGAAAACCCATTTCACCATCAGAGACTATCTTACCGCTTCAGGATCAAGCTGCTGGAAGTGATGCATTTTACGCCTAGCTTTACATCTAGTCCTGTATGCCACCACAATGTGACCAAGAGCCAAGGAAATAGACAACAAGAGCATTTCCAGCATACTCCATGGAAGTTGGAAACCTCCTGACTCTGCTGAGGGGCTTCCTAATGCGGAAGAAGCCATAACCAAGCATGCCTTAACAACAATAAGGACACCTGAAACTAGGCCGCAGAATACTGTTTGTGATGTGTTCATGAACTATTGAATCATTGATTTAGAAGCAGTCCGTTGATATTTTTTTTACAGGCTTCTGTTAGAAAGGAATCAAGATAAGATGAATTGAAAAGTAATGAGGCTGAGAAACAGCTTACAAACACACAGTTTTTGGCTGGAGCTGAGTTTTCTGTGGCAGATTGTGCATTTATCCCTGTGCTTGCCAGAATAGAGATTTTGAAGTTGGACAAAGAGTATTTTCGGAAGAATCCTTGTCTTATATATTACTTTGAGCAGATGAAGGAAAGACCAAGCTATCAGATTGTAATAGGCCCATATGCCACCTTTATTGGAAAGATGAAAATTTTATTGCCTTCTATCTGTAATATGAGCATCAGGAGATTGCTACATAACTACAGAGTAGGTATGGGCAGAGAAACGACTGTTTAATGTGATGATGGGTTCGCATTTACTCCTTGAAAGGATAGTAATTGCATCTTTTTCAAAAATATAAAATCCAATGCAGATCGGGTAAAAAATATTATGCACACACATTCGCATATATTAAATCCAGTTACCTAACATAAATCAGAAACCATAACAGAAAGAAGGGCAAGAATCACTGACCACTAAGAGTTTTCCAACCAGAAGACCTCTAAGCAGAAATCCCATGTGTGAAGGAGACGAGTACAAATATTGATATAACAGCACAAGGCTATGTGGGCTACACGGCCCTCATGCAGGGAAGAAAGACACGAAACCAGGGAAGAAAGACACGTTTCGTTGGTTCAGTCACTGCGAAGAGTGTCATCGCCAGGAGGCCTAGCCTTTCATGGCCCATAGCTAGATCCTCCCTCTCTGTCTTCCAGCCGGTGGGAAAAAAACAATTTTCCATGAAAAAAAACAGATTAAACCAATAGAAGAAAACACCCCAATCATCTAACACACAAAATCAATGGCTCAAGATCGCACACATCACATTTTAGGGATGTCTTTCTCATAGGGAACACCTTACGACGTAATTAATTATAAACAAATATTATTAATAAGTTTTCAGAGATGTAAATTAAACATTTTAATAGTTTTTAAACCTGAGGAAAATATTTAAGAAATCAAAATCATTATATTTTCCCTAGCAATATATAAATATATCTTTTTAATAATAAAAGATAAGTACATACCCATTTAATTTTAGAACTATCAAGTTTATAGGGTTATAAATTTTCAAGATCTAAATTTATTTTTGAGTATAAGACATATGAAATATTTATACCTCTAAAGATTTGATTCATTTGGGCTCTTAGTAGATCATGAACCAACATGTTATGTTGGTTTTGAATAACACACTAATAAAATATTTTAACTATAATTTTTTTTCACTTATTTTATAGAAGTATATATAGTTAACATTGAAATATTTCATTGATGATTCACATTCTCCACATTAAAATGTAATACCTTTCCTTTATATTTAAAAATACAAAACATATATCCATAGAATATAATATTTCTTTCTGGATACATGGATATACAAATATTTTTACTATATATATACACACATACACCTATACATAATTTATGGACATGGTCATATTCAGGCATGATTTTTAGATATATGTGTAGTGATTTTTTTATTCTAACTGATGTAGGAAAACTATAAACAAATAAAGCTCTTGAAAATAGCTCATATTTTTTGGATAAAAAATATAAAGGAATAAGATGTAAATAAATATACCTACGAAGAGTTACTTTCCACCATTATTTAAGTTTTCCTTAGCACATGTAGGAGTAAAACTTTAAATGTGAAGATTTACTAGTGGTTACAACTTAAAACATTTAGTAGTCTATCTCGCCTTTTTAAAGGATAAAAAAACGTTAGCGTGATTTCCACCAAAAAAAATCCATAACATAGCATGTTTAGTCAATGTAGGTTATAATTTTTAAAGCAAATTTTCACAGAGCATAATTTCTAACTTGAGTGGCAAGAAATAAGCTTATGTGCAACATTTTAATATGGACATAGAATTATGTTGGGTCTCACTCATAGTAAAATATTTTTTGTTATTAATATATTTTTGTTTTAAATATTAATGCATTAAGATGTGCTCTATAATCAGATATGTGTAAGTGCAATATAAGAAAGTAAAAATGTAAAAGATATATGTTGGTGTAATGTAAAAAAGTATATATATAAGTTTTTTAATTGTCTTTCTAAATAAGTTAAATCCATGAGCTTTTAAAAAAATAAAAAATAATCAATCTCAAATAATATTTATCAAAAAATTAATTATTTTAAAATTAAGAAATCTAATTATTAATTTATGAGCACTAAATAAGTCATATAAATCCAATATTTAATAATGTATTAAATAATAAGTATTTAAAAAATAAAAATTATAAATATATAATAAAAATAAAAACATACTAATAAATCTATCTAATATTCTATAAATATTTAAAAAATATATAATTATATTTTTTTTATACATGTATATATTTTTATTAAAAAAAATAAAATAAAATAAATATATAAAAGATAAATTATATATATATATATATATATATATATATATATATATATTTATTTATTTATAATTATATATATAATTAATTTGTTAAAAACATATTTTTATATTATATACATTTATATTAATAATATATATTTTATATTACAACAAACAAATATGTATGTTTTAAATATGACTTAGAATTCTATATAGGTAAAGTATATATTTTTAAAAATAAATAAATAATTATATATATGTTTTAATGAATAATAGAAGGAATACAAATAAATAGGAAGAATTATACATTAAAAAAACTTAAATGGAAGTCAATGAATCGAATTGCTATTTATATTCCAGCCAACATATGTATTAGTATTTCTTTACTTATTTTCCAATCAACATTTATGTTAATATTTCCCTTTTGCTTCTCAATTTGGATGGCTTCCTCAACCCTTTTTTATGATGGAAGTGATTACTCATTTGATGTTTATTATTTTTTCCTTTCTGGGTCTCATTTTGTTATGCAATTCTATTATTTAATCAAGTGGATAGATCAAAATCTTTATCTTAATCCTTGTGCTGAATCATATTGGTTGATTCAAAACATCGACACAAATTTAATGTTAATTTAGAAAAATGATTTAAAATATGTAATGTTTACTATAATATATAATGTATAACCACAATTTAGTAACAAAGAACTATAAATTTGATTTAAAGAACGTACGCTACCATAACAATATATATCATAATATATTATTTTATAATTTATAATTTCAGTTAATACAATCATTTTTGAATATCATTTATTTAGGATTAAACCGCAAGACATGGGATACTATATTTCTTCATATAATATTTTATAATTTACTATTATTTTAAGGTTGTTCTCATTTAATATATAAAATATTTATTATAATATATAATTTATACCTATAAATTAGGGTTAAAGCATTATAAATTAGGCTTAAAGAATGAACATGGGTGAGAGTCAGATGAAATAAATGCACTCAAAGCCCCCAAAGGATATACATAATGGACAAATTTTTCTGGTGGACAAGAGGAAAGGATTGTACAAACAAAGTTCATTGGCAATAAACCATGCTTTTATTCACCATGTTTTTACTCTCCTCTTATACTTATTCTCCCAAAACTTCAGGCATACTTGTGGAATGGTTTTTGGGGCTTATTTCGTGTGTGTTGTTTCACTTTACTTAATAGGTCAGCATTAGTAATGTATCATAAGTAATGGCTAGTTAATTTTTCACAGCCACAACTCATAATCCGCTTTTGAATCAATGATGACTCTGTTTGCATTTAAAGTAATAACAATTAATTATGTATTGTTATCGATATATGAAGAATATTAACAATACATAAACAAAATTAAATGTCAAATTTTTTTATCATTTTATATCCTTTTATAATTGTCTCATTTCTCTAACCTACAAAACATTTATAAATTTAGTGATAAAATTCAAAAGTGAGAAAATTATTATTTTAATTATTAACGTGAATAAGACTAGAAAATCATTATTTTTAGGTTATTAATATTTTTAAGTAGTTTCATAGGCATTAATACATCCATTAAAATTTAAAATGTAAACTCTTTTCCACATTATTTCATTTTTTCACAATGTTTTTTAATATCATTTTAAAACATATCCTCCTTGATATTTGGGCATATTTGGAATATGATTTACGGTTAAGTTTGCATATTTCTAGAATGACTTTTTGGGTTTAGTTTGTGTGTTGTTTCACTTTACCCAAAAGTATAAGAAATTTACTTCAACAATGGATCATGAGTGATGGCTATGGCTTCTTTTTTGGACTATGCATCTAAGATAATAATTGGGTTTTGGATCAATGGTTATTATGTTTTCATTCAAAGTGATAATGATTAATTTTGCAATGTTACCGATATATGAATAATATTACCAATATATGAATAAAATTTAAGGTTAAACACATTTATCTTTTTATATCTTTTAATAATTAGCTTTGTTTTGTTAATTGCACTATAACATGCAAAAACATATAAATTTAAGCATAATATTCAAGACTGAGATATATTTAATGTAAATAAGATTTTATAATATTTTATAATATAGCCATTAAAATTTAAAATCTATTTTTTTTACCAAATTCTTTTACTTTTACTACATTATTATATTATATTAAGTTTAGGAATTTCTATATATAAATTTATAAAAAATATGTATTTCTTAGATTTATAATTTATTTATTAAAATAAAATATATGAATAAAACTAAAATGTTCACATATTGTGATTCATAATTTAAAAAGATAAACTGAATAGAAAGATTAAAGGCACTTAGTATTTTACCACAGGGAAAATTTGAGGGGCTAATATTCGCAGATGGGTTAATTTTCCTTGATTTTTCCAAAAAAAAAGATTTTCTAATTCCATTTTTTTCCTAAAAAAGGTTGGCCCAAATTTTATAAGAAAAAAATATTTTACCTTAAAAGTCGCCAAAATTTTATAGAGACTATATAAAATCATTAGAAGTTTGAGTATTTTTACTAAAATATCACCAAGCATTTTATAGTTTTCATATTATAGATTAGTATGATTCACCAAATTTTCTAGTATTTAAGATAAATTTCCATCCTTAAAATTTTCCTTGTTTGAGGATTTTTTCTTTAGTTTTATAATCACAGCCTAATAAATAAAAATATAACAAAAGTATATAACATATAATGGTGACAATGGATAGATATTATAAACCATCTGAGATCCATCTTAACACTTATATAACATATAATGGTGACAATGGATAGATATTATAAACCAACTCAGATCCATCTTAACACTTGATCTATTAAGCCCCGACAGGGATCAAATATATCAAGGTGAAAATATTTTCTCAAGTTTTACACTCAAAAAGGATATTTTAACCTTGAGACATTTGATCCTTCTCCAAGCTTGATAGACCAAGAGTAAAGATGAATCTAGGCTAGTATATAAATTGAATATAGAATGACATACACATAATGCGGTAACAATAATATTATTTTATTTCAAGTCCATGTTAATAAATGAAGAAATCACATATAGCCTCATACTAAAAACTAAAATTAAACTATATTTATTTATTTTCAATTACCTTAACTCTCATTATGAAGTTGATATAAAATTAAGGTGAAATTAGATTATTTTATTTATGGATGACATTACTTCTTTTCTCTACTATTTCTAATTTTTTAATGTAAGTACTACTTTATTATTTTTAATTGTAACCTTTAAATGACAACATATCCCCCATACTCGGATGTAGAGTGTGTTGTACCTCCTATAGACAACCCTCGAGCTGAGGGGAGGTTAGTGCCTAGGACATGTTAGTCTCTCTTCAAGATAATTCATTGTTTCTCAATAGATAAATGTAAAATGATTTTTAATCTGGTTAAATTACCTTTCATAGAGGTAGATATGATTTTTAATATGGTTCAATTACCTTTCATAGAGGTAGATTCAAACATGTACATAAATAATATAAATCATCACAATAATAAATGTCCAAGTCTGGTGGCCAAAACACAGTAAATGCATCTCAATTTATTATTACAGTAAAGATGGAAAGGAGAAAAATAAGAAAGGAACTCAACAGAGAGGGCTCGATGGACCCAAAATCCTAAGTAGTAAATCCCAGTAGAATCATGAAAGGACAAAGAAATGAAGTGCATAAATTATGGAGCACATTTTAAGGTTCCAAAATAAATATTTCATAGGTATTGTCTACTTCAATATAACATAGTAAATCTTCAATCTCATCGGCATTTCCTGCTACAGTATAACATAGGTAAATGCATGGTTTATGAGTGAATCCAACAACTACAACTAACACCATTTCTTATGAAGAAAACATACATGAAGTGGTATACAAAGGAAAAATTTTAGGCCCCTATACTACTAGTGTAACCCCTTATTGTTATTAGTACAACCCCGTTATTATATTGTTGTACGCATGTAGTCCCCATAGAAGCCCACTATTGTTATTATTGTGCCATTACATTATTATTGTTATGTCAGCTTTGATTATATTTTGACCCCTTAGAATCCTATATATAGAAAGGAGGTCCTGTCATTTGTATCATCTAAGAATTGTTCATTTGTGTAATGTAAAGGAGGTTTCCCTCTCAAAGAGGGTGATTCCTAAGGTGTTTGTCTGTCTTTTCTATCTTTTTGTGAGCAAGTTTCATAAAATTTGGTATCAGAGCTATGGATTCTAGGGTTTCATAGCCCCAAATAGGTCATCATGGAATTTTCACTATAACTTTTGTTCTACGACATTTCAGAAGACAAAAGAAACACCCATTTGAGAAGAAATTGTCTAAATTATGGGTCCAAATTTTAGAGCTTTTCTCGCTATATTTTTGGAGATATAGTCTAAGGCAGTTAGGGTTTTTGTAGACCCCTGAATTACATTCCAAACAGGCTGCCTTGGGAAAATCTTCATAACTGTCTCTCTGAGCATCATATTGAAATCTCGTAAGAAGTTATAGAAATAAGATGGACTATAGTTTCTTGTACATATTTTTCAGATCCAAAGGTCAAAACAACGACATGTGGCACTTCATACAAGTTCACCCTTCTGAAAGGTATATAATCAGGTCATCTTGGGTGATTGTGCATAACTCTTTCTTGTAGAATCCAATTTTGATCAAACTGGTGGCATTGGTAAGAGGAGATAGAGGGTTACCATAGGTCACAATTTCAGATATGGAAGAGCCAAAATTACAGATTTATAGTCATTTCAAGATCGAGCTCCTAAAATCAAGAAAAGGCGATATAAGGAAGTTTGATGGCAAGCATCCGGTAAACTAAATACTATAGATGGAGCAATATTTCAATCTACATGAGGTTCAACTATTACAAAAGGTATGTATTGCATCTTCATATTTAGAACCAGATCAATTTTTATGGTATAAAGGGCTTTTTTCTCATAAACCACTTGTTACGTGGTTAACTTTCATGAAGGAAGTGATAGCACATTATGAGGATACAAAGAGAAACTCCTTCTTTAGCCAATTGATAAATCTCAAACAAAAGGGTTCAATGGAAGAGAACATTGAGGACTTTCAAAAATTGAATAGAAGGGTAAATTATATTCTAGAGAAGCAAAGGATTGATGTCTTCATAGGGAATTTAAAGGATAATGTTCAACATGAGGTTCGTTCTTTGGAACCTGATTCATTGGAGGAGGCATTCGAGTTGACATGAAAAGTTGAAAGCGAAATTATGGCAACAAGGAAGTCTACCCCTCACAACTATAAAGATGGAAGTGTTGTTTCTCCTAGCCTTCCACAACCTACAAGGGTTACACCACAACAATTGGAAGAAAAAAGAAAAAAGTGATAACAAATACATTAAAGGTCATAAGTGTGCTGAGAAGAAATTATTTTACATTGATTGTGGATAGGAGGAAAAAAAGGATCGGAAAACCTCAAAAGAAGAGTATATACACCAAGAACCAACCCCAGAGAAAGAAGAAATGAATCCAACCATATCTTGTAAAGCATTTGAAAGAATTACTACTCCTCAAACTATTAAGATAGAAGGACATATCATGAAAAAAAAGGTTCAAGAAGTGAAAGATCACATCGATAAAGAAGAAATGAATCCAACCATATCTTGTAATGCATTGGCCAGAATTACCACTCCTCAAAATATCAAGATAGAAGGACATATCAAGAAGAAAAATATTCAACAAGTGAAAGGTCACATTGAGCATCAAGAAATGAATCCGGCCATCTCTTGTAAAGCATTGGAAGAAATTACAACTCCCCCAACTCTCAAGATAGAACGAAAAATCAAGAAGAATAAGGTTCAAACAGTGAAATATCAGGAAGAAAAGTGTCAAGAAACATCAAAAGAAAAGGATACTCACCAGGAACCAACCCTAGAGAAAGAATAAATGAATTTGATCATATCTTGTAATGAATTCATCGAAATTACCACTCCCCAAACTATGAAGATAGAAGGACATATAAAGAAGAAAAAGGTAATAGTGTTGATTGATTTAGGTAGTACCCATATTTTTATTAATTGTAAGATAGCCAAGGACTTGAATTGCTTCCTAAATCCAGCACCAGAGTGTCAAGTGAGGTTTGTAAGTGGAGGAACCATAAATTTCTCTGGAAAGTGCCATAATATCGAGCTATCCATGGGAGAATATTTATTGAATAGCCAAATGTTTTCCATTCCAATGGGTGGTGCTAATGTTATACTAGGAGTCCAATGGCTACAATCCTTGGGTACAACATCTTTTAATTTTCAAGAACTTTTTATGAAATTTTCTTCGGAAGAAAAGGAAGTTGAATTAAGGGGTATCACAGGGAAACTAGGAAAGATAATCAACTCTGACGGAATGACAAAGCTTCTAAAGAAAGAACAATGAGGCATAATTGCACAATTATGTTCGCTAACTATTTGCACATCGAAATCATGCATTTCTCCAGATCTCCAAGAAATATTGAACAATCATTCCAAGGAATTTGAGACTCCCAAAGTTCTCCCACATATTCGTTTTCATGATCATGCTATTCATTTTATTCCAGGATGTGTTCCTCCAAACGTCAAGCCTCATAGATATCCATATGCCCAAAGGAGTGAAATTGAACATATGGTGCAAGAAATGGTAGAGGTTGGTACAATTATGCAACCAAATTTGATAAACAAAGGAAGGCATGAATGGAAGAATGGAAAAGCAGGGCGGGAACTCATTCAAAAGTTACAGAATATCCCAGTTCCAACAATATTTCCATAACTTGACAAGGAAGGAAAAAGCATATTCGAAGTTGAAGCATTTACAGAACCGTGAAATCGATAGCTACGAAATCGATTGATTTCAAAGCATCTCATCAAGTGGAATAACTTACCTGTTGAAGATTTCACATGGAAGGAAAAGAATTTTATACAGAAGCATCAAGAACTACTCAAGCGTTGAGGACAACACTTTTTGAAGGAGAGGGGCATGTTAGGCCCCTATACTACTAGTGTAACCCCTTATTGTTATTAGTACAACCCCCTTATTATATTGTTGTACGCATGTAGTCCCCATAGAAGCCCAATATTGTTATTATTGTGCCCTTACATTATTATTGTTATGTCGACTTTGATTATATTATGACCCCTTAGACTCCTATATATAGAAAGGAGGTCTTGTCATGTGTATCATCTAATAATTGTTCATTTGTGTATTGTAAAGGAGGTTGCCCCCTCGAAGAGGCTGATTCCTAAGGCATTCATCTATCTTTTATATCTTTTTGTGAGCTGGTTTCATAACAAAAAAAAATCTATACATCCTTATGCTTGCAATCACTAGATCTTATTCCTTAATCTTTAAAAATGGAGTCCATATCACAAGCTCGAACTATTGAAATTTTGTAGAACAATTTCTACCTCAAGAATAAACAATTGAACCAAAATGTGGAACCTCTCTTTGAAAACATAATTCAAAATCAATAAGAAGACATAATTTGGAACCCTTGAAAATAGAATTCGGGAAAATTTCTAATTTGTTTCCTCTTCCCTTTTATAGCGAGAGAGGGCTAGAATAATATTTATAAAACATCTCAAAATTTTCCAGCTGTCTGAACTATAAGTTGTGTGAGCATGTGAATGACCTAGTTGTCCTAATAATTCGATCAGAAACTCGATTCTTTTCTTCAAAATAAAAAATTTAATAAAATATGGAAAACATGAGGTGTCATGATTGAAATAGAAAAATATCTCCAATGTTGATTCCTATGGTTTCTTCTAATCAGTCCACATCTCTACCACAATATTCCTTCACTGTTATTGGCAAGTTTACCTATCTCTTTCTACCTTTAACAACTTTCATCTTCTCTTTTTAGAGCTGTATGTGGCCAAGAGTGGTGGTGTTGGAGGTGCTCTGTAGATTATTTTTTGACCCATATATCCTCCATACCCTTTGTATTTTGGTATCAAAGTCAAACACTTCTCTTTATATTACCATAACGCAAATTCAAAGCTTAAACACATCATAACTTTATTTAAAATGACATTGCAAAAACACAAAGTTTTGATGCATTTAGACTTTTCATGCTTAACTTCTTATTGCTCATACACCATAGAACTTAGGGATTCTAGTATCAAAGCCTTCATCTATTATAACTCTATTTAAAATAAACTTTACAAAATAAAAAATTCTTGATGCCCCTAGCTTAGTTTTGTTTAGCCCCTTACCATTTATCCTCTATAAGACTGGGTGCCATGACCATAAGCTCTATGTTGTGGTGTTAAGACCTTTGATATTCTATTCAGGGCCTATCTCTTAGTGTATTTCCCTTCCACCCTTTGTTACTTTAAGTCTCCCACAACCATGAGCCATCAATGCATTAAATCTCTTTTCATTGGAAGTTCCTTGAATTTTAAATTAAAAAAGGTTACAATATCTCCCTCTCCTGATGAGCTCCATAGAACTGGGGTTCTTGACCTTGGTCCAAGCCTTTGGTTCTTTGGTTCCCTATGGCCAAATTCTTGTTAATATCGAAGCCCCTTCATTAGATCAACACTTTTGATTTAACAATTTGGCAAGAGTTACGAAATTTCAATCCTCTGGAAAAATGACCTCTGAAATTATGTCACACTGATGTCATTATATCCATGTGGCACCTTGTTAGAGCTAACATGCTTCATATAGATTTTCTCGATTAGGCCCTCAAAAGATTCCGAAACAGACTGCCACGTGTCCATCAGATGGCCAAGTCAAGCTCACGTCATCTACCTCGTCACCTTCTCGAAGAAAATTATCTGATGGCATGTGTATTATCAGAGGAGAGAGAAAGTGTCCTTGGGGTCATTGGTTTTAAGATGATTTCCTTTGTATTTTTATTCTCCTCGCACTTCAATGTTAATAAAAGAATTTTAATTTTTAAAGGGTTACAAGGTTTTGATCCTCGAAGTTCTGAAATGATCAACCCTCTGAAATTCGGATTCTAATGTGCCTTCTTTCCCACTATCTACTCTGACATTCAATTTTGGCTCTACCTTTTAAACAGACCAACGTAGTCCCTTATTCTCTGACCTCTGATATCCGAAAGTCTTGATATGTTTCCTATCAGTCCTTTCGATATCAGATTTCGATATGATCAACTCTAGAATTTTGGCTAGATGATTTGATTTCACCTCTTGAATAAATATTGACCCCCCTTCTAATTTCAGTCCTCGATTAAATATTGATGCTTCTTTTTATTTACGTTTAACATATTTAGATAACACCTATCCTTCTTTCTATGAAGGATAAATATAGGACAATTTTACATAAATACAACATGGTATGATAGGTGACAACATCAGCTCCATTTGGTGATAATGTACTGTAAACAATGCACTAAGAACTTATAGATTAGTACCTTCACCATTGGGCATGGAATCATTTTATTCTAGTACTGATCCAAATGGATCCAGGAAACACTCTATGTCTTCAAAACTTAAAGAAACTCATGGCAAAACTAAGGAAAAATTGCATAAGGAAGCCTTTCAAACCACTATCGGGAGGCAAAAACCTGTGAAATCAATGGAAAAATAGAGTATCGAAGGCAGAATTAGTGATGAACAGTGGCCGCTAGATCTAGATGATAAATATTCTATATCTAAGTGGTGGATCTCAATTGGTGGTGACCTTCGATAAGGATCGGCAAGATCCACACAGAAGATGTGACAACGATCAGCAGTTATTGGCGCAGAGCTCATGAAAGTTGTGACGGCTATTGGCGGAGTTAATCTGGACCATCGATGAAGCGTGCAAATGGACAACCCATATTACATCACCGGATTGCTATTGGGGATTACAAAAGCACTTACAATGGCCCTAGGATTATTGCGATGAGAGATTGCGATATCGCAATCGGAGTAGCAAAATGAAGTGGGATTATGGTACATGCATACATGCGATCCGATGGAACGGACCCGATGAATATTATAAGTCATACTACATGGATCTTGAGATCTTCCAAGCATCATTTTTAATGTATTTCGTAGTTTTGTTTGTTAAACGAAATGCAAAGGGGAAAGCGCCAATGCGATACGCCAGACCCGAAAGGGTACCTTAAGGCCATTACATATAATTTCAAGTCTGGGGAAAGCCATCCCTAATGCATTATTGGATTTCTTAATAAATTTATGAAACACAACGGATAGAGCCATTACGATTTGTGACATCGACCAATTGGCAGACCTGATGGGAGGATAGGGAGGATTTAAGGACTTTTGAAGTTTGAGATATTGAGTTTTGGTGGATTTTATCTATGAAAACACATTTTCACTATGAAAGAAGAGTGTAGTTCTTTTAGGAGTTTCAGAGGCCCCGAGGCACTCTGGTATTATAGAATGTGTGGCCACCTCCTCTGCATGCATTAAGGAATGATTGTATAATGTTGGCAGAGGGATTCAAAGCATGCAAAGGCCGAGGAGACCAAGAGGTGGGAACCTGAAGCGAACAAGTAGCGTTGGATTTAAAGCCACAGATATAGAACACAACAAAGGAGGCAGTAGTGTAGGAAAATGCCGAGACAGAGTTAGCACAGAGACAGAGAGCACTAAGGGAATCTGTGTACTCATAGAAAAATTGAGAGGTTCAAGTAAATATCTTATTATTGTATTCTATTGTGTGTGAGGCTCAAATTGAGCTCACTTTTGTAAAAAGAACTTTGCTTGAAGACATAATAGAGAGGCTATAATTGAAGGTTGGACTAGGAGATGTAGCCCAGGATTATTGGGTAAACTCCTCATTAAATTCGTGGTGTCATGTGGTGTCTATTATGTTTTGTTTGCTACTTCATTGTCTGTGCATTTTGCAATCTTATCAATCCATTGCTTAAAATGACATAGACAAATTCATAAACATAAGACGATAATAACTTATCATTCTCTTCGATCTCATTATTAGATCAAGTGGTATCAGATCTTTAGGTTGCTAAGGTTAGACAAGCTTGTGCTAGACTATTAGTGAATGATAACTAGGTCAAAGATTAAATTAGGAGAAGGAAAATTGGTTGAAGCTAACCTAGAAATTGGTAGAGTCTATCCTAGGAGGAAAATGGCGGAAGAAGTTCCCTTGGAATCAGACTCTCAGTTCATGGACAGTTTCATGAACATGAGAGCCATGGTAGAAGAAAAGTATAAGGAATTTAAGGAAGGTCAAAGTGAAGATTCTTCAACTTCCAAACAAGATAAAGGAATAGAAGAATCTCTTTGAGATGACCATTCTGAAGGAAAAAGGAAAGGAAAATATTCTCCTCTATCGACACCCCGTGGTAGCCATGAAAATACAAAGAAGAAAACATATTTGATTAAATTAGATGTTAAATCTGATTTGCCTATATATGATGGAGAATTAAATGCAGAGAAGCTAGATAACTAGATTAGATAGATTGATGTGTATTGCAAGGTGTAGAGCATTGATTCAGATAGAAGTAAAATTCACCTGGCCAGCCTACGCCTTGGAGGAACTGACTTGGTACGGTGGGAAGGCAGGACACAAACTGACTTGAAGAAGCATGGTAAAACTCTTTCTGTTTGGAGTGAATTTGTTTCTACAATTAAAAAAAAAATCTATTCACTCACTTATATGCAGCAAGCTATGATGAGTTGGCAAACTCTTCACCAATTAAGAGGGCAAAGTGTACAAAGTTGCACCCAAGAATTTAGGAAAAGAGCTTTGATTCTAGGCATTTCCTTAGACTCACACGAAACTTTGTTGAAGTATATAGGTGGTCTATATAGTTATTTGAGGCACACCATTCTCATGTTTAACCCTACTAGCATAGATGAGGTATCTGCTCAGGCTACCCATCTAGAGGCTAGAGGCAATAATGTGAAACTAGAGATTGGGGGATCATCAAAACCCACTGCAAGCAAGAACAACGAAAAGAGGAAGAAAAAATGGAAAGAGAGGAAGGCAAATACTGTACAAAAGGCCAAACCTTCATGCACTCACTGCAAGAAGGATGGACATGATGATGAACATTGTTGGTATTGGCATCTGGAGCTGAAACCCAAGAAGTTTGATGGCAAGAAGAAGAACACTGCTGCTGCCATACAAAAAGATTTGGGGTCAGACTTAGGTGATGAAACAACAATCGCAACCACAGGTATAAAAGGTTATCCGCTTTAGAGAATGAAAATAATCAAGAAACACATTGTCGTGAGCTACTCGAGAAAGGGTTCATAAGACCAAGCACATCACCGTGTGGATCCCCAATAGTGTTGGTGAGAAAGAAGGATGGTTCATGGAGGATGTGCATTGATTACTGAGCATTGAATAAAATAATGATCAAGAATCATTATCCGCTTCCTCGCACTAATGATCTATTCTATCAGCTGAAATAGGTTGTTTACTTTTCCAAGTTGGACTTACATAGTGGTTACCATCAGGTCAAAGTAGCAGAGAAAGATGTATGGAACACTGCTTTCAAAATAAAGCAAGGGCTGTATGAATGGCTAGTTATGCCTTTCAGTTTAACTAATTCTCCTGCCACTTTCATGAGAGTAATGAATGATGTACGCAGGCCGTTTATTGATGGTTTTGTAATTGTATATCTAGATGACATTATTGTATTCAGTAAAACATGGGAAGAACATTTGAATCATGTAAAGAAGACTCTAGATGTTTTGAAGCAAGAAAATCTCTATGTTAAATTATCAAAATGTGAATTTGGTAAAACATCTTTGAATTATTTGGGTCATATTGTAGGGAGTGGTGAACTAAAAATAGATCCCTTTAAGGTTACAGGCATTGTAAACTAGCCTAAACCCAAGTCTGCTACAAAAGTTAGAAGCTCCCTAGGGGTAGCACAATATTGGAGAAAGTTTATTGCTAACATTTCATTAATTGCAGATCCCTTACATGCTTTGATAGGATTGAACAAGGTGTTTCAGTGGGGAGGAAAATAGTAGAAATACTTTGGCACATTGAAAGAAAAAATTAGTACAACACCAGTACTAACATTACCAAATCTTCAACAACCATTTGAGATCGAAACAGATGCCAGTAATTATGCCATGGGAGCAGTGTTGATTCAACATGGTAAACCCATATGCTACCATTCTAAGACATTTAATTCTGCAGTAGTTAATTATCCTACATATGATAAAGAATTGTGTGCATTAGTTCACAGTGTGAAGAAGTGGAAACATTACTTAATGGGAAAAGAAACAACAATACATACTGATCATCATCCACTTCAGTACTTGCACTCACAAACTAAACTGCAGCAATCAAGACACTATAGGTGGATGGGTTTCCTACAACAGTTCCATTTAGTCATCAGATATAAAAATGACATACACAATAAATTTGAAGATATGTTGTCCAGACCAATCATAAATGCATCTACTATACTTAATCATAACCCAGTAATGCATGAAAGCTACATTGAATAATATGCTCAAGATATAGACTTTAAAGATGTATATGCAGCTTTAAGTAATGGAGAAAAGGTAGAAGAATTGGATTTCTATATTAAGGACTGACTCTTGTATCATTTGGGAAAGCTATGCATTCCAAAAATAGAGAGAATTAAAATAATTAGGGAGGCACATACTTCCGTGATATCAGGTCATTTTGGTGTAAGTAAAACAGTTGCACAGCTGCAAAGGTACTACTATTGGCCAAAAATGAATGAAACAGTTTCTAGATATGTAACAGTTTGTGCCATGTGTGCTAAAAGCAACCCCAGAAATAGAAAACTAGGCTTGTACACTCCACTACCAGTTCCTTCTCTTCCTTGGGAAAGTGTTTCCATGGACTTTGTTGGGGGATTGCAAAAATATAGAAAGGTACATGACTATTTATATTTTATTCTGGCAAGTTTAGCAAAATTTGTATTTTAATACCTTGTAAAAAGCAGATTACAGCTGAACAAATAGTGAAATTGTTCTTTTAACATGTCTTGGTATATTTTGGGTTACCACTTCCATAGTATCTAATCAAGACTCTCAGTTTTTTGGGAAGTTTTGGTCAAGTATATGGGGATTAATGGACACCAGACCGAAGAAAAGCATAGCCTTTCATCGACAGATAGATGGCCATACAGAGGTAGTCAATAGGACAATGATCCAGTTCCTCAGGGGTTATTGCAGCAAGCATCCCAAGCTTTGGGATGAACACTTATGTTATGTGCAACATGCTTACAACCATGATAAACATTCTTCTACATAGAGATCTCCTTTTGAGACCTATTTTGGTTTCATACAAAATTCTCCCTTGGATTTTGTCTTTGAAAAAGACATAGTAGTTCCCAGACACAGTGATGTGGACAAAGCAACCAGATTCATTGAATAGATCCAAGAAATTCACCAGCCAGTATAGGAAAAAAATGGAAAAGAGCCAATACAAATACAAGGCAAGGCATGATAAACACCAGGTGAAGCACAGCTTCCTGTTGGGTGTGGAGCCTGATTATCTTCTATATTCAAAGGTATTGCCACATTGGAACCCAGTTCGAAATGGGGGCGGCAACACCGCCCGTAATATATTCACTGCAAGGGGTGTCCAGGCGGGGGTGACTGCGACCTTTGGGAGCCCCCCCCTGGCGGGGGGTTTCGGGGGCAACGCCCCCGAAGCTAAAAACAACTGTAAAATTGCCTTGTAAAAGTATAGTAATTTCTAGTCAATCTGGGCCGCTTATTAGGTGAATGATTTGACGGTAGAACTTATGTTTAGTTTAGGGTTTTTTGCCCTAGAAGGAAACCCCTCTCTTAGTATGAGGGTATTGTATTTGAGGCTGTGTGATAGATGTGTATTCAGTGAACGAGAAACAGAGAGGTGAGACTGTGAGAGAAAACATAGGATATTACAGCGGATTTGTTGTAGGTTGTGTCTCTTCATTTTGCTGGATAATAGAAAGGAAGGACTGGTTGTTCAGGGTGGACGTAGCCCAAACTGGGTGAACCACGTATATCTATGTCTCTCTTGTTTTGTGCGTCTTCTATGTTTATATTTCTGCAATATTTTATGTGTTCCATTGCTCCGTAATATATAATTTTCTAACACTTCCAAGTTGGCGATCAAGTCTGGTTGTATATCAACAAGGAAACAATGCAAGGTGAAGGAAAGAAGCTGAAGCCAATAAGGTATGGGCCTTTTAAGGTACTTGAGAAAATTGTTGAGAATGTTTTCTATCTTGATCTGCCAGCATACATGCACATCTATTCAATAGTAAATGCAGAAAATTTAAGGTTGTTTGAGCCTTCTTTAACTGAAGATCCTGAAGAGCAAAGTCATTTGCCTTCCATTGATGATCTGTTTCTTGAATACCTAAATTAGCTACAGGAAGATACAATTCTAGATAAGAAGGTGAGGAAAACACATGAGGGGACATGAAGTACCTTAGAATTGGACTCAAAGATTCAAAGCCCAGCAGTGCAAAATGGATAGAAATTGGGTAGCTGAGGTAGCTATATCCTCACTTAAACAATGCTTAAAATCAAACTTTTGGTGGTCCAAAATCCTTTTCAGTGGGAAGGCAAGATCCAAGTGGATCCTAGAAACACTCTCTATCTTCAAAACATAAAAAAAACATGCCAAAACCAAGGAAAAATCACATAAGGAAGCCTTCCAAACCACTATCGGGAGGTAAAAACCCGTGAAATCAATGGAAAAGTAGGGTACGGAGGCAGAATTAGTGATGCACAATGGCCATCAGATTTGGTCGATCGATGATCTAGATTCGAGTGGTGGATCGCAATCGGTGTTGACCCTTTGGCATGGATCAGTGGGATCCACATAGGAGATGCGACAACGATTAGCGGTTATTGGTGCAGAGCTCATGAAAGTTGCAACGGAGATTGGTGGAGTTAATCTAGACCATCAACCAAGTGTGCAGATTGATGGCCCATATTACATTTCTGAATCACTATCGAGGATTGCAGAAGTTCTTACAATGGCCCAGGGATTATTGTGATGAGCAATGGTGATTTGCAATCGGAGCAGCTTAATGGAGTAGGGTTATGGTACATGCATACATGTGATCTGATGGACCAGACCCGATGAATATTATAAGTCATACTATATGGATCTTCAGATCCACCCAACATCATTTTTAATGTATTTCATACTTTCCTCTATTTAAAAAAAATGCGAAGGGGAAAGTGACGATGTGATACGTCGGACTCGAAAGGGTACCTTAATGCCATTACATATAATTTCAAGTCTGCGGAAAGCCATCCTTAATGCATTATCGCAGTTCTTAATACATTTATGAAACATATGGGACAGAGCCATTACGATTTATGACAGTGACCAATAGGCGGACCCAATGGGAGGATAGTGAGGATTTAAGGACTTTTGAAGTCCGAGATATTGAGTTTTGGCGGATTTTCTCTGTGAAAACACATTTTCACTATGAAAGTAGAGCACGACTATTTCAGGAGTTTTAGAGGCCCGAGGCACTCTAGCATTATAGAATGGGTGGCCACCTCCTCTCCATGCATTAAACAATTATTATATAATGTTGGTAGAGGGATTCAAAGCATGCAGAGGCTGGGGAGACCGAGAGACGGGAACATAAAGCGATCAGGCAGCGTTGGCTTTAAATCCACTGATCGAGAACACAACAAAAGTGGCAGTAGTGTAGGAAAATTCCAAGACAGAGTTACCACAAAGATAGAGAGCACTAAGGGAGTCTGTGTACTCATAGAAAACTTGAGAGGTTCAAGTAAATCTCTTATTATTGTATTCTGTTGTGTGTGAGGCTCAAATTGAGCTCACTGTTGTAAAAAGAACTCTGCTTGAAGACATAATAGAGAGGCCACCACTGAAGGCTAGACCAGGAGATGTAGCCCAGGAGTATTGGGTGAACTCCTCATTAAATTTGTTGTGTCATGTGTTGTTTATTATGTTTTCTTTACTGCTTCATTTTCTGTGCATTTCACAATCTTATCGATCCATTGCTTAAAATGACATAGACAAATCCATGCACATAAGTCTGTAATACCTTATCATTGTCTTAGATCTCATTATCAGATCAAGTACATAAAAAAGAAAACACAAAAGCAGCAAGAACTTAAAGCATTACTAATATGTACAATGGATCATTGGTATATATAGTGGGTGAAAATGAACCTCCTTAATGCTGGAAATAAATCTTGAGAAACTTCCCTTTCACACGTAGTTCAAGTGCCTCACCATCCAAATTTTCAAGAAAGAAGGTGTTTTTTCCTTTGGATTCAAATATCTTGAATTGTCCAAACCATGAGGTATCAAACTTCCCATGGTTACCTTTGTCCTCTCTCCTAGCATTCCATCTGAGTACCAAATATCCTAGTTGTAAGGATCTTCCCCTTGCCTTTCTGGGACAAAGAGCCTTTGTCTTTTCCTAGTATTTAATCAAATTCTAAGATACCTGTCCTCTATTTTCTTCCAATTCTACTAAATTATTTATTCTCCTAACTAGAGGATTGGTATCCTCATAAAATCCTATAAAATACTGGCCATTGGCATGGCTATTTGGACAAGGAAAATTACAGCCTTTCCATATACTAAGTCAACAGGAGACTTCCCAATTGACCACTTGGTAGTAACCCAATTGGCCCATAGAGAAAATTTCGGTTGTGAATCCTAGTTTTTCTGATTTTTTTATGTGGTCTTTTTTAGAATCCTTACTAAAGTCTTATTTGAAGACTCATCCATCCCATTTCCCTATAGATAGTACGTGGTGGAGTTTCCTACGATGATGTTTTACTTTTGGGGAAAACTTGGAAACTTGGAAGATTTAAAAACTTTAGTGTTATTAGTGCCAATCTTCCTTAGACCACCAAATATAGAAATGATATTATCCTCTATAAACGTAATAACCACTACATCTATTGCATTTATGGCTAGAATGGACTCCACCCATTTCTTGAAAAAATCAATGGCTGTAGGTATCCACTTCTATTCACCGTTGGATCGTGGATGTATTTCTCCTATGAAGTCTAGCCAGCTGTTACCTGCAGGGATCCTCTAAAAAAAATGAATCATGG
This sequence comes from Pinus tabuliformis, assembly GCA_031772625.1. Lineage (NCBI taxonomy): Eukaryota > Viridiplantae > Streptophyta > Pinopsida > Pinales > Pinaceae > Pinus > Pinus tabuliformis. The sequence goes on along the minus strand of CM062815.1, from coordinate 290,137,909 downwards.
GGAGGGGGTGCTAACTTCTACTTCTTAGAAAAAATATAACATTTTCCACAACATCTGACATAAGAATGGACCCCACCAAACAACTTGGGCCAACAGAAACCTGCTTTAAGGATCTTCTAGGTTGTGCTTCTCTAGCTGTAATGTCGTCCAAACACCTAGTTATGGAATTCATCAATCACCTTATGAATCTCTTCTTCTGCCGGGCATAAAGGTAAAATACACACTGCATCCTTCCATTATAGCTGGCCATTTGAAATGACAAATTATTGGGCTTGCAGCTTGAAGGCCCTATATTTAACTTTGTTAAAATTTAATGGGAATTTCAAAATAAGTAAATAATGGACAAGATACTTATACCGTTGTGAGACCAGGTATTTCATTTGAACATTTTGTATTGAGGTCTCAATATTTTTCTATTCCTCTTCTCTTCCAATTTATCCTTCCTTGTCTGCCAACATGTTTATACCCAAGGCTTAGAAGTTAGCATGTGTCAACATTTTAGCTAATCCTTTCCTTCACTATCCCCCTACACGAGAATGTCTTTCACAGAGGTAGCTGGAACATATGCTATTATATTTGACTACAAGACATAAATTTGAAAGGCCTTTAGATATTTGAACAAAGTGTAAGCACGTTTCTCTAAGATATTATACCTCATATGTACATGTATCAACAAATCACTCAAAAATGTGATGGATTGTTCCTGTCCTTCATTACTTTTCTACAATAGAACAACTGCCACCAATTTAACAGAGGAAAAAGAGAGAATGAGGAATGGCCACTGATAATTTTGCCTCGCTATGACTGGGGCTTTTATAAAATCATTTTTAATTTTGTAGAATGACTTTTGAGATTTAATAGTCCATTTGACCTCCCTATCTTTCATTAGAATTCTGTGATTTCTTTAAGAATTTCAAAATAGTTTGGTATAAATCTTCTCAGAAAATTTATTATTCCAAAGAAAACATGAATTTATATTATATTCCTGAGTAAAGGAATATTATTAATTGACTCATCCCATTTGGGATCAATATTCACTCCTTCCTTTTCTATGATATGGCCCAAAATGTTCCCCTCACTTAAAAAGAACTGTGATTTCTTGGGGTTTAATGATAGACTATACCTTCTACAATTTTCAAATTTGAGTTCAAAATTCTTGAGGTTCACTTCACTTGACAAAGAGAGCACAATTATGTCATCTAGATATATTACTATAAATTTATTGTGCTCTCTAGGAAACATTATATCCATTGCTATGTCGAAAATAGCTCGAATGTTTATGAGGTGGAAGGGAATTTTGGCATACACAACATTCCCTATGGTGTAGTAAAAGTTGATTCCTTCTAATCCTTAGGGTGTACAACAACATAGTTTTATCCATAGAAAGTGTTGATCACGGACATTCGGGTAGATCCTACCACTTTTTGTAGAATGTAATCCACATTAGGCAGAGGATAGTTATATTTTGGCAAGGATGTATTCAAATTTTTGAAATCTACACAAAATTTTATTTCCCCATTCTTCTTCCTGGTTGTGACTGAATTTTCTACTGAGTTTGAGTACCTCAAAGGCACAATTTTCTTGGCCCGTAATAATTTCTTTACCTCCTTTTCAATTAATGAGATTAACAGAGGATTAATCTTCTTGAGCTTCTTCTTATATGGCTTCACTCCAATTTTTAAAGGAATTTCGTGTTGTATGAAACTAAGATCGAAAGTATTCAAATTGTCATAGGACCAACCAAACACATCCATGTATGCCAGGAAAAGGTCTAGCTACCTTTATTGTATTCCCTAGGAATCCCTTTAGCTATTTTGATGATTATTGGATCTCCTTCAGTGCCAATATTACAATCTTCAATCTCCTCCTCAAGATCTAGTTCAGGACTATTAGCAACCACATCGTTCAAGTTGAAAATAATTTCCAATGGGACCAACCTTATGGGGTTGGTATTCCCATTTAGCTGCAATATCTTGCGACCCATAATGGTTTCCTCCCAACTGACCTATCTTTCACATATCATCTCCTCATTCTCCTAATCAATCACTTAATTTGAGAATTCCCCAATGACCTTCATGAATCACTTGATCTATTATTTATCTTCAAACACTTGCTAATACTTCACATTGTCTGGTACTGATGGTCTGTACCTGATCTCAAATTTATATTTGAGCAAGGGATTTTGGGGAGCCTTAAAATTATTGTGGCGTTGAATAAGGAACCTTCCATCATATTATGCTTCCTGAGCATAAAATGAATATTGAAATCTAAAAAAAAAATTTCAGTCAAATACCAAACTTCATTCCTGTAGGCCTTCAATCTTGGATGCTTGGTTTGACACTAATTTTTTATTTGTTTCACCACTAGATATGAATCCCCAAACACATTCATGCACCCGATGTTAAGCTTTTAGTAGCTTTCAGACCCAACAACAAATATTCATATTCAACAACATTGTTTGTGGCCTCAAACTCCAACTTGAAGGAGAGAGGGATCAAGTTCCCTTCTATAGATACCAATAACACACCTACCCGATTTTCTTCCCTAGGATAAGCACCATCAAAATAAAATTTCCATACTTTATCATGTTCCAATGTTTTTTCACTTAGCTGAGTAGAAAAATCGACCTGGGTGTCTCTTATAATTTGATCATCTTATTCTAGTAGCAAACGAGAGAAATCTTTGTGTTTACCTTTAATTGAGGCATTGTTTGAAAAATAGGCTTTTGTAATTATCTTCACAATTATAAATTATTTGTATAAACGGCACTCCTCTCCACCAAACACGGGAATGGTAGCATAAGTAAGATCCAATTTAATCGAACCCCGAAGTCTCATTCCCCGTGACTTGGAAAAAAGGACACCAAATATTGGAGGGACGTCATCCACTACAATATCCATTACTATGTGTTTTACTAGGATTTAAGCCAAATTTATCACTAGATCCTTGATCATACCTAGGCACTTCACTCTTTTGGAATCAAAGGGGTATATATATTTGTATGGTTTTTTTGTTTGTAGTCACAATTGTTCCATCACATATTAAGTGACATTAAGTTGTGAGATGTTCTTGTGTCAAGCATACAATTATGTAGTAACAAGTCATGAATTACAAAGCTGACATAGAATTGATAAGTGGAAGGGTCTTGTTCCTCGACATGGAGTCCAAACAGGATCATAAGCCTATCTTCTTGAAGGTTAAGGCTATCTTGTAGGGGTGTAGCGGTGGGTGAACTCATAAATTGAGACACTTGAGATTTATACTGAGGTTGTTTTAATAATTCAACCAAGGACAACTATCTTGACTTTCTCTAACTCTTCTTGGAGACTGAAACCAGAGTCATTCTTATCAATTTTAGTTGGCTCAACAGGTGATTTGTCCTCATTGCAGATTGGATTTATTGGTGGGGGGAATTTCTCTATTTTGGAGGCTCCGTACTCATTTTGAATGGGATGGGGGGATTATTTATTGGTTGGTGGGACATGGTTGAGTGGTTTCTCCAATTTATATGTTATATTATGGGAGCTTGGATGAATTTTTTTTCATTATGATCTTTTCCCCTAGACCTCTTCCTAGATGACCTGAGATAATTTTTCTTGAGCAACTGGGCTTGCATGAAGTCATAAAAATTCTTACAATAACTATATATCTCATCATCATCTAGTGGGGCCTCTAAATCATCCCCTTTTCCTTCATTGGCTTCTATTTCATTTTCTCCCTCTAAGAGAGAAGAGAACTAATTTTCTTGAACTTCTATGGTTTCTTCAATATTCTCTTTGGGATCATGTTCTAGGTATAGAGAAGGTAAAATATGATATTGTTGATCGATTCTCTCCCTATACAAGAGCTACAAATGTGGCCTCCTATATTGAGGATTAAGATTTCTATTAGGAGTTGGATGAATTTGTGGAAAGGAACTTTTTTTCTCCAATTCCAGTTTTACCAGTTTGTCATACAAATTTCTTATCAGCTTGTTCATCTCCTCTAACTTTTGTTCTAGAGTTTCCTTTACATGGGTTGAAGAGTTGAATTCCTCCTTTCGTGTCCTCCTATCACCATATTTAACTTTCCCATTCAACTTTCTAGTCAAGGTGAAATTTTCTTCAACTTCCAGAGCATCTGTTTCCCCAACTCTGGTTCGAAGGCTCTGATGAAGACCACTTTTGCAGCAACCTATGGAGGTTTAATTTTTGCAAGAAGTTTGTTATATAATTTATTGAATCTCTTTATAAATTATGAAACATCTTCATTAAGAATTTTTTTCATTGCATTAAATTTTTTAGGGATATATGCACAGTCCCTTTTCCCACCCAATTTCTACATGAAATTATTCTCCATCTCTTGTGAGGCCTTAATTGAACAATTTGGTAGAGTCTTGAACCATTTCCTGGCCTCTGCATCCAAGGACTGAGAAAAGAGTCTTAGTACTACATCCATATGTTCTACATTCATATTACAAACAAATGGACCAAAAGTCACTATATGTTTTTGGGATGAAATATAATCCTCTCCAGTGAACCTTGGCATATTTTTAAGGTAATCTTGTGGAATCCGATTCAAAGGCCCTCGAAAGTTAAGTGGATCATATTTATTAAGTAGAGTCTTGAACCATTTCCTGGCCTCTGCATCCAAGGACTGAGCAAAGAGTCTTAGTACTACATCCATATGTTCTACATTCATATTATGAACAAATGGACCAAAAGTCACTATATGTTTTTGGGATGAAATATAATCCTCTCCAGTGAACCTTGGCATACTTTTAAGGTAATCTTGTGGAATCTGATTCAAAGGCCGTGGAATGTTAAGTGGATCATATTTAATAAGTACAAAGCTAGGGCCAACCATGTTTTGCAATGGAGGAGGTAGAATATTTACCACATGGCTTGGTTGAGGTGTTGTATGTATTATTGTTATATGGAGCTGAGATGGGGTGCTAGATATTCTCTAAGTGGGACTGTTTATGAGGATATATTTTTCTTATTCTGGTTTTGGGACGGTAGGGAATATAAGAGGAGTAAAACTAAATTTTTTTTCTTCATATTTAACTTGAGAGGGAAACCAACCAAAAATTTGGCAACATTCTTAACCCTCCAGGAAAAGATATTGAAGGATATGGAGTAACAAGGGTCCTCTCTTTCAAAACCCTTTTGGATATGAGTTTTTCAGGGTCGAATATAAGGGGAGGTTTCTTCTCATAAGTGTTAGGATGAGTATGAGGCCTTTTCAGAGATAGGTTGATGAAGCAAAAACATAATTAGTGGAGTCACCAATGTGCGATATATTCAACCGACACCCCCATATTCTCACCTAACTAGGGGGTGTACAAATTCCATCCCTACGGAAAATATTCTAACTCATTCCACGAAAATGATGCCTAAAGATGTTGTATCTCTTCGAGATGACCACTGGGTTGAGGAGAGGTTAGTGCCAAGGAAATATTAGTATCTTTTGAAGAGAATTCATTGTTTCTCAAGACATAAATGTAAAATTATTTTTAATATGGTTCAATTACCTTTCACAAAGGTAGATTCAAACATGTACATAAACAATATATCGGATCCCAAGAATAAATGTGCAAGTGTAGTGGCCTACACAAAACAAATGCATCTGAATTTATCATTGCAGTAAATATCGGAAGGAGAAACGTAAGGAAGGAACTTGACACAAAGGGCTAGACAGACCCAAAGTCTAAGCAGTAAATCCCAATAGAATCATGAAAGTATAAGGAAATGAAATGAGGAAATTATGGATTGAATTTTAAGGTTTTCAAATCAATATATCATAGGTTTGTCTCTTACATTATAGCATAGAAAATATGCAATCTCATAGGTACTTCTTGCTATAGTATAACATTAGTAAATCCATGGTTTATGAGTGAATCCAACAGCTACAACCTACACAATGTCTTATGAATAAAAACACACATGAAGTGACATAAAGAGAAATAACACACACTACACATTACTATGCTTAGAATCACCAAATACTCTTCATCAATATTAAGAAATGGAGTCCATATCACAAGTTGAAAGTGTTGAAATATTGTATAACAATTACCACCTAAAGAACAAGCAATTGAACAAAAACTTGGAACCTCTCTCTGAAAAAAAAATTTAGAATCGTTGTTGGGCCACCAATATTAACATTCACTTTCACTCTATTTTTCACCTTTATCCTCATTTTTTCACCTCATTCGATCACATTATCATTACTACACGAGTTCACATTTATATTTTCCAAAGTTATGAATTTTATGTATATAGAGTGAATTTATGATTAAAAGTTAGAGAAATAGCATGTATTTTATTATACCTAAAATTTTCTTTAGTTTTATGACATTTGTAGATCATTTGGAAGCTTCCAAGGCACCCTTATGTGGCCTCCCAAGATCAAGTTCGAATTGCAACTCAAGAGGTGGACCATATTACAAGGAGAAAGATCATGGCGATCTTGATGTGTCATGGGATTTGTATCTAGTATTTAGGGATAAGTTGAGACAGGCATGGACCTAGTAAATGTTTAAGGGATCTATATTTATTGAGTAGATATCCCTAATTCATGTATAAATATGAGGAGAATCCTTCAAATGAAGAAAGACACTTATCATTTATTCATTAGCATCAGTTTTATGATTGTTCATTAAGCATGAATAATATCATTTTCTCCAAAATCATGAGTTATGAGAGTTGTTTTATTCTTAAGGTGTGATAACTTTTTATGTGTTCTCATTGAGGAATGGAAGGATCCCCATACCAAGCTAAGTACACTTTGTTGTAGAGTAATGTTCATATTTTTGAATATACTGGTTTAAAAATTGGATGTTCATCTTATTTCATTGTTGTAAATACTTGTAGATAATTTCAATATGAATCCATGTTATGGCCATGTTTTGTTGTATGAAGATTGATCTCCTTTCAGTAATTAGCTTGGATGTGGAAGGACAACCAGGACTCTTAGAAAAGAGCCTCTACTCCATGAACTAGGACTAGGCAGAATCAAGATTCACTTTCTTATATGCTTTCCTAGACTAAATTTATATGCTTTCATAATTACATTTCATCATGATTTATTAGACGTTTGGCAATGTTATTATATAAGGAATGTGGAAGGAAAACTAGGTCTCTTGAACAAGAGCCTCTTCTTCGTCTTCTAAGATAGACTAATATCATTGACCAACCATTTATATGCTTTTATAAAATATAAATAAATCTTTTCTTTTCAAAACAAATTTCCTACAATAGTTTCATCTGAGGTCCCATATATTTTGGGTTTCTCGTAATTTTACGAAACCCCTGGGTTGACAAATTAAATGACAGGGATTTAGCATACAATTAAATCGCCCTATGTTTTTGTACTGTTGTTGGGGAAGCAAACTTAGATGTAAGCCAGTTAGGAGGACTATTTAGGAAGCATTTTTAATTTAGTGTTAACTACAATTAGGCATTTTAATTTTATTTTATTTTGCATTTGCAAATAGAAAATTTCCACAAATAAAAAAAAACCCATTCACTAAAAAATAAAAAATAAATAAAATCATAACAAAAATCCATATGTATATATGTAAGAACGATGAGTATAAGTTTGGAGCAACTCACTCAGGTCCTAGCAAGAGTCGAGATCTCCTCTTATTGTGAAGAAGATATCTTGAAAGCAGCTAAAACCTTAAATACTCCTCCAGAAGAAAACAAAAAATCAACATTCAAATAATCCTATACATCTGGCGAGGAAAAATTATTTGAACAGGAGATTGAGGAGGAAAAAGAGAAGTTGCAACATGATTTTAATTAGAGTGGAAATGATGACCATGAAAGCCTCATCGAAAGATGGTTTTGATGGTTTCAAGCAGGTACCAGGTCAAATCAATTTCGTTTTTATTCTTATTTCATTAAATCACAATCATAAAAGCTAAATTCGATCATCCTTTTATATTTTCATTTTAAAATAGAAAAATTGGAAATGAATATATTTTTATCACTATTGCGTGAATGGTTACACTCAAAATTTAATTACATGTAATAGTTTGTAATTTGCAATTAAAATAGAGTGGGTATGATGATATTTTCAGTTTCGAATAAGTATGATCTCCTGCTGCATTTTTGCACAATCTCAAGGATAAAAAAGTAGGATGTCTATAAACGTTTTTAGGGTTGGCAAAATACTTGTATCTATTTGCTAAAAAATATTTGTCTTCATCCTAAATTAATAAATTTTCTGGATTGTTTTAGGCTTAGAATAAAATTTAAATTCCTTTTAAAAGATTTTGATTTTAAAACAACATAAAAATTTAAAAAAGAATTAGAATAAAGTTCAAATTCTTTTTAAAAGATTTTAATTTTAAAAACTTTAAAATTAGAAAGAAATTTAGGAATGAAATTCAAGTTATTTTTAAAGATTTTTAGAACAACAAAAAAAAATAAAAAATAAAAAAATCATTAGGAATAAAATTAATTTCCTTTTAATTTGCTTCAACATAAAAGATAAAAAATTTGGAATAGAATTTAGTTTTATTAAATTTTAATTTAAAAAAATCAATTTTATTTTAGTTTTAAAAAGCAATAGAAAATAAATCATTTTTTTTTTAATTTTAGTTAAAAAAAACAACAATACAAAACAAATAAATGTTTAAATTTTAAGTTTTAATAACAAAAAATATATATATAGAAAAACGCACAACTTGGATCCTTGGTGTCACGCCCCCAATTCTTTTTTCCTTAAATTGGCCGGGTGCGGCACCGCCTAAGTTAACAAATTTATCCATCATTAATTAGCTTTACGAACTACGCCTTCAACAATTCATAATAATCATGAATTAACATTATTAATGTGCGGATTCCATCAATAATACAAGAAAAATAATAACCCAATAATATATAAGACATAATCCTTTTATTATCTATGCGGAAGATTACAATGACCGGGAGCGAACGCTCCACCGGTGTTTATAAGCAAGGTGGGCGCCCGCCTGTGCAAGAGCGCACGGTAGTCTTGCCTCAACCTTCAACCAAATACAATACAAAGTTACAACCGGGTGGCCGCGCCCGTGCACGACCCACACTACACACATAAACCTTTTGCCGACGGGCGGACGCACTCGTGCACACCCGCGCCCATTACAACCAAGTTTCGTGCCAACAACAAGCGAGCAGGCACCCTAGTGCACCCTCCACCCGCACTACGACCCGCGCAGCACAAGTTTGTGTCACCTTGCCCCACTCGGCAGGCGCATCCCCAACACTCTCCAAACTGCGGCTAAGTGTGATCCTCGCACCTCTTATGCGCACTTACTTCTTGTGTGAAGAGCTATGCGAAGTGCGTTGTTCAAATGAACGCTTCATCCATGTGTTTATACCCTTGTTTGTGTGGCAACCATCTCCACGGCCGACCCTCCAATCTTCAACACCACCGCCCAACCATCATGTCTTCAAACGTTGGCTCACCCACGTTTCATCATGTCTTGGTCGGCTTCATGTGTAGGGCGAGCTGCCAACTTGCCCTTATAAATGTGTGAACGCTCTCCCATATCCACGTGCATGATATGACTGCGCCTTCGCTGTTTGAGCGCTCGCACACTTCGCCTTTAGTTCAACTTTGTGACGGGAGGAACGCGCGTGCTCGTGCCCGAGAACGCAGGGCGTTACATCCTACTCCACTGGAAATAATTGTCGCCCTCGACAATCCTGCTCGTCTCATCAGCTTCCTGTTGTACTTCTCGATCTTGTCCTTCCATCTCCAAAGTGAGTCGTCCGATTCCCAACTTTCTTCCTCCGGTGCATTCTTCCAAGTGACAAGAAATTCCCTTCTCATGTGGACAACTAACCCCTGTAGTTCTGAGTCTCAAAATCTTCTCCAACTCTAGTCCTGTCTTGTCCACAATCCTAGCTGGTCCTCTCGGCGATTCAGCTCTCTCTGGATGGTCTGAATCAAGTCTACATCTCTTCAACTAACTCACATGAAAAACTGGATGCTTCATGTGCATATGGCGCGGACGCTGTAGCTCGTAAGAAACTTGCCCCACTCTCTTCTTCACTCGGAATGGTCCCTCATAATTCCATGTCAGTTTGCTTGTAGTCCCCTTGGCTGGCTAAAACTACTCCCCGGTAATCCTGAGAAACACCATATCTCTCACACTGAAGTGTGCCTCCCGTATCTCACGATCAACATACTTTTTCATACTCCTTGCAACATTGTGCAAGCGCAACCGTGCAAGCTCCAAGGTCTCTTCTCAAGCCTTCATGGACTTCATTGCATGAGGACTTCTCAAGAAGCCTCTCATCACTACGGTATGTGGTGCAAACGACATCTGCCAATTCACGAACTCAAATGGACTATACCCTGTTGCAGAGCTATTTTGAATATTGTAGCTAAACTTAGCAATATCCAAGAGTTTAGGCCAATTCTTCTTATCAGCTGTCACATAATGTCACAAGTAGTCCTCCAGCAATGCATTGATCCTCTCAGTCTGCCCATCTGTCTGTGGATGGTAACGCGAACTCATCAACAACTCTGTCCTGACTAGCTTGAAGAATGTGGTCCAAAATCTACCTGTAAAATGTGGATATCTATCCGACACAATTCTCAATGGCATCTCCCAATACTTCACTATGTTCTTAAAGAACAACTCCGCAGTCCGCTCGGCTCCACAAGGTATCTTTGTAGGAACAAAGACAACATACTTGGAAAAACAATCAACCACGACCATAATCCCATTATACCCCTGAACCTGTGGCAACTAAGTGATGAACTCCATCGAGACACTTATCCATGGTCTCTCAAGAATCGGTAAAGGTTGCAACAGTCCGCTTGCCTCTGAGTATCCGATTTGTCCTGCTAACAAATGATGCATGTATGTACATACTCCTCTACATCCTCCCGCATCTTCTCCCAAAAATATCCTCTCTCCAACAATGCCAAAGAACGACGCATCCCTGGGTGGCCAGCCCATGGCAAGTCGTGGCACTCCTTCAAAAGGTGTCTCCTGAGCCAAGATGACTTTGGAACATAGAGTCGGTTTCCAAAGAAGAAGAACCAGTCTCGTAGTAAGAACTTTCGTGTCTTCCCCTCCTTTATTTGCTTCACTATATTCTGCGCCAAAGTATCGGTTTCAACACTTTCTTTGATCTTATTCTGCATCTCTTTTGACATCTGAACTCGGCTCCTACTCCTAGCTGCCCAATCTTCTCCCTCCAATGCTGCAAGTTGTCGCTTCCTGCTAAGGGCATCTGCTACCGCATTGTGCCTTCCCGGTCTATGCTCGATAGTAATGTCGAATTCTACCAAGAAGTCCTGCCAACGAGCTCGCTTTGCAGAAAGATGCGGTTTTGATGCAAAATAACTTGTTGCAACATTGTCAGTCTTGACAACGAATGGCTTCCCAATCAGGTAATGCCTCCATACATGAAGACAGTGGATGATTGCAGTCATCTCCTTCTCATGAACTGGATACCTCCGTTCTCTATCCTGCAACTTCCAACTCTCATACGCCATCGGATGCCCATCCTGCATAAGAATCCCTCCTATGGAAAAATTTGAAGCATCAGTGTGTACCTCAAATGATCTCTTGAAGTCAGGCAACTTCAGTATTGGTCCTGTAACCATCCTATTCTTCAAGTCATCAAATGCCTCTTGACATTTGTTCGTCCAACTTCACTGGATAGTCGGATCAAAATAGGAAAAGGAAATGTTGATTTCCTGTGATCTCCTACCGATTTCACATGATTTCCTATGATCTCTCTCCCCAAGATCTCGATTACCTATTCCATCATAACTCAGAGTTTAAATGGATCTAATTTCCCATCTGAAGACTGTGAAGTTTAATGTATCGCTTTGCTTCAATTGTTTAGAAATTATGTTTTCCATATAGGAATGCAAGTAATAATCATTTACTCTCTTACCATTTAGAAGTAGTGAGTGTGATAGTGAGATCGAGATCTAGGGTTGGAGTCCTGTGGAAGATGCACAAAGTGGTAGATGGGTGTTTGGAGCTTCCCAATCATTGTGCATGTTGCACTGTCAAACATAGCTTTGTTCAAGTGCCTCAAGAGCTCATGGCCAAATGAAAACAATTTGATTATATCCTACTGGAGACAATAGGGCTTGAAAATGCCGGTGTAAAATTTAAAAAATAAATTCTTCTTTGGCTAGACGATGAGCATGAATCTTCTATTCTTATGAATTCCATCATCACTATAGTAGATGCCAAAAATCTTCTCTTGCATCTCATTGAACAGCGGGAGGGTAGTGAACTTCCTGAAGCATATTTGCAGATTGCATTTGCGGATGTCATTCTCCTCAATAAGGTTGATTTGATTGTTGAGGAATACGAAGGCATTTTGCAGTCAATGGTCCTAGAGGATTTAAAAGGGGATATTCTGAATATCAATTCATTAGCATGCATTATATATAAAGTCTGGTGCCCAGTAGACTTAGATGATATCCTTGACTGCAACAGCTATGATGCGAAGCATGTTGCACATTTAGAAGAATTATTAGCTAAGAGAAATTTACAATCAAATAGCCACAACCATGATAGTGAAATTAAAACAATGTGTGTCAAGGAAGGAGGAGTGAGTTTCACCATCAATGGAAACCATTACTTCTACCTCATCCTGGTAACAAACGTGGGTGACAACGAAGTGGTGGTAGGTTTGCAGGTGAAGGCATCAAATACCAAATGGCTCCCTCTGAAAAGGAACTAGAGACAGAACTGGTAGAGAAATACCATTCTATAGGGGTAGGCTCTCTCCTTTTAGGTCACCACTAGTGATGAACAAACGCTTTATTCTTACAACGTGTCTCCTTCTAACTAGGAATCCAGACAAACTTTTAAAGGACGTCAATTCTAGAATTACTACTGCCTATCTTGGACTTGATCACTAGACCTACAATTCCTTGCAAGCGTCAAGGCTATAGATATATATCATTTCTTAATTCTTAAAGTTTATAGGAACTCTGGTAAGCACACTTGACTTTGATTTTCTATTTTTATTGTTGTCATAGGGGAGCCACTGCAATTCTACCATTATTCTCAAAAGGGAGATACTATCATTCTGCCATTAGCCATTATTCTCAAGAGGGAGATACTATCATTCTACCATCAGTACTCATTGTCACTATGTTGATATCCATCCCTTTTGAAAAAATTTGGTTGGGTGAGATAAAAATTTCAGTTGGTTAGATGATTTAACTAGTGTTGGGTAGCAACAACCCCACGAAACGAGTATGGGGTACGAAGCCTAGAATTTTGGGTAATATTAGGATAAAAGACTCCACGAAAAGCATGGAGCGCGAGATACAGGAGGTTGATTCAAAGGGTAGTCTGCTCGAAAATATTGTAAAGAAATATTAATAGAGTCGGCTCGCAGTGGGATCATGGGTTAAGGGAAAGTATTAATAGAGCGATGCTCTATGAGGGAAAGGAAGTTCAGTTTTGGATTTTTGATCCTATGATGTAATGGGTGAATAGTCGAAGAGCAGTTGTAAGTCCAAGTTGAGGGAGTTAGGTAGAAGGTAGAGGCTCCGCAGCAGTGTGCGCAGAGGCCTGAAAGTCCATAGTTGTGTGCACGGACGCCTACAACTGAGTGCACAGGGTGGATCTGGATGTGTTGTTGAAGATTGATAATAAAGGTAAGTTTCTTCTAAATGCTGTGTTGATTGTGACTATACTCTTTTATGATAAATGAGCTGTTATGATTTCTACATTTGCTACGGTTGAGTTCATGTCAACTGGATTAATCTTGATGCGTGAAGTAACCAAAAGTAATAAATGTTTTCATAAAGACCATTTTAACTAGATCAAACCAGTTATAAGTGATGCCATCTATAATAAGCGTGATAAGGGTATTCTGATCTGTGCGGATGTGGTGTAGCACGAGGCTGTAGAACAACACGCGAGCCCCAAACCACATCCAAGACATCTCCAGGGTGCGGAAACCTGGTTCCAACACCCTCCCCTGCTACCTCAGGTGAGACCTCAGTCTACGTTCCGTGGGTGGTTGTCGAAAGGGCTGGTAGCTACAGGATTTGTTTGGCTAAGTCATTCTTCCGAAGCTGGGTCAAGCCCATATAAGCCAATAAATGGTTCCATTGTCGGGACTAGGATCTTCTTAAGGGGTGTCTAATGTGGGAACACTAGAATCCTACAAAGAATTAGCTCGAAGATTGGTGGGATCTAAAACTCCAGGAGTTCACGGTTCAGGAAAATAGGAACTCGTAGATATCAGAGGAACAGTGGCTGGATTGCTATATCTTCACGGACATACATGAGATCTTCTTTGTAACATTCCCAATACAATTGTATGAGTGGATCGCAAAGTTAGTTGATAGCATGTGAAGGTGCAGATTAGACCAGCCAATAGTGTGGACCCTAGAATTGGTGTGTAGACTAGAAGCCACTGAATACAAACTCGTGCATACAATCGATCACTAGGTAGATTGAATCATTGGAGGATTTATCACTGAATTCACAATAGATACCATTGTAAGCTACAACAAAGCAGAAAGACAATTTCTCCAATGACCGCGGGGTTGGTACATAAAGTCATTAAATACTTGGATTAAGATGTTGTTGTGCGAAAAATAGATTATGCGTATACATTAATGTCTGGGGTAACACGGAGTGGAAGAGGTTACCGAGGAACAGGAGGAGCAGGGAACAATCCTATAATTTCTATCTCGGAGGAAAGCGAGGAAGACCTCACTAGTTTGTAGACTAGAAGTGCAGTCTGGTCGATTACAGAACACTTTTTGCCAATACCACCTCCATCTATGACATCACCCCCATCACCCAAATCATGTCTGCCCACACCACCTCAACCCTCACCACCTCTTCCACCACCTCCTAGAATACGGATGGCAACTGTAGTCAAGTTATCGACGTTTCAAGGTATAGGGAATGAAGATCCAAGCCAGTTCTAGTTTGTGATAAAATTTGTATGGGACATGCAAAGTATAATGGATAAAAACATCAAGAAGGCTACGCTGGTTAGTGCACTCTAGGAACGCGCGATGACATGGTAGATAAAATAGTCAACTGACCATCCGAATGAAGGACTAGCAACTATATAGGATGCACTTAATAATGAGTTTGGCCAACCAAAGTCTGAGAACCAATCGATCATTGGGTTCAAGGAAATAGAAATGTTGCCTGGTGAAACCCCATGGGATCTGGACCAAAGATTAAAGAGTAATATTTACGAAGCTAATATGACGTTGACTGACGGACAACATTGTGCGTGGTTTGTGGTGTCGTTAATATCCCCTCTAAGGATGGCTTTGTCACAACATAATATCTCAACCCAGGTCGAGGCACTAGAGACGTCTATGAGGTTATACACGACCCCGATTCCAGACCTAGGGTTGGGAGTTCAGCAACTCTAGGCGCAACTTCAGAATTTAAGTTTAAAGTACAAAGCTTGAAGCAAGGAAGAATGCCTTGATCAGGGGTACAACTGGAAGTATCTGGTGGGAGGAGGCCCGATGCCATTAAAAGTGGAAGTCTAGACAGGACAAAATGCCATGCCTTCACTCTGGTGCGCGATTGGCCAGGTGCGAGGGAAACATGCAACAGATAACTGCCATCTATTACAAAAGTATACCCAAACCTCACAACAGTTATATTGCAATTTTTATCGATCAGTAGGACACGATGAGTGAACATGTTGAAGTTGGCACTTAATGATGGAACAGACCCCAGCCTATAGGGTATAGGCTAAAACACGGGAAGGATTTCAAGGACATTGTCAGGGAAGAGGATGGGGACCTGGCCGAGGTCACGGATAGATAACTTATTATAATTGTGGTGAACAAGGACACTATGCTCATGAGTGCACGAACCCAACTAGAATCTCATGTCCTTATTGTGAACAATTCGATCATGAATTGGTAGATTGTCCAACATTGCTTGCCCAATTAAACGAGAAATGGGTGCTTCAACCTCCAACAACCTAGAATGTCCAAATGATGTGCGTGGAACCCCGCGAAGAAGACATTAATATAAATATGGTGTGAAGGAATAACATAATAGAAGGAGGGAACACAGGAGGGGCGCGAGGCGGCCCGCCTATGGGGAACCATACTATTGAACTAAAGCAATAAAGGGTAGGGCCAAATGAAGATTAGTTGAGCTTCACGAAAGCAACTACATCAGATGAGAAGGACCAAATGGAAGCCAAAATGGACCCCTACATGATCACCTCCTTTCTTGACGCATGCATGAAATTACTATGGAATCAGAAGGCTATCCAAGGGATACAGGAGTTGATTACCAAGAGCGCCAATTTCAGCGAACCCAAGGTGGTCCAAAGGATAGGACAACATGCTATTCACACTGGACGAGAAATGAGAATGATGGCGCAAATAGGAGATTATGAGATGGATCAAGTCATCCTAGATTTAGGTTCAGATGAAAATATACTACCTAAGAAAACTTGGGAACATATAGGCAAGCCCATACTGCAATGGTCCCTGATTCAACTACAGATTGCTAACCAACAAAAAATCTTACCAATGGGCCGATTGTAAGGGGTGATGGTGGATATCGATGGTGTAATGACCTAGACTGATTTCGAAGGTGAGCACTAAACAAAACCCATCCACGACAAGGAAAATAATGATGAACTAGATTCTATTTATGAGATAATGGCACCGAACCACGGTTATATGCATTACAACGACAATAGAATAACCTCATGGGAATGTGAGAGTATCTACACTATTGATTCTGAGGAGGAGACGGAGTGCTAGCAAAATCGATTGCAGGGAGTTACAACACTCAACTATAATAAGGTGACTCAATCGGCATGATGTGAACAAAGACACCACTTGAAATAGCAAGACATGACCACTGAAGACTAGGGCACATGTGTAGTATAGGAACAACCCAGTGCATTAGTAGATAGGGTGCACACACCGATAGAAGGATCAGGGAAGCTTAGATACACGAGGAATTTTTGTCTCCAAATTGGAAGATATCCACGAAGAATACAGGTGTATGGCGGATGATCGACACTTCAAACAGACCATAATGGACCATAGGATCATCAGGCTAGAGGGAACCTTCCCCCATACGGCTTAATCGGACACTATAGGCATAGATTCTCCCACCAGAGATGGCGTCCGTGACACAGTTCAACAATTTTGGGTTGTCATTCAGCATGCAAAATGACGACTTGATGAGTTGGAACAAACTAAGGCCCGAATCCATGACCACAGTATGAAGTTGGACAAAGCCATCAAGAAACTTCAATTAGAAGTAGCCGCTCTAGATGACTAAAAGGAATGGCTTAAGGAAACCAACATGGCTAGCTTTCCTACCTTGATAGGGCTGCACCAGAAGCCACAGGGGCATGCACACCATAATTTCGTGATGGAAGTAGGAGGACATCTAAGATGCTCACAACCCGGGTCAGTGAGGAACTGGGGGACCTGTGGGAAGGATTCACCCTTTTGAATATCCATCAAGGGTTTAGTCCCAGCACCCAAAGTAGTTGGAAGAGGGTGCACAACTATAAAACAGGCTGCTATACAATGGTGCGATACGACCACTAGCCCCCTGGAGAAACTGCATATGCGACCTTGGGGATTCGCAACTGCAAAGGAAAGATGGAAAGTAACTTTCAAAGATACTGCTTATGGTATGATGGTGAATTTAAAGAACCTTGAAGTAAGCGGCAAGCCATTAAGGAAAAATAATAACTATCCAAATCACATTTATGAGCTATCACTAGAACAAGCTGCTAGTTTTTGGGTTGAATCGATATATAAACAGTGCAAAGGTCACACCACCATGTCGTACTGTCTGCAAAGAAAATCAGCCCATATTACCAACGCCATGATCAACGAGGAAGTTGAAAATAGTCCATGGTTTCTGGCATTACCACAATAATACAAAGATGTCATATTGAAAGATGAAAGGCCTACTACTGATAGTCCACAGCCAGAGTCGTTGCAGGAAGCAAAAAACTATAAATTCCCATGGACGCCGAAGACCAAGAAGAAACCTCCACTCCCAGAATCAGTTTGGTGTTCACCACGACACCTGTAGGTTGGCAAGTCCACAATGAAGGAAAAAAGGTAAAACTATTATCATCGATAACTAGGAAGAAACAATGAGTCTCCCACGATGATCGAAGAGGACATCTGTGAGGAAGACCCTATACAGCTGGTGCAAAGACCCAAGTATATGCCTCCAAGTAAGGGAACGAACAAGGTACCCAAAAACTTGGATGAATTCAGCGGTATAATCACTACCCCCTCTCTTCCGAAGGATGTCCCAGTAGAAAATTCGGTAGTTGGTCGTGTTGCCACGATGAAATTCAACGATTGTGACCTTGCAGATCGAAAAAAAATTCCCCATCTAGTGACAGATGCCTTAATGGACGATATGTTAGAAGGCATGGTGACCACTCTAAAGCCAAAGGAGTGGTTGTGAAAGTTGGACGAAGCTAGATTACTTTGTCTCCT
Source organism: Pinus tabuliformis (assembly GCA_031772625.1). Classification (NCBI taxonomy): domain Eukaryota; kingdom Viridiplantae; phylum Streptophyta; class Pinopsida; order Pinales; family Pinaceae; genus Pinus; species Pinus tabuliformis. The sequence continues at coordinate 290,119,450 of CM062815.1, read as the reverse complement.
GGCAATTCTACACTTTCTCTAGCCCGCTATTACTATGTTAGTCATCAAGAAATTGCTCTGTCTAGTGCATGAAGATACACTATGGGTCGGTAAACTCATCTGTATCATAGCAGAACTTGTTCACCGAGTCTTGCATCTACCCTGCACCAGATGGAACCCTAGGGAAATTACAGCCAAAAGTAATGATGTGGGAATGATAGAATGACTAAAGAAGACGTATAAGCTCACTAAGGGAATGCAAGGGTACATCATTGACAATATCTACTACAACGCAGTCCAGGTGGCCAGTCAGTTGCTAGCCAAAAACGTGATGAGGAAATGTCGGAGCTCTGAGGTCTCTGCCGTAGTTATCCTGTTGTTTGAAGAATGTGCCACTGGTGTATGATTCAATTGGTCATAGTTTCTTAGTGAAGAATTTTTAGCTAATTGTCGTGAAGTCCAGAAAGAAGGCAAGCCATTCTATTATGTGTGGCTACTACTGTCCCTCATGCTAGTCACTACTAAGTTGCCTAAAGACCGCCAATTTCCTATTTTAACCCAGAATGGCCAAAAGCCATGTAGTATGCGTCCCTCTGGACAACCAAGGATGCATGAAGAATTTAGGGGATTAATATCTCTTGGGTATTGATGGACATGATTGTGCGTCAGTTCATCAATGCATTACCACACTTAGCAAGTGAAGTTTATGAGAATATGAAGCACATTGCGGAATTCAAAGTAGATATCCATCTTGTCTACATCCAGGCGTAGAAGTACCTAGCCCAGACATGGACCCCTCTTCATTTCATTGTCACTAATGATGTTGTTCACAATATTGTCAAGGCTTGGCCCACAATAGTGGAATGGGACGGCGGCGCTATTCAGAAGCAAAAAGAGGTAGCCAAGTGCGTCGCACAACAAAAGAGGAATGAACAGTATGCTTTAGAGGTTAAGGCAGTGTGAGAGGAAAAACTCGCAGTAATGGGAAAACTAGTACCAGACGTGCAAACATTCACAATGGACAAAGGCACTCAGAAGGAAACTGCTCAGCTGGCTACAAAGAATATGCCATCCACTACTACGGGTACCCCACTAAAGCGCTTAGCCACACCTGAGTGACCAAAGGTATGAAAGAAAGCAAAAACATCTAAGGTAGATAGTGAACTTACCACCCTAACAGAGGGCAGTCTAAATGACATCGAAAACATCGTTTGGGAAGCTACTTGGGAGGCAGTAGATGAGGCTATGTTGGAGCAACACATTGTGTTGGGGGAGCTCCGGACATATTTACGTGAATTAGGATCAAGAATTGTGTAGGTAGGCCCTAGAATTTCTACAACAGCCTCTAGTATGGTAGCTACAGAACCATTGCTCAAAGTCCAGGTTGCTCAGTCTACTCTGCTCTCGGTCGGCGTGTTGGTCAGCAACCAACCGGAAGAACGCGAAATACTAGAAAGCCTTACTAGATTGCGACTAAATGTAGCTGCACTCGCAAATGATAGTTTGCGACAACTCCACGATAGCATCACAATCGAACTTCATGCAAGGGTGAGCCACGTCAACCAGATACTCCAAGAGTAGAAAATTAATATTGAATAGCTACGACTCCAACGTGATGAAGTAGTCACACAAAAATAGTAGATGGAAAACGTAGAAGTCGAAGCTTGTTTGGGTGATCAGGAGTTAGATATTACAGGGCACTTACCTGTTGAAGCACATATTCATATGTTGGCTATGGAGTTCTAAAGGACAAAAGAAGAGGCTGCACGGCTGCAGCTCGAACTCACCGTGCAGATCGTCGAGTTGAAATTGTAGGTCCCACCACCAATGCCCCCAGATGTCATAGTACAGTGCAAGAATATTATTGATATGGGGTGCGCAATGATTGCACGGTCACTTGAAGAAAGCACTGAGTTGCTAACTTAGTCGATTGATATGCTCATTGTCCTTTAGGAAGATCCCACACTCTGCAGGTTGGAAGCAGAGGCTCAGGAACTTCAGCACGCCTACGATCAGGTCCGGGGAACTGCATAGAATGTTTCTATCCTGCAATAGTTGGATAAGATGAGGGAGGTGCAGGACATGAAAATCCAAGCAGAAGTCGCGAGACAGAAGGAAGTCGTGAAAGCTCGTATCCAGCCATTGTTGGATGAGGCATTTGTAGTTTCAACCACCATAGAGCATAAGGTAGCACACACGAACGCCGGATGTGCTAGGATGGAGACAACCAAGATAGAGGCAGAAATATCGGTACCACAGGTGCAACGGATGCAGCACATGATGGAAGACTTTGCTGCTAATACTAGCGATGCACAGAAGTTGTTGACTGATCTCCATGCAAATATGGATGCACCAGCTCAGTGACTCAAGATGAGTCATGATGATTGTGTTGGGTGACCGTCGGGTAGTGACAGCACTGTGAAACGAGTATGGGGTGCGAAGCTTGGAATTTTGGGTAATATTAGGATAAAAGACTCCCCGGAAAGTGCGGAGCGTGAGCTATAGGAGTTTGAGCCAAAGGGTAGTCCGCCCGAAAATATTGTAAAGAAATAGTAATAGAGTGTACCCGTGGTGGGATCGTGGGCCAAGGGAAAGTTTAAATAGAGAGAGACTCTATGAAGGACAAGCAGTTCAGTTTTGGATTTTTGATCCTATTATGTAATGGGTGAATAGTCGAAGAGCAGTTGTAAGTCTGAATCAAGGGATTAGGGTAGAAGGGAGAGGCTCTACAGCTATGTGCACGAAGGCCTAGAAAGTCTGCAGCTGTGTGTGCGAACCCCTGCAGCTGAGTGCACATAGTGGATCTGGATGTATTGTTGAAGATTGATAATAAAGATAAGTTTCTTCTAAATTTTGTGTTGATTGTGAATGTACTCTTTTATGATAAATGAGTTGTTACGATTTCTACATTTTCTATGGTTGAATTCATGTGAACTGGATTAATCTTGATGTGTGAAGTAACCAAAAGTAATAAATGTTTGCTTAAAGACTATTTTAACTAGATCAAACCAGTAATAAGTGATTCCATCTGTAATAACTGCAATAAGGGTATTACTATCTATGAGGATCTGGTGTAGCGCAAGGCTGCAGAACAGCGCGTCAGCCCCAAACCACATCTAAGACATCCCCAGGGTGCAGAAACCTAGTTCCAACACCCTCCCCTGCTACCTCGGGTGAGACCTTAGTCCGCGCTTCACGGGTTGTTGCCGAAAGGGCCGGTAGCTGCGGGATTTGCTTGGCTAAATAATTCTTCCAAACCTAGGTCAAGCCCATATAAGCCAACAACTGGGTTGAGAAATGTTTTCAAACTATTCATTAATAAATATAGTTTGCATGTAAAAAAAAAAAAATCAAAACAATTAAAAAAATCAAAACATTTATTATTTTTTTTTTTAAATAAAAAAAAATAAACAATTTAAAAAAAATTAAAATTAATTGGAAATGGAAATTTCATAACAATTGAAAACATTTTTTGCTAACTTTATTTCTTGGTGTTACTTCAATGGGACATGCATGCAAAGGCATCAGGTAAAAAAAAACCATTTTATTTTATTCCATTGCTAACATTCATACTTGCATTGTATGTCTTCCAAAAAGCTCTCACAATTTTCATGCGAGATTTGTACTAAGAGATTTTACAGGTAAGCGGCAATCCAAGTCCACGAAAATATGATCTCCAGAAATCATAATAAAACATGCATCATTAAATATTGAAGGATATAATTATTCGTACAAATACCGTGACATTTGTCGCTACACAGAAACCTTTTGTGTCACGATATGTTTACCTACACTTCTCCTTCAAAGCCTCATTAGTAATCCATATCAAAGTCCACTAATTCATTGCCTTATCCATCATGACATCATATATGTTTACTTTTTTGAGTTGCATGCATTTTTTCCTTCTTTTCAGTTCATCTTTTTGCCTCACGAATAAACCATCCATATCCCTACATTGCCTTGTTTTCCTTATCATAAAAATTGTTTGACCATGACATCTTTTATCTATAGTACTACCAATCATTTTGTACAAACTCATGTTGACTGATGTGGGATTCCTTAAGGAACACCTTTCAACAAGTCTTGACCCATCGACCTTAGCAGCTTATCTGGGATAAATACTAGAGTCATTATTAGTACCTTGAGGCTTGCATGCCTTAATGACAAGTCTGCTTGCTAATGAACAATGGGAATACAATAAAGTCCCTTGGTCACTGGATCTTACCAGTTGTTGGGTAGCGGGTCCCTCGTGTAGCAGTTTTAGGGCTTAAAGCCCACAATTTTTGGATATTGGTATTGTAAAGGCTCTGTGAAGTGCACAGAGCGTGAGTTGTAATGAGTCAAGTCAAAGGGTAGTTTGCCCAAAAATAAGGTGAAATAATAGAAAGTTAGTTGGCCTACCCATGGTCCACACACCATGAGAATATATAAATAGAGCAAGGCTCTAGCTGTAGAAGATAGTTTTTGGAAGTTTGGGAGAAGATCTAAACTGTATGGACTGTTAATAGCAATAGTCACTCTGAGTCTGGAAGTCTGAGTCGAGGGTTGTAGTAGGAGATAGAGGCTCCATAGTTGTGTGCGCAAAGGCCCGGTAGAGTCCGTAGCTGTGTGCACAGAGGCCCGGTAGAGTCCGCAGCCGTGTGCACAGACCCTTGCAGCTATGTGTGCAGGGCAGGAAGGGGATTGTAACTGAAAAAAGAAGAAGCATTAGTTAAGATAAGTTGGTTTTGGAATATTGCGTATCTGTTCTATATTCTGGTTTATCCATCTGTTAATGGTTTACAATTATGCCTATATCTGTTATCTTAAAGGGTAACTGAAAGCATTGTGCCTTCTTAAGTAATTCAAGATCTATAATAATATTAAACAGAGAAAAGGTAAATTGCACTCGCACTCATCACAAACCACGGGAAGGTAGATACTCTGAAGAGACGATTACGTGGAAGTAGCGCAACGCGTAGGATCGGTTTTCAAACTCCCAGACCTCATTAAGACATCCCTAGGGTGTAAAATCCTGGTTCCAGTACCCTCCCATACTATCTCTAGTGAGACTTCAGTTCGTGCTCCACAGACTGTTGCTGAAAGGGCTGGTAGTTTTAGGATTTATTTGGCTAAACATTTCCACACCTGCCTCAGGTCCCAATGAGCCAACAAATGGTTCCGTTGTCAGGACTGGGATATGCCTAAGGGATGTATGATGTCGGAACGCTGGAACCCTACAAAGAAATAAATTGAGGATTGGTTGGATCAGAAGCTCCACGAGTTCGTAATATAAGAAAACAAAACCTCACAGATATCCGAGAAGAGGTGGTTGGATCGCTTCATATATACAGAAATCCACGAGCTTTTCGTGACCTTCTCTTCGGAACTGTATGAAGGGACCGTGAGGTAAGTACATCAAGTCTTTTAATACTTGGATTAATATGTTGTTATGTGAAAAAAGGGTGACGTGAATACATTAATGAGTTGAACAACGCAAAGTTGAAAGATCTACAAAGGGATCGAAGGGTTAGAAAACTGTCCTTTAATTTCACCTCCTCGAGCAAGTGGCGAAGAGCACACTTGGGTTTCTTCAAGGAGTGTAGTCAATTTGGTTAGATAGTGCATTCTACAGTTATCATCCTCGCTAATGCCACCACTCGTGTCACCTTCTTCACCTCCATCTTCACCCACACCGTGAGCGCGATCAAGTTGCCTGTATTCATAGAAGTAGGGAACAAAGATCCATATCAGTTTTGGTTCATAGTAAGAGCAATGTCAGAAGCACACAGGGTTACAGATGATAACATTAAGAAGGCCACATTGGTAAGTGTGCTACAGGATCACACACTGACATGTTATATAAATCACTTAAATGATCACCCAAATGTCGAAATAGCGGAGATCCAGATTGTATTGAACAGTGAATTTAGCTGGCCGAAATCGGAGATGTAGTCAAACATCAGATTCAAGGAGATTGCGATGCTTCTAGGTGAAACCCCCTGGGATTTGGATCAGAGGCTGAAAAATATGATTTGTGAGGCTAATATGACACTAACGAATGCGCAGCACCATAGGTGGTTTGTGGTGTCTTTGACACCACACCTGAGGATGGAAGTGTCACAACAAAAGCTCTCAACCCAGGAAGAGGCATTGGAAATAGCGATGAGGTTGTATGAAACATCGATACAGGATCCAGGGTTGGTAGTCCAACAAATCCACACGAAACTACAAAACCTATGCTTGGAGATGCAAAGTTTGAAGCAGGATAGGGTGCCCCAGCCAGAGGAGCGTGAAGAAGTGTGGTGTATAAAATGTAAAGGCTAGGGTCATGACAAGGATCACTATCCTGTATTCGCAAACTATTTAGTGGGAGGGGGAGTGATGTTGTTGACACTAGAGGCACAAGCAGGGTTGAGTGCGACACCCGTGCTCTGATGCGTGATTTTTCAGGTGGGAGGAAAACACACAACGAAAAACTGTCACCTATTGTAGAAGTATACCCAGACTCCGCAACAACTATACTATAATTTCTATAGATCATTGGGTCACAATGAGCGAACATGTCAGAGCTATGAGCTAATGAGGGATAGTACCCCAGCTTATCGAATGAAGATAGAAACGCAAGGCCTCAATCCAGCTGTAGAAATTGCACAAGGGGGATCTCAACAGCGAGGTCAAGGACGAGATGGAATGGAACTCAGACGAGGGCACAGACAGTTAATCTGCTACAATTGCAGAGGACCTGATCACTACGCAGGAGACTGTACGAATCTGACTAGAATATTTTGCCCATATTGTTATTAGTTTGATCATGAAGCAGTAGACTTTCCAATGTTGATCGCACAGATGTGTGAGAAAGGGGTATTATAGCCTACTCCACCTCAAAATATCCAAATGATGAGGTCTGAACGACGTTAAGAAGACCCCAACGTGAATATGGTGCTTAGAGGTTGTGCGACTATAGGCGAAGATAAAGGAAACAAACCTGAGGATGATACATGGGTTCATAAGGCCCCTACGAAAGAATCTGAGTTTGAATCGGAACGTGCGAAGGAAACGGTTATGGAAGCTAAGAAGAGCTTCAAAGAGGCCTCTACTTCAAATAGTAAGGATCAACCCAAACCAAGAATGGATTCGTCTATGCTTACTAGCTTTTTAGGGACATGCATGAAGTTGCTACAAGACAATAAGGCAGTTAAAGGACTCCAAGAGCTAATCACTAGGTGTACAGGATCAGGGGAACAACGAGTAGTTCGAAAGATGGGGAAGCATGGTTTGGGGACTGGGAGGGAAATGTAGTCGAAGGTGCAAATTGATGAATATGAGATGGATCATGTAGTCCTCAACCTGGGTTCAGATGCAAACTTGTTACCAAAACAGACTTGGGAATGAATGGGCTGGCCCGTGTTACATTGGTCTCCTATTCAATTACAGAGGACAAACCAAAAAAATATTGTGCCCATGGGAAGACTGCAAGGCGTAACAGTGGATATTGAAGGTACAAGCACGTAGATGGACTTTGAGGTAATAGAGATTGTGGATGACAGTAACCCTTACCCCGTTTTATTAGGGATAGATTGGGCTACGGATATGGATTCATCACCTTGAAGAAGTGAAAAATGACTTTCGAGAAAAAGACTCTACACGTAGTAGTTCTTCTGGATCCAGCAGAAGGAGTGCGCTAAACTAAACCTGTGCGCGAAGATGACAACAACGATGAGCTGAACTGCATTTACCAGATAACAGCATAAGACCAAGATAGGGTAAACCCAAATGAAGATGGGAGAATCTCATGGGAGCGCGATGGTTCTTGTAATTCAGATTCAAACGAAGAAATATAACACTGGCAAAATCGGTTCCATGAAGTCTCAATGCTAAATTGCAACATGATTATTAGATCATTGTGGTACGTGATGACTGAAGCTAGGGAGCTGCCAACATATGATGGGGACACAGGTGGGGATGAACTCTTAGACAAAGCCGGAAGGTCAGTACCAAAATAGTAATGGTACGATGCGATGGACTGGGCATTTCACGTGACAGCCGTACAATGGTGGTAGAAGCACCAAAAGAACATTGGGAGCTGGCAAGAATGTAGAAGGATGGATTTATGGTTTGGAAGTCCCCAACGCCCAAAACAAGCCGGGCAGCCAGGGCAAAGAAATTTGTGAGCCCACTTATGTCGATTGGTGCGGTCGCATGCTGGGCAAGCACAACCTAGGCTAAGGATCAGAAATTAGGACTCGAAGTGGTAGTACAAAGAATGATGCACACTACAAATACCCGACAATGGAGCATTAATAAGACTATGCAGGATCATGAAGAAAGTTTACCAGTTGGGATGAATGGATAGGGACCTACGCATACCAATGGTTCGATGGGCCTATAGGACCATAAGCAAAAGCCGGAGCACAGAAATGATCCCAATGGTGATAAGAAGAGAGGAGACCAGAAGGACATAAAAGAATCCCCGGACCATGGCTCCCACAGTAGGAACAAGACACGAGGACCTCGGTAAAGGAATTAGGTAGTTGCAAGAAGACCTTTGGTGAGGAAGCATGAAACTTCATGGAATTGATGATGAGTGGGCACGGCTGAGGAAGGGAAGTATGCCATTGGATGAAGAAATCCGTAAACTAGAAACTGAAGTCACGCAAGTGGGCTGCGAGAAGCTTAGTATGATGAGACTGAGTTTGTCCAGTCCTACTACTACATTAGAAAGAGTTGTGACCCTGCTATCATGGTTGCAACTACACCTTACTAAAAAATAGAAGGTACTATATATAGAGGAACATGATGCAAAGGAATGTGAAAGGTGCCCGCAGCCTGGGCTAGCAGGAAAAGTGCAATCTCACACCAGGGATGCGACCACCTGACTATCTGTAGAAGGTATGAGTGCTCCAGGCAGTTGAAAGAATGCGTGGGACTATAAACAAGGTTGCAGGAAATCTACGCAGAAAGGAGGTTCCGCGTAGGGCCCGTCCATCATCAGGTTTGTGGTCGCACTTAAGGGGATGCGCTGTTGCGCAGATAGTGTTGAGCCCCAGAAATACCTCTCTTCTACATACTTCCTAGACCTTTTCTCTTCCATTTTTCCCACATCAGTGCCTCATAAGCTATCAAATACTGTTACATATTGATTCTAGGAGTGCATTTAAGTGGTTTTAAAACTATATTCTTTTGTGTGCTATTTTGTTTAGATTTTGTTTATGAGCTACAGAATGTAGCCACTTTCCATAGCTGACTCGTAATTCCGCAACTACTTTTATTGTTCTATAGGTTACAGGTGTCAACAGGTGAAATGAGGCAAGTGGGTAGCTCAGAAATCATTTGCACATGGATAAGGTCCTATTTTTTCAGTCGAATTCATGAAGAAAGGCATAGGTCAAAGGACGGTCAAACAAGGAGTCCTACATCAAATAGGTCTCTATTTCAGCACGTGAGAAATCCAAGATCGTTGCTAGATTCATGGATCACTCTTGACATCTATAGTCCATCTCCATGATGCAAATCCAACATCCATGTTTTGTAGATTGAATGTTTTTGACAACGAGGAGGCTGAACTTATGGGTTCTACCTTGCTTACGTGTCCCTTGTCGAAGTCTTCTCTCAAAAAAATAGTTATCTAGTTTCCTGTATAAATAAAGCATTTTACAATGCAAATAGCGAGTTCATACATTAGGATTGACACTGTTTTTTTAGCTCTCATTGTGTTGTTGTAACGAGAAGACACACTCTTAGTTTTGCAATATAAAAACTATATTTTTCTACGACTGTGTGAAGTGTGATTCTGAGCTGACAACATGTTGACCAAAGGCTGTGCAGAGGGCCCCTGTTGGCTGAGGTTTTGCTTTTTCTTTTGTAAAGTATCCTTATGCATATTTTCCCTTATTGCCACTGTATATCTCTCATAATTTGTTCATGGTGTTAATCGTTTTATTCCTGTACATGATTTTACATCATTGCATACTTTTTCACTAACACTGATCAGTGTGTTTTAGGATAGGTTATTCTCAAGGCTTTTCATATAATTTTTACATGAAACACGTCAAAAAATGATATTCCTTGTGATTTTCACCGAAACAAAATCTCTCTAAAATGATATTTACTTCACTGCTGAACTTTTTAAGCTTTTCAATTTCAGCTGTTACGCTTTGATTTCAGTAAGATTTGCTTGTTGTTGTTATCTAGTTTAGATATCAAATTCTTCATGTTATTTTACGTTATCTCCGGTGCCATGGCTTAACCCAAGAATTTAATTGGTGAGCTATCGGATTATAAGTGAAGTTATTTTATTTTTCTTTCATTAAATTGCAAGTAGGTAGTTTAGGTATCAAGTTCTTCATGTTATTTGACGTTATCTCCAGTGCCATGGCTTAACCCGAGAAGTTAATTGGCGAGCTATCGGATTATAAGTGAAGTGATTTGATTTTGATTTCATTAATCTACAAGTAAGTAATTTAGATATCAATTCTTAATGTTATTTGACGTTATCTCTGGTGCCATGGCTTAACCCGAGAAGTTAATTGGCGAGCTATCGGATTATAAGTGAAGTAAATTGATCTTGCTTTCATTAGTCTGCAATTTTTGGTTTTGAGTGCAATAGCTTAGATTTTATTTCTATAATTAGATGGATACCAGAGACAGTGACCTCATGATCAATATTTCATCTTTTGTTTGATTTAAGTAGCTGCATATTTACTTTCTTGTTCAAGTATTGATTTTATCAATAGGATGTTTTGAGATCTTTTGAGAGCTAAGTTCTGGAAATTATTATAAGAGACATAATCCTTGTCTTAAACCTACATCCATACTTGCCCTATAAAAGTATTCTTAAGATCTGAGAATAGGGTTTCCATTTACATTAGACACCTTAGGAGACCAACAAAGACAAACCCCAAAACAAGATAAAACTTGAAAATAATAAAAGTAAGAAGAGGTTTCTTGCACATACAGTGTTCCACACTTCATCAGTTTACGACTCCCGGATTGATAATTAATGTTGCAATTAAGGACATACTAAATTGACTAAACATTTTGGCGTTGTTGCCAGGGAAGTGTAACTAGGAAATCGATCTCTTACATAAAAAAAAGAGGGAAAAAATTGATAATTTCATGAAGTATTCTCTCCTCTTGCACCTAGTGTGATCTGGAGGATCAGAAAAGAGAGTTATTAATTCAATAATTTCTTGAGTATTCTCTCTTCTTGCACCTAGTGTGACCTGGAAGATCAGAAAAAGGATTATTAGCCCAACTGAAAAATCATTAAAAAAATTAAAAAAAAATGACATGCATAGAGCAAGAGATTCTAGGGGAAGGTTTCTAGCTGGGGCAAAAGTTTGATTTTTACAACTCCAACTACTTCAAGGATTAGACAAGATACACCACCATCCCAGACTCATACTCCTAGCCTTAGGATTCTTGGAATTCAAGGGGTAGCAACTAAATTAGAAGATTCTCCCACACTATCTACTAAATCTGATCTAGGAGAAGAAGCATTCTTCACTTCTATAAGGGAACATATTGTAGTAGAAGAAGTAGAATCACCTAGAGGAGAAGGAAAGGAAGAAACTCTTTCTCATCAGCCATTAATAGAAGAATCAAAAGACCCTGAGGAAACTATCATGGTAGAAGAATTGTTTGATGGAGAATATTCTCTATTTGGAGGAGGGGGTAGAGGTAGAGGTAGAGGAAATAATGGAGGTGGTAGTAGAGAAACAAATCGAGGTAACAATGGAGGTGGTAGAGGTAATAGGGAAGGAGATAACTCATTTGGATTCCCTATAGCCGATGACGAAACCCATACAACAATGAAAAGCATTTCACCATATTTCCTCCCAAACTTTTATGGGTTGCGAAGTGAGGATCTTGAAACATTTCTATTTGAGTTTGAAGTCTTGTGCCGAACCTATGAATATTTGGAAGACTCTCAAAAAATCAAACTGTTTCCTTCAATATTGAAAGGGTCTACTCTGAAATGGTTTATGGGATTAGTCACTCAATCTATTAGGACTTGGAATGATATGAAGCAAACATTTTTGGATAGATATCTAGATTATTGTATGCCCACTAATCATAAGGACAACCAAGATACCAAAGGACCTAGAGGCCATGAATAGTGCACTCTAGACCTCGCTTCTTCTAGATGATATAAGGTTTGATAGTTTACCACTAGGATGGGTACCAAATATAAAATTCAAATACTGGGACCTCATGGATAGTGAGAAGTTCCCATAGTTGGCTGCATAAACAATACTACAGCAGAAATGGTTGTGAGGTGTGGAGAAGGTAGGGTTACTCCATCTGCGGTGGATACCCCACTACCACTGTGTGCCTATCACAATCTTTGCCATCCGATAGCTGCTGTGTCTAGTACATGATTGATATTTGTGGCTAGAAGAGCCGATTCCTGTCATGGCTAACTTAATTCACTGAATTTCACGACTGCCAATTAAAGGAAGAAATCCCGCAGACATTGCCGTAAAAAGTAGCGACTTGGGCCTCGTGGAAGCTATGAAGGCAAAATATAAGCTAGAGAAAAGGAAGCAAGGTTGTGTAATAACGATTACCAAGGACTGAGGGGTGTGCATTGCCAACCAGCTACTGGCCAGCAAGCTCATGAGGAAATTCCATGTAGACGAAGTGCCAGCGTTTGCAAATTGCGTTGGCAGAGCAGTGTGCAAAAGGGGTCTAGTTCAATTGGGCGTAGTTTCTCTGTGATGAATTTTTTATGAATTGCAGGGAAGCCCAAGACCAGGGTAAGACCTTCCACTACGTGTGGGTGCTCTTATCCATCTTGTTGGTTGTTGGGGAGCCACTAGCAAACACCTAGTTTCCTACCATGGAGCAGAACATACCCGAGGCCGTGAGGTATAGCTCGCTCAGGGCAACAAAAAATGCAGCAAGGATCCAGGAGATAAAGGTATTTTGGACATTTTTAGACGCAATTCTACAAACATGGATCAAGTGTAGCCCATGCTTGTCCCCGATAGTATATAACACTTTACAGAGTGTGGTGGGATTCAAGGCAGATATGCATTACTTGTATATCCAGGTGCGCAAGGATCCAGCTCAAACACGGGAAAAGTTGTCATTCATTGCCAGAGATGATGCAATATTTGAGGTAATGGAGTCATGGTCTCCGAAGTGGTGCGCCATGGACTTGATGGAATTGGAAAAGATCGTGGCACAATAGAAGAAGAAGGAGACCAAGTTGCGCATCATGAAGCTAGTAGAGAGAAAGCATCAGGAACAGGAAGCGGCCATGCAGCAGATGGCAGCTAAGGTAGCAGCACTAGAGAAAATGACACAAACCATAACTGTGCCCACTGCGGAAGCCGAGGAAGGCCCAAAAATTTCCATGGAGTAGGATATATAGGGGGAGGTGGAGACACGGGAATGCATAGACCTTACAATAAATGTGACCCACCTGAAGAGGCCGCGCGTCCAGGAGCAGCCTCCCGCACGCAAAAGGACAAAGACAATAAAGACCATGTGAGGAATCCTTATTGACAAGGATTCTTTGGCAGAGTTGATGATGGAGCAGACAACCATGTTGGGGGTGCTCAAAGCACAGTTGCAGTCATTACAGGTGCGACCCCCAAGAATGATGATACTGCACCTTGTGGAAGGTATAGCTGAGGCTGAATAGATTGTGCATGCATGCACAACGAGCACTTTGGTGTTACCAGAAGGAGCCATCTTACCAGTAGTCGAAGGTGACATGAGAAGCTGGGGGTTGAATTTAGTTGTCGTTCCCAGAGAAACCCTATACCAACTGCAGGATGGGGTAACTCTTAAGATTCATGCCAAGGAGCATTGCGCTCTCCAAGTCTTGAGTGAACAGAAGGTAAATTTAGAACAACTTAACTTGCAATGCGATAGCATGGTTTCTCAAAACCAGGGATTAGAACAGGTAGTGGAGGAATCCTGTCGCAACATTGCAGAGTTTTCCGTACCAACAACACTCCCCATCGTAGAAAATATTTGCTAATTGGCAGCTGGAGTCCGCAAGACCCAAGAGGAGGCTACGAAGGTTCTGTTGGAGCTGAACTCGCAGATACCAAAGGTACGACTAAAGGTGTAGTCCTCTACACCCCCGTGAGTCAGAGAGTAGTGCCACTAAGCCATTCAATCGGGGTTGAAAGAGATATAGTAGGCTATACAAGATTGCACTGGCTTGTTGGACTAGTCCCTCTTATTGCTCACCTCACTCCAGCTGGACCCAATGCTACAACAGTTAGAGACAAAAGCATGAGAATTGCAATAGGTTTATGACGATGTTTGGGGAACCGTGCAGATGGTCACCCTCACCCAGAAATTGGCCAAGATAAGTGAGGTTCAGGATTTGAAAGAACTTGTGGATGCCGCACGATAGAAATAATCAAGGCTTAAAGCATGCATCCATCCTTGGCTCGAGGAAGTGTTCACAATCACTGCCATGATCAAAAGAAAGCTAGCCTAGATGCAGGACAGATATGCAAAAATGCAAGAGGATGCCTCTAATAATGATGCATTAGAGCGTTGTGCACAATTGATACAGCAGAAAGTGGAGGAATGTGTGACCAACATCCGCGAAGTGCAAATGTTGTTGGATGGACTTTGAGTGAAGATCACCACACCGGTCAAGTGACTCGAGATGAGTCACAATGTTTGTGTTGGGGGCCTATTGGGCAGCGAGTCCCCCGTGTAGCAATTTCAGGGCTTAAAGACGACAATTTTCGCATGTTGGTATTGCAAAGGCTCCACGAAGTGTGTGAAACGTGAGTTGTAATGAGTCAATTCAAAGGGTAGTCCACCCAAAAATAAAGTAAAATAATAGAAAGTGAATTGGCCTACCCATGGTCTGCAGACCATGAGAATGTATAAATAGAGTAGGGTTGTAGCTGTAGAAGATAGTTTTTAGGAAGTTTGGGAGAAGATCTAAAGTGTATGGGTTGTTAACAGCGATAGTCGCTCTGAGTCTTGAAGTCTGAGTCGAGGGTTGTTGTAGGAGATAGAGGCTCCGCAGCTGTGTGTGCAGAGGCCCAATAGAGTCCACAGCTATATGCATGGACCCTTGTAGCTGTGTGCGCAAAGAAGGAAGTGGATTATAACTGAAAAATAAAAAAGCATTAATAAGGATAAGTTGGTTTTGGAATATTGTGTATCTGTTCTATATTCTAGTTGATGCATTTGTTTATGGTTTACGATTATGCGTATGTCTGTTATGTTAAATGGTAACTGAAAGCATTGTCCCTTCTTAAGTAATTCAGGATCTATAATAATATTAAACACAGAAAAGGTAAATTGCACTTACACTCATCTTCCAAACCGCGCAAAGGTAGATACTCTGAACGAACTATTCCACGGAAGTAGCGCAACATGTAGGATCAGATCGCTAACTTCCAGACCTCATCAAGACATCCCTAGGATGCAGAAACCTAGTTCCAACACCCTCCCATACTACCTCAGGTGGGACCTCAGTCTGCACTCCATGGAATGTTACTGAAAGGGCCGGTAGTTTCGAGATTTGTTTGGCTAAACATTTCTGAACCTAGGTCAGACCCCAGTAAGCCAGCACAAGTGGCTCAACATCAGCTCATCTATTCACACTTTGCAAGATGTACTTGGGTACCTTGGCACTCATTGACATTAATTATGAATTTTCCTCACATTGGTTAACGACACTCATCAATGGTCGGAAATCCAATGACTTCTTTCCATGTTTGACATCGACACATTTATTCAATGGAAAGAATTGTGCCATGATATGGGATGACATGAAGACTATATGATTCAGTAGCAAATGCAATAGTATTTTGTACTTTGGAACAAATTCAATAGCAATAATAAAGGATCCACATTCATGACCTCATCCACCATGTATGAAACCAAGACGAAGATCACATTCTTGTATTCTTAATTCCATGATTCAGCAATAGGAGCTACATTTTTCTTCATATATACAGTTTGTCCACTTAGGCATGTAAGGGTATGTTGCTTTCTAGCTTTTTATCATATAACTCATTTAAAACTGAAATTATGTTTTTTTGTAAAAATCTTCACCATGTTCATGTTCATACCTCATATTCAGATTTCGTGATATATATCACATTCATATTCCATTATCACATTTCATATGTCATATATGTACTTTATGGACATGTCATTCTAACCAACATACTTTTCCAAAGGACTACTATTGCATTATGACTCAAATGTTACATGTTTTGCAAATAATTATCGAAGAATGAATGGTTGATTAAATGTTTTCAAAGTCTTTTGATGCAACACTAAAAAACAAAAGTATTGTTACACAATAACCAATACTAATCAAATTTTAGTTGTCACACAAGAAACAAACAAAATAGTATGTTGCAATAAAATGTATTTTAGAAAGAACACTTTTCAAAAAGAATAAATCTTTCAAAAAAATATTATGTGAAGTTAAAAAATCGGTAATAGAAAAAGTTCATATAAAATCAAGACAATGCAAAAAGATTAAATCATGATTAAGTGAATCAATGCAATAGATTGCATGAGGACATGCAATCACTTAGGTTGATGGGTATGTTGGGTGGCCAAAATTAACATTCACTTTCACTCTATTTTTCACGTTTATCCTCATTTTTTCACCTCATTCCATCACATTATCATTAAATAAACGTACATTATCATTAATACTTGAGTTCACATTTAAAGTTTCCAAAGTTATTAACTTTATGTATTTAGAGTGAGTTTGGAATTAAAATTTAGATAAATAACATGTATTTTCTTATACCTAAAAGTGGCTTGAGTTTGATGACATGTGTAGATAATTTGGAAGCTTCCAAGGCACCCTTATGTGGCCTCCCAAGATCAAATTCGAATTTCAACTCAAGAGGTGGACCATATTCCAAGGAGAAAGATCATGGAGATCCTGATGTGTCATGGGATTTGTGTCTAGTATTTAGGGATAAGTTGAGACAAGTATGGATCTAGTATATATTTAAGGGATCTACATTTATTGAGTATATATCCCTAATTCATGTATAAATAAGAGGAGCATCCTTCAAATGAAGGAGGAAAATTATTAGGTATTCATTAGCAATAGATTGATGATTGTTCATTCAACATGAATAATATCATTTTCTCCAAATTATGAGTTATGATCATTGTTTGATTCTTAAGGTGTGATAGTTGTTCACGTGTACTCATTGAGGAATGGAAGGATCCCCATACCAAGCTAAGTACACCTTGTTGTAGAGTAATGTTGATAGTTGTGAGTATACTAGTTTTAATTTTGGAAGTTCATCTTATTTCTTTGTTGTAAATACTTATAAGATAATTTTATTATGAATTCATGTTATGGCCATGTTTTTTTGTGTGAATATTTATCTCCTTTCAGTAATTAGTTTGGATGTGGAAGGACAACTAGGACTCTTAGAAAAGAGCCTCTTCTCATGAACTAGGACTAGATGGAATCAAGATCCACTTTCTTATACGCCTTCCTAGACTAAATTTAGATGCTTTCATAGTTAAATTTCATCATGCTTTATTAGATGTTTGGAAATGTTTTTATAGAAGGAATGTGGAAGGACAACTGGGTCTCTTGAACAAGAGCCTCTTCTCCGTCTTCTAAAATACGCTAATCTCATTGACCAATCATTTGTATGCTTTCATAAAATAGGTCTGAATCTTTTCTTTTCAAAATAGTATACATTTGTAATATATATTTCCATTGCCAACAAACTCCCTGCAACAGTTTCATCTGATGTCCCATATTTTTTGGTTTTCTTCTAAGTTTACGAAACCCCCAGGTTGACAAATTAAATGACAGGGATTTAGCATACAGTTAAATCACCCTACAATCATTAAAGATGATAGAATTTAGAACCCCTGAGAATAGATATTGGGAACCTTTCTAATGGGTTTCCTCTACCCTTTTATAGGAAGAGAGAGCTCAAGCAACAGTTACAAAATTTCTCAAAATGCTTCATCTATCTGAAGAACCAGTTGTCTGCACATGTGAATTACCTAGTTGTCGTAATAATTGCATAAAAAACTCGATTCTTTTATTGAAAATAAAAACTTAGAAAACATGGAAAATGTGAGGTGTCATGATTGACACATAAAAATATCTCCATTGTTGATTCCTCTTTTTTCTCTGATAAGGCCATGTCTCAGGCATGATATTCCTTCACGATTACTGGCCAATTTTCCTGTTGTTATCTCCCTTTAATAGCATTAATCTTCCCTTTTTGGATCTAGACATGGATGAGAGTGGTGATTTTGGAGGAACTTTGTAGCTTACATATTGAACAATCCACCTTCCATACTCTCTTATCATTACCATAGCACAACCTCATAGCCAAAACCCATCGTGAGTTTATTTAGATTTAGCGTTATGAAAACACAAAGTTCTAATGCCTTTAGCCCTTTTCTCCTTAGCTCCTTATTTCTCATACACCATAGAACCACCTCTTGTGACCACTGGTATAGTGCTTAGGGGCTGGAGTATCGGAGTCTTCACCTATCGTAACTCTATTCAAAATACACATTACAAAATCAAAACGTTTTGATGCCGCTAACTCCTTTCTGCTTAGCCTCTTTACCATTTATCCTCTATAGGGCTGAGTGTCATGACTGTAGGCTCAACGTTGAGGTGCTAAGACCTTTAACATCTTGTTGGGGGCCTATATCTTAGTATATTTTCCTTCCACCCTTGGCTCTTTTAAGTCTCCCACAACCATCAGCCAACAACACACCGGAGCTGTTTTCATCGGATGTTCTTCGAATTTGAAATTAAAACAAAGTTATGATCTTCCGATGAGATCCATAACCACTGGGTACCTGACATTGGCTCGAGCCCTTGGTTCATTAGGTCCTTGTGACCAGGTGCCACTTAACAGTCGATCCCCTTCCTGTGATCGACACTTTTGATGAAACAATTTGAGAGGCATTGCGAAAACTTCATCCTCTGAAAAACCAACCTTCAAAATGACAACACACTAACATCATCATATCCACATGGTGCCTCATTAGAGGTGACACATGTCACCTATATTTTCCCCATTGGGCCCTCAGAAATGTCGAAATAGACTTCCATGTGTCCACCACACAACCACATCATTCTAATATCATTTGCATCATCAACTTCTCGAAGACAATTATCTAGTGCCATGTGTCTTCTCGGAGGACAGAGAAAGGACCTTGTGGTCCTTGTTTTTGCGACGATTTCCTTTTTATTTATCTTCTCTTTACACTTCAGTGCTTGTAACAAAATTATAATTTTTAAAGATTTATGAGGTTCTCATCCCCGAAGTTATAAAATGATCAATCCTCTGAAATTCAGATTTTCATCTCCCTTCTTTCTGACTGCATGCTTCAACATTCAATTTAAGGTCTTCCTTTTAAATAGACCACTCAAGTGGCTTACAGTTTGACCTCTGATATCCCTAAGTCCCGATATGTTGCCTGTTGGTACTTTCAATATTGGGTTTTGATATGATCGACTCTCAAATTTTGGCCTTATCATTTGATTTTGGCTCCCGATTAAATGTCATACTTCCTTTTCATTTCCCTTTAGCATGTTTAGATAGCACATGTCCTTCTCTATACCAGGGATAGAAATAGGACCATTTGACACAAATACAAGATGTTATGACAGGTGACAACAAATTTCCTCCTGAGACAGTGAGGTCATTAAGATTATAGAGGTTATGGTATACGATAGAAGATGCATTTTATTAAAAATAATAGAAATTTACAAGAAATTCATGTGTTTAGTTTAAAATAAAGGTTTCCAAATTTTTAATTTAATAATTAACAATTATCATAATGATATAATTTACATGGATAATAAATATGGATAAACATAAAATCGATCACCTCATGATACCTCTCGCAATACTAAGATATAAAAAAAATAAAAAAATAATTAAGTTTATATTTAATTTAAATTATGGCTCTCGAGAAATTTGGACTGCCACCGAACACTAAATGTTGGATAGGTAGTTTTTTTCTATAGTTATTGCTATGGTGAATGCCATTTAAGGGAGTATATATTCTTCCTATAGTCAAGTTGTTGCCACTTATGTAACTCAAGAAATATTTCCACCACAAACCCTACTATGTTGGGGAAAATCCATGTTGAAGATCAACCAAAAACCTAGCATCATCCTCCCTCATCAAGAAAGCACTAACTGGGTAGCTATCTATGAAAGGAAGATGTAGAAAAAAATTTGGGGACCACTAAATTCACATCGTGGATTATCTACACTACATGCAGTACCTTTCTTTAATCATGCAATTCCTTAATATCTATCCTTCAAAAAAATCCCTCTATCATTGGATCGTAAAGAAATAGAATCCCAAGGGGGAGATAAAATTTGATTTGGGCGCAAAGTGTCATTTTACTATCACATTTTATAGTATTGAGGACCAAACAAGATTTTTTAGAATGGTGTGTGTTTTCTCAATTCATTGTGGGCATCTATTTGTTTCTGGATGGAACATTTTGTATGAGATAAGGAGGACTTCACTGTCACTCACATATAGATCAGAGTGTACTCATTACCATGGCAGATTTTGGAGTAGGAAACTATCATAAGCATCAATAATGTGCTTGGTCACTATGTCAAATCTTGAAATGATAGCAAGAAATTTACACATATCTAGTACACTTTCATTTGTATTTATATGAACATTTCAAAGATTCTTTTAGAGTTAGTTGATATATATTATCAAGACAAGACCTTGAAGAAAACACTTGATTATGAACATATCCCACTTAGGTGATGAGGATGTCATGAATAAGGCCATATTTACTACCATTTCCGTTTTCTTGCTACAAATTCCAACTTTGATTCTCTCCCTATTCCTAACAAGGAATGTTTTACCAAAGTGGGTGGTAAACATTCTAACCCTAAATCCCCTACCTCATAGCCTTCTTCCCCTAATGGCCTCCCCACCTCTCACAACCCCTTTACCCATGGATCTCATTTGGATGTTGTTGACCCTTCTCTACCCTTGCAACCTCCACAAATTGAGATATGTGAACCAATATAACCCCCGACCTCCTCTGTTGAGCAACCCGCTTGATATCTAAGTCCCATGTCCCCCCATTTATTCAGTCCACACCCCATGACCCTCTACATGAAAACCCAAATGGACTAATTGTCAAGATGGATTTTGACTCCCTCGATCTATTGAACCTATAAAAATAATGGAAAGGAAAAGACCCCTTTCTTCTTCCTAAGCACCAAGTCAGAATAATTGACAAAGCATACTTTAAATTAGGTCGAGATGGTCTGAAATTTTCTATTGGGTTTTTGGGGATCCAATCCTAGCCTCTAAAGTACTCATCAAAATCACATAGAGAGGAAGTATAGAAGGCTAGAAAAAAATTCTTCATCTGTTGGATGAATGGGGGTATGCTGGTCAATTTAGGATGTGTAATTTACCTCAATTTGACACA
Source organism: Pinus tabuliformis (assembly GCA_031772625.1). Classification (NCBI taxonomy): domain Eukaryota; kingdom Viridiplantae; phylum Streptophyta; class Pinopsida; order Pinales; family Pinaceae; genus Pinus; species Pinus tabuliformis. The sequence goes on along the minus strand of CM062815.1, from coordinate 290,098,050 downwards.
AACGATATGCTTATACATTGTTAATTTAGACTTACAATTAGAATCCTTACCACTAATGATTGAAAACCTCACAATATTATGTTGTTCACATAGAAAAGGTTACTCTAAATTCTTGCATGGTGAGTAATATAATCATATCTTCACATGAATATAGATACGATTTAATGAGGTTTCCTCAACACCATTAATATACCTCCCATGTATACTTTTGGTATAGGCTAATCCCTTACCTTATATTTATCTCTCTCTCTTTATTATATATTACCCAAAGCTCTTAAGCTCCTCCATGTTTTTTTATGTAACTTATATTATATGCATATAACCACTTGTTATATTGAACACCCATGTACATCATGGTCTCTTAAAGTTTGGTGCTAGGTAAAACCCTTGTTTAGGCCTACAATGTTAGTTTTGTTCACACATGTATCTCAATATATATATAATGTGTATGGAACTCTAGCCCTCTCCTCATATAAATATTACACTAGGTCATATAATGTTCTTGATGTCCGCATTATCAAGTAATGTCCTTGGTATAAATATCACCCTTCATTATAATAACACACCACTCTCTTGTCTTTAATATTTTACATGTTAAATGTTAAACCTTAATCTTGGCAGCTGATTTGAGTGACTATATACATAGTGGCATGTGATTCTACCCCCCAAACTTGTAGCATAGGTCTAGATGGATGAAAACACATGGCTGCCACATTGTCAATTGTGGGTTATAGTCCTTGAAAGTTTGGATCACTGGTGGAAATCCAACAGTGAGTAAAGTTAAGGATTTCATTTGGTAAAAATTATGTATCCCCAAATATTCATCATTTAGTCTATGCTTATGTGGCCACCATGGCCTTTTTCATGAGGTTGAAACCCTTTGCCTCGAGCCTCATTTCTCTCATGATAGTGGTGCATTCTCCTCATGCAAATGTTAAATAATTCTAGGAAACTATGGTATTTTTATGAGGTCTATGATTGATGATTTTAACCAAGACTATTGACTTTTTAGGGCAAGTAACCAACTTACTATCAAATCTATTTTGCTTTTTTTTCTTTCTGTCTTGTGAATGCATAGTTTCCTAGTCATTAACTTAGTGGTCTATGCCAGGATAGATATAACCTATTCCCCTAACTGGTCTCACATCAGTTGACATTATCAGGGTGTGAACGTTGAGGTTTTTGTTTCCTTTTCCACCAAGGGTTCTTTTATAATTTTTCCAAGTGAAAAACTTCTTTTCCAGGTCTAACGGTTTACTAAAACCATAATTTAAAACCTAGGTCATTTGTAACTCCTTATTATTAGTGCAATCCTTTTTAATTTATCTTATCATTTAGGAATTTTCTTGTGTTTTTCTACTTCTCTTGGCCCTAGAGATATTTAGTGAACTTTGTCTTAATTATTTTGTCATAATTATTTTGCCTATGCTCTGGTCATACATGATTTAAAAGGAATATAACCCACTCATAGCTTGTTCCAAGGCATGCTATTTGTAGATTGGTAAGAAATAATATGGTTATTTCCACCATAGGTTTTACTATTATAGTTTCTCCCTTTCATCCTAAACACTGATTAATAAATTATTTTCATGTATATGTGTTGTGATTTTCTCTTATGGACCACTTCTTCTCAAGTAATCTCAACTTCCCTTCTTTAGTTTGGGGTCTGTAATATTTTCATTACTTTGATATTTTCCTTATATTTTCAATGGAAAATTTAAATGATGGTTCTTATTTCTTTTCTTAGGTGCAATTCCTTGGCCCCTTTTACCAAACTAGTATCAAATGTTAAACGTTTAAGGAGTCTAGTAATATTGGGTTCCAGGTACCATGTTTCTCATCAAGAGATCTTTTATCCTTGTTTCAAGTTGTCATCTCTTAGTCTAGTTGCGGATACCATACCTTCATATGGGCAATTTGACTTATTTTTATGTTATGTGATTAACTAGGCACCCATTTCTTGAGTTTGGGTGTTGAACCCCAAAGTTGGACTAGTTACATGTAATCTGTTAAGCTCTTATATGTGGTGGCTACAAATCAATCAAGTTTACACAGGGTTTCTACCAGCAAACCCTATTCCCATAGTATTTAAATTTGGAATATGTCAATAGGTACCTACTACCCCCATTATTAGGGTCTAGGTATCTAAAACATATGTGATTGTTGTATGATTTTAATCCAAGCAAGAACTTTTCTTGTGGCATAAATTTATGGCTACTTTGGAGGTTGATTTCTCACTTATGTATCAAAACTCTTGGATGCTAATATCTTGCGTATGTATAAAAACCAAAACTTTGGATGCTATTATTTCATGTATACAATTATCATATCTCTGAATGTTAATTTTTCATTTATATATGTAACATTATGCTAATGTCTCATTTATATAGTTCATATTGTACCCTATCTTTGGGTCCATTTCTTTGGAGTTTAACTTTAGACTTTTTAAGTCCTCTTGTAGTGTTGCATTGAGTTATTATTCTTGTCATTATATTCATTATGATATATCTAAAACCATTCTTAACAAGGTAGTGTATATATATATATATATATATATATATATATATATATATATAGATACACACACACACACACATACAAGTAGCATTTTTCCTATTGCTTCCATGTTTTTGTTTACCATAAAAAACTATTAGCAACATCAATACCATTGGTTATTTACAAAATTAATTAGACTAGAATAAAGATATGTGTTAATTTATTTTCATTACATAGAGTCACAAAAATAAACAGCCTCTCATTCATACTTATAAGATTACATTTTACTATTCTAAGTATATGTTTAAGGTCATTGGAGTAGATACTGAGTCCATCACACTCGTGATTACTTCCTATGTCATAAAATTGGTCATGTGGATTGTTTCTTTGATGTGTATTAATCATGTGGTTGCTACCAACTCACAGTCCTTCCTTAAATACTTATCTACCTTTTATCACTATCAGTTCATACAGAACGATGACATCAATTATTTTAAATTTTGTACAAAATACACAGATGAACTCCATAGCACTCCCAATCATATCATAATGATTGTTAGCAATACATTGAGAATAATATTAAACCATTTAATTTGGTAAACCTATGTATGAATGACTAGTGGTAGATTCTCAATCATAATTCGCCTAATTTAGGTACTTATAGACATGATCTCCTCAGGGGTTTTCCTACCAATAATATACGTTAGCTAAGGTATATTTTATTTTTCCATGTTTCCTTTCACTTCATTACTTTCCTACTTAACTGATGAGGAAATTAGAAATATATGTGAATTTTTATAAGGTTCCACATGCATGATTAATTACAAACTCATGTTTCCAATACTGTGAGTATCTATAACCTTTATCTTCTATACAATTATTTAAATAAATTTAACAACATCTAAATAACTAGTACTGACACTTAGTTTCTTGAAGATTAACCAAAATAGGTGCTTAGGCACTAGTACAAAATGGATAATTAATTACTAAAAAATTTACAAAAATTTGCATATAAAAGATCGTTTTTCAGTCGGTGATGGATAGTAGCTAATTTACAGTATCTTATAATGCAACTAACTTTTAGTCATATTTAGCTTAGTCATTAATTGGTTGTCTCAATTTTATCATTTAGTAGTATATTTAGTCATAAATTTTGTCATTAATTTAGTCATTGATTTAGTCATTAATTGCAATAATTAATTACCAAATAAACAACAAAATATACTACTACATGATCCCCTAAGAAAACTAATTAATGACCAAAGAAATATGACTAATTTTTGGTCATGTTATAAGATACTGTAAATCAGCTACTAATAGCCGTATATATGCAAAATTTAGTCATCATTTGTAATCACAAATTTATCATTTACAGTAGTCATTTATCAATTTTTAGTAGTTCTATATTCATCATATAAACGACTAATTTAGTAGTTTATATTCATTTCATTTACTTTCATTAATAATCATTATAAACGACTAATTTAGTCATCATATATTCATTTTATTTGTGTTCATCATTAATCAATATAAACTACTAATTTAGCAGTTTTAGATTGATTTTATATGTTCACTATTAATCAACAAAAATATTTAGTATTATTTTGTGACTAAAAAAAAAAAAAAAATGTCACATAATGTGCATGTTCATCTAATATAAAAATGCAAAATTACATATGTTAATTACAACACTAAATATCAGGTACAAGTATAAATAACTTCAACCACAAATTATACTATATGAAATTTCAAGTACTACAATAGGACTCTCCAACTTAATATTGGTTGGACTAGAATTTACAATTGAAATATTATTTCATCACTTCAAGACATTATCATTGTTATTCCAAAGAATTGCAGATGAATTCACCAACTCTACAGGCTCGACCGTTAGTCTGTATGTGTGTGTCTCATGCAAGATATTGGCTTTGAGGGTATCACTAGACCGATTCTCTTCTTTCTCTCTTTCTGTATTTGTCGCTCCAGTGTTATTAGTCTCCTCCTTCTTGAATTCCTGCTTCATTATCGTGTGCAAGAAGGGTCATACTCCTATTTTCTTCCATATTTCATAGCTCCAATGACTACAATCAAATATAATAAATATTAAGAAATCACATATCTCAATCACAACATTTTTCATTACCAACTCCTACAAGGAAAAATCCCATATTAAATAAGTAATAGTTTTGAAGTCAAATATTAAATGTTACTAACCTGATAACATCCAATTAGAAAAAGTTACCAACTTTTACCAGGAAAAAAACCCATATTAAATAAGTAATATTTTTGAAGTCAAATACCAAATGTGACTACTTGATAACATCCAATTACCAAAACTTTTTGATAGCTTGGATGTAAGCCACATGAATGGAATTTATTTCCACTATAACTCAGTTCATGTACACATTTACCACCTTTTCTAGCATGAAAAAACGTACCCTAACATAATCCTCACTTACAACTACAAAATATTCTCCACTTGTATCTCAACAAACTGAGTGTACAGGCTTTGTATGCCTCTGAAATAATAAATATATTAAAGATACCAATCATTTTCAAGCATTTATTTATCTAAATCTAATAAATGTTTACAATCACTAAAGATATTTCGAGAAAATATTTAAAAAATTAGAAGATATGGGAATCACATGTGGAAACTGCAGATACCTTAAGTAAACCAATTTAAGAAAAACTAAGAGAATCAACAAACTCTGAAGCTTCATCCAATATTACTTAAAATTTTAGTGTACATAACAAAAGAATGAATGTGAATGCAAGATAACACGAAACATACCTGTAAAGAATGAAAATTGTACCTCCACCTAGGAAGAGGAATTTATCCCCTTCTTTCCTCAACCAACGTCTATTTGGTTTTCCATTACTGATCCATTCATTGACCGATCTATAATGCTAAGTGATGAATGAACCCTCTAGATTCAATATACCTTTACAAATATTCACACCATAAGTGTTTTGATACATCATCCCCATGCTATTTAGTTACTAAAAATGTGGGAGAGATGGTGCACTGTCAAACTTAGTTAGTCTTGATGTTAGAGTAATGCATGAACCAATATTGAATGGTTGGAAAAAACAATTTGTATGATTCCAATATTTTTCTTACACCCACCTTCGTTGTGTACACTGCAAAGTAAAGATTTGAGTTTTCAAGTGCTCAAGTGAACTAAGCCTGTAGTTTCAAGTCATAACATTCAACACAAAAATATGTGTAGATGAAATTTCAAAAGGAAAATAAACACTAAAAGGCACTAGAGATAAACTCCTATAGCTACCTATCTTCAAATGGAATGTATGGAACCCAATTCATTTTTGTTTCCTTCATTGGTATTATTGTCTCACGTTCCATTTGAACAAACTTAATTCTAATTTTATCAAAGGGTGGAAATGGGGATGTAACCTATTCAGAGACATGTCATGCTTATTTGAAAACAAATTCTACTTTTACACCCCTTTCCAATGTATCTGACCAAATATACCCACTTTGTTTTCTTCTTTCATATTCATTTACATCTTGAAAAATATCAATTTCAAAACCCAAGACCAGGGAAAATTTTAGGGGCTAATATTTGCAAGTGGGCTAATTTTCCATGGTTTTTCCAAAAAAAATATTTGTTAATTTCCATTTTTCTAAAAATTATCCACCTAAATTCTAGAGTATAAAATTGTTTTATCTTAAAAATAGCCAAAATTTTATATAGAGAGTATATAAAATCATTAGAAATTGGAATACTTTTACAAAAACATTGTCAAACATTTTACAAATTGCATAATATGTACTAGTGAGATTCGCTAAGGTTTTGAAACTTTAAAATAAATTTTCATCCTTAAAATTTTCCCTGACCAAGACGACCCTAATATCTCTAGATCATAGCGCACATCCATAATTTCCACAAACCATAGGAATTAATACTCTCTTACAATTCGACCTCTAGCTTTAATATATATTTTTTCTTCTTTCCATTCTTGATGCACATAAAGTGATCTTCTATTAGTTGGTAAACAAGCATGCATATACAAAGAAAAGCATTACCTGGTAAATGATTTTTCATTTCTAATGTTAGTATTCTTTTGAGAGAAGGTAAAATGCATACCTTGTCAGTGCTAGGGGCTAGGGCTACAACATGATACACTTTTTCATCAATTTGTGTTGTGAATACTGCATCGAATTGGTCATCCATATGCCACAAAGAGTGAAGACGTGGCTATGCTTCTCTAAATGGAAAAACCCTATTGAAAACCACTTTACAATTATTTTAAACTTTTTGTTGTTTAGCTACAAGAAATTACAAAACATCCACTTCATGAAAGTGTTTATTTGAGAAAAAATTGTGGTGAATTATCTCAATCACCTATGTTTGAATTGAAGGGTATATGCGTTAGAAATGCAACAGTACAATTTCAACTCAAAAAATATCTCTAAATTTTGTGTCATGAACACAATTTGTGTTATATTTTAATTTTTAGCATCTCATCGCTAAGGAAGATGTTAGTGTTCCATCATTTGAGTTCTCATCAATGTATACTTCTAACAACGACAACCGTAGAAATCCAAATTAGCACCTACCATAGGGAAAATGCATATATATATGCATGGTAGTATCTCATTTTTAGGAATGGTAACATATATCTTTAACCACAACTTTTGAAAGAAAAAAATTAACAACTAGAAGGTCTTGATTGAACACTAAAAAATAATTGAAATGAACTTACCTTTCGACCTTATGATGACGCCAAAACCTTGCAGAATCATTGATAATTACTACTCCATATTTCATTCAAATAATGCCATCTAGATATTTAATTTTAGGTAGCCTATCATCTCCATCTAGATCAGCCTCATCACCCTTCAAAATAACACATCGTGCAAATAAAGTTCTTGTGGGATCAAGTATTTTGGTCATCTCTATGGCATAAAATTTATTGCCCATTGTCTAAAAATGTTGTTCATACAACATTTTTTCTTGGAACATAAATGATCAAAGAATGAATTAGATGAAATAAAGAATAGATCCATCTATTGGCATGCATAGAAGTTTCCAATTCCACATTGTAAATCGAATGATGGCTAAGAACTATAGTTTGCAAAGATATTAATAGTTCAATCCAAATTATAGTAACCTTGTCCAAAACATTTCAAATGTTAGACCACAATTTAGTCCATGCTGCCAAATAAGAAAAGAAAAAAAAAACTAATGTTGAGGTTTCTCTTGGTCTTGCTCCTCCTCCTTCCTTAGAATTTCCTCATGCACATGATCTATTTCAATAAATTGTTGGACAAAAAAAATCATGAATTAGCAACATTTATATATTCATATTACCATGATTCAGTTCATTTACTTCACATCCCTCTTTTCCTAGGAATGGCCAGAATTATAACAACATGGCTTATGTTTAATGAAACCTTAGCTAAATTTAGAAGTGTCTAATCATGGCCCAAAACAAGGCAATGTTTCTTCGCACTAAACAACTTATTTTTCGTCAATTCTCCATGTTGTTCCTGCTATATTGTAACTCATTTCTCTTCACTTAGCCCTTGCAAGAGATGATTTGCATCAACCCAAGGGTTCAAATGTTTTTGTGTGAAGTGGTATTTTCATCTGAAAAATTGTATGAGGGGTATGACCATGCTAGAAGTCTTTGGAAGTGTTATGTCTTGTGTAGTATCTTCTTTTCAAAATTTAGAATATTCAATGAATTCTTGATCCATGTCAATGGGGTCAATTTCTCTAATTGATTGCCCAACAACTATCTATGATGATAGAACTCATAATGTTTTCATGTTAGAATTTTTTAGCATTCCAGCAATTTTTGCAAGGTTTTCTTTGAAATTATGTTCAATATTAGCCAAATACGGAACTTGTTACAAATTTGGACCCATATTTGTAGTTGTTGGTCCTAAAGCCATACATATTTACCTTATTAGTAGGATAAAATGTTTACCTATGCCACTCAAGTTCACATTATCATTACCTAAATTCATGTGAAGAATATGACAAGGATCATGAGGCTTCATCGAAGGCTTCCCAGAGTCTCCAACCTGCCCAACCAACAAATAAAATAAATTATGAATAATTCATCCAAAGTAATATTGGAAAAAAATAATATATATAGTTAAAAAATGCAACAAGTTACATTTAAAATGGCTTAGAATTGAAGTCGTGAATTTCTCTTCCAACACAGAAAAACAATGATACAGCCAAGTCATATTTTCAAAGACCACCAATTAATCCAATACAAATCATCAAAGCCACATGCCTTGGATCACTAACTTCTACCCACATATATAGAATGAAATTAAAACAAAATAAATATATTTTCAACTGTTACATCTCTCAAATAGCCATTACACACAAGGTAAAACTCAATTAACTATGTTTAATCACCAACATGTCTTACTGTGCAAGTTCCTTGAGTGTTAGGTTTGGAAAAAATTACTAGTGCTTGCAATGTATTTTTATGTTGTAAATTTGAATTCTTTAGTGTTCTTGTGTCAAATGTTATTTCTTTCCCAAATGTAGAAACAAATTCTCTACTAGGATCTTAGGATTTATCTGTTGACATTGATAAGGATTTTGTGCAAGTTGTGGTGACAAACTTATATTGTTCTTGCTTAATGAGGTGTATAAGCGTAGTTGGCTTTACCATTATATCAATAAATACAAAAGGTATATTTTATTTATGTTCTCTCTTCCTCACCTATAGAAGGAATCATTGGATTTAAATTAATATATGTACTATTTGGTTGAATTTTATTGGCTTCGAAAACAAGGTCCATTGAAGTACTTTCCTAATAGAATCATTTAGTTTTTTGTCTTTTGTTTCTATTTTCAATAGTGGAATTGTGTACGTGTAACAAAAGTACTATTACTATAACTTCTCAAATTAGTGGACCTTGATTGGACTCCATTATTTTTTATATTTCCATTTTGGATTTATGATCCTAGTTAGTAGGTGCTAGAATAATGGTATTATGTTCAAGCCAACCACCACATCTTGATGTCACAACTAAATGGGCCATGGATAAACAAGTGTGTTATGGCTTGGTGTAAATAGAGCAGTCACACATCTGGGGGTTTTATACATCCTTCTTGAAGCATTTGAGTAGCAATATGGCCAACATATCACTTAGTAGGACCTACTAGTGAAGGACAAGGGACCACAAATGGAGAAAAACTTCAATAAGGAAGAGATCATCATGTAACCCTAGTAGGGAACTTCAACACCGTGGGTCCAAAAAGTGGTGTTTCCTATCACCCCTGATGAAACCACCTTCATTGGAAATTATTTGAAAGACATGTTGAAAAGGCTACTACCAGGTGAGAGCCCTCTCAAGAAGATGCAGATGGTGAAGCCACTCTCCAACAAGACTTATTATCTTTCAGTAATGGATGCTTTTCCACCACAATAAACAGAATAAAAAATTCCATTCGTAGTGCCCTTGGTGACACAAGTCCAGCAGGATTTCCACCTCCATGGAGACACCTTCCAGGCCCACTTGATAGAGTTGCCTGCTAAGACTCTATCCTCAGTCGATGAAATACTGTGAGCGTTTGGATTTCTAGCAACCATAGGGGTAAATATTCTCCTCATGCATAAAGAGGATGACCCCAACAAATAAATCTTGCGTACTGCAATTCAGTAGGAGGGCTAGAAGTTTATAGGAACTTCAACATGTTGGGTGGAGTATTTCTGGTAGCATCACCAATCGTCATCTGCAAGGATGGGTGGGGACTTAATTGAAGAATAAGCATACGCACAAGAAATAGACCCTATACATGAGCAACAACAACTGGGATAAATGCAGATGCATGAGCTACAATTTTTAGGCCCCACTTCCCCTCTGAAGTAGTTTTTAGCCATGGCACATATTCAGCTATTGACTAGCGATCCAAAATACCGGCTAAGAATCCTATGGGTTCGCTAGGAACTGGATATCTCCCCATAACTTATTTAAGGAACATAGAAGTCATCTAATAGTACAGAAAATCCCAATTAGAGTCTCCTCTGTGATCCGAGCAATCATTCACAAGTGGCATTCCACTAAACTAGAATGCCCCTGAAGGCATGCAGCAAGGACAATTCGCCCAAAATGTTATGTCTTTAGTTGACTTCATGTGTCTCATAAAAGTGAGCATAGAAGAGGCTCTCGGGAGGATGGACTAGACAGGTCAGTTCATCACAAAGCTTGAACAAGTAAATAAACATCTCAATATGCAGCTCACAGTGGTCACAATAGATCGATATTCACAATTTTAGATGCAACAGTAGGTGGAAGTAGATCTGGAGTCAATCAGGGGATGATTAGAGTATATGTGGTTAGGTTTGTGGGTAACCAATATAGAATTTACACCTTATTTCTCCAAAACACAACAAATTGATACCCTCTACTATTCATGGGGCAGCAATGCACATAAGAACACACAAAGAAGGAGCAACACATTCAACAAACCATGCAAAGGATCACTCAATGCTTAGAGGAAGGTGTGATTCTCTAGTAGTAATTAACATGTAAATAGACACAAGTAGGATTAATATAATCATAGTTGTCCCTTTGGAAGTGTTACGTCTTGTGTAGTCTCTTATTTTTGAAATTTAGAAGATTCAATGAATTCTTGATCCATGTCAATGTGCTCAGTTTCTCTAATTGATTTCCTAACAAAAATATGTGATGATAGAAATCATAATATTTTCATGTTATAATTTTTTATCATTTCAGCAATTCTTGCGAGCTTTTCCATGAACAAGGAACCTGTTACAAATTTGGACCAAAATTTTTAATTGTTGGTGCTAATGCCATTCGTATATCCCTTCTCACTAGGATAAAATGTTTACCTGTCCCACTCAAGTTGAAATTATCATTACGTGAATTCATGTGAAGAATATGACAAGGATCATGAGGTTTAATTTGAGGCTTCCCAAAGTCTCCAACCTGCCCAACCAACAAATAACGCAAATGATGAATATTTCATCCAAGGGAATATTGGAAAAAAATAGAATTTATATTTAAATGATGCAACTTACATTTGAAATGGCTTAGAATTGAAGCCACGGGTTTCTCTTGCAACACAGAGAAACAGTGATTCAACTTCCAAGTCATATTTTCAAACACCACCAATTAATCCAATACAAATCACCAAAGCCACATGCCTTGGGTCACTTAATTCAACCCACATATACAAAATGAAATGAAAACAAAATAAAATAAAAATATATTTTCAACTGTTACATCTCTCAAATAGTCATTACACAAAAGATACAACTCAATTAACTTTGTTGAATCACCAACATGTCTTAATGCGGAATTTTGTTGAGTGATAGGTTTGGAAGAAATTGCTAGTGCTTACAATGTATTTTTATGTTATACATTTGAATTCTTTAGTGTGCTTCGGTCAAATGTTATTTCCTTTCTAGATGTAGAAACAAATTCTCTACTAGGACCTTACTAGGGAGGGTTTTTCTATTGATATTGATCAATATTTTGTTCAGCCTCTGCTAATAACTTTCTATCGCTCTTGCTTAATGAGGTGTATAGACATAGTTGGGTTTACCATTATATCAATAGACACAAAAGGTCTATTTTATTTATCTTCTCTCTTCCTCACCTATAAATGGAATCCTTGGATTTAAATTGATATATGTACTATTTGGTTGAATTTGATTGGCTTCAAAAACCAGGTCCATTGAAGTACTTTCCTGATAGAATCATTTAGTTTTTTTCCTTTTGTTTCTACTTTCAATAGTGACATTTTGTGTGTGTTTAGCAAAATTACTATTACTATAACTTCTGAAATTAGTGGACCTTGCTAATGCTCCATTGTTTTCTATTTCCATTTCTGATTTCTGATCCCAGTTAGTAGGTGTTGGAATAATGGTATTTTGTTCAAGCCAACCACCACATCTATATGTCACAAATAAACATGCCATGGATAAATAAGTATGCTCTTGGCTTGATGTAAATAGAGCGTTACACAGCTAGGGGTTTCATACATCATTCCTAAAGTGTTTAAGTACAAATGTGGCCAATGTATCACCTAACAAGACTTACTAACGAAGGACAAGGGACCACAGATAAACACCATCTTCGATGAAGAAGAGACCATCATGTAACCCCAGTAGGGAACTTCCACACCCTCTGTCCAAACAACGGAGCTGCCCATCACCCCTAATGAAGCCACCTTAATTGGAAATTACGTGAAACACATGTTGAAACGCATACTACTAGATGGTGAAGCTACTCTCCAGCAAGACTTATTTTCTTCCAGTAAAGGATACTCTGCCACCGCAATAGACATAATAAAAAATTCTAGTTGTGGTGGCCTTGGTGACACAAGTCCAGAGGTATTTCCACCTCCATGGAGACACCCTCCAGGCCCACCTGACAGAGCTGCTTGCTAAGAGTCTATCATTGGTCTATGAAATATTGTGATCATTTGGATTTATGGAAACCACAAGGTCACATATTCCCCTCATGCACATAGAGGATGACCCCAGCAAACAAATCTTGCATACTATAATCAAGAAGGAGGGCTAGAAGTTTATAGGAACTTCGACATGTCAAGGGGGGAATTCTTGATGCATGTCAATGTGGTAAATTTCTCTAATTTATCTCCTAACAAACATTTATGATGATATAACTCATAATCTTTTCATGTTAGAATTTTTTAGCATTTCAATAATTCTTGCAAACTTTTCCATTAAATTTTGTTTAATATTAGGAAAATAAGGAACCCGTTACAAATTTGGACTTAGATTTGTAGTTGATGGTCCTAAATCCATACGTATCTCCCTGCTCAATAGGATAAAATGTTTGTCTGTCCCACTCAAGTTGACATTATCATTACCCGAATTCTTGTGAAGAATATGATAGGGATCACGAGGTTTCACTTGAGGCTTCCTAGTGTCTCCAACCTGCCCAACCAACAAATAACATAAATGATGAATAATCAATCCAAGGGAATATTGGAAAAAATTAGGATATATATTTAAATGATGCAACAAATTACATTTGAAATGCCTTAGAATTGAAGTCACGGGTTTCTCTTCCAACACAGAGATACAATGATCCAACTTCCAAGTCATATTTTCAAAGACCACCAATTAATCCAATACAAATGACCAAAGCCACATGCCTCGGGTCACTTACTTCAACCCATATATACAGAATAAAATTAAAAGAAAATAAAAGAAAAACATATTTTCAACTGTTACATCTCCCAAATAGTCATTACACACAAGATACATCTCAATTAGCTTTATTGAACCACCAACATGTCTTAGTGTGGAAGTTCCTTGACTGTCATATTTGGAAGAAATTGCTAGTGCTTGTAATATTTTTATGTTCTACATTTGAATTCTTTAGTGTGCTTTAGTAAAATATTATTGCTTTCCCAGATGTAGAAACAAATTATCTACTAGGACCTTACTAGGGAGGATTTTTCTATTGACATTGGTCAAGATTTTATGCAACCTATTCTGACAACTTTCTATCGCTCTTGCTTAGTGAGGTGTATAAATGTAGTTGGGTTTACCATCATATAAATAAATACAAAAGGTCTATTTTATTTATCTTCTCTCTTCCTCACCTATAGATGGAATCCTTAGATTTAAATTGATATATGTACTATTTGGTTGAATTTGATTGGCTTCAAAAAGAATGTCCACTGAAGGACTTTCTTGATAGAATCATTTAGTTTTTTTGTCTTTTGTTTATATTTTCAATAGTGATATTTTTTGTGTGTGCAAAAAAAATAGTATTACTATAACTTCTCAAATTGGTGGACCTTGATAGGGCTCCATTGCTGTCTATTTCCACTTTTGGTTTCTAGTCCCAGTTAGTAGGTGCTATCTTGAACATAATACCATTATTCCAGCACAAAAAGTAAGTAAATATCTCAATATACATCTCATAGTGGTCATATAGCATATCGATATTTACAATTTTATATGTGACAGTAGGTGGAAGTAGAGCTCGAGGCAACCAGGAGATGATTAGAGCATATGTGGTTAGAGTTGTGGGTAACCAATCTAGAATTTACACGTTATTTCTCCCCTGTGGAACAATTCGATACCCTCTACTACTGATGGGGCTATATGAAGTAACAGATGAAAGAACACACAGAGAAGGAATAACATATTAAGCAAACCATGCAAAGGATCACTCAATGCTTAGAGGAATGTGTCATGCCCTAGTTGCAGTTAGCACAAGTAGCCATAAGTAGGATTAATATAGTCTTATCATTGTCCTGCTATCAGATTATATAATTGGTCCACCATATCATTGTCTAAATTTTTCTACACCTATTCAATGAATCTATATCCCTACGATGGATCCAAGGTTTCGACTACCTTCCTTTTAGGCTTCCTAAAATAGATCCTCCACTATCTTATATTCAAGATAGTATCTTTTTCAAAATCCCAGTTAATCCCTAGCAATATAGGACAAAGGTCCTTTTCATCGAGGATATCAATTACTTTGAAATCCACATAGGTCTTCACTCAATCTATATTCACTTCCATATGTTCCAGCCCACCGATTAGGAACTTCCTTGAGCAGTTTGCTAGATGTAGCTAAATCAGTGAGTATAGGAGCTTCAAATGCCCTATGAATGGACATGATTTTTGAACTTTTTTTTTTCATGTTTATATTTGATACTAGATCTAGCATAATCTCTTCATTTTTTTATTTACCTATTGGAGCAATGTGGCAGAAAACCTTTCCAGATCTCTTCTTTTGAACCCAGAGCAAAGGTAATTCATCATCTTAAATGGATGGATTAAATATGTGCAAGTGAAGACCTTCACTTTGTTGTTGACTTATAATCCTCCAATATTATGAGGAAATTATTCAACCAACCTTGCACATCGTCCTATGTGGGGTGCAGAGGGGTATTATGGCACTTGCTCGTTAACCTTCCCATTGGTATTTGCAGTACTCGAAGAGTCCTAGTTCCCATATCTCGTGTCAAGATAGTGTCCTTGATCAAATTCATTCCATATTTGAATTATTCCTTTTGCCGAAATGCACCAAATGTGACAACATCCAACTGATATTTTTGGATCTGTTCAAGAACCATAGTGCCCACATATACACCCATTTTAGCACACCCTCTAGCCACACTTTTGGTGAGGCTTTCTAGACAAAAGCTGACTCTGTTGCCATGTTGTGGCTAGAGTCTATAAATAAATAAATAAATAACAAACTCTTGGATCCTTCATCAAGAGACCAAATTCACAAGGTACCCACTATAATTTGTTTTTTCATTATCCCCATATGTTGTATTTCAAAAAGCTTGGTGCATTATAAATATCCTTAAAAATGGAGATACATATTATGTGGCTAAAGATGATGTGACACTAAATGAGTCCATGAATCCAAGTTGTATAACAGCCTTGCTACATTGTATTAACACCAAGACAGAATGAAACTCAAAACCAACCAGCCTCATTTTAATAGCACGTTGAAAACCGAACAGACCTTAAAAAAACCCAAAACCTATCCCATGTCAATGAGTTGGTCTACTTCTAAGCCATATGCCATTTATGATATGGTACTCTAAAATTATGGGTTTCTTTCAATCTATTATATGCATTTTGTTTTTTTATAAGTGTAGCTTTCTCTCTCTAATGAGGAATAGGACCAATCAATTTCCAAAACTCCACAATTTCGCTATGGTGATCAATATGATTCCTAATTTTTCTAGAACTATGGGAATATTGCATAATATCATCATCTAACTTGTGCTTCCTATCAAGAAAAATTCCTACAACATGTTCCTTGTGATAACATTAGAATTAGCAGGGAAAGGATTTCAACAACCTTTCACCTAGGATCTCTATTCTTTGGTTGGATTTTCTGAGAAGACCTAGACATTAGATTTTTTTACTTCCCTGCCTCAACTACACCCTTAATACTATGAATAACTAGTACTTCGAGCTCCTCTGAAGAATTGGTTTGAATATTTAACCCCACAACATTGGATTCCATGTATGAGTTCAATTGTGGAATTCTAGAATCTATTATTCATACATACATTGATCAAGCTAAATAAACAGACACAAAGTTTAGACATACAAAATATTTTGCACAACAAAACCATTGGTAAGGAGAATATATTTTCACTTAAGTTAGAGCTTTATTTAACTCTTATATCTTACAATGGCTTCATATTATCTAATTTCATATGGTACATTAGGATCCTTCCTGATACAAAACAATTATAGCACCCGAAATTCCATAGTTTCAACCAAATATCGGAACAATGAAAAATTTAGAAGAAGAAAAAATACGCCAAAAGAGTATTTTCTTTATAACATATAATGATCCGTCAAATTAAAAATGGCTAATTAGAATATCTGGAACAATGCTTGCACCATACTCAAAACTGCCATTGCTGCTAATTGCAATTTGGGAATCATGTATACTAGATTGCTTGCTTTTGGTGGCTCTTGCTGAGGAATTATCCTGAGATGAGTTTGACATGATGGTTATATGAGGTTGTAAGCTACCTAGTTTAATTTTCCTTAAATCTTGAAAACAACAGAGCAAAAATGTCATTTTTTATCAACTTTTATTGAAGCTTCTGCATAAAATAGATGTTCTCACAACTGGAACAGAATCATGTTCCAGCAATATGAATTATCAAATGTTGCAAGCCAAATTGCAAGACACATTGCATTCATTTTAGGCAAAATAAGAATATGACATTAAGTTCCATGCCAAGACAAATTATGTTGACAAGGTTGTTGAGTCAATACTTACCATGTGTTTCATAGCCATAGTGAAGGTTGGCCTTGAGAGTGTCCTCCCAAAGACAGTGTCCTCTTGAGATGATATTGAATTCACCTTCTCTTAAGGTTGCAAGGTGGAATTGACAGACTTATTTGATTGCTTTACTATACTTTAAGAGAGAGACCTCATTTCATTTATACCTTTCTCTACCATGTTGCTGCCAAGTGAAATGGGCATTGTCATGCTGTGAATTCCATTACCATGTATTTTGGTATTCTGCAAACTAAACCTGTCACTAGTAAATTTGTCATACCAAAATCTCCCTTTCTTTGTTCATTGATCATGATTGTCTTCTCGGACTGCATACAATAGGTGCTTCAGTTGTACATCGCACAAAGTTCGGGGCTGCAGGTCAACACCTATTAGCTAACGCTGTGTTTTCTGGCATTGTGGTCCTTAAATTTGGAGGTGTTCCACTTGAAAGAGTAGGCATTAAAGAAGGTTTTGAAGGATTTGTTTTCACTTTGAGATACGTTCCTTGTGGCATTACGAAATTTCTAGACATCATGATGCCATCCTTTCTCACAGAAGAAGGCTCTCGCAGAGTAGCAGAATTCTTCTAACTTAGTTTTGTCATGGAAGATTGAAACAATGGTTTTGATAACTGCATGGATGACCTTGGTTGGGACTTTGAATATGTGTTAGAAGACCTTGAAGAAGCTATATAGTTTGGTGTTTTCACTGAAAGTTTCTATTTTTTGGCTTTGATCCAAATACATTTGACCTTGACAAGTGGATTGAAGACCTCGACTCACCAGAAAATGTAAGTATTATAGATATGAAACCTTATGGTTTCAATTACACTATTTTCATAATTACCACACAAATATTGATCCCTATTGTCTTTACTTACCTGTAAACATAGTAATTCCTATCAGGCAATACTTGTTACATGTTTGCATTCCAAATATGTGTTGAAGATTAGAGCTTGCAGTCCTGAGTAGATGCTGAACTTATCACAAGGACCAGTCAGAATCCTATAGGCATACCAATATCTCAATTTAGAGTGTAAAACATCATGTTGGATGTCCAATGATAGAATATAGGGATTTGTTATGACAGTTATGAAAACAACCACAAGTCAAA
Source organism: Pinus tabuliformis (assembly GCA_031772625.1). Lineage (NCBI taxonomy): Eukaryota > Viridiplantae > Streptophyta > Pinopsida > Pinales > Pinaceae > Pinus > Pinus tabuliformis. The sequence continues at coordinate 290,079,659 of CM062815.1, read as the reverse complement.
TAGATGAATTCTATCCATTTTCCCAGGATACTAAACACTCGTTGATGGTAGATGATGCCCTCTATGGTTCTTCACTTTGTTATTATGGTATGTCTTCATCACCAAATCCTAGTACTATACCTTTTACATTGTTTACTCCCTTTTCAAATGGTAATAAAAGCAGGAGTCTCTCGATCTCTCAACCATTTATTTACTTTAGCAGTAGTGCATCTGACCTCTTTTTCAGCGCTATGCCTAAAGTCAGTGGTTCAAGTAAAATCAGTGGTGCTAATTATGATAAGATCTCTAAAAAATGCTTAAATTTATAGGGGTTGAGCCCTTTTCCATAGCCAACATAGCCAAAATATTTTTCATGTAAAACAGTGACTTCTAACTATGTTTTCGGTCTAGCTATACCAACAATTTCCTTTAATAATCTAAAATATAAAATTACCAATCCCTTCAACTAGTAAAAAAAAACAAGAAGAAAACAGCCAGAGGACCACAAATAATAGTAAGTAGAGAAAAATAATAGTATCTTAGCAACTATAATTACAAGGCATAAATTAATATCATATATTCCAATTATAGCACTAAAAACAAATTCAAAATAACATAAATGCGGACGCAACACTATATTACACAAGCAAACATTGTTAATGGAAAGATGCAACATGGATTGGTAGAATCATGTATTTATCAGTGAAATTTCATCAAATGATTGAACAATTTAGTGTTGAAAATATTTAAATAAGTTAAAGGAAACCCTTGACCTATATTGTACAGTTTCTGGGATGGAAATCAATATGTAGGAATATTCGCTTGGTTTTAATTGGGTAGAGGAGGAATAACTTACAATGATATTGTATGTCTTCTCATTTTAGAGCTCAACGTTTCAAGAAGGATTTAAGTATACACATTTCAAGGATCACTGGAATTAGTTGATAAAGAATACAGGAAAAAAACTAGCGTTGTAATCAATGGAGTTCTTGGGAGGTAGATTGACATTGGCCAAGGCAGTGTTGGAAGCAAGTCCAATCTATTGAAATATTATGGGCTACATCCCTAAGGGGTATTGAAATAATTAGAAGGAAATTCTTTAAAGTTTTTATGGAAATATAAGACGAAGAAAGAGGGCATTCCACTTGTCATATGCTAGTCCTTGTCTAAACCAAAAGAAACTAGCGGTTGAGATTTCAAATACATTCACTTCTTTGGCAAATTTATAGCTACCAAAAGTCCATTGTAGAATATTGCCAAATAGGGACTTTGGAGGTAGGTGATATACCAAAATAACATTGAACACCTTAACATGGAGAAATGAGATAGGAAGGAAAACAAAACTATCCAAAATGCGTCTATAGTCCAAAAATCATTGGCAATGACTTTCACTTTGGTAGGTGTATGGTTGATATGGGGAGTTGGAAAAGGGGATCAAATCAGAATAGGGGCTAATCCACAAGTTTGATGTGGAGAAGCCTACATATTACCATTGTATTTGGTTGCTACATTGCAATGCCAAGGAATTCATACCCTGGGTTAGGGTACTGATGCAATATCTGCCTCATTTTGGCAACAAAGATGGAAGAAGGGAAAGGAGTTTGGCTTGAAAAAGAAGGAAATAAACCACTATAAGGTTTTTGTGGATCAACATATGAATATTAATATTAGAATAAGAATGGAGGATTTTATGTTATACTCAAGGAACCTCGCCCTGGGAGGATATACTCCTATTATTAGGGTACAAAGAAAATTTTGTCGATACAACCTAGGAAGAGGAGGCCTGGAGGTGAAATATTCCATGGAATTCTTATGCTCCTCTAAATTCAAAGGTTTGAATGTCATTAGTTCTTTGGAACAAAGCACTAACATGGAAAATTATTCAAAAATGTAGCAAGAATGGTTCAAGGTGTTGTACACTACATAAGAAGGAAAGAGAATCAATTGATCATTTATTAAAAATTCCAGATATGCATGTAAGGTATGGGAAGAAATAAAGTAATTGACAAATTGTAGGGAAGGGTGACAAGCTGTTAATTTTAGGTATTTTTATGAAACCAGCTCAAGAAAAGATAGAAAAGATAGATCAACGCCTTAGAATTCAGCCTCTTCGAGGGGGCAACCTCATTTACATTACATAAATGAACAATTCTTGGATGATACAAATGACAAAACCTCCTTTCTATATATAGGAGTCTAGGGAGTCACAATATAATCCAGTCGACCTAAAAATAATAATATAAAGCCACAAAAATAACAATAGAGGGATTCTATGGGGCACAGAAATAACAATATGGGGGTAATAGGGGCACAACAATATAAATAAGGGGTATAACTACAATAGTAATGGGGTAATCACTAGTATTATAGGGACCCAACATGCCCCTCTCCTTCAAAAAAGTGTTGTCCTCAACGCTTGAGTAGTTCTGGATACTTCTGCATAAAATTCTCATCCTCCCATGTGGAATCTTCAGCGGATAAGTTCTTCCACTTGATAAGATACTCTGAAATTGATCGATTTCGTAGTTGTCGAGTTCTTGTTTCTATGACTACTTCCGGTTCCAAAATAAATTTTCCTACCTCGTCAAGTTCTGGCAATATTGTTTGAATTGGGAGCTTGTCACCTATAACCTTCTTTAAACATGAAACATGGAAAACTGGGTGCAATCGAGAAGCTGCAGGAAGCTCCAATTTGTATGCCATAGTACCAATCTTTTGCAACACCTTGTATGGACCATAATACTTTGGTGATAATTTATTATCCTTCTTAGCTTTCTTTAGGGACATTTTCTTATATGGTTGTAGCCGTAGGAATACCAATCACCTACATCAAAACTTCTTTCACTGCGATGTTGATCTGCCTGTTGTTTCATTCTATTTGGTGCCAACACGAGGTTATCCTTTAAGAGTTGGAGGACTTGTTGTTGATGTTCGATGTGATGTTCCACTGCCTGAACCTTAGAATTTTCTCTTAAATATGATGTGATGGATGGTGGTTGATACCCATAAAGTGCCATAAATGGGGTCATTTTTGTTGCTGTATGGAAGGAAGTGTTATACCACCATTCAGCCAGAGGCAACCATTTGACCCATTGTGTCTGTTTATCAGATACAAAGCAACGAAGATATCCTTCCAAACATTTGTTTACTATCTCAGTTTGCCCATCAGATTGAGGATGATAAGATGAGCTATGAGCTAACTGAGTACCAAGACAAGAAAATAATTATGTCCAAAAATTTCCAGTGAAAATGGGATCTCTGTCACTTACAATAATCTTTGGGTTTCCATGTAGCTTTTGAACTGTTTCCATAAATGCAGTAGAAACTGTACTGGCTTTAAATGGATGTGATAATGCACAAAAGTGTGCATACTTGGTAAGTCTGTCAACTACCACCATGATGACACTCTTTCCCTCAGACTTGGGTAAACCTGTGATAAAATCCATTGAAACCTCCTCCCAACGTTGGCTTGGAATGGATAAAGGTTGTAATAGACCCGGTGTCTTAATTGTTTCAACTTTATTTTGCTGGCAAACCAAACATTCCGCCACAAACTTTTGAATATCTGATTTAAGGCCATCCCAAAAAAATTCCTTCTTAACCCTGTGGTAAGTTTTTAAAAATCCTGAGTGCCCTCCTAAGGGAGAAGTGTGCAATTCCATAAGAATCTTTTGTTTTAGCTGGGAATTCTTACAGAGGTATAAGCGATCTTTGTACCATAACGAATCATTTTGCCAGCTAAATGTATCAGAAGTACTGGAATCTTGTTGTAGCTTTTGAATAAGTGCCCACACTTCTTCGTCATTCTTCCATTCCTCCCTTGCTTCGTTTATCCAATCTGGTTGGATAATAGAAATGGCACACAACAATGCTTCCACATCCTCATCCTTTCTTGAGAGTGCATCTGCCACCACATTTTGCTTCCCTTTTTTGTAGATGATTTCAAAGTCATAACCCAACATCTTTGTGACCCACTTTTGTTGCTCTTCAGAGGATAATCTTTGTTCTAAAAAGTATTTAAGGCTATCATGATCCGTTTTTACCTTGAAGTGTCTTCCCATTAGGTAGGGTCGCCATTTCTTAAGTGCATGGAGTATTGCCAACATTTCCTTCTCATAAATAGCTTTGCTTAAAAACTTTCCCTTGATTGGACGACTTTCAAAAGCAATGGGTCTTTCATCTTGCATTAGAACAGCACCAATTCCATTTCCTGAAGCATCACATTCCACAATAAAGGTTTTTGTGAAGTCCGGTGTAGCTAAGACCGGTGCTTGGCACATTGCCTCTTTAAGATGTTCAAAGGCCTTTGTTGCTTCCGGAGTCCATGAAAATGAATCTTTCTTCAATAATGTTGTTAGAGGTGCTGCTATTCTCCCATAATTCTTAACAAACTTGCGATAATACCCTGTCAACCCAAGAAATCCTCGCAGATGCTTTATGGATGTGGGGATTTTCCATTCCTTAATGGCTTTAATTTTGCTAGGGTCTACCTTAACTCCTTCATGAGATACAATATGACCCAAATATTCCACCTCCTGGACTCCAAAGAAACATTTGGATCTTTTTGCATATAATTGTTTCTCCTCCAATAGTTGTAGCACCCTGTCAACATGTTCAACATGATCCTTCCAAGACTTGTTGTAGATTAGTATATCATCAAAAAATACTAACACAAATTTTCTAAGGAATGGTTTGAAAATTGAATTCATCAAACCTTGAAATGTTGAAGGTGCATTGGTAAGGCCAAAAGGCATGACCAAAAATTCATAATGACCCTCATGAGTTCTAAATGCCATTTTTGGAATGTCTTCAATCTTCATTCTGATTTGATGATATCCCGAACGAAGATCCAACTTGGTGAAGTAAATTGATCCATGCAATTCATCCAGTAATTCATCAATAACAGGAATGGGGAACTTATCTTTAATAGTGAGCTTGTTGAGCTCCCTATAATCCGGACACATGCGCCATGATCCATCCTTCTTGTGCACCAATACTACTGGAGCTGAGAAAGAACTTTGACTCGGTTGAATTATACCAGCCTCTAGCATTTCTGCAACCATACGTTCAATTTCACTTTTTTGGACATAGGGATATCTGTACGGCCTGATGTTTGGAGGAACACTTCCTGGAATCAGATGAATAGCATGATCATGATCACGCATAGGTGGGAGACCCTTGGGAGTCTCAAATACCTTGGAATGATTGTCCAGGACTTTTTGGAGATCTGGAGAAATAGATGATTCCAATGTGGAAACATCTAGCGAACATAATTGTGCAATTACACCTCTTTGCTCCTTTTTTAGAAGCTTTGTCATACCATTAGAGCTGATTATCTTTCCTGGTTTCCCTGCAATACCCCTTAATTCAACTTCCTTTCCTTCCATAGAAAATTTGATGAAAAGTTCTTGAAAATTAAAAGCTATTGTACCCAAGGATTGTAGCCATTGGACTCCTAGTACAACATCCACACCTCCCATTGGAATGGAAAGCATTGGGCTAGTCAATACATATTCTCCCATGGATAGCTTGATATTATGGCACTTTCCAGAGCAATTTATTGTTCCTCCATTTGCAATCATCACTTGACACTCTGGTGCTGGATATAGGAAGCAATTCAATTCTTTTGCTACCCTACAATGAATAAAATTGTGGGTGCTTCCTGAATCAATCAACACTATTACCTTTTTCTTCTTGATTTGTCCTTCTATCTTGATGGTTTGAGGAGTGGTAATTCCCGCCAATGCATTACAAGATATGGTCGGATTTATTTTTTCTTCATCTAGGCTTTGTTCCTGAAGTATATCTTCTTCTTTTGACCTTTCTTGCTCCTTTTTGTCTTCCTCTTCACAATCTATGTAGAATAATTTCTTCTCAGCACACTTATGACCTTTAGTGTATTTGCTATCACAACTGTAACAAAGCCCTTTTGCTCTTTTTTCTTCCAATTTTTGTGGTGTCAACCTTATAGGTTGTGGAAGACTAGGGGCAACAACACTTCCGTCTTTATAGTTGTGAGTGGTATGCTTCCTGGTTGCCATAATTTTGCTTTCCATTTTTCTTGCTAACCTGAATGCCTTCTCTAATGAATCAGGTTCCCAAAGGCGAACATCATGTTGGATATTATCCTTTAAAGACCCTATGAACACATCAATCCTATGCTCCTCTGGAATATCTTTTACCCTTATGTTCAATTTTTGGAACTCCTCAATGTGCTCCATTACTGAACCCTTTTGTTTGAGACTTATCAATTGGCTAAAAAAAGTGTTGCTTTTTGTATCTTCATAATGTGCTATCAATTCTTCCGTAAAAATTGCCCAAGTGATAAATTGTTTACGAGAGAAAAGCCATTGATACCATACAAACTGATTTGGTTCCAAATATACAGTTGCCATACGTACCTTTTGTGCGTTTTGCACATTATTGAGATCGAAGAATTGCTCCATCTGTAATATCCATGTGGCGGGATCCTTGCCATCAAACTTCCTCATATCGATTTTTGAATATGGTGATTCTTCGATCCAACATTAGCATCTATGGAATCATGATTAACATTTCTTTTGTTCTCATCATGAGTTTCCTTTACTACCTTTTCACCATTAGTGACCCTTTCTTGTAGCAACTTCTTCAATTCTTCCATGTGTGTCTTCATATCTATCTTCAAATCTGCCATGTCTCTCTTCAAATCTATCTTTGAATCATCCATCTTAGCTTCCATGCCCTTTATATTAGATTCCACGCCATTTATCTTAGATTCCACGCCACTTATCTTAGCTTCTGTTAGCTTTTGTGAGCGTGACATTTGTTGCACTTGTTCTTGTAATTTTGATATATCATGTAGCATTTCTTCCTCTTCTTCATGAGTCATGCTAGAGCTTTCAGGTTCCTTACTAGGTGTTTGCATTTTCTTTCCTTGGGGCATCAGTTACCAATAATAATGCTTTACTATGCCCTTTGAATTATGTTAAACCAAGCTTACACAAAAATAAAAAATAAAACTACACACCTTTTTTCACTTTATAGAAGCCTGATATTGAATCTGATGTATCTCTGTAATTTCAGATCATCCAATTTTGAAATTTCTACCTGTAGTATCCTTCTGCGTCCTCTTTCCAATGCCACAAGTCTGAGCCAAATTGGATTCTCCAAGGAAGAGTTATGTGAAATCTTCCACAGTGACTTGTTTTTAGACTAGTTCAGTACAGCGAACTTGTACGACATGCCACGAGTCACTGTTTCAACCTTTGAATCTGCAACACACCCAAAAGAAACTATATTCCATCCTCTTTCTGTACCTTCTTACGAAATTTCAATCCGATACCCAGAGAGAAAGTTATGACGATTTTCCTCAGGTCACATGTTTTGAAAGTAATTCAGGAATCTGCAAAAAGACCAACTTCCTTAGATCATATCTCCGTAAATATCGCGCGAAAAGCTCTGAAATTTGGACCCAAGGTTCAGCATGATTTCTTCTCAAATGGGTGATTTTTGCAACTTCTGAAACATCACAGAAAAAAAGTTATAGCGAAAATGCCACGATGACCTGTTTGGAGCAGCGAAACCCTAGAATCCAAAGCTCTAATACCAAATGTTATGAAGCCAGCTCAAGAAAAGATAGAAAAGATAGATCAACGCCTTAGAATTCAGCCTCTTCAAGGGGGAAACCTCCTTTACATTACATAAATGAACAATTCTTGGATGATACAAATGACAAAACCTCCTTTCTATATATAGGAGTCTAGGGAGTCACAATATAATCCAGCCGACCTAACAATAATAATATAAAGCCACAAAAATAACAATAGAGGGATTCTATGGGGCACAGAAATAACAATATGGGGGTAATAGGGGCACAACAATATAAATAAGGGGTATAACTACAATAGTAATCGAGTAATCACTAGTATTATAAGGACCCAACAGGTATGTTCTATGCTTAGAGAAATTTATTTCAATTTTCATAGTTAGCTCAATATCTTTTCTAGATTAGCAATCACATCATCATTAAAGTAAGCTATAGATAGAACATAAACATAAATCACAGAAGACAAGGCAAGATAAGAGGAAACAAGATGTGGCACTAGCCAGGGACAATCCCTAATGTGGGAAACCCTTCATCAATTCTTCTTATGTGTTCTTCAATAGTTCAACAGAGAGAGAGAGAGAGAGAGAGAGAGAGAGAGAGAGAGAGAGATAGTACATTTACAACAGAAGTAAACACTTTGAATTATCTAGATAAGAGCATAGATCATCTCTGAGAAGATGATACATGAGATTAGTTGAAGACATGCTACTTCAACTGATTCTCCAAGGTGACTCCTTCACCTATCATTGTATTGCATCTCGTCATCATGTTGCACGTCACCGTGCTGCACCATCCTGCACCCATGATCACATTGCTGGACCTTATGACCATGTTGTACACATCATACTGGTGCACCTTATGCTGCACTATTGTCCCAATGTTTAGCACTGGTGTACCTTGTGCCACTACTGCACCATGTTGTCACCCATGTGCTTGTTGCATCATTGTTGCTTTATGTACTTGCTACACCAAGTACCATACTGTTGTCCCAATGTGCTTACAACACTATGCTTGCTACACCTTGATGTTGTTAATGTCCCATGTACCATACCATTATGTATAGCCACCATGTACTTGTTGTTGTCATTGTCATATTGTGCCACTGTTGCACAATGTCATAGTTGTCCTAATTATTGTGCTATCCTAATCATTGTGTTGTCCCAACATGTTGCTGTCCTAACATGCAGTCGTCCCAACATGTTGTTGTCCCATCATTGTGCTATCTAATGAGTTTGCAACACCATGTACCTTGTTGTCACATTGTTGTACCATTGTACATTGCTGTCCCATTGTGAACTATATGCCATTAACCATTGTTGTCCCATTGTTGTACCATGTGTTGCACCATGTTCCATTATTGTCACATTGCTGACCAGTGTACAATGTTGTCCCATTCTGCACTATATGCCATTGACCATTGTTGTCCCTTTTTTGTACCATATGCTACACTATGTTCCATTATTGTCACATTGTTGACCATTGTTGTCCCATTTTGCACTATGCTACACTATACATCCAACTGTCATATTCAAGGTGGCTTGCTATAGTGATATGGCCTATGTCCTAGAGCATAGAAATACCAATATATCTTCTCCTCTTAACGTTTAGGTGATAACAATAGGCTTCCATCAAGACAACAATCTATGGCAATCAAAATGGAAGTTAGAGAACAATGTTAAGCATAGCTGGAGGTGGCTTCTTTACCTGAATGTTTAAGTGTGAGAGCTCCATGATAGTGAGGGCATTACTTGTGTATAACTTCTCTTCTAAGACGATGTTTAGGTACCATCTCCATTAGGCATCATAAAAACTAATATTAGGGCATTTCTCCTCCTTAGACCTGTGACTAGGGTTTATTCCTTCATTTCCATGGTTGCGTATTTAGGGCATATCCATAACTACGGTTAGGGTCACCCTTGGGACATCGTAGTGGATGAGGCCTCTCTTTCTTGTCAGCATAGAGAATTAAGGCTGACTGTGTCCTAGATCGAGGTCATGCGTAGAGTTACTAGGGCATCATCTAGGACTACTTTTAGGGCATCCTTTTAGGACAATTTTTATCCCTTAGAGATTCTTCTTTCCACTAAAACCCAAAACAAATGGAGAATAAGAAATCTCAAGAGATTTTTTTGTCTAAATGACTTGCAAGGCACTTGTATTTATACCAAAACGTGGAGCACAAGAGGGGGCAGTTTAGTTGCTAGCTAACCTTGACCAATTAGCCCATAACACCAATAAATTCATATCTCCATGAATAATTATTAGAATCGGATGATCTTTGGATTAATCCTACACCTCTCAATGAGAGGTATCCAAGAAAAGTATCAACTGCCATAAATAAGAGGACCCACATGGATTTTGTACCTATTTGCCAATTTTAACACAAGTGAAGACTATGGAGGAGGCTTTAAAGAATTGGATCCGGAATAAACAACTTGAAGGTTTGAAAGCTCTTACTATTGTGGTTCCTTGGAGCATATCCTTAGCTTGAAATGATGATATATTTCAAGAGAGATAAATTCCTCCATTTCATTGTGCATCTAATATTAGGTCAGTGTTTGGAATCATAACAATACATCAAAAGACATAAAAGCCTAGGATGCACAATAAACCGTGAATTGATTAATTAGGGTGACTTGTATGGTGCTAGCCAAGAGCAACATAATATTTGTACTACAAGAGGTACCTTATTTCTAAATGATTCTCTTCTCCTTAATTTCAATGCAAGCTTGGGTACAGTACTAATAACTATGTTGAGTTAATGGCTCTAATAATCTTAATGAAAATAGCAGCATACATGCACAACATAAAATTTTTTATTTTTGGTGACTATGATGTGGTTATACATTAGATGAAGGATTGCTACAAAATGGGGAATATGAATTTTCACCTTATGCTAGCTCAAATGAAAAAAATGGAGACATTCTTCTCCAACATATACTATCATAATGCTTGTAAAGAACCTAACACAAGAGCATATGATTTATCAAAATGACTACTTCTGGGAGTCAGACAGGTGTGATCCTAGAGGTCAAACAAGGAATCAACCAGCTAGAAAGCTTGAAGATAATATTTGGAGTTTGAAGTTGATTACTAACTGTTGAGTAGTAGGATGTTCTTATTTTGGTTTACTAATTTATAGATTTGTTAAAATTCAAATAGTTTTCTGATGAAAAACTTATGTATATGGATTGTAATGTATTTTTCAGAACAAGAGAAATAACTTATATTTCTTTTGTTTTGGAAATTTTTTTTGTTGTGAGACTAAATTAAGGGAAGTGTGAGTATAGTTATCAAAGAGTTCTAGTATTCCTTCCAGTTTTATGAATATGGTTATAATAATGTGAAAGATATAGCATAAACAAGGACAGTGTGTGTGTGGGAGAGTGTGAAAATGAGAACATAGATAGATATACATACCAAGGTATTTTAAGGGGTGCCATAGTAGTTTGGATTTCTTCAAACTTGGGGAAAACTAATTTGTCTTCCACTGCTTTACCTCTAGTTAGTTTTATTTGTCTCTCTACCTTGAGTTCACTTGAATGCCTCCCAGATAGCCACTCACTAGCTGACGCAAAGTAAGTATCATCTAGTTTCTGCTTTTTGGTAATTTATTGAACAAAATGTCCATTTGTAGGTTCTTGATGGTTCAATATTGGTCCATATTATCTATTCTTACATTAAATGTGTCACGCTTCTCATTTATCATTGACAATGGATATTCAAACTTTATCTTACTAAGAAAGAATGGCAAAGATTCCATTGGTTGAGTTGATTTTATAGGGGGCTCAACTACAATGATACCTTGACATTTACTAGCCTACATAAGAGTATTATTAACATTAGTCAATTGAGGTCAGGTTGAATATTATTAAAATATTTCAGGCACCAACTCTTATTTGGACATATATTTCGTATACATCTTGCACTTTGTAGTGAATATGGAATCCTACAAAAAATTCAAAAGATATGAAATAAAATGTAAAAAATAAAACCTCAACCTAGAACTTTAAGCTATGTGAGTATACAAACAACTATGAAAAGCATTGCAATCGATATTTATGATACATTTCCCCTTGTTAGGAATTTTCATGTTTGTAAAAAATAATTGTTTGTTTCCCATCCTTGCAAATGTTTGATAGTAGAGTAAAAAATTATCAACTTCAAAATGAATTAAAAATAACAGAATAATGTTGGTTTCCAAACAAATCTGTGAATATCCAACATCTTTTCCAATGGGATTGTGAGCCAATGGTGAGGGTGGTGGCTTCTCAAGCCATCCACTAGGGTTCCAATCAATGAAGGGCATGTTCTTAAGAGTTTCCCCTTATGGGATGGTTTGCATGTGCAAACAAACAACATTAAGGTTCAACCCTCCTGGGGAGGTTTAATATGTGAGTGGGGCCAGGGGAAATGATAATTTCATTGTTCAGAGGTTTTCCTATGCAAGGAAACAACATTATGGTTCAACCCTCTTGGGCCAGTTTGCTCTATGAGTGGGGTCATGGGAAATGATAATTTCATTTTTCAGAGGTTCAAAATTAAAATTAAGAAGAAAGTCAATACGTTTAGCTTCTAACAAAGTAAGGTAGAGATACATTATGGGCACATTTCCACTCATTTCTTCTGGTATGTTCCTGATCTAAAATATGATGGAATCATTTCCCGTACATTCTGCAATATATTGTTATTCCGTGGATGGATGTAACTAAGCTGAAAAATATCATCTATTATTGCCTTGGGGAGTTCATTTTTTATATGATTCCATTTCTTTTTTATTTATGTGAGTTAAATCTTAACATCTAAATATTATTTTCACACAAAACGTTGAAGGTTCTTTCTGTCAGGCGGAAAGAGTCGATAGTGCGGACACAACCAGCCTCCCTAGGAGCCTAAGACTCTCTAGTGACAAACAAGACAAACAAGAGCAATCCTTCTCTAAACATGCATTTACTATATAAGAAATCAAGTGTTTAGATCCTACCTGTACTCCAACGCTGTTGTAGCAGTCCAGCCTCACTGATCCGGATGAGCTCCTCCTTCACTTCGAAACCTGCATTCACTAACAATCAAAAGATTAAATAGCACTTGATAATCTCATAAAATAAAACATATTTAACACATAGACCAAGGAGTACATGAAACAACTCATAAATAACAAGTTATTGAGAAGAATGGACTCATTTTCATTAATAGGAAACAAAAGGAACAATTACAACCTGAGCCTTGGTGTTGTTCAAGTCCCTCCCAGGGTCCATCAAGAGTTCTCCTTTACTTTGACAAAGCTCACCCACTTCCAAATAGAACAAGCAAAGATGGCAATCTCTCCTCATAAGCTTCTAAATGGGAGTCCTAATTCCAGCAGCATCTACCCTTAGAAATGTTTAGCTTTCAACCTCCCCTCCTTCTGGCCCAATGCCTGTATTTATAGTGCTTAAGAGGAAGTTAATCAGGTCCACCATCAATGGGATAATCCCCTCTTTGGATGGGATAGCTCCTCTCTTGATGGGATAAGTTCCTCTTTCATAGGGGTACATGAACCATCTGGAGGCGCTCAATACACGTCGAACAACCTTCTAGAATGCTCTAGAAGTGACCACAAGTAACTTTTTAAAGATGAAACTCGTGCCTTTTGACCTTTACAAGGGTACGCACCTGCCCCTTTACATACAGAGCATACAAGTACGCAGTTTTTGTGAACATTAGGTGCGTATACGCAGGAAAGGCCGAGAGAATCTGCGTACCCAGAGATAAACACATTTACAAAGACTTTCTCTCTTTCTGGAGTTTGACATGGAGAGCAGAGGCATAAGACTTGCCCAAGAGGATAGCATGACTGTTGATAGAGACATACTAACTGTAAATAGCCATGGTGACATTTTTTAGTGTAACAGATTGCCCCCTAAAGTGTGAAGCCTGTAGTAGATTAGGGTTTTGTATTATCTAGGAAGGGTGAAGCGCTTTATCATTTCAAGGATTATCTCGTGGAGAGCCTGGTCAGAGCCTGCAATTTTCAACACAAAATACATGTATAAGATTATATCATCGTTGAGGTAGGCATTCCCATACTCAGATCAAAACTTTAACTAACGGACTAAGTACTCTGATACAGGAATGATCTTGCAGTACATCATAATCATAGACTTTTGTAGACACAGTATGGGCACAGCCATCTGTTTATGATTAGTCTACTTAGATAATGAATACAAAACTCCTCGCAGCCTGGATGGTGGAAACTAGATCCAGGGTCTTCATTTCTACTTCCCGAATTGGTACGATTCTAGCCATGCGAATAAATGAGTTGATTTCGAACATGGTAGAAACCACTTGATTACCAGTCGACGATGTAAACTGTTAACAAGTGAGAGAGAGACCACCAATAATGTCAATGGTTCTCAAAGTACCTAGTACAATCCATGAGATGTGAATGAATGAGTTGATGTCGAACATTTCACGGAATCCTTCGATCGAAAGTCAATGATGTAAACTGACGTCAAAGGCGAGAAACTTGCCATTGATGCATGCAGACTTCAAGGTACTGATGATTTCTAAGTCATCTCTCTAGATAATGTGCTGATGTCGATAGAAGGCGACCCATTGCAGGCAAGCCCACAACACGAAATCATTGTTCAAGTTGAAGAAATGTTGTTGTAAGGACTGACTCAGGGATGGTCAAATGTACGACAAGTATTTTGCAGATGAAAGTTTATTTGCAGAGACCTCTTGAACACATAACGACACGACAGATGGTTTGGTTACGATTTGACCCAGAGTTAATACCCGGAAACGGTTGAAGACTTTCAAAGTGGTTTGATCAACTTTTAAGGCAAAGGATTTCCCAACCCAGGTGAATGGAAAGTGTCGTGTTCAAGAATGGTGATAAGGTTCTTCTGTAACAAAGGATAACAAATAGGTTCATTCTTCTCTCTTTTCCCCCACCATTTCTGGCAAGTACCTCTTTATTTTTAACAAGCTTGAGGAGGATAACATATGCTTGATTATAAGCTCATCCTTCGGATGAGTCCAACCTAGTTTTGATTCGAACCTTAGGAAGGAGTGGTTCGTTCCTGTCTGTAATTGAACAGGTCCTTTACTGTAAAATTTTAACGAGCCCAGTATAGGAGAAACTCGGTGTTTTTCAATTTTAGAGAGTCTGAAAAACTTAAGAAGACTCTAGGTTGAACTTTTTTGTAAATTTGTGTCCCCCAAGCCCGAAAAAGTATAAAATAATACCTGGGAGAACCGCTTGATCTTGCGACCAAAGAGTAATTTCATGATTAGTGTCTCTGACCTGAAAAGTAAAAAGCGATCAAGGACACATCGTTTTATTTCCATATCGAGTTTGAAATGACAAAAACCCGGCCATCTTTTCCTGTTTTTACGGTCAGAAAAGAGCTATAAGGGGACCGTCTTTTAATTCTATTTTAACGAGTGTAAAAGAAACGCTCGGCAATCTTTTCATATTTTAGGAGTCAGAAAAGAGCTTAAAAGATGACTCTGATGTTTTGGTTCGTGAAAAATGATGATTTTACTCTAAAGTCCTTTTGTCCTGCACAAAAACGACACATTACTCATACCTATTTAAGATGGGTAAAAATACATTGAAAAATGTCCTTTCATGGTGAAAAATAAACAAACTTACCATTCATTCATCCAAAAAACCTATAAAAAGACTTTTTACCATGTCATTTTTACCATTTTACTGTTGAGGTTGAGAAAAGGGCTTTTGACAAGAAAACTTCCTGTGGTCATTGCGGAGAATCCGACCGTCAGAATCGAACGTCGTCTCATCAGGTATTCTACAACATCCTTCTCTTGCTTTCCATCCGTTTAAAATTCATTTTTAAGTTTTTATTTGATTTTTTGGGGGTCTTGGGGTTTCAAGATGCGCCCTTCGGGGTACGCAGGTCATGCACTGCTGACCTGAGTACCCCGATATTTTCTCAATGGGGAAAATACCAGGTGTACACACCCGGCCTTAAGGGAAGCTACGTCCAGACGCTCTGTCCCTAAAAGCCGGGGTGCGTACCCCGCAAAATGCATTTTGAAACCCTCATTTCTCCAAAATGAACCAAAATTTTAAAATTTTATGGACTCTAACAGATGTTTTATGATGTGCAGGGAGCACACCATGCTTGATTGGCGTGAAAGAGAACACGAGGATGTTGATTTGGCCGCAATAGGTCATCAACCTTCCATTGATGCATTAAAAGCATGCAGACTGTACAAATACTGGGCCATACCTGGCATGAGGGGCCAGGTGCCATTTCTTGAGTGGTTGGTTGAAAGGTGGAACATTCAGGAGCAATGTTTCTACATCGGAGAGCTCCAGCTTGAGATAGAGCCCTCCGATATATATTTTCTCACTGGCTTGCCTAACAGGGGCGAGCAACTCTCTCTATTCGGGACTAGGCCGGGTGGACAATCCCTTGCTAGTCTTCGGCTAGAGTGGTGCAACAATCAAAACCAGGAGAAGGGGATAGAAATCAAGTACATATCCCGAACTGAACTTATGGTGATAGCCTTTACTGTTACCAGACTTTGCGGGGCAGCTGCTTTGCACCATGCCACCGGGTCCCAAATGCGGATGGCTATAGATTGCTTCCAAGGCACCATTTTCAACTGGTGCGATGCTGTGTTGGCCAATATGAAGGGCCGACTAACCAGGGCAAAGAGAGGACAATTGAAGACCTTTGGATATGGGCCTTTAGTCGTGAGCTTTGCCCTAGAGAGAGTTCCAATGCTGATCCCCCAGCATCTTACAGTTCCAGTTGGGGCTCCTCGGGAGCCTAAGTTGACGAGATGGGTTGCGGTAATGGCCCAGCATCCTGACGAGGGAGCAGCAGTTGTTCGATTTCCTGATGGTTACTTTCGCTGGCTAGAGAGCCAGGTCTTTGCTATGCAGGACTTTCCTTATGCTGGAATGGATTTTCGGAATGATCCGGACATGGTTCTTCCACAGGGAGAACAGTGGGACGACAGAGGTATTTCATTTTTCACAAGTTTTTAAATTATGTATATTTTTTTTTGTTTTTATATATCGCCTCAAAACTGACAGCACAAATTTTCAAAATGTAGATGTAGGTCCACAGCATCCAGCCAACCTCCGGGCTTTTGAGAGGAGAGTACCAGCTGTACCAGCACCAGCCCCACAGGATGCGACCGCAGAGACCTTAGCCGAGCTGGAACAGGATCTAGAGCGTTTGACGGCGGATATACCAGAGACCACCATAGATGACATTCCTATTCGACTTCAGCGCTATGTGGTCGCAGTCCCAGGACCTTTTAGGAGGTTCTTGTGTAGGGTAGCGCGGGCAGTGGTCTCGTATAGAGAGCACCACCAGTGATTGGCTAGTCACTTTTGTAGACACATATGACATTTTTGGTTTTTTGTACTTATCATTTTTGCCGATCATAAGGTGTTTTTCAACCTATGATCGAAGACGATGTATATTTTTGACACACTCTTATCTATATATATATATCATTATTACCGGCTCATCCTGTTTAACATATGTGATGAAATGTTTTTAAATTTACTTGCATGATTATCGTAAATGTCTGTCCAACATTCGAGAAGCAATTGCATCTGCTAATGTATTTAAAGACCTTGGAATATGCTGATATTCAATGTAATCAAATTCACGTTCCAAGAGGCGCACTCTCAAAAACAACCTTAATAACACAGGATTTCTAATGGCATATACTCTATTAAGCTGTAATAAAACGAGTTCAGAATCTAACCTCACTATCAAACGTCGAATTCCAAATGAAATAGATTCAGACAATAATTCGACCACTGCACTGTATTCTGCAATGTTGTTCGTTGTTTGACCGAGGCTCACCCCATGCATAGAAACTAACTCGTCAGAGGGCGAATAGATAACCCAAGCTGTAGAAGAGATATTTCATGTACTACGACAAGCACCATCGGCAAATCCAATGTACGTTTGGAGAGGCGTCGACATCTGCAATATCAAGAGTAAAACCAAGATAAGCCAGAATAACGACAAAAAAACACACTTTCTAAGCTAAGCACACTATCTAAACTAACAAACATACTAGCTAGAAAGAAAACCTAACCTAACTAAAAATTCTCCATACCCACCATTTAAGCATAATACCTCTTTAGGTAAAGTCCATTTCTGGGTTTACCCAAAGAGTCCCCATCAAAATCTACCAGCTCATAGGCCCCTTTTGCTAGCTTTCGCTTTACAATGTAGGGTCCGTGCCACATAGGAACAAATTTTCCAGCACCTAGCTTATCGTTAGCTTGATCATATAATAGCACTAGGTCTCCCTCCGAAAAACTTCGAGGGGTCACATTTCTATCATACTGAGCTTTCATTCGCTTCGCGTGAGTCTTGATTGCCAATGCAGCGTCACGTCGAGTCTCATCTAATTGAGCTAAGTATAATAAATGTTTCTCCTCTTCGGAAGTAGCTGGGAGTAATTCGACAGCCATTTGAAGTGATGGGATTTCGCATTCAATGGGTAACACAGCTTCCAAGCCATAAACTAGCTGGAAAGGAGTGAACCCTATTGACGTTTTCACTAAAGTTCGGTATGCCCATGGCGTTGAAAATAACATGTTGTGCCAATTTAACCAATGAATACCAATGATTCGTCGGATCATGATAACCAGAACTTTGTTGATAGACTCAACCAAACCGTTGGCTTGCGGATAATAAGGAGTAGAGCTATCGTGGCGCAAACCAAGCTGGCTTGTAAGCTCAGTCATCATGATGTTTCGAAAATGGCTCCCATGGTCAGTGATAATTGCTTGCGGGACACCAAACCTAGTTATAATGTGATTGAATATGAAAACTGAAGCTGTTTTGCCGCTTGCGTCGAATGTAGGCATCGCCTCGGCCCATTTAGTAAAATAATCAACCGCGAGGATGATATACGCATGCCCCCCGAGTGAGGGTTACAAGTAATAAAATCGATACCCCATTTGGCGAAAGGACCAACGGCAATTATAGGATGGAGAGGAGCAGGTGGTGCGCGCATCTTGCGATCAAACACTTGACAGTTGTGGCACTTTCGGACCGCAATGATACAATCTTTAAACATGGACGGCCAGAAATAGCCAGCGTGCAACACCTTCTGAGCTGTGGCATACCCAGACATATGACCGCCACATGCTCCAGAGTGACAATCATTCAAAACCCTCTCAGCCTCTTGGTGAGTTAAACAACGTCGAAAAACTAGGTCTGCCCCCCGGCGATAAAGTGTATCTCCAATAATTCTGTATTGCTGGGATTGAAACCGAATTTTTCGACGTTCCGACTTTGAAGCTTCAGGCCGAAAGGTTTGGGTTTGGAGATAGATGATTATATCCCCGTACCACGGATCTAAAGCACTGATAAGAAACAAAGATTCGTCCGCAATGGACTCCTCTACCACAGTTTCTGTGTCAGCACGAGGGAAATCACACATCAATTCCGCAAAAACTAAGGATTTCTTAGACTTGGACTTCTCGAAGTCCAAGTCGAACTCTTGCAGGATAACGATCCATTTAGAGTACTTGCCCCCTAGCAGTTGTTTAGTCAAAATATAAATCATAGGGTTGCAATCCGAAATAACTGTAATTTTACGGAGAAGAATGTAGTGACGAAAACGCTGGACAACTTGAACGGCTGCCAGGGCCAATTTCTCCACATGCGAATATTTTAGCTCAGTGGTGTTTAATGTCCTACTAAGATAATATATCACATGTTCCGCTCTGAATTCATCTTCTTGAACTAACACCATTCCAATAGTGGAATGCGAAGCTGCGAGGTATAAGAAGTAGTCTTGGTTGTAGTTGGGAGGATGCAACAACGGTGCATGGGTCAACGCGTGCTTAAGTGCATCAAAAGATTGTTGGGCAATCTCGTCCCAAAAGAATTGAGCGTTCTGTTTCAACAACCGTGTAAAACTTTTAGTGACCTCGGCATAGTTTGGAATGAATCGGCGTAAAAAGTTTGCTTTCCCTTGCAAACTTTGGAGTTGGCACAAACTCGAGGGAGGAGGCAATTTGATGATAGCCTCGACCTTCGAGGGATCGACGCGAATGCCGGCTTTTGAAACAACAAATCCCAGCAATCGACCCGTTTCTATACAGAAGACACACTTGTGGGGATTCAACCGAATACGATAATGCCTACACCTCATAAAGATTGCTCGTAAGTGGACAAGGTGATCAGCTCGATGTAAAGAATGAGCAGGCAAATCATCGAGGTACGGTTTCACAATGTGCTTGATGTCATGAAATGCGTAAGACATCGCCCGTTGAAAAGTGGCGCCGGCATTCTTAAGCCCAAAAGGTAATTTGCAGTAAGCAAATGTCCCCCATGGACAAATGAATGTCGTTTTTGGTTGATCGGCAGGTAGAATATTGATTTGATTATACCCCGAAAAACCATACATAAAGGAAAACATTTCACTTCCGGCACAATCATCAATTATTTGATCGATATAAGGCATAGGATAGTTGTCTTTTGGACAAGCTCGATTTATATCCCTATAGTCGATACATATTCTTATTGGTCCTTGTTTCGTGTTAACCGGAACAATATTCGATACCCAATCCGTTAACGGGATTGGATAAATGAAACCTGCTTTCAACAGCTTCTCGACTTCTGCTTTAATCGCAGCCGCTTTTCGAGGGTGAATCTGACGCAACCGTTGCCGGACGGGTTTAGCGTCCGGGTAGGTCTTTATTTCATGAACAACAATGGCAGGATCGATTCCTGGCATTTCCTCGTAAGACCAGGCAAACACATCACGAAATTCTTGGAATAGGGCCTTGTAAGTTTGAATTTCATCTTCTGTACATGAGGCACCTATATGAATGTTTTCCTCAATTCCAGGCTTCACTGAAATGTCAATGGGAATAGTACGAGAAATATTCCCTAAATTCAACTCTGAATCAAAATGTTTCGTTGGATTCTGAGCGTCTTTGACATATTCAGCGGTAAAGATAGATGAAAAATCGTTTTCAAAAAGCATCATCCTCAGGTAAAAACGAAGATCTATGATGGTGATCTTCCCATGGTAGATCGTCTACACTTAGGATTTCGCGAAGTTGCTTGTCAGATGACACGACTTCGGGAAACGCTATCCGTTTTGAGGTTGATGTGAAAAGTGATTCTTCACTAACCACATTCATTTGGTTGATTTGGGTTGAACGCGATTCGGTAAAAGACATGACGGCTTCATAAGAAATTTCATATGGACTCAAAGGCATAGCATTACCGAATGAGTCTATCTCAGATTCAGATGGGACAATCCAAGGATCGTCTTAAATAATGGTGTCTGATGTAATCATATGAATTGATGCAAATGAAGGGTCTGCGTTGATTGGAGGGAAAGGAAAAGTTCCCAGTAAACCGAAATCTTTAACTAAACCTACGCCAACGTCCCTATAAGGGATTGTCGTCTTACCGACATGCTGGATACTCTCTGAAGAGGCTGGGTCGGATGAAAAGTATGTCAGCTGATCAATTGTCACGATCTTCCCGTTATGTGGAAACTTTATTACTCTGAAGACCGATGAAACGACCAATGTCATAGCATATGACCAACTTCGACCCAAAAGAAGGTTGTAGTCTAGAGGGGCATCAACCACCTCCACATCCAGACTAACGGTTTTCCCTTCTACCCCTATAGGCAATTCCTGTAGAATACCAAACGGACGGAACCCACGGCCATCAAAGGCCTTAAGGATGGTCGGGGATTGGTTCAACGAAGGAGAACCAAGCGATCTCCAACACTGAATCAACATAATACACGTGGAAGCTCCCTCATCAATTACAGTCCGATGAATAGGCCTGTTTTTGACTATCACTGGAATCTGGAAAGCCATTTTGATGGGGAAGGCGCGGTGTACTATTTTCTAGATCGAAGATTATCAGATTCGGGTCCTGAACATCAACAACTCTGATAGCCGACAAAAGTAATTTTCGTTGTGCTGGGCATGATTGCAACACTTCTAAAGCCGACATTGCTGAGGGTGAAACAGCTAAGTCCTCAACAATGTTGTAATTCTGGGCCGCTCTCGCATGTGGATTGAAAGCAGACTTTCGAAGTACACGCTTGGTAGGCGGTTTGATTACTAAGGCCGGGTTAGGTTTTTCGATCTGTAGTGGATCAGAACTAGGAGCTGAGGTTGATGGATTAGAATGAGAAGATTCTGCTTCCTTACCATCAACAGGATTCTTACTACCATAATCTTGCGATCGAGTCGCAATCCTCACATGAGACATCATCAAAATGGGTTCTTCACTGGCAGTCGAGGAAGAACCTATCATCTTACTCTCCTGCTTTGGAAATGGATCTTTCAACATAGCAGGAGTGGGAGAACCTTTTACAATTTTCACAACCTCGGCCCGATGAGGGCAATCTCTTGTAAAATGATATTCTTCACAAATAAGACAAGGATATCGAGGTTTGCGCTTTTCGTCATTGGTTTCCGACTTTTCTGTTTTCTCCTTTAGAGCCTTGTCTGCTTTAGCCTTCTTCTTTCCTTTCTTCTTTCCACCGTTTTTTGATTTGGCCGTAGATGACTCTACAGCGTGAATATCAGTGGAAAGTTTAGGAGAGGACTCTCCTGTCGGGGAATCAGGCAAGGTGATTATAGGAGTAGTAGAATTCTTGGAAGATTTCTTCTTGCTCTTTGTGTTCACCATACCAATCATACCATCAGCGGCATGAGATCTCGAAGGAGCAGCAGCGATTTGATTCGATTTTGGAAGATCTGGGATCTTCTCGTGTAACGTACCTGACTGAGTATAAACTAAGTCAAGGTACTGCGCCTGAGCAATGACTTGCTCCTCAGTAACTACTCCGGCCTTAGCTACATCTTCAGTAATCTTCAGTAATAATGATTTAACAAACCATTCAGCTAAGATTTGGTCCGGAATAAAAACTTTCACTAACCTTCTTTGACGTCTCCACTCATGAATGTGATCAGAAATATACATGGACGTCGATTGTTTTAGTGAAGTTAATAACTCCGTGCCGTTATCGTATCTGACCGACAACTGAAAGTGAGTTAAGAACGAGGTAGCTAACTGGCTAAAATTGTAAAAAGAGGCCCGTGGTAACTCAATGTACCACTTGGCCGCGAGACCAATGAGTGTACGCTGGAAAAGACGTAAGCGGATTGAATCATCCAAGATAGAATTTGAAGCACACCAGAGGTGGTAAGTCATCACATGATTGGACGGATCCTCTCCAGACTTACCTTCGAACTTGGGTATATCACTGGGCAACTTATTTGGCATTGGCGGCCAGAACGGAAGATATTGAATTGGATCGTTCGTTAGGCGCGTCAAGTCTGGTAAATCCAAAGTTGCGATAAACGGTAATTGCCAGTTAGGATCTCTAAAACTCTGGGTCACAAGACCAATCCCAGGAGGAGGATATCCAGGATAACTAGGAACAGGAATCGCATTAGGGATATTATATCCTCCTGGAAAACCAGGATTAACCGGACCATACTGGGGTTGTTGAGGTTGTTGATAAGTGTACCCAGGATACGGTTGATACTGGTAAACCGGCTGCTGGACAGCTTGCCCATATTGGTACTGTCCCTGGTACGGTTGATGAACAAATTGAGGTTGAGTAGTGACAACCGTACTTATACCAGGCTGACCTATAGGCATCTGGACCGTGGTTTGAATCATAGATCCAGACAACGGTAAAGATGTCTGAGGAGTGGTTGCAGAGACAGAAGTAAGTGCGGCAGATGTTGCGGTAGTTGCAGCATCCGTTTGAGATGGAGTACTAGGTGCAATTGGCGGCTGAGTAACTACCGAAGTTACAGAAGTTTGAACATTTGACTGGACAGGTTGCGGTTGCTGGGGTGGACCAGAAACTACGGGTTGTCCAGCTTTAGGTACCAACTGTATACTTGGCTGCAACACCTGTTGACCCTGTGATGGATCCCACACTATCATTTCGGGGTATTGACCCATAACAGGTTGAGAATACTGAGATCCATAACCGGATTGAGGATAGGATTGATAACTGAAAGGTACAGTTCCCATACCTTGAACATATGACTGACCCTGAGGTGATTGATAACCTTGACTCGAGTATTGACCCTGAGGTTGATAACCTTGGGGTAAATACTGATACTGGGGTAGACCTTGACCTTGAGATTGATACCCTTGAGGTTGATACCCTTGGGGTTGATACCCTTGAGGTAAATATTGATACTGAGGTTGACCTTGGGGTACATATTGAGGCTGGAGTTGACCTTGAGGCATGTATTGCACCATAGGTACATACTGACCTTGAGGCTACCCTCCAGACACAATTTGTGTACCTTGAGGTTGCCCCCCACGCGTTAATTGACCACCTTGAGGCTGAGAAACGAGAACTGATCCTGACATCATGTAAATGTCCCCTACACCCAACGGTTTATTACCATTGTTTCCAGCTAATAACCCATGATCGACGGGTTGAGGAGATGCCCCCGCAAAGATACCAGAAAGTGACTGATACCCGGTGAGAACAGAAGGACCGCCATGTAAGAAGGATTCAGGAGATTGAGTAAACACGGATGACTGACCAGACATATTTACAGGAGTATAAATACCTCCAGGTGGAAAAGGAGTACGAGGCGTAGAAAAACCTATCCCTGAGTTGTCTAAATAATTGGATAACGAAAGGTACTAAGTAGTACTTCTAGGAGGACTGTAAAAGATAGATTCACGCTCCCTGAGCTCAATAGTAAGTTGATCTTCAAGGTTAGAGACGCCTATTTCTTCCTCTGGAGCAAGTTCTTCAATAGAAATCAAACCAGTAGGAAGATTTTCGGTGATAACTCGTTCTACTCTTGGTGAATCTGGAACACTAGAAGTCGGAGTAACAGGTTCAGATATTTCAGGTTCTTCGCCTATATCACTAGTAGATGAAAAACTACCAGCAAGCTCAGAAACCGTAACAGCTTCGGGATTATAACCTGTCTCTAGACTTTGGTAATCTGGATGGACTACCAAGGAAGATTCTCCTTCTTCAGGTGAACCTACTCTACTGCCACTAAGAGTTAAAAGGACCTTCAATCCTTCGTACTGACCCGGGACGTCTTCAGGAGATCCACCCCGTGATCTACGAAGTTTCCTCAACAAATCAGTTCCGGTAACAATCTCAGGTGACTTGCCCCGAAGTCTACGGGACTGTCTCGGTAATTCCGCCACATCTAAAAGCTTTTAACTATTACACACGAAAACAAAGTAAAATTTCAAATCAAACCACCTAAAGTCGCTAAAGAACCAAACAAATTTGAATCACACGGCTAAAGAATCTAGGGTGTCAAACCAAGCACAAACAGTAGCCTTCCAGACCAAAAATGCTAGTTGGAGATGAAACCCAACATCGCCGGATTCAGTACAAAAGTGGCGGGTGGAACAGTTACCCCAGCAACCTGCTTAATGAATAGACCGGCACAAGTTCCTCCACTTTAACCGTCTCAAGTGAAGTGAACCCCCCGGAAAATCCAAGTGTGTCTAGCTGACGTCTGCTCCAGGTACAGTGGGATCTTCCCTCCACCGTCACCTCGATAGAATCCTAAAGATAATGGTCACTAAGGTTACCAACCGCAACAAATGCACCTGGGGGAACAGTCTACACTCCGACAGCACGCAAGGGCAGAGTATCAAGCTCAATCCCCTTGCCGGTTCCTTGACAATAATCCAAGGTTTTCTGACAAGTGACCCCTGGCTCCTCGACAATGGTTAATCCGAGGTTTACCGTTTGTAATACGTGCATGTCTGGCGTCGTTCCCAACGAGGGAGGATTGATCCCCTCACTGGTTCGGACACGAGCTCGTGCTTCTCCTTTAAGAGGAGCTTTCCCAGAGTACAAATGAGACAATTGGATTTATTCTATCACAAGGTAAGCTACTTGTTTGGTTTTGTTGTCTTGGAGAGTTAATTACTCTCCTACTCCAAGACACTAGCCTGATCTAAATTGGTGTTTCAGAGCCCTAGTAAATAAAAGTTACTACGTTGGTTTTACTTTAAGCGTTAATTTTATGGTTTTTCTTAAAGACAAAAGGTAGCGGAAATGAAACCAATGGTGTGTAGACTCGACTCAAACCACTACAAAGATGCACCTAAGGTGATTTACGCTACTTTTCTCTTTCAATGAAACTCCTAACTAAGAGAGTTGGAAAATGCAAATTTTATAGAAAACAACTTTCTTAGTAAAGACAATCAAAGAAACAACTCTCTTTATCTTTCCAAGCATACAAACATGACCACTCCTTACGTGCACGAATTTATTTTTTTTCTTTCAAAATACCTCAAAGCTACTTGAAACAAAACTTTTCAAAGGAGATGTTTTTGTATTTTTCTTATTTAATAAAGCATCAAAATCTATTTTAACGAAAATCAATCTCAAAATCTATAAAAGCTATGAAAAAATTGACTCACAAGCAAATCAAAAAGAAATTTACTCTAAAGCAAACCTAACGAGGCAAAAGTCTACAAAGATGATTCTAGGTTGTTTTACTTGACCACAATCAAGCCAAGGACCAGCTAATGCAGAATCAAAAGACCAGTCAAAACAAAACTCAAATCTTTTTGTTCTTTTTGTAAAATGGAATTCAATACTCAATCAACAAGCACTTCGAAATTTGCCAAAGAGACAACTCAAAAGTAAGTTGCTCTCATAGGTAGACTTTATGCCAGGTCTGACTCCTAAGAAGGATGACAAAACCAGAGAGATCTAAGGCTTGACAACTTCTACCGCCAAAGTCACTACAGGACCTACTCAAAAATCAAACCCTAGGGCTTAAACTTCTATGAAATCCACTAAAACACTCAATGCTATCGAAACAAGTTCAGGTGAAGATCTTTGACAAGAGACTAATGGATCTGGGCAGTAAAAACTAAGAAAAAGCAAAATCTAAGAGGAAAAATGTAAAAAATGGAAATTTCTTAATTTTTAGCAGGGTACGTAGGCAACCTGTTAAGACAGGCGCGGGCCCACTCTGTGCACACAGCAACAGTGCGTACAGGTACGCACTGTGCAATACTCAGAGGGTGCGTACTGCTGAAAAAACCAAGAAAAACTAAATTCAATCTAACCCTAAGCTAAACCACCCAAATACAAAGTCACAGAGCCAAAAACCAGAAAATAAATGACTTTTCTCAGATCAAAGTTGCATACAAAGGAAAAAACTTTCTCATCAATGGATTCCCCAGTGGAGTCGCCATTTTGTCAGGCGGAAAGAGTCGATAGTGCGGACACAACCAACCTCCCTAGGAGCCTAAGACTCTCTAGTGACAAACAAGACAAACAAGAGCAATCCTTCTCTAAACATGCATTTACTATATAAGAAATCAAGTGTTTAGATCCTACCTGTAGTCCAACGCTGTTGTAGCAGTCCAGCCTCGCTAATCCGGATGAGCTCCTCCTTCACTTCGAAACCTGCATTCACTAACAATCAAACGATTAAATAGCACTTGATAATCTCATAAAATAAAACATATTTAACACATAGACCAAGGAGTACATGAAACAACTCATAAATAACAAGTTATTGAGAAGAATGGACTCATTTGCATTAATAGGAAACAAAAGGAACAATTACAACCTGAGCCTTGGTGTTGTGCAAGTCCCTCCCAGGGTCCATCAAGAGTTCTCCTTTACTTTGACAAAGCTCACCCACTTCCAAATAGAACAAGCAAAGATGGCAATCTCTCCTCATAAGCTTCTAAATGGGAGTCCTAATTCCAGTAGCATCTACCCTTAGAAATGTTTAGCTTTCAACCTCCCCTCCTTCTGGCCCAATGCCTGTATTTATAGTGCTTAAGAGGAAGTTAATCAGGTCCACCATCAATGGGATAATCCCCTCTTTGGATGGGATAGCTCCTCTCTTGATGGGATAAGTTCCTCTTTCATAGGGGTACATGAACCATCTGGAGGCGCTCAATACACGTCGAACAACCTTCTAGAATGCTCTAGAAGTGACCACAAGTAACTTTTTAAAGATGAAACTCGCGCCTTTTTACCTTTACAGGGGTACGCACCTGCCCCTTTACATACAGAGCGTACAAGTACGCAGTTTTTGTGAACATTAGGTGCGTATACGCAGGAAAGGCCGAGAGAATATGCATACCTAGAGATAAACACATTTACAAAGACTTTCTCTCCTTTTGGAGTTTGACATGGAGAGCAGAGGCATAAGACTTGCCCAAGAGGATAGCATGACTGTTGATAGAGCCATACTAACTGTAAATAGCCATGGTGACATTTTTTAGTGTAACACTTTCAGGCCATCTCACATTTAAAAATC
Source organism: Pinus tabuliformis (assembly GCA_031772625.1). Classification (NCBI taxonomy): domain Eukaryota; kingdom Viridiplantae; phylum Streptophyta; class Pinopsida; order Pinales; family Pinaceae; genus Pinus; species Pinus tabuliformis. The sequence continues at coordinate 290,051,799 of CM062815.1, read as the reverse complement.
GAAGTCAGAAAGTCAAACTTTTAGTACAATAATTTGAGTCTATTATATTCGATGGTGTAGATAAGGAGAAATTTAAAGCCAAAACAACCAAAAATTACAACCTGCCTATGCATGTAAAACCCTCAAACTCTAATAGAGGAAAGTTACAAAAATGAAAAAGAAAACAAAAAACTTGTATATCTATGTATGTTGACAATTGTAACCTCCTATACCCAAATATGGAAACATTCCTAAGATTCGGAAACAAAACTCGTTTCCAAAGACACAAATTATTTGTTAATTCATTTTATCAACCAAGTTCAACATTGTTTATAGCATAGAGACTCAATTAACCAAAAGACTAGATGCAGATTATTTAAATTCTCTAATGATAAGCCTGTTTGGTCAGGAATTAGTATAAAGTTTTGCCTCTAGCAATAACTAGTTTGTTTCCTAATAAGTCACCACAGGGCCCTAACAATGTGAAATTCAGCCACTAAATCAATTCATCCCACTAACTCCTTGATCTAGGTCATGTTATAGAATTTCTTTTAGATTAATTTAGAAACATGTACAAAATAGATCCATTCTACAAATATCTGAATCTATTGCGTTACCGCTCAATGAGATAAAATTTATAGTTAGGGTCTGCCTTGAGTTATCACAAGGCATGAAGAGGTTAACTAATTGATTTTTAGAGTTTGAAAGTGCTACACTAAAAGTGTTCAAAGAGATTTCTTAAGAGTTTCCTAGGCACTGAGACCAGCAAGTTTTCATATCTTTGGGATAAACAGAATGTTCAATCATCGTGCAAACCATAATAGAACTTGGGTGTCAAACAAATGTTGAGCATTCTAAAACACCGGACCTCACCAACTCATTAAAAAGAAGATGATCCCATCAAAATCCAGGAATAGGTAACCAGTACGCCAAAACACCATACAAGAAAATAGGAAAAAATATAGGAGGAAAAAGGATAATTGTTTATATTGCAGAAAAAAAAAAATCTGAAACACAAGATCTAGCCCATTTTGGTTTAAAAGGAGGGCTTAGGATTTACTACCTATAACTTATATTTATTACACATAATTTATCTATGAAAAATATTCAACTGTTATTACCATTCATTAACAAATGATGGGAATATACCCTCGGTTGCCATGAAAACAATTAGCATGTTCATTCTAATCCACTCAAGGAATAGGAATGATATTCTTAAACCTCAAATATATATCTAAAAAATATGAAAACACATCGTAGGAGGTAAATGCATTTCCATTTTATAATTTATCATTTGATTAGCAAAAAATTGCATATTAATGTATTCAATAGGCTCCACATTTAACGACCAATTTGAAGATAACAGAACAAACAAATCTGGTACAAGTCAGAAAACTTCCTTGGAATCATTTGCAATAAAAATATGTTAATTACTTGGCCTCCTACCTCTAAATTCCTACTACCTCTGAACGCATCTGAAAGAACTTGAGGAAGTGGGCCTTGATGCCAGTCTATGTAAACAGTGAAAATTGTTGCCTAAAAATGTCTCGTCCTATATGATCTGATTCCTCAAGAGAATTGCAATCATGTCTCGTATTTTCACCCGCACAAGTGATTGTAAGAATGAATGAAATTCAATGCCTGAGCATTTATGTGCTTCTCCTTGCATCGCAGCCATGGCTCGGATTTCCACCTACACACGTGACTGTAAGACTATAAAACTGAATGAGCTTCAGGGCTGAGCATCTTGCTGCTTCTCGAGATGTTTAACATCACCTTGGCTTGGACTCTCTACTCATTCTAGAATTTTCAGAGCTAGCCATAAACTAAACATCAAAAAAGGGTTTCTATAAAGCCCTCCCATAGGCTTAAATATCTCTTAAGTTCTGCAAAAAACAAACACTATTTTTTTTGGCTTTAATTTCCTTTAACTTCCGCCAAACAAAAACACTAATATTTTTTTATTTGTTTTGGATTGGGTTTAGTTAAAAGTTTCTTGGATATAACTTCTATGAAAAGTAAACACTAATATTTTTTTATTTATTTGGGATTGGGTTTAGTTAAAAGTTTCTTGGGGCAATTTAATTTTCATTCTTTTTATAAGAATATTTGGATTTTCAGTAGTTAACTTATTTTTTATATTAAAAAATAAAAAATATTTAATCAATTAAAAATTAATTTGGATTATGTTTTCAAATTAAAAGTATTTTTAATATTTAAAAAGAAAATCAAAATGGCTCTTGGATGGAGTATATATTTGAAGGATATTACCAATTGTGTTTAGTGTCAAGTTAATGTAATAGAATGAAGAATGATTAACCTGCTAGGAGCACAAGAGACCATGATTATGTGACATCGATGATGAGCAATTTTATTATAATATGTCAAAATAAATCTAATAATATGCAAATAAATCAAAAGGTTATGCCTCCTTACTCACCTATAATGTCATGATTCTCCTATAAAATATAACAAAAGTATTTGCATCTCCACACATACATATAACAAAAGGAAATGATAAAAAAGAAGGAAAATATAAATCTAACTATGATATAGAAGATTTCTTTGGTATTTGGTAGAAGGATATCAATTTCACACCTCATAGGTATAATTGAAGCATTCCTTTGAGGTGACAATTTAAGGACAGGATCAAACAAGGTGTGAAGAAAGTATGATTCTCAACACTCTGATAAGAATGTGATTGCAACATGTTACAATAGGCTTGAATATAATCATTCCATTACTTATAGTCTTTGGCAATAGAATGTAGCTCATTAATATAGGTTGGGCATCTATGAAAACCATCACAGAGTATCTCGCTACGATAGACCATCAAAAGTTTGTGTCATGTGAGAACTACATCAACGACATGAACTATTGTCTCATAAGGTCCCTGTTGTGTAGCCATTCATCAACCACAACTAAAATGACTAACATAAATGACTAATTTATATTATTGTAGTACTTTTTAAGTAGTTGTATTTTTTTTCCTAAACTAAATTAGTCATTAATGTTAGTAATTTTTAGTCGTATTACTTATTATCTAGTCGTATATTTTAACCTGAGAGTAAATTATTCATTTATGTTAGTCGTTTTTAGTTGGCTCACTTAATATTTCTCATTTTTGTTAGTATTTCACTTGGAAAAGTTGTGGTGACTAACTTGTTTGGTCACCATGTCACTAATTTCATCATTTTCTACTAGTGAGGGAATATAACCATACCCAATACTTGGAACAATATTCTAATCCAAACATAATCAATATTACTCTAAAAAACAGTAACAACTTATCCGAGGAGCAAGAGGGAATGATATGGGGGAAGGCACAACCCTCCCAACCAATGTTTTTCACACCATGCAACTCCCCGTGAGCATCATTTCCTTGCTTCTCTCTTGGTTTCTCCGCAACAAAATTTGTTCCAACTATTTTGACTCAGTGGTATTTATTAATTCTCTTCCCAAATTTTTTTTAACAACATCCTACTTTTAAGTTCTGCCTACCTTTTTACCTAGGTTTTTCTTAACCTTTTTAAAACATGGGAAACACCTCTTCTTTTTCCTTCATAAGCATGAATTTCTCTCCCACTATGCATGCATATATTTTTTCCCAAGATAGCATTTCTCTCCCAATAAGCTTAGCTTTCCACACAACATAATATTTAGCTCCAATTATGTTTTTTCCCTTGTGGGAAGCTTTCTCATGGGATGTTTGGGAGAATTTGGGAAGGATAATTTAGGAAGGTACACCATTTCAACTTAACCACTTAATAGTTATTTGGAAAATAAGGAAGCCCAAATTACTCGCGTGTCTTTTCCCATATCATTTACAAGGAAAAAGAAACATTTGTAAATGAATGTAAAATTTATTTACATAAGTCAATTTGACGTAGTCTTTTCTCACTAGCAAACATTTCCACTTCACCATTTATAGAAAATATAAAATAATAAAGTATGAAAAGGAAATTTCACTAGGGGTATCACATCTTCCCCCTTTGAAGTAAATATCATCCTCGATGTTTCCTCAATTTTCATCACTTATACAAAGTGAAATAAATGCCTCCCGCATTTTCTCTTCCATGTTTGAGATGGATTCTTTATTATTGGAGTGCTTCAACTACAGTTTACTTTGAGAGATGGCTCAATTTCATAATAAAATTCACTTATGTCTATGATTCTCATTTATTTCTAACATGTTCTCATCCATGCTAAATAGACATCTTTATTTTCATTCTTTCACCCAACAACGGTCGCCAACATGCGCCCAACAAGAATTAGCAAGATGTACCCAACAAGGGTCAGCAACATGAACCCAAGAAAGGTTAGTAACATCAATGTAAGCACATCAACAATGGTAGTTAACAACAATCAGTCCTTTTGTACCCTTACCCAATGGAAATTCCAAATGGCATGGACCCCATTAAATTATTTCCTTGCATATTTTAAAACATGGAAATACAAATTCCATTTTATACCATTTACGCAGTGGAAATACTATTTTTAAAGATTAATTACTTTCCTAGCCACTTGTAATAAGTCACAACTAGTGACCTATTAAACCAAGAAACATTACCATGCTTTTATCTTGATTTATCAATATCGAATATGCATCAACTATGTATCATTAAAGCTTAATATGGTCAAGCATGATTAAGGTTTAGGAAAACATCCTTTTTCTACCATCTTCATGGTTTTTATACTATTTTCTATTCCACCCAAGTGGAATTAGCTATTTCCATCTTAGTTTTTCTACCACTTTTTTATATCGCCTTTATCCCAATTTATCTTAGGCATAAGTTCTAATAATGGTCTTGCTCTTCTATTTGTTTTCTTGTGTCACTTTTCTTCTAGATTTTTTTTGTTTCCCACACTTACAAAAAACCAAGAGAAACTGCACATTGATGAAAGGAAGCATAAAAACAAAGAAAGTACAATAACACCATAAGAAGAGAAAAGAGTAGAATGACCATGCTCAAGGCCCATAGTCAAAATAAAAATTTGTAACAATAATTTCATGTAAACATTATCCTTACAACGCATCCACTATTTTTCCACAACTCACTCCCTTGAGTCTTCATTTATTTTTTATTTGCATGTTGTTTATGGAGATTACATGCATTTTTCTTTCGTAAAACAACAATGGGGCATTTTCCCTTTTCACTCCATGTGTATCAGCTATATCAAAACAAATTATGTTAATACAATTATCTTAAACATAATAATCCTCTTATGTAATCTCATAATCACATTCTAATATCATGCACTTTATCTAACATTCAATAATACTTTAACTATGATTATAGTTAAAATCCTTAGCCAATAAATTTTTAGAACAGTTATCTGGAGAATACCATTGTCTGGTATCTCCACCTTGTGGATGCAATAACAATATGCATATAAACTTGCATAGGTGAAACTTGTGCTCTTCTTTAATCAATACCTTATTTCCCTTAGCCTTGATTCCTTAGGACTTTATCAAAACAATTTTGTTAGTCTCCCCACTAAGTTGTTAATATGCTCTTGGTTACAAGTTTACCATTACCCACTATTAATCTTCTTAGGAAAACATATTCCTTGGTGTCTTAGGTAGGGACATTCATTATTGTATGCACCTAAAATCTCATTAATTGATATATATTTGTTGGACATGTCTATATGAACTCTTTCTTTTTCATGCCTATGGTATCATTCATCATCTTATGGCATCTTCTCAAAACCTTTAAAGACAATGCATAAGTTGGCAAGGACTAGGTTAAGACATTTCCTCCCATAGTATGGCTACACGACTCACCCATCACCTTTTGCAATTCCCCTAAGTTGCTCCAAGGGATCTAATCAACATTCTTTTTTTTTACCCTGTTGCATCAACTCAAATCAATGTATAAATATGTAAATTATATTTAAAATTGATTTCAATCAACAAAACTTTTAGGTCATTTTTTATTCCATATAAACTTAAACATTTTCTTTATAGACAAGGCTATAAAATAGACCAGTTAGAAAATTTCCAAAAAATATACAATAGTATAAAGATTTGATGTTCATTACAACTTTCAAGTCTATGATAATCAAGGATATTTTTGGTATTTTCAAGTTCCACTACAATTCCATATCTGGGAATTACATGTTCATAATATTGATTCTGAGCTTGGTTAATTTTATAGTTACCAAACTTGGCATACTTATTAACGTTCTATGAATATGTTTAGCCCTATTCTAAAGTGCTCTCAATCTTTTCTAGTCTCTTGGAGCAACCGAGATGCCATTATCACTATCATTTTTAGTTTGGAAGTATCAAACGATTCACTTGCTTTCTTATTTCTGAGACTAATTTTCTCTCAATCATGAGATATTGTAATATTCTATCTAAGCTTAACCACACTCTATTGGTTTTAAATAGTGATTTTAGTTAAGTAATTCTTCTATATTACCTATTTACATAATTTCCCACATTCATTTTTCTCAAAAATCTTAATGGTCATTCTTTGTGCCACAATTCTTAGCTTTGTGCCACAATTCTTAGCTTATTGGGGTACTTAAACTTTAGAAAATTAGACTACAAGGAAATCAATATCTAAGATTCCTTAATCAAGGAGGTCACAAAATATTTCTTTTGGAATTTCTAGAAATATTTATCCATTTTCTAGGTAAGAATATTATTAATTCTTCCACGCATCTTATTAGTCCTAGATATCATACCTACTAATTAAAACCATCATGGTTTATTCAAAACCATAAGTTATAGCATTTAGCACACTTGTACATGAGTTATGTTTTTATTGCATATTTTTCCTCTGTGTAGATTTTCTATATATCAAAAGAAACCATAACAATCATTAAAAATGACTATACTAGGAAGAATATTTTTTAGCACATCATGTATTGTGTTATAATTATGTTCCATAATACAATGTTTTCAATTCCTCTTCTAAGCACATTTTCTATTGGTCTATACATAGCATATCTATATCTTGAATACACTTTATTCTATGTATATACTCGGGCCAAATTATTTATAGCGAAGATTCCCAAACCTTCTTAGTTTTTATGGTGTGATTGTGTTTTTTTTAAACTAAAATCCTGAACATATAAGAAGGAAATATTATAGCTCATAATTAAATTGCATACCATAGACATTTTAGTGTCTACCTCATGGATCAAAATACTTCTTTAACCGGTAAATATATTAATATTCTGGTTCATTTAGAACTATAAGAGGAAATCACTAATTGGTACGTACATATTTCCATATATAATGTTATAAGGTAAGTTTAATATTCAATTTTTTGTGCCAAGTTTGATACACATGTTAAATTTTGACATAGGAAATTCATAGTCAGATGATATACAACATTTCTTCTTAGGGCATATTCACATTTTTTTATCCATACCAAATTGATTGTGTTTTTAACCATCATAAATTCCACATGCATACAAAATGTGATGCATTACTAGAATATAACTCATAATTAATACTACATATACTGACATTTACTAGATTTATTATATATATATATATATATAGATATATATATATGTATATATATATATAGATATATATATATATATAGATAGATATAGATATAGATATTTCTTGTAACACCCAACCCCATATTTACATGATTTTATCGGATCTCCATGGTAAATATGAGATGAGCGTTACTATGCATGACCTAATTACCAAGTTCTAGTTATAGAAGTGGGGCCTACTACCTTTAAACTTTATGGCAACCACCATGAACACCAGATCACCTAGATGTCATACAACATCTATAGACCATATTTTCCTAGATTGGAACTACCTTTTTGACTCACTTCATAGGCTAGTTGCATGCATGCCAAGCCTTTCATGTAGCCAGAAGGACCCAGTCACATGCACAAGGCACCTTCCATGTAGTTTTAGTTAAAATTCCCTAGTTCTATTCCTACAACTGCAGATTTAATGCCACAATTTGAGGGCTAGTCTAAAGGTTGCTACCCAAAACTGACCAAAAAAATTCTAGAATGAAGTCTAGGATTATCGCAAGTACCCGTAACCTATAATGAGGCCCAAATATTTCCCAAACATGTCAAACACATGATAATCATTTAGAAAAACATATGGTTAACATAGTAGTTACAGGTCTTGAATGCATATATCATCACTGTCTCATAGATTCCATCAAATAATCATTAAGAAGGCTCATTTTCCTCTCAAGCTAGCTACAACAACACATGTTACCTCATACATTGATATAACCATTCAATGACCTATGAAATCATCAAAAATATCCATAACAAGAGCACATCATTTAACGATGCCTATAACTTGTATTTAACCAGAATGAAGACATGAAAAACTAGTTGTAAAATCAACACAATAACCAATACATGTGATCATTGATCTCAATAAGAAATAACAACTAATAACATATAGATAAATCCAACCATGTCAAGGACTTCCACGTACCACTCGACCATAGATTGGGATGAACCAAATCCCTCTTTCAGGAAATCACCAACATGCCATATTCCAAGCATGAATGTGGGATCCCATGGGATAAACCAAAACAAAATCAACCAGGGTATCTAGAGGTTAAAACTCCTCAACACTCAGCAATAGTGATTTCACTGAAATCAGTCTAGAAATCACCTAACCAACACAAGTTGTGATGCCTTATAATTTCTTCACCATATCTAGAGGAATTTTCTTGTCTCTGCCCTCCTGTCAAGGGCTTCCTAGAGAAACCCATCTCCACCCCAATCCCTTGTGATTTTCCTGAGACCATCTTACCCGAATCTAAAATCTTCAAACAATCCAAATATCAAAAAAGAATGAATCCAATCACACCATGGTTATCCAGGAAGTGGCAAAGGCAAATTTGTAACCATTGTCAATCTAGGAAAAACCCATCACTAGTAGAAAATGATTAAATTAGTTACTAGGTGACTAAAAACATTAGTCGCCATAGATTTTCCCAGTGAAATCTACCAAAAATGAGAAATCTTAAGTGACTGGACTAAAATAGACTAACATAAATGATTAATTTAGTCCCGTGATAAAATATAATACTAACAAATAAGTAATAAAATTAAAAATGACTAACATTAATGACTAATTTAGTCTACGAACAAAAATACAACTATATAACATGTACTCCAATAATACAAAGTAGTCATTTATGTTAGTCATTTTAATTGTGTCACTTTAACAATCTAAACTACAAGTGACAGGGGATTCAAATTTTGTTGTAGATTGACTAAAATATTATACTTCCTTAAACACTTCTTTATTGAATTAGTGGTTGATTAGAGTTATAGAGTTAATTATAATATTCAAGGTTATATCCTTGATTTTTTTTTCCAATGGAAAAATCGGTAACCTTTTATTTATAAAATGAAAAGTTACACTTGCAGATGCATTGAAGCATTTCCATAAGCTGCCCATTGGGCTCGAGTGCTTTCGCACCCCTCGCAACGTTACAAAACTAATGTGCAATTTGAAGAAAAAGAAAGGGAAAGAGAGAAGAAAGGAGGAGGCAAGAAAAACTGAGTTTCAGTAGTGAGTAAAACTCACGCTTCAAGTTTTTCTTCCCTTTTTCTTTTCGACCTTGCGCCACTCTCCTTGGGTGGGCTCGATCGAAGCTATGACTATCTGTGTTTCTGCTTTTTGCGAGCCTATTTCCTTGTCTGAATTTGAAGTATCTGATTGGTGATGCCGTTTGATCCCTCCCATGCTCTGATCCTCGTTTGTCTTCTCTACCTGATTTGGGTGAAGCTGTGAAGCCTTGTTGTCTGATGTGGTTTCCTTCTGGGTCCCCATTTCTTGGGATACCTCAACATTCTCTGTGGGGGTATCTTCCTCTTCTCCTTCTGATTCATCATCCTCTGAGTTAGAAGGGGGGAATTCCCATCCTTTCCTCTGCTTCCCTTTCTGCTTTCTTTTACTATTTGCTTTCTTGGCTTCTGGACATGTGCTTTGCAAGTGTCCTGTTTGTCTGCAGAGCCTGCATCTGAAAGCAGTATTTTCATAGTCTAGTGCTTGCAACCAATTTTGTTGTTTGTAGATCAGCCTTATGTTGTCTGGCAACCCTTTACTTAGATCTACTTCCACACAAATGCGTGCAAAAGTGTAGACCCTTTCATCAATCCTTTCCAGATCTGTTTTGATGTATTTCCCTATGTTGTTCCCAATTCCTTCTAAGACGCGTTCACTCCAAAAGTGAAGGGGAAGGTTATATAGACGAACCTAGACCGGCACTTTGGATACAGTCATTTTGTTTGGATCGAAATCTGGAAACCATGGAGTCATGAACAACCCTGATGTTCCCCAGAACCAAGGCCCAGCACTGATGATTGTATCTCTGACTTCCCTGGATGCAAATCTAACTATGAAAAACCCTTTGGAGCATAAATGTATATCACATTCCATGGTCCAAGTGGTGAAAATCCAATGAAATAGATCCATTGGTTTTGGCCAAAAACTGTTGAAACGACATATTAGGGCCTGCGTTTCATAGGACTTAACAAAATCATCAAGCCCTGTAGAATCAAAGTTAAGGGCTGGAGTTTGCCCTAGCTGATCTACTATGTATGGCCTGGGTGTATATCCACCTTGATCTGGAGAGGACCCTGAATCTCTGTTACCTTGAAGAATGTTTTTGTAGGAGGAACCTCCCTTGGGTTGATGCTGAGGTGCTGTCTTTTTCCCCTTATCTCCTCCTGAGCTGCTTGGCTGTCCCTGAGGTAGGGTCCATCCTCTCAACCTGAGGTTCAAAACAATGGTTTTTCCTGGACTAATCTCATAGCTTCCCAAGGTTCTGTTGTCCTGGAGAGACCACCTACCACTGACTAAATGTTCGATCTGACCAGGATATCCGGTCAATGCCCAAATTTGTTGTTTTAGCTACAAAATAGTGCTTTCCGCATGTACCCATACTAAAAAGGATTTCCCCTCACAGGTTTTAATAAAAATCTGAAATCGAGTTGTTGTTACCTGATGTCTGCGTTTTGGCTGAGTTGCTGATCTGCCTAAACTAGTGTCACTGCTGATTGCCATGTGTTCTGCCTGTAAACAATCTTCTAGATCTGACCTCTTATTGGGTCGTTCTTCCATTTACATGTCACGATCTACGTACCCTCTACTCAATCGATGCAGATTTCCACCGATTCGCTGCCTAGGTTCTGGGTATTCTTGATTCTTGATCAGATCGGATAGATCCATCTCGGATCTGCAGAGTTTGGGCCATGCTATTGTGTGATGGAGCAGATCTGCAACGTGCAGTCCCCCATCTTTGCATGCAGGAGGCGGGGGTAGCTTGGTGTGCTCCAAGCTGTCATAAATCAAGCCAAACCCTGACGATTTTCCACCTCCGAATTGGGTTCTGAACCCAAAGACAAATATTGTCTGCGGATCTCTGACCTCATACAGCTTCGCGAGCTTCTCCTTCAGTTCGGCCTTAGATACATTTGGCCCTTTCTTTCCCCGCCTGATGGACTTCACCACTTCTTTGACTCCGCGCTTCAAACACTTAGCCTCGGAAGCTCGACGCACGAGCTTGAGGGTTCTCTTGCAGAGCTTCTTCCCTGCGAGAGGGCGAGTGATGGGCGACAACATCAGCATCTTCTGCTTCTCCTTCCAACAAAAAGATATATGTTACTTCGTATTTAACCAAATTGTTATCCTTACTATTTGACTATATAAACAAAAGAAACCAGAATGTGGGTTATATCCTTGATTACATACATAGGGAATTCAATTCAAAATATGACAAATTTACAAAATGGGAGCGGGCTTACAACTAGGTCAAATACATTATGAAAAATAACCATAAGGAGAAGTGTTAGTTAATTAGTAGAGGACAAATTTCCTATAGTTAAAGACTTAAATTTTCATGCATATAGATACACATCTATTTAACATTTATTTTTTGTCTTGAAAAGTGGTAGCACCAAGGAGACTGTATCAACTTCAATCGATGAATGTTCACTTAGTACCACTACCAAGTTTCCTTCATGTAGCTTGTCAAATGTATTAATTTTTCTCGACAAGTTTTCATGGTTCTTAACTTATTTGTCTACACCTCTAAGTGAGACTACAACCCCAAAACCTCTCTAACTATTTGAAAACTTCAACCCTTGTTAGAGTCTTCTTAGATGTGCACTCATGCCTGAAGTAGAACATAACACTAGCATTTCAAATGTGCATGTTCATTCCCTCTTTTAATGCCTCTTTGAAAAAACTCTATCACATTTCTTAAAATGAAATTTTCACATATTAAGGAAAATCATGTACTTTTCTTATGACAACGTAAACTATGCAAGTGACTAAGACAAGACTCCATTTTCTAAAGATGAAAAAATAGGGTCTTACAACTCCATTCACACAACAATTTGAATATATTTAACCTAAATACGGATACATACAATACTCCTTCCAAATTTGACATATGACTTTTAAAAATCTAACACTTTATTTTAATGCAGCCAAGTTAAGACCACTTGATTCCTTCCCACATCTCAAACTCTACCTTCATAAAATTTAACAACAAAATTATTGCATAGAAACCATAACCTTAAAATTAAATTTTTATTATTATGATACATGCCAACCATAAATTTTTTTAAAGACTAAAAAGCTTATAAAATCTCATTAGTTTCTCACATACAACTATAATATGGTGTAAGTGAAAATAAAATATTGAATATTGTTTTCACCATGAATATTTAAAATACTGTGTAGTCTTTTTGACCACCCATAAAAACTTATAAGATCCCATTAGTTTCTCAAATACAACTATAATATGATGTAGGTGAAAACAAAATATATATTAAATATTGTTTTTCACGACTAAAATTTAAAATATTGTATATTTTGTTTACCACGAAAATTTTAACATTTTAAAAAAATTAAATTTTAATTTTGTTTACAAAATCCCTCCAACCAAAATTTCATATCTATTTTATTTTCATAGCATAGGAGAAAAAACAAGATTTCAGGGAACAACTAGATGATTCTCCATTCTGGTTGGAAAGGTCACAAATGAATGAAGAAAGGGGCAATGGGTGGGGAGGGCTTTGATTTTACTGTAGTAGTATACCTGATATTGAATGGAAAAATCAAGTATTTAGTCCATTGATAGTGCTATGTTCCATTTTTAACTTCAACACATTTTTTCCCTACATTCAATGTTCCACATCGAGAAGAGTACACGCACCTCCGATCTCTGGTTCAAAATCCACTATTTTTATGTCGACATGGCTCAAAATCCAACGTTTTTATGAGCAATATTGTAAAACCAAAATAAGGTGATTAAATGCTCAAGAGGTCAACATTGAGGGTACTAGGGCTATTGTGAGAAGCCTTTGCACCTCACTTGGCCCCAAGGGAATGGGCACAATGATCTAGAGCCCTGACGATTGTAGAAAACATGTTAATAGCAGATGTTAAAAAATTGAGAAGCAATATGGATGTATGTTAAACATCACTTTGCAGGGTTATCATTTGGAGGAAAATATAAGGCACAAGCCAATAGAAACTTGTACATGAAAAATCAGACAGCTTATGGTTTTTGGATACGATGATCTGCTAAAACATTTTTTGACAGAATTTGTATAATGATAGTTTTTGCAACTTTTAAAATAAGGCAGAATTGAGGGATTATAGATCATCATAAGTGTAACTTTGGGCATTACATCATACTTCGTCATATTCGAAAAGCCAATTATCAATGAATGTCTTCAATGGTTACTACCTTCAACACCATTAGTACTGCCAGAAGTAATTACAATCCCAACAAATCCTTTAAGGTATGCATTTATTTTTCCAGTATTTTCTTCCTTTAAATATGGAGTATGACACAACCTCTAGAAACATGTCTAATGTAGAATTTCGTGGTTTTCATCCTATTACTATCTATCCCTTTTACTTTCAAATTTTGCACCATTTTTCAGTGCAGTTGACTTGGGTTGTCTTTGCTTTCTTAAGGTCAATTAGTCCATGCCAATAAATAGTTTACAACACAAGACTTTAATCAAGACCACAATTTGGTTGTAATTCCTTCAAATATGTTTTTCGAGATATAATTTACTCACATTTGAAGTAATATATAATTTCTCAATTATCTCTTGGTAGGTGTTTGGAAAACAATTTCCTTTATGCCCCTCTTTGGTTGATATAGATTTATACAAATGGAAATTTATCAAGGGAAGGGGCTTTATTTCTAACCTATATGAAACATCGTCTTTCCCCGATACATATGACAATATAGCACAATAATTGTCTGCATTAACATGTTTTTTAAAAATGTTGAAGTCAGGTAGAATCAAGTGCACTTGAATTACCATTTCATGAAAAACCACAACATGAAGGTGGGTTTGAATTTTTAATATACACACATGGCCCTGATATCGAGTTGCTATGATTTTGACCCTTACCTCAAGGTTCCCTAAGACTACCCTAAGGTGTTGTGTAAAGCCCTTAGGAATGGAATCTAGGTGTTGGGTCAAGCTCCCACTCCACAAGCCTTAAGGGGAACATTGGGGTGGGCTGGGGTATGTAATATGAAATATGTACCCTAATTTTAACTCCTACCTCCACATGCCTTCATTATTTTCTGGTCAAGAATTTGGGAATGAAACTTTGGCCAATGGTGTTGAGCTATTTGCTTACCAAGCTTCAAGGAGAAGCTAGAATTAAGGATTGGGTTTGGGCTTGTAACACTACACTTGGTATTCATCTCCATGTCTTAGAAGTTCAACATATACCTCCAAGATCCCCTACAGATTCATGGTAAAGCCCTTGGGAATGGAACCTTGGCCAATGGTTTAAAATCACTGCTTCCTAGCCCTTAGGAAGAACATGGGTTTAGTCTAGTTTGGTTTGTAAAATGAGCACTAAATATTCATCTTTGGGAGCCATAAGTCTAACCCCTACCTCCATGTGCACCATGGCTATTTTAGGATGTCTGGCAAGGTCCATCAAGCTCAAACCCATTAAGTGTATTGGAATTCATATTTTATAATTTCATTATGTTGATGTAGATTTATTATAGGTAACCATGTGAAAATTTCTTTAATCTTGGGAATTCTAGACATTGTATTTATTTTTATTGTTATACATCGGTATTTTATGAACTTATCATATTATACTATTTTACTAGTATTCTATTGCAGATAGTGTTACATCATCTCCATGAATCAAGTAACACAATAAGACGATTATCAGTGGAAATTATTTGTTTTTCAAATCATGCAGCCCCCAAATGGTAGTATCTCAAGCCTCTCTTTTAGTCCAGAATCTAATTATTTTGTGGCCATTTATTTGGATAATCATGTTTGTTCTCAAATTTATCCTTTCACCATTTACTAAAATGAGGCTAAGTTATTAGAAATGCAATGATAAATTATGGGACCAATAACAAGATCATATTTATATCTACCTCAAGGTGGATATTTTAGAATTTGTCAAGACGGAGTCTTGAATAGATGCTAACTAAGGGGTGATTCACAATCCTCAATAAGGTTGAAAACCCCTAGGGCCACATTTTTCTCCTCTAGGAAGACATTACCTGTGAAATTGGGTTGTCTTAAGTGGTTGGTGCTCTGTTCAAGTCGTAATTGACTTTGGGACAAAAAATAATCCTCATCCATGACTTCTCAATTGAAGGGATATTTTTTTGGTGATGTAATCTCATTACACTGGATTGTGATACTCTCATATTGGGAAAGGGCATGTTTGTTGAATAGTGATAATGGGAAATATCTTGCCAAAATAATTTATTTCATAAAAATTCTAGTTTTCTTTGTTGTTGTGGCTGTCATAAGTTCAACTACAAACTAAAATAAGATTTTGTATGAAATAACCTAGGCCCTTTATATTGGATATTAGTGGCCCTTAGGAAATATTTTCGGTGAATGGACCAACACGTGGGTAGTATTGGATATCCAACCTTTATTCGCAAGCCCAAATGATATTATATTTCTTAAGGCATTGAAATTTAACCCTTTTCAATGTTATAAGACCCCCTCCTATTGAAAGTGAACAAAAATCACACTAATTTAGGACAATATCTTACTAACATGAAAATCTTTTTTTTGAAATGCTGCAGTATGGATACACCACCCTTTTCTTCATTGATTCTAGCTCATGTCACTCCAAGCATTGTCGTCGTGTCAAAATTGAGTTTAACTTCTGACAAGCTTAAAATATGTAAAGAGTGATTGTCTGTTGAGTCATTCTGGCCATTAGTCATGATTATGGCAAGTTGCTAACCTTGTACATATATGATTTGTTCACACTTTATGCCTTTCTTCCCATTATGGCAAACACAGACGGTGAGAGGGTTATTAAATTATTTTCAATGTTTCAAAAATAGTGTACAACAATAAATTAACAAGGATTTGAAAAGTAAGTCAGGAAAAGAAGGGGAGGAAATGGAAAAATTTGCAAAAACTAAGAAATTATGTTTTTTCTGGATCACCAATTTGGATAACACTGGTATTATCAGGGCTTATTTCTTTTTATTTAGGGTAAAATTCCTTCCACATGTCATAATTTCATGTCTATGCTAAAAATTTATCTCTATAAAAGAAAAATAGATTTTCTCCTCTCAATAAGAGTGGAGGATGATGTCTTCACCATGACATTATGGATTATTTTGTTTGTTTGATGTGTCTGATGCCTAGCTTTAAAAATCTGTCTAGTTGAACTGAAAATTGGTCAAAGTAGTCGGTTAGCCCCCTGAGATATAAAACTAGCCTAACAAATCTGATTAGGTGGATGGTCAGGACTGATAGTGTACCGAATCGACCGGTTCGCTCAATTTGGTGCTTGACTAACAAATTTTTGTAAAAAATTGGCCGGTTAGAAAGCCACATGGTTGGGCATGTTGATTGGACTCCTAGGTGCTTTTTGGAGGTGCTCTTTAGAAAACCATGCTAGGTTCCCTTCTTAATATGCCCCACTAAAATTATAAAAGAGTGCCTAAGCTCCTAGTTGCCTAATAGATTTGATTTCTAGTTTTTGTGTGTATATGAGAGCTTTGATGGTTTTGCACCAACATTGGGTTTTGGAGCAACAACAACAATTTTGGAGGTTCTTTGTCATCTTGGAGCTAGTTTGGAGTTGTCTATTGGAGTTCGGGGTATTGATCCCTATCCAAATCTGGTAATTGAACCAAGAGTTGAAGGAATTGAACTAACAAGGCCAAACATTGGACATCGTAACTTGTGAGGGAAGAAATAGTTGTGCAACTTGATGAAATTGTGCTTCTAGTTTTGCTAGGCATAGTGTTGTTGCTCCTACTACTACTAGTACTTCTATTGAGGCTGGAGAGGAGTTTGAGGAGTCTCTTAGGCAATGCACTCCAAACCTTAGTGTCTTGCACACATATTTTCCATTCCTATTTTTTACTTTAATCAATTTGAGAAAAACAAAGTTTGCTGGGAGAAATTTCTATCGAAAAAGTAGCTATGGTTAGAATAATCTTTATATAATTGGCTTGAATTACTAGCTTTCCTGTCATCTATAAAATGCATCCACGGCTTACTAGTGTTGATTAATTAGGGTTGGTTGAATTCCATCAAATGGGATTACAACGTTTTGAGTATAATGCAGGCAGGCAGGCAGAGAAACCCAATCTGGATGGAGGAGAGTAGGTGGCCATGACATTTCGAGCTTCAGAAGAACAAATATTCAATGGAGTCCATATCTTCTCTTTGGAAGTGGAAGTATGTTTTCTTTGTACTACTATTTCTCCTGCTACTCTACCTAAGTTTTGCAGTAGTGGATTTTTCCATTAAAGGTTCTTGCTACTTGCCTTTTCCTCCTTTTTCCACTTCATGCACCTCGTGTCATCCCATGGAATGCCTAGGAATGGTTGTTGGTCCACCTAATCACACGATAATGATAGTTACTTGTTTTTAAGTAAACACATTTCGAGAAAGTGCTTGCAACAAGTGTGTCAAATGAAGTTATGATGAGTAGATGGTGACCTGTTTTGAATTTGGGGGCAACCTCAGAGGAAATCCACATGATGAAAGTATCCACCTTAAGGCAAATAAGGTATCCAAAAATTAGGATGGCTATTCGGGTCAATTTTTTCTAGCAATTGTCAAATGGTATGTTTCATACCACACACCACTCACCATGCAAAAATACAAATCCTCCTTTATGGTAACCGCCAAGCTTAACAGATTCTTTAGCACGCAAAATCACAATTCCAAAAATCAAACAAATCTTCTTGTAGACTAACCTAATAACCTATCTTGTTCACACCATCCTCAATATTAAAAAACACCAACTTGGGCTAGTTTTTGAACTGTAACCCTAGTAGGCACAAATTTTAGCTCTAGTGATAACACTTGGATTATTTTAGTCATGAACTGGGATTGCCTCATTCTGTAAACTCAGTTTATGTACATATGTACATATTTTCCAAATCTATGTTTTAAATTTCCTCTATAACTTGTTTTTTCCTCAAATTTGGTCACGAGTTACAAAGGATATGCCTTCCTCCCCCTTTCTCTTACATACCCCACAAGCACAAACAAACACACTCATTCTTGCATAAGCAAAGATATCATAAAACAAGTATTGACCATGAAAAACTAAGTGAATCATGTGAAAAGAAAGTGAAATTGATTGCTAAGCAGGTCTATTTGTATGAGTACAACTAGAACATGGATAAGGCTTAAAACATAAGAAAATTGGATAACCCCATGTAGGCATTAAATTCAATGCCTGTTTACACATTTTTAACTTCCAAATATAGTCTATTTCAAAATAAGCCTGTCATTGGTAACTTTCAAATAATTTTGAAAAGTTTCATAATGACGGGCATATAGCAAAATCAGAAGTTTGAAATTATATCTATATATATATATATATATATATATATATATATATATATATATATATAGATATATATATATATTTGTTCACGAGTAGTGACCACCATTATTTTACTTCTGAAATCAATAAATGTATTCAAGGTTGGTCACTCCCTTTTGGGTTTGGTACCCACCATTTCAGAAGTCTTGACAAGTTAATTTAAAAACATGTACCCATGATATGGCCTCGCCTCCAAGAACAAGGATGCCATTTATTTCTCTCCATGGAGACCAGAGATGTCCAGGCTCACATGATCTCCATAGCAAGAAAATACAACCATATAGAATTAGCAATAATCCGAGCCTCTAGACTAGCACATTTGTCACACCTGGAAGTAATAACAAGAGCTCATTCCCTCACTACCGTTTAACTACATGAAAATATCTATAATATATACCATAAAAAAACACTTAGAACAACCATGGGGTTTCAAATTCCAAGTATAAGGTATGGTATATGGGATAAGATTTTGGGGCTCATGGGTTCATGCATTTTTTTCAGCACTTGAGTAGCTTTTTCATTGTTTTGAGCGCATTACTATTGATGGAAATGTATTTTGTTAGAGTACTCAATGACAGTGGAGCTGCCCATGCGAAGTAGGAAGAGGAGAATCTCATGAACAAAGATGTATGGTAAGTTGAGGTGAGGAATGTGGGTAGCATGTGTTTGTATACTTAATTAGTTGTCCACATTGGATATGATGACTATTTGGGGGTGCTTTTATTCTTATGAGAATGGGAACATAGCACATAAAATTTAAGGAAGAAGAAAATTCATTTGAGGATTCCATGAGGAGCTTCAGGTTGCAAGTGCCTTCTCGGACTATGGAGGAATTACGGGGAGATATGGTGCCATGTCCCCTTTCACCCCTCGTGCTCATTCTCCCCACCAAAATATTTCTACCAGTTCTACTTCTCATGTTGTTACCCTTAAGTAGATATCCCCCAAATCTTCTCAAACAGTTGCCAACACTTTTCATCCTTCATCCTTCGTGTCTCCTTCTATGCTCAGGTATCCTCAGCTCAAGACTCCCAGGACTCTAAGGACACCATGGACTCCTTCCCTTATCTCTCCCAAGTTTTTGAGCCACATTGGGACTCCCAAGAGAAGGGTTTCGACCAATATGAAGACCAATATGGAGGAGGTTGGGCACCTCACCATGCTCAATCCTCAAGATGTGTGGCTCCTCATCATAGACTCTAGGAAAGGGAACACTTACTCTGTAGCATTTCATAATATCAATGCAGGGATTTGATTTCATGCCTTTATTCTTCCAATGCATTGTACATTTTTGGGATGGTATGCATGATGTTATTGATTTCTCTCTTTTTCTCTTTCATTTTTCAATGCTTTTTTTACAGAATTGATTTTTAGGTCCATCAAAATATGATCTAATTTCATATCACATGGATGTATTTTGTAAAATAATTTTAAGTTATTTTAGATTCATATTGACCCTAATCTGTTATACTTAAAAAATGATGAAATTCCTCAGGTTAGAAATCTCAAAGTTTTTACACCCACTTGGTGTGATTAAATCATATTGACACTACTATATCTACCTATGTTATAGAATGTGGCTATCTAGAACGTGTTGGTTTAAAGGAATGTAATGGATAAATACATGGGTTTCCTCTATAGAATGGGTCTCTGTCCAGTGGAGTGAAATGGATAAAAATGTGGGTTGTTGTGAGTTTGTTTCTTCTACAACCACTGTTTTCATTTGCATTTTCTTTTTTCTTTGATATTTGTATTGTGACATTTGTTGATAATTGTACTATGATTTAGAACTAATTTCTATTACTTTTCCATTTAAATAGATCTATCTAAACTCCATAATTCTATATATGTTCAAATAAATATTGTATTTTTAAAATAATAATATTTACGTTTTTGCACTGACTTGATGGAGTGAAATAGTCATTTAAGCTATTGGGATTCAAAATCATTCATATTACTACCGCTTATTGAAATTTATAATTTTCCTTTAAGAGATATGAATATAGAAATTTGTTGGTGTGGGTTTATTCCTTCTGTAGAATTGTTGTGATTTGTGCTCTATTTCCCAAATTCTAGATCTATTCAAATAAATATTAAATTCCTAAAAGTGACCATTTTTATGTTTTTAATTCTTAAAGGTAACAATTTATATATTTTTTCACCCACTTGATGGGGTTAAATAGTCCTTTAGCCTATTTGTATTCAAAATCACTTATATTACTACCTCTACCTTGGTTTTAGAATGTGCCTCTCAGAGCTATGAATACAAAAGTGTGTTGTTGTCGGTTTATTCCTTCTACAAGTTTTCTGTGATTTCTACTTTCTTGTCCATGAATATAAACAGGAGTTTGGGAATAATCTGTATGGGCATAGCATACCTGTGGCAACTCTACACTTCGTGTGTTCTTATCATGCTTCATGAAGATGTTCCCAGGAAATGCTATAAGAAAAATGTGGATCTTATACAAGTTGCATTTGGTAAAAATAACAGATACATTTTCCAATTGGAATCTTCATATCTAGTTTGATTTATTACTAAGCTTAAGCTACATGTATGTTTTAGTTGGATATCAAAATGTGGATTTCTATCTCTAATGCAGAGTCCATACAATCTTCAGTTTTAGGTATAAACATATGAGTTTAGATATATTTGTTGTAGACCTAATAGCTTCAAGTATATATTAATGTTGGATATAATAATCCTATATGGAAGGAATGTATGGATGCCAATTTGTCTTTAAATATTGTAGGGGAGAGGCTTGGTGTATGGTTGACTCTATTTCCAACTGTTTATCTATTAGTCGAGATGGCAACTTCACTGATACTTATTCGTGGAGAGAGAATGAAGTTGTTTTTCCAAATATCTTGTGGCCCAACTTGTGGATCCAATCCACTTACTACAATGGAATGATATTTATTTTTTGTGTCCACTTACTACAGTTGAATGATATTTGGTTTTTGTATCCCTTTCTCATTGTTTTTTCCTAGCTACCTAATCTTAACTCCATTGCAAGACTGTACCTTATAGGTGTTATAATGATAATTACCTAATACACTTGGGCATATCTTATGAAAACCTAAATTCCATGATGGATACTACAACAACATAATTATTGCTTTGACTTCAAGGGTCATGCTATTTCTCTAGAAATACGTGTATTGTGCTTTTGTAGCATCCTAGACTTGTGTTTCCTTATGATTTCTTATCTTTGTCTATATTTTCTAGAGAAGGTTACATGTTGATAGTTCACCTTATCAGTGATGTTTATTTCCTATGAGATTGAATAGGAAGTTGTATCTAAGAATGCAGGCTACTATGCCATCTAGTCTTAAGCATCCTGCCTCTATATCAATGTGGAGAGCAGAAAAAGTTTCTTATTTACATGTGGGAATGTGTGTGTTCCCCATTCCAATTGGAGGTTATTGTTCTTATGGATATTTTGTAAGTGTCAATCACTTGGCTTCTCAAACTTGTATTTGAGTAAAATCATAAATTCTCTGACTTTCTATATCTTATTGATCTAGCTTATGGAAGTAAATCTCATTATACTAATTTATTTCTTCATAGTTTGTTATGCCAAGTTGCAAACAATATATTTTCCTTCAATCCCTTAGGAATCTGCATCATTCAAATTTTTTTGTTAATTGTTTGGTCTCATAATATTCTCATTCATACCAATGTTCATAAACAACACAATCTTTCACCATTATGACGTAACATTGACTTAGTTTAACTAGTGCCATTTTGGAATTGTATGTATGTTACTTAATGGATCCTCTTTTATAACCATATTTAACTTGTATGTAGTTTTCATTTCTTGTGAGATGAACAACAAAAATACAACCATATTCAAGAAAACCATGTTTGAAATTTTTTCCTTGGTAATTGAAGAATTTGGTTCACTTAACCTAGGTGCAGTTTAGGTTGAGGGTTCTTGCATTGATATTGTGGTAAATAGTTGTTGAATACAACTAATTTATCAAACTAGACACATAAGATTCCAATGATCTGACTCCATTCTATGTGCAGATTCTCTACCTGACAATGTTGCCTCTCTATGTTTTGGGGCATATTACTGTCATAGTCCTCTCTTTCATGCGAAATGTATATTTTTTTACTATAAGAGTGTCCTAAAGAATTGTATCCCAATGAATACCTTATTTTATTTTCGTTGTAACATAGTCTTCTTCACTTTTATCAGTGGTTAGGTTGTTGTAATATTTATTAGTTTTTCGTTTAAATTATACCATCAAATGTAGGTTGTTCTAATATTTATGAGTTTTTATTTAACTTATAATAACTTTGAAGCAAGTTACACCAGCCAAACCAATAATCCATGCCCTTGTTGGGTTCATGGTGGATTTCATGTCTTTTATGGCTTAATTTCTCTCTTCATTGTAGTTGAACTTCCCTTTCTGTCTATCTTTGCAGGTATTTTAGGAGGTTTGAATATGCTAGTGAATTTTGCATACCTTCATTTTTATGTGGGGTTGTATTAAGAAAAAATTAAAAGAGCTAAGAAATTTTTAAAATATGGGCATCTTTTGGTTCTTGATGATGCTACGTAGGGTAAAATTAAATATTACAAGTCATGTGAAGGGCAGTTTAAATATAAAACCATCACAAAATAATTCACTAATGCGAAGGGGGAACATCAAATTTAACCCCTAACCCCGTGCATTGTGAAAAAACATGCTGATAGGACATTTTCCAAGTGTTAGAATATTCGTTGGAAAAATTATTCCAATGCGTGATGTCCTATTAGACTGTCTTCTTTCCTTTGATACTTTTTCCTACGCCTACAAGATTTTATGAATATGATCAACACTATTGCAAAACACTGTAATATGTTTCATTCATAAATATTTGACCATTTTCACCTATATAAATACTGAAGAATTGGTCTTTTTCATTGCTGCTATACATGTCAAAATGGTAGGTCAAAGGAGATGTTCCCTAGAATCTTCTGAACTTTATTGAATAATCTCCTCTCTATTTCCATCCTTACCTTTATCTTAAATTTCTTCTCTCGCAACATCTGCATTTCAAATTTCTATTTTTACATCATTACCTTCTTGATTGGTTGCATTAGATGAATGATTCTTTGGGTAAATTTCAATATCAATAGAAGAAGTTCCTGCAATCTTAAATCTCTCAACAGCAACATCAAGGTGCTCCTTCCATGTTGGATCTTCCAATTTGAACTCCACCTATGAGCATTCAAAAAGCATGTTTCCCCAAAATAAATGGATCTGAGATCTCATTATAGTAGTTCGTTATGCTGCTTTGGGAGTGGATTATTCTATCTCCTCAATATAATATCCATCAACCCCAAACAGTTTCCCTTTTTCTTTTCAGGATATCATCCTTCTTGGTTGCATAAGGATCTTTTAACTCATTTGGTGCTATTCTTCTACCTTCTCCAACATTTTAGTTTTAGTCTGCATATTCTCCTTTGAACTATTGAATACTGGATGGTTTCTGAAGAATCCCATATACCAAGATGGACCTTTCTAGCCAAAGCAAGAGAACATCGAAGTTTTTCACTTTCAAAATATTGATGACCCAGTACAAGCAATCCCTCATAGAAGTGAGGTTTTATCCTCAAAGCTTCCTCATACGTTTGTCGATCTTGGGAGTATTGATCACGGACCCAGTCATTTCTAGTCTGAAGTTGTGCCCTAACCAGTTCCTTTGAAGGACTTTCATCCAAAGGAATCTACTTCCTAGCTACACACATATCGGAATTTGACAACGCGAGCACGTCCTAGAACTTGCATGTTGTCATCTCAAAAAGGCATTGGGCTTCTTCGCTAGTCACAGTTTGTGCCAATGCCTTAGAGCATAGCTCCATTCCTAGCTCATAAAGGTACAAGTGAGCATTTGGATGAATGCCTACATGTGTGTGAAACAACTGAGAAAATTCAAATAGTTTGTCATCGATTTCAACTTATTTTGCTTCAATCTCATCCCCATTTTTTTCTTTACAAGTCTCCTCCAAGGATACCTACTTATTAGGTTGTTTTCTTGGGTCTTCTACTATGCTACTATTGATTTCTTGTGATGAACCAGAAGAATTCTACTATGATTTAACATCCACTTCTTGAAAGCCATCTACTAGAGGTTCCTCCTCTTCTTCATTCTAGAAAGCCATATATTGGGGTTCCTCCTCTTCTTCAATCAATCACTCCTGCTCAAGATTCACCTCGACCACATACAACCTCAAAGGATAGTTTGAAAAACTTTGATTAAAAATTCGTTCTTTGTTGTTCAAGCTCCTATTTGTAGTGGAGTTTGTGTTTGGGTCCCTATCCTTTTCTTCTCATCAAGCTGAGCTGCATTAACTTTTGCTAATGTAAGCTCTTTTGTAGTTGTAATAGTCACAAGATGCCCATCCAAATCATTTTATTTTATTAAAACTACATTGTACGAGGAGAATTTATTCCTTAATATTTATCTCAACTCCTTAAATTTGCATTTGTATGGCATTGGACTAAGCCTTATATCAAGGTAAAAACTAATTTCCAATGGCCTCCATTGAATTTCTTCATATTATTTCTTCATCGGCTGATGGGAATGTTTAACCTCGTGACCTTCAGAACCATTAGATCCCATGGATGTTACTCTCGAAGATTCCCTGGAAGATTCCTAGACCGATATCTTTTGTGGTGAAGAAGACCCTTTGGAATACATTGGCAAAGGAGGTTGCTACAAATGGGGCCCATTGGATTCATTACTCTAGTTATCACTGGGAAACCTCTCCTGTTTATTTTTTCTCTTTGGCATAGGTCTAGGAGGTAAAGAGGGCCCCATACTGCCAACAAGAGTTCCTCAAACTATTGATGCCCCCACGATTGCAAGAGAAGTCCCTGAATAGGCAGATACCCTGGGCCTATTTTGCAGGTCTTATTGAGCATCTTGCTTATTCCCAAGAGCAAGATGTAACCTTTTGACAAGTTTTAAGCCATCTTGGTAATTCACATCAACATGCACAAGGGCCTGCACATATTCCATGGCTAATTCTAACATGCCCATAGCCTCATATACTAGTGCCCTTCTAAAAAGAGCCTTTCTAAAATGAGGGTGCACTTCAAGAAAGAATGTACATTCATTAACAAAAATTCCATACTTAACAGGCTTCATCTGCATCAGGCATGTTGCTTAGTTGCTCTGGAATATTCGACGGTCCGGGTGATTCCTATGATAAGTTTTCGAGCCTTTTCATACTATTCCAAAGCATCCACATATAACCTCAAAGGATCATTTGAAAAACTTTGATTATAAATTCATTCTTTGTTGTTCAAGCCCCCATTTGCAGAGGAGGATGTGTTTGAGTCCCTGTCCTTTTCTTCTCAGCAAGATGAGCTGGAGCAACTTATGCCAATCTATATATCTTATGTAGTTGTAATAGTCATAAGGTCCCCATCCAAATCATTATATTTTATTAAAACTGCCTTGGATGAGGAGACCTGTTTCCTCATTGTTTCTCTCGAATCGTTAAATTTGCATTTGTTTGGCATTCAACTAAGCCTTATATCATGGTAAAAAAAAAATCAATAGCCTCCAATGAATTTCTTCCTGTTCTTTCTTCATAAGTTGATGGGGATGTTTAACCTCGTGAACTTGAGAACCATTAGATTCCATGGATATTACTCTGGAGGATGCCCTGGAAGATTCCAAGACCGAGGTCTTTTGCGGTGAAGAAGACCCTTTGGATACATTGGCAGGGGAGGTTCCTACAAAGTGACCCCAATGGATTGATTCCTCTAGTTATCACCAGGATGCCTCTCCTATTTATTTTTATTCTTTGGCATAGTTCTAGTAGGTAAACAAGGTCCCATACTGCCAACAAGAGTTCCTGAAACTATTGATGCCCCCACGGCTGCAAGAAAAGTCCCTGAATAGGCAGGCACCATGGGACTATTTTGCAGGTCTTGCTGAGCATCTTGCTTGTTCCCAAGAGAAAGACGTAACATTACAAGTTCCAAACCATCCTGGTGATTCACATCAACCTGGAGAAGGGCCTGCACATCTTGAATGGATAACTCTATCCTGTCCATAGCCTCATCTGTCAGTGCCCTTCTAAAAAAGAGCCATGCTAAAATGAGGGCGCACTTCAAGAGAGAGTGTACATTCATTAACAACACTTTCATACTAAATAGGATTCATCTACATAAGGCATGTTTATAAGTCTCTATGGAAGATTGCATGGTTCAGGTGACTCCTACTATAAGATTGACAGCCTCTTCATATTATTCGAAAGCATCCACAGTCTCTGTTTTGGAATCTTTTGTGGCCTTCCTCTTTGAGCTTGTGTGCCCTATTGAGGAAGACTGATGGATCGAGATCCACTTTACTTCTAGTGATGACTCCATATCTATCAGTAGTAGCAACTTCCCCTGTGCCTTTCTTTTTCCTCCCCCCAGGCTTTCCCATCAAATATTCTGAGCAAAGAGAAATATATCTCAACCAATAATGTGAACATTCTTAGATTATATTTTCTCTTTGTACTTGATAATGCCTCACAAAGGTTTCCTTTTGTGCCGAATAACATTTTTTCAGCCTATCCCAACTGAGCTAAATTTCACAATACTTCTCAATCTCCCAAGAAATGGATCTATATTTTCATTCCATCACTAGATACTTTTACGAGCTACTATTTCCTCCACATACTAGTTTCAACTGGGAAAAGATCAGTGTGTATAGTCCCAACAAAGGAGGACTTGTCGAGACTTCTAACTAGTTTCAACCATTAATTTCCTCTCTAACCTATCCACTATTGAGTGAAAGCCAATATTGCCAAACTTACAAATCTTAATGCTAATGTGCATGCCATTCTAAATTAGAGATACAAACTATACATAAAAGTTGCAACTCATGAAGTTTGAATTTTGATCACGACCCATCATAGAATGAAAATTAATCCAAATCTATTGGAGATCTAAGTCATCTTGAACTAAGATGTATTTCCACTGGATAATTCATACTAAAACACAATTTTTGCAGAGAAGAGTAATATTCAATTTTGTTGAAAATCCTCTACATCTCATTCTAATGATGAAAAAATTATTATGAATTTTCAACTTATTTCCAAGTATAATATTATATTAAAATACGTAAGATTATCTCTTCCAAAATTTACCATTGTAAATGCTAAACATAAGAATCTAAAGGTCGTCTCAATATGAATCAGGATAGGAAGGCTTGTACAATTATGCCAAACGAAGGTTTGAACAAAATCCAATCCCATTCAATGTCTGTTGACAGCTGAAATTTAAACGTGTGGATATGAGCCTCATTAAACTTACAAAAATAGTTCACACAACCAATATTATAAAATTATCTCGTGTGGGCTATGGTTGAGCACTACATCACATTGTGTCTTTTTCTTAGTTGCAGACTTTGAATAGATGTTGAGGTGCTTGGATTAAAAACATCTAGTTAGTTGACTCCCAACAATATAAAAAATTTCTTCAAGACATTTTCTATATGTGAAAGGTCTCTCAACCCATATCTTTCAACTAATATGAGAACATGCCAAAAAATGATATTTTCATTCATAGTAGAACGTTCATTACGACCCATATTATTGAGCTCTCAATAAGAAGATGTTCCAATTCAAAACTAGAGATAGGAAAAAATCAAATAGGAGCTTAGAAATGAGAGAGGTGGTATTTGGAAACATAATTCCTTCCTTTTTTAATTTTATTATTCCTCAAGAGGCCTTGAATTGCTGCTAAGAGAGTTGAAGCTCTATACTTTGTATATTTATCCTGCAATAATTTGTCACTTCAGATTCTTTGTTTTTCTGTATATAATGTTGAGTGACACAAGTGTAGAATAAGTGAAAGATCAAGTTCTCACGTTATAAATTGAGTCAATTATTGAATGTTTAGCAATAGAAATTTGGAACTATCTACTATCAATGAAGTGGTTATTGTGAAGAAAATTAATTACAATACAACAGAGGTATATTGTTGATGTGTGTAAATGATTCTTGTATTCACTATTGAGAAATGCAGCGTGAGAAAGATCATCTCAGATACGTTTCAGTGTGAACATGTGGGAAATAGTTCAAGACACTTCACTGGTGCCCACCTTGGAAAAATGGTCATTAATTCCTTCTTGTAATTTCACTTAAAAAATAAAAATAAAATTTAAATTCTAATATTTTGAATATTTATGGATTTAAATTAAATGTCAAACCAACTCCAAGGATGCAAGGAAATGTTGAACTTTCTAATTACACAGAAGTTGAGTCCTATTGAAGGCAGCATGAGGTTTCAACCCAAGTATCCTTTTAATTTATAATTTTCTTTCACAGCTCTAAAAGTCATTTGTGTTTCAAGTTATATACTTTTGTACATTTGTTTATGGAGGCAGATTTGACTAATTTTATCAAATAGAACACATGATTTTGTTCTTGTAAGAATTTCCAATGGTTTGGGTGATGATTTGGATATTTTCTCAAAGCATTTCTCACTACTTGAGTTTTTTTTCACATTCATTTTGCAAATTCTCTTCTAGATTTGTAAGATTGTTTTTGTTATACTAATAGTGGGAATGTAGACTAGATTGGTAGGGGAGGGGTTGTCACTATGTACAGTATTGTGACATTGATATATGGATTTTTCTTGCAAACATTTATCATTTGACTTTTTATAAATGGGTAGGTTGTGCTCAAGGTGATAATATTCCTACTCCTTTTATGGAATTTAACCAAACAGGATTTCCATGAGAGATTCTTCGAGATGTAAGATTGTCTACTTTCTCATTATTTCAATTGCAACTGAGAAATTTGTAGGTTCATTGTGTCTCTTCTCTTCTATACACGAGTTACATTATTATTTATCTTGGTTTCTGCAATTATTATTAGCAGCTCTGTTTTTATGTGAGAAACATCCTAGTTACTTGTTAGCTAGGATGACAAGATACAATCCATTATGTGTTTAGTGGCAAAATCAGTTATCTTTTATCCATTGTACTTGTTATAGGTATGATATTTTCTCTAGAGAGGAGCATATGTTGTAGGTTGTACTGCTATACAACATAAACACTGAGCCTCCCTACTCTCTTATTCTACCTTCATATAGTTGGGGTTTATTTGTTGGGTTCAATTTTTTAGGGTGGATTTCAAGTCATAGGATGAGTTTATGACTGCTAATGTTTTTGGGCTAGCTATATATCTTGTGAAGAATCCCAATGTTTCTATCATAGTTTTCTTCATCAAGCAATTGTGGTAATGGAAATGCTTCTTCTTTGTTATTGATATATTCAGTTTTGTAATGCTTTTGGATACAATGAATGATGTGATGCATTTAGAGTATGCAGGCTAATTTGTGATATAAATTTTCTGATATTGTTTCAAATGTTGGACTTTTGAGCTACAAAATGCAGGATTCTCCTCCCCCACTCCAATATGAGTACAATCATGGCCTCTTTCTATGAAAAATGAGGACATAGTAGTCATTTCCAAAATAAGTTCTAGGAAAACATTAATTTATCTTTTACCTGCATTTGATCATCTTCGACGCCACTATAACAACATTCGGATGAGCTAGAGTACTTGTTTTGGCACTAAAATGACATATTTCAACTCAAATACAAGAGGAAGTGATGACATCGTGATGCAACCAAAAATGATAGAAAGCTTTTCAGAATTGTAACATTCAATTATTTATACATATTTACGTGCCCGACATTCCACTTTTCACTTGTTTCTCTCCATTACACTCAAAATGGGTGTTTTTGCATCTCACACAGATATGCTCTTTCACGCATTTCCAATGCAACCATGTTTCCACAGTTTTGTTCCTTTTTAATGGTGTCTTTATCTAGAAGACCACTTTATGGGCACATTGTGGTGTCCATGTCTTCATACAAACCAACGTATTCTAGTTTGAACTGAGGAAATAAAATATTAATTCATCTGACCTCAGGAATCTTTATGTCTAGAGGTAATTCCCATACCATACCCATTTCTGAAAAGGAATTATGCCCTCTCCTTCAGAAATCAATGGAACCCTTGCACAATTCAAAAAAAATGAGGCTCTAAGTCTTTGCACAGATTTTTTATTTCATAATTCCAACAAAAATTAGAGTTATCAAAACCATTAACTGAAATGTCCAGCAAGACATCAAGATGCCACACTTTTTAGAAAATCAAGTTAATGTTGGAATTGTAAAATGCCAATGCATTCCTATACATATGTTGCAATGGATCTCAAACCATTCAATGATTTTCCAACATCAATCTCATTCCTGGCATTAAATCATATACAACACGAATTTCCCTCCAATGCACATCTATTGGATGATCGCTTTTTCATATCCATTTCTATGATCAACAAGCATCAGAAGAAAAAACTCTTCAATGATCAAAAAACAACTTCTCCATCACAACTCACAAGGACATTATACGTTATGACATTCAAGTTATATACCTAAAACTTTATTGCAAAGATCACAAATTTACTATCCTCTCTGAGTCCATCTCACATTTCCAAGACTCATATGTCTAACTGGAACAGTAGGCATCCTTTGAAGGTTTTCCTCTCAAACTTATAGTATATAGGTTTCTCTTCCTATATGCTAGTATTTTATCTCATAATTCCTAGCTATCAAATCATACCCTTCTCCTCTTTAAGTCTTCACTTCATTTTCTTGTGCCCATTTCATGTAAACGGATATTTCAATTGATTCACAATGGTTACAAAATTAACCTAGTCCATTTCATTACGTTTTTTCTGCAATTCCAACACCATCAACTTATGAGTTCTACTCTAATTATACCAGGGTAATTCTATACATATCATCATCTTCTTGAATTC
Organism: Pinus tabuliformis; assembly: GCA_031772625.1. Lineage (NCBI taxonomy): Eukaryota > Viridiplantae > Streptophyta > Pinopsida > Pinales > Pinaceae > Pinus > Pinus tabuliformis. The sequence continues at coordinate 290,020,121 of CM062815.1, read as the reverse complement.
CCAAATGAATCTTTCTTCTATCTCTGTTTGAAATAGAGATTCCCCATGCATGCAACTTAATGTTTGAAATAGAGAAGTCAAAAAACAAACCCATTTGAGAAGAATTGGCGCTGAACCTTGGGTCCGAATTTCAGATCATTTCGCGAAATATTTTCGGAGATATGATCTGAGGAAGTTGGTGTTTTTGCAGACTCCTGGATTACATTCAAAACAGGTGACCTGGGGAAAATCGTCATAACTTTCTCTCTGAGGATCGGATTGAAATTTCGTAAAAAGGTACAGAAAGAGGACGGACTGTAGTTTTTGATATGCATGATTCAGATCCAAAGGTCGAAACAGTGACTCGTGGCACGTCGTACAAGTTCGCTCTACTGAACTAGTTTGTAAGCAAGTCACTGTGGGAGATTTAACATAACTCTTCCTTGGAGAATCAAATTTGGGTCACACTTGTGGCATTGGAAAGAGGACACAGAGGGCTACTACAGCTCACAAATTCAGAAGTAGATGATTGGAAAGTACAAATATACATCAGAGGCAATATCGAGCTCCTACAAAGTGAAAAAAGGGTGTGTAGATTTTCTTAAATTTTTGCTTAAGCTTGATTTGAAAATTTATTTTGAAGGAATTCAAAGGGCATAGTAGAGAATTATTATCAGTAACTGATGCCCCGAGGAAATAAAATGCAAACACCTAATAAGGAACCTGAAAGCTCTAGCATGACTCATGAAGAAGAGGAAGAAATGAAACATGATATATCAAAATTACAAGACCAAGTGCAACAACTGTCCCTTGCACAAAAAGGAACAGAATCTAAGATGGATGGTTTAAAGAAAGATGTAGAAGCTAAGATGGCGGGTTTAAAGAAAGGTGTAGAAGCTAAGATGGACTATTTAAAGAAAGGCGTAGAAGCTAAGATGATTGACGTGGAAGCTAAGATGGATGATTTAAAGATAGATTTGAAGACAGACATGGACGAATTGAAGATAAATATGAATAAGTTGCTACAAGAAATAGTCCCTAAGGGTGAAAGGGTACTAAAGGAAACTCATGATGAGAACAAAAGAAATGTTAATCATGATTCCATAGACTCTAATGTTGGATCAAAGACTCACCATGTTCCAAAAATCGATATGAGGAAGTTTGATGGCAAGGATCCTGCCACATGGATATTACAGATGGAGCAATTCTTCGAGCTCAATAATGTGCAAAACACACAAAAGGTACGTATGGCAACTTTATATTTTGAACCAAATCAGTTTGTATGGTATCAATGGCTTTGTTCTCGTAAATAGTTTATCACTTGGGCAATTTTTACGGAAGAATTGATAGCACATTATGAGGATACAAAAAACAACACTTTTTTTAGCCAATTGATAAGTCTCAAACAAAAGGGTTCAATAATGGAGCACATTGAGGAGTTCCAAAAATTGAACATAAGGGTAAAAGATATTTTAGAGGAGCATAGGATTGATGTGTTCATAGGGTCTTTAAAGGATAATATCCAACATGATGTGCGCCTTTGGGAACCTGATTCATTAGAGAAGGCATTCAGGTTAGCAAGAAAAATGGAAAGCAAAATTATGGCAACTAGGAAGCATACCATTCACAACTATAAAGACGGAAGTGTTGTTTCCCATAGTCTTCCACAACCTACAAGGTTGACACCACAACAATTGGAAGAAAAAAGAGCAAAAGGGCTTTGTTACAATTGTGATAGCAAATACACAAAAGGTCATAAGTGTGCTGAGAAGAAATTATTCTACATAGATTGTGAAGAGGAAGAAGAAAAGGAGCAAGAAAGGTCAAAAGAAGAGGATATATTTCAGGAACAAAGCCTAGATGAAGAAAAAATAAATCCGACCATATCTTGTAATGCATTGGCAGGAATTACCACTCCTCAAACCATCAAGATAGAAGGACAAATCAAGAAGAAAAAGGTAATAGTGTTGATTGATTCAGGAAGCACCCACAATTTTATTCATTGTAGGGTAGCAAAAGAATTGAATTGCTTCCTATATCCAGCACCAGAGTGTCAAGTGATGATTGCAAATGGAGGAACAATAAATTGTTCTGGAAAGTGCCATAATATCAAGCTATCCATGGGAGAATATGTATTGACTAGCCCAATGCTTTCCATTCCAATGGGAGGTGTTGATGTTGTACTAGGAGTCCAATGGCTACAATCCTTGGGTACAATAGCTTTTAATTTTCAAGAACTTTTCATGAAATTTTCTATGGAAGGAAAGGAAGTTGAATTAAGGGGTATTGCAGGGAAACCAGGAAAGATAATCAGCTCTAATGGCATGACAAAGCTTCTAAAAAAGGAGCAAAGAGGTGTAATTGCACAATTATGTTCGCTAGATGTTTCCACATTGGAATCATCTATTTCTCCAGATCTCCAAAAAGTCCTGGACAATCATTCCAAGGTATTTGAGACTCCCAAAGGTCTCCCACCTATGCGTGATCATGATCATGCTATTCATCTGATTCCAGGAAGTGTTCCTCCAAACATCAGGCCGTACAGATATCCATATGTCCAAAAAGTGAAATTGAACGTATGGTTGCAGAAATGCTAGAGGCTGGTATAATTCAACCAAGTCAAAGTTCTTTCTCAGCTCCAGTAGTATTGGTGCACAAGAAGGATGGATCATGGCGCATGTGTCCAGATTATAGGGAGCTCAACAAGCTCACTATTAAAGATAAGTTCCCCATTCCTGTCATTGATGAATTACTGGATGAATTGCATGGATCAATTTACTTCACCAAGTTGGATCTTCGTTCGGGATATCATCAAATCAGAATGAAGATTGAAGACATTTTAAAACGACATTTAGAACTCATGAGGGTCATTATGAATTTTTGGTCATGCCTTTTGGCCTTACCAATGCACCTTCAACATTTCAAGGTTTGATGAATTCAATTTTCAAACCATTCCTTAGAAAATTTGTGTTAGTATTTTTTGATGATATACTAATCTACAGCAAGTCTTGGAAGGATCATGTTGAACATGTTGACAAGGTGCTACAACTATTGGAGGAGAAACAATTATATGCAAAAAGATCCAAATGTTTCTTTGGAGTCCAGGAGGTGGAATATTTGGGTCATATTGTATCTCATGAAGGAGTTAAGGTAGACCCTAGCAAAATTAAAGCCATTAAGGAATGGAAAATCCCCACATCCATAAAGCATCTGCGAGGATTTCTTGGGTTGACAGGGTATTATCGCAAGTTCGTTAAGAATTATGGGAGAATAGCAGCACCTCTAACAACATTATTGAAGAAAGATTCATTTTCATGGACTCCGGAAGCAACAAAGGCCTTTAAACATCTTAAAGAGGCAATGTGCCAAGCACCGGTCTTAGCTACACCGGACTTCACAAAAACCTTTATTGTGGAATGTGATGCTTCAGGAAATGGAATTGGTGCTGTTCTAATGCAAGATGAAAGACCCATTGCTTTTGAAAGTCGTCCAATCAAGGGAAAGTTTTTAAGCAAAGCTATTTATGAGAAGGAAATGTTGGCAATACTCCATGCACTTAAGAAATGGCGACCCTACCTAATGGGAAGACACTTCAAGGTAAAAACGGATCATGATAGCCTTAAATACTTTTTAGAACAAAGATTATCCTCTGAAGAGCAACAAAAGTGGGTCACAAAGATGTTGGGTTATGACTTTGAAATCATCTACAAAAAGGGAAGCAAAATGTGGTGGCAGATGCACTCTCAAGAAAGGATGAGGATGTGGAAGCATTGTTGTGTGCCATTTCTATTATCCAACCAGATTGGATAAACGAAGCAAAGGAGGAATGGAAGAATGACGAAGAAGTGTGGGCACTTATTCGAAAGCTACAACAAGATTCCAGTACTTCTGATACATTTAGCTGGCAAAATGATTCGTTATGGTACAAAGATCGCTTATACCTCTGTAAGAATTCCCAGCTAAAACAAAAGATTCTTATGGAATTGCACACTTCTCCCTTAGGAGGGCACTCAGGATTTTTAAAAACTTACCACAGGGTTAAGAAGGAATTTTTTTGGGATGGCCTTAAATCAGATATTCAAAAGTTTGTGGCGGAATGTTTGGTTTGCCAACAAAATAAAGTTGAAACAATTAAGACACCGGGTCTATTACAACCTTTATCCATTCCAAGCCAACGTTGGGAGGAGGTTTCAATGGATTTTATCACAGGTTTACCCAAGTCTGAGGGAAAGAGTGTCATCATGGTGGTAGTTGACAGACTTACCAAGTATGCACACTTTTGTGCATTATCACATCCATTTAAAGCCAGTACAATTTCTACTGCATTTATGGAAACAGTTCAAAAGCTACATGGAAACCCAAAGATTATTGTAAGTGACAGAGATCCCATTTTCACTGGAAATTTTTGGACAGAATTATTTTCTTGTCTTGGTACTCAGTTAGCTCATAGCTCATCTTATCATCCTCAATCTGATGGGCAAACTGAGATAGTAAACAAATGTTTGGAAGGATATCTTCGTTGCTTTGTATCTGATAAACAGACACAATGGGTCAAATGGTTGCCTCTGGCTGAATGGTGGTATAACACTTCCTTCCATACAGCAACAAAAATGACCCCATTTATGGCACTTTATGGGTATCAACCACCATCAATCACATCATATTTAAGAGAAAATTCTAAGGTTCAGGCAGTGGAACATCACATCGAACATCAACAACAAGTCCTCCAACTCTTAAAGGATAACCTCGTGTTGGCACAAAATAGAATGAAACAACAGGCAGATCAACATCGCAGTGAAAGAAGTTTTGATGTAGGTGATTGGGTATTCCTACGGCTACAACCATATAAGAAAATGTCCCTAAAGCAAGCTAAGAAGGATAATAAATTATCACCAAAGTATTATGGTCCGTACAAGGTGTTGGAAAAGATTGGTACTATGGCATACAAATTGGAGCTTCCTGCAGCTTCTCGATTGCACCCAGTTTTCCATGTTTCATGTTTAAAGAAGGTTATAGGCAACAAGCTCCCAGTTCAAACAATATTGCCAGAACTTGACGAGGAAGGAAAAATTATATTGGAACCGGAAGCAGTCACAGAAACAAGAACTCGACAGCTACGAAATCGATCAATTTCAGAGTATCTTATCAAGTGGAAGAACTTATCCGCTGAAGATTCCACATGGGAGGATGAGAATTTTATGCAGAAGTATCCAGAACTGCTCAAGCGTTGAGGACAACACTTTTTTGAAGGAGAGGGGCATGTTGGGTCCCTATAATACTAGTGATTACCCCATTACTATTGTAGTTATACCCCTTATTTATATTGTGGTGCCCCTATTACCCCCATATTGTTATTTCTGTGCCCCATAGAATCCCTCTATTGTTATTTTTGTGGCTTTATATTATTATTGTTAGGTCAGTTGGATTATATTGTGACTCCTTAGACTCCTATATATAGAAAGGAGGTTTTGTCATTTGTATCATCCAAGAATTGTTCATTTATGTAATGTAAAGGAGGTTGCCCCCTCGAAGAGGCTGAACTCTAAGGCGTGGATCTATCTTTTCTATCTTTTCTTGAGCTGGTTTCATAACAATTTCATTCTCCAAGAAAGAGTTATGCCCAATCTCCTAAGATGACCTGATTATATAATGTTTCAGTAGAGAGAACTTGTATGATGTGCCATATGTCACTGTTTCGACCATCGAATCTGAAAACTATGCATAGAAAACTACAATCCATCCTCTTTCTATAACTTCTAACAAAATTTCAATTTGTTGCTTAGACAGAAATTTATGGCGATTTTCCCAAGGTTACCTATTTAGGATGTAATTCAGGAGTCTACAAAAACCCTAACTTCCTAAAATCATATATTTGAAAATGTAGCGAGATAAGATCTGAAATTCAGAACCAAGACTCAAAATGATTTCTTCTCAAATGGATTTTTTATTTAGCTTCTGAAACTTCGTAGTGAAAAGGTTATAGCTAGAATATTATGATGATTTGCTTTAGATGAAATTCTGGATCTTACAAAAACCCTCACTTCCTCAAATCATATCTCCGAAAATATAGTGATACAAGATCTTAAATTCAGATGCTTGGTTCAAAAAGATTTCTTCTCAAATGGGTTTTGTTTGTAGCTTTTGAAACATCAAAAAAGAAAATTATATCAAAAACACCATGATGACCTATCTCGAGCAGCGAAACCCTAGAATTCAAAGCTTTGATACCAAATGTTATGAAACCAGCTCATAAAAAGATAGAAAATAATAGATAAATGCCTTAGAAATAAGCCTCTTTGAAGGGGCAACCTCCTTTACACTACGCAAATGAACAATTCTTAGATGATACAAATGACAACACATCCTTTCTATATATAGGAGTCTAAGGGGTCATAATATAATCAGAGCCAACATAACACTAATAATGTAAGGGCACAATAACAACAATCATGGGCTTCTATGGGGCACAATAATAACAATATGGGGACTACAAGGGCACAACAATATAATAAGGTGGTTGTACTAATAAAAATATGGGGTTACAATAGTAGTATAGGGACCTAACAAGTGCCCTTGTTGTATATCCATTTTAGATTACTTTTCTTGATCTTTAAGTTGAACTAAAACCTTGTGGTCATAGCCTTAGATGTCCTCTACACCTTAGAACCTTTAAACCAACAAAAAATTTCCTCCAAGATACCTTAAAATGAAATCTCCCAAAGGAACTCCTAGAAGCATAGCATCTACCTTAAAATAGTGGCAGAAGTGTGTAAAACAATATGTTTTTTACCCTTTCTAACAAAATTAGAAGATGACATGGAAAATCAAGCACATATATATCTTGTAGGGGTTAAGATCCATCAAACCATGTAATCCACTTGTCATTTGGAGGCTCTAAGGAAAATCACAGTGCTGGGGTGCTATGCTTCTATAAAACTAAACTTTCTAGAATTGACCCAAAATTCAAAATTGAGCAATTTTTTTCAAAATTTGTTGAAATTTCATGTTTATCATCTCTCAGTGATTCCATGGACAACTAGAGATGCATCTGCCAGAAAATCTAAGCTAACCCTCTTCTTTACTTTAGTTAGGGTTTCCTTTGGCTTCCTCTTCATATTCTTAACCCTAATTTTGAAAATCCAATTCTTGGTGTAGCAGTGTCTAGCCATGTCCCTTTGCAGGTTTTTGTCTTTGTTTTCCTTCCTCATGAGCTTATCCAAGTGCTAATTGACCTTCTCAAGCAAATATTCCCTATCCTTACCAATGTTTGTAGCTATAGGGTCAACAGGGTCTTTTTATGCTGATGAGGTAAATGGCTCCTTGTCTTTCTCTAACTCTATTGCTATCATGTCATCTGTGTCTTCATGGATTTGAGGAGGATGTGACTGATCCTTTTGTCTAGCTGTTGATATTTTTTTTAGCCTCCTTGGATGCTACTAGACTTCTTTATCCTCTAGCTCTTCTACCTCTATGATTAGCTTGCCTTTATTCTTCTTTGCCACTAAATTTGCTTTATTTGATGAAGCATGATCTCCTTTAGGCTTACTTTGCAACAAAAAAAATATCTTGAGTTTCCTATTCTCCTGCTGCAAAAATGACACAATGATGCTTTCTTTTGCCAAGTCATCCTTAAGTCCTCTAATTTATGACTCTTTCTCTATGATTATCTCTTCAGCTGATTTATTTTCCTCATGCTGGGCTAGGTCAGCCATGTCAAATTCAATAGGTCTCTCCTCTTCATTATGCTATGGTGCATCATAGTGTTGGGTTAAACTCTTTCATCACTGATAGTCATCCTAGGTTGCATTTTAGCTTGAGCCTTAGTTCTAGGTCTATGCATGTCAACTCTCTCGGGAGCAAACACTAGTCTTGTGCCTCTCCTATAAGTCTTTGTCACTGATGGCCTACTTGATGAGCCAACCTCTTGAGACGTAGATGGTGACTATGGTGGTGATGTGACTCCTAAATGGTTTTGATGATATGACATAATAATGACACCAAATGGATATCTAAAGCCATGAATAAAGACCTTTGGACCTTTGCAGTATGCATGATAATGATATGATGACATTCAATGATGATCAAGACACTCTTTGATGACTTATTTCAAGGAATTATGACAACGCCATGACAACATTTTATGACCTTGAGTATGGAGGGAGTAGTAATGACCTGGAAACTGACCAATGATCAAATTTTATTAGAAAATATAACAATTTGGCCTAATGACCCTATCAACTAACATTGAAAGAGTACATTGGATCACTGGTGACTCATAAACACTAACAATGCCTTTCCTACTAAAGATGATTGCTATGCAAGCATCGGAGAAAAAAGTATCTGATGTGATAGGGAAAAACTAACACTCCCTCTTTGTGAAAAAAGTGTTATTGACCAAATCAAATCTCTCCTTCTATGTCCTCAAACTTCTCTTTGGCTATGGGCTTCATCATTATTTTGACCATCTGTGAAGTTGAAGAATATAACCTTGGATCATTGTTTCCTTTTGTACTTTGAAATATCTTTAAAATCTTCAAGGTGTAAATCCCTTGTACAAGGAAAAATTCATAAAAAACCTACCAACCTCTTATGTCCTTCATGTCAACTTCACTAGTCAATATCTTCTTACACCACGAACATGATTTGTTTAGAAATTCCAACAATGATAAACTCATTTGTATATAGGGCCAAGATAAATGGATCAAATCTATCAAATAAAGAAGTAAAATCTACACTAAATCTAGACATATTTCTCTTAATTTTCACTCACAAACATCACGATTTTTATTTTTATTAAATGTTTTGTAACAAAAACACCTTAATCGATCTATTTTTGTAGGAATTTCAAATGCAATAGACTTAACTAACCTGTTTCTTCCCAAATTGCAGTCCTTAAATTGTATGAACTATTTCTCTTTGCATCATTTTATGATCAATGTAATATGCACACATGATTAAGGGTGGGATCATAGGAGTTGGACATTACTTGACTTGGTATAGTAAATGATGAAAAATGCACAAAAAACATGTGTCACTGTCAAATTTATATAAAGAGAATGAAAATGTGCAGTTTATTTAATTCTAGTAGTTGGTGATTTTGATATTGATTTTTTTACATATGCTTCCTTAATACTCTAGTGTCAAGAATCTACCACCTATTTAGGGATACTACATACACTGTACAACCACTTGGTTTGAATAAATGATCCTTTGGGTAGATCAAAGGTCCCTTTACAGGTGGTGCATTGGCCAGTTCTTTTGAGGATTTAACCTTGGTGTGGTCCTCAACAATGACTGCTTTCAATGACCTGCCTTGCCTTTAATGATTGATATTGGAATTTTTGGTCATGAACTATTTAATGATGTATTTTATTAGTTTGGTCATTGGTGATGAATCCCATTAGTTATACCTTGTGAGTATATGTGTGTGTCAGGGATCTCATGCCCCTTGAATGGTCTAGCTATACCAGGAAGTGGACACTATTATTCCTTAAATTAATTGAAGGATTTTCCATTTGAATTTTGAGATGTTGGCTCTCTTTTTTTATAGTAGATTCAATATCATCCTTAAACCAAAATTTTCTTTTACACAGGGAAACTTCGGGTTATGAAATTTCAAGCCTATTCAAAAGATAAAATACTGAAGACACTCTAGCAAAGGCTAATGGTAATTCATTATTATTTGATTGGAGTTTCCATTTAGAAGTTGATTGAAATTTATATATGATAGCCTACCATTTTATCAATAATTCTAGAAACCATCCAATGAGCCACTAGCATAGACCCTTCCCATATTTCCTAATGTGAATTTGCTGGAATTTAGATTTCATAGTGGTGGCTAATCCCTTTTGATGTGTTTGGAATTATTCCTTAATTAGGGCCTTGAAACCAATTTTATTCATTCTATGATAGTTATTTAAGGGTGTGTAATTTGATCATTTTGATTTTAATTTTCCCTTATTTCACAAGAAATAGCTCATTAAAACACTAACTCATAGACCCCATCTACCCAATAAAAATTCTAGGCTCTAATCTCACTTCCCAACCACATAAAAACCATAAAATCAACTTATAGTATTATATATCACAATCTAGATTTGCAGATAAGTCTAAGAAAACTCACTTATGTCCACCATATTTATTAGATTTCTTTATGTTTGGTAGATATTAAATTTATTTCAATATTTTATATTAAAAAATGATACTAGTTTCTAGTGTCTCTCTTGCATTTTCACTTTATTTTATCTCGTTTCTTAGGCATACATTTAACTTCTAGGTAGACACTTGTTTCTTTATGTTTTCCTCCTTTCAATATCATTCTAGGAGTTTCTTTAACACTCTGACTTTGCATTTATACTAGATTTACCATTTTAGTCCCATTTACCTACTTTTGGGGTCTTTATTGGACATTAGTAAAATCATATTATCTTATCTACCATTATCTGGTAGTCCATGCATCTCTTGTGGCCACCTTAATCTTATGCATGCAACATCCCCATCCTATTCTTGTGGAATGATTGTCTGCCACTGATATCTTTATCAGTATCACTGTTTATTTGTTTCTTTAGTCATATCCATCTTTTTCAATGGCTACTTTGTTTGATTGTATTTGAAATTGATCAATATCATCTTGTTCTCATACCACCTTCCATGTCGCATTTCACAGTGGACACATGAATGGGGAAACAGGGATCATCCGTTCTTTCCATTCCATGAAATTATGCTCATTAAATTTATGATCAGGCTTCAACATAAACTTCAAGAGTTTTATCATTTTTTCCATGAAAGAAATAAATAACAGGCTCCCATATAGTAAAAATATACTTCAAATAGAGATATAAATACATCAACCTCCAAACTATTCTATCATCTAAAATTTGTTATGCTCACACATCCCAAAGAATTTTAATTTTCTTCTATACCAAAAAAAAAAAAATATGGGATCTTTATCTCTAAACTCCAAATTTTGTCTTGCCAACTATAGGTGACTGCCTTGATTTTCATACTCATAATTTCTTAATTTATGTGGTCATAATTTTTCAATTTCGAAACACAATGTTTTTGTTTGTGCCTATCTTGGGGTCTATACATGTCCTTTATGCACATCTGGTCTATTACATCTTCTATTTATTGTGTTCCCATAAGGTATTCCAATGGTAAATCATGTGCGTTCATGGTTTTCACAGCCTGGTCGCGACCTAACAATGTGCACTTATCATGCATTGTTTTGGGATTTTTCCTAGTGTATTTTGGAATCTTGTATGCACAGGGTTGTAGGAACCATCCCCCCTAGTCTAGAGGCTTAAACCTTGCTTCAAACCAAACTGTTGTAAAATCACCAAGTAATCCTAGTCTGACATACGATTCAAGCACACTTCCCATAATAATGGTGTAATGAAGAGATTCCCAAAGAACTTGATGGGCCAATGGATGCCATAAATTAAAATGCAAAGAAACTGTGATTGTTGGGACTCAACATCATGCACCACACATAATCCTAATGATTGTTCCCTACTCCCTAGGAATGGGCAGAAATATGCATAGGGAAACATGGAATTGTGAATGAGTGATGATTCTAAATCAACCTACCTATCTAGGAAGAAAAAATTAATAATATTCTTGGTGCTTAAGGATTGATACTATGGTTTATATGTTTGTTCTTTTTAGTTTAAAGAAAATATACTGAAATAGTGAAAATTAATCATACTACTCAACATTATGCTTCTGTTGAAGATCATGGAAGCTTCTGTGTTTCAAAAAGAAATTAATGCCTCTAGTCCTTTATAAGCGTTGTAGATTAAGATTTAACACATTAAATTGGGGCAATCATAACAATGTGAAAATGATTGTAAAGGAAAAACCACAAGCAAGGCTGAATGTGATTTGGATGTATTCTGCATGGTTAGGGATAGTTGTTTTTCCTATTGATATGTACAAGTAAAGGGAGTATGGATAGTTAAGAACTAAGATTGGGAGGTTTCATAATATTATGAGTTCTGAGATGTTGTTGATGTTAGTAGGTAAGATATACTGCACGTATGTTTGTTAGATCAATGTCACATTTTATAAGGTAAAAAAGAGCACACACTTATCAACATATAATATTATAGATCGTAATATATGGAGTTGTGGACTTGACAGTTGAGAGGGACTTTCATATTTCTTATGACCTCCTTTGAGGCTATGACCTTGACTACACCTATTGGGTGGGATCACAGTTTTTGGTTTTCAATGTTCTCATGTGTTTCTATGGTCATTTGGCTAGTGGATTGCCTCCCCATTTTCAGGTCTACTTTGGATGTTCTTGGACATCTTAATTGAATAAAAATGTTATGAATACATTCATCATAGATGAAATATACAAGTAATATATCTAGGTCTCATGGCTTGAACCACTAGGATGATTGAAGCCTAAGATGACCTTCTATGCATTTCTTAGAGATGAGTCCTCTTGACTTGATCCTTTTTTTGTGACACTAGATGCATGCACTCTAAGATATCTCTAGGCTAGTTTTGAGTGGGGTTACATAGGATTTGGTGGAGGCTAAACAATAGATTCCTCAAGACAATAGGTTTTTCTAATTGTCATGTAGAAGAGATTGAGATGGAACATTTTTTCTTGTTGCCTTATATACTACGCGATATAGGGATGGTTATGTTGCCTTTTTAGTGAATATCAGAACCCTCTCTACACCACTTTTTGGTACCTAGACCAATAGTTCTTAGCATTTGTCACAAGGAAGACATTGGTCCTCCCATCTTCCACAGGCCACTACTTTATCAAGCATTACCTTGAAAAGCAAATACTTTTATTCCGTGTTCTTCGTAGACAAAGGCTTTGAGCGATAGAGCCACAGTACCCACTAGCAAGTCTGCAAAATTCTTTTGGGTCCTCTAGTGCCACTTGGTTTTATCTTGTTTTACACATTATGTTTAGTGACCAAATCCCATGGTTAATTTTTGATATAACATGAATATAAAATTCAAAAGAAACATTGTTAGGCTACCATTACTCTTTCACTTATACACAAATTTTTGGACTCTAGTTTTTGGTCAATCTTAGACCTTGGAAAAACCCCAAAGGGGAAAGCCAGTTTGATGGAGGATTTTATTTTTATTTTCTTAGAGAATTAATTACAACATTAATTACATCACATAGAGTACTTATCTCTCCCTATTGTTGTCTAGGAAATCATGCCATTTTCCTTGAAACTCGTTCATTGTCCAACAATCACTACTTTGGAATGTGTGCCACTAACAGACTTTCTCTACTCAGAAAATCATCACTATCCTTGAAACCATCACCATGAATTTCATGCCACTAACAGACCAATGTCCCTTGAAATTCATTCCACTGCTCAGAATTCCTTCCTTGAAATCTGTGCCACTGACCTACAAATTTCTCCTTGAAATTCATGCTGACATAACTGCTTTTGTTCCTTGAAAAATGGGTTGTTAGACTAGGATTAAATGTCTAGAAATGTGTGCAACCAGACCATCTTTTCATCCTAGAAATCTGTGTTGGAAACCTCTGCCTGTTCCTTCTCATAATTCGTGCTTCTCTTCCAGCCTATAATTCGACCTACTGATGGTAGGTGCCTCCTGAGTTTGGTGTTGTGGAATATCTCCAAGCTACTATAGGTCTCTCCTTGAGAAAAACTCTGCTATCTCAGCCTCTTCTCCTATAAGGTGGCACTTGTGGCATCATGAATAGAAATTTCCATCAATAGTCAATGCAAAAGGCTCCATTTGGAAAATCCCAAGGTAGAAGTACAATCTACAAAGGAGAAGATGAAGTAAAACTACCAATTATTGGACATCCTCATCATAATAGCTTGGAAATGTGTGCAAGTTCACTTCCTCTCATATAAGGTGTCCTATCCATTGAATAAAAAACTCCTGAAAAGGGTAATTACCCTCAAAATATTTGTTGAAATTGTGAGTTCCTTATAATCATATGTTTGGCCAACATATCAATTGTTTTCCTTGATGAACAGATCTTAAAAAGGTGTTTGAATTCCTACTGGAGATGCAAGTGAGACTTGAACACTGAAATAGATCGGAGAGAAAGTCATATCTTCTTCCCATAGGTAGAAAAATTGATCACTCAACACTCAGAATGCATGTACGACTGCTACTATATTTCATGTTACCATATTTGTTCTAAATGTTGAGTATAGTTTGTTGGAAGTTATTAGTTATTGACTAGTGGCTTGGCCTATTCAAGTGTGTAAAAACACATCAAATTATCCTCAAATATTTTCTACAAGTTGTATAAATTTTTTGATTTGTAAGAAGTGATGTGTTGAGCTAGAAACAACCCCCCTTGATTGTTTTTGCGCCTCTAGGTTGAGCCCCTCCAAGTTTCCATTGGGTCTTCATCTTGTGAATTGGGACTGTAACACCTTTGGCTAGGGTTAGAGAAGTAAGAAGAGGCTTTGGAGAGAAGGAATATATAATGACATACATCCCTCCTGAAAGTTTAACAAGAGCCAAAAACTGCTATTAACGTCAATAAATCAAGAAGAGTGATCATGAGAATTATATGAATGGATGTTGGATGAAATAAATTGATATGGATTCCTTGAAAAGATGCTCAATTCCTTCCATGACCGATCATCAATGCCGCAAGAAACCCTAGTAGCTGATACTCGAAACTGACTTTACAACTTCTCAAAACTTGCATTAATGGATTTGAAAGTTAAGTTCACAGTCTTTACGAAGTTTGCAAATGATGGTGGGAGACCATCTAAATTACAAACTTTCCTTCTTCACGTACTTTTCTTCTTATAGCCAATATTTGATCCCTAATGTCTTTCAACTTCATGAAATGTTATGAAATTAACTCTCCTTCCTTCATTAATTTTCATTTAAAAAGGCATTCTTTTAAGGAAAAGTAATATTTATTTCTCAGTGTCATTCATGCAACCAAGCTTCATTTATAGACCCTTCCCCACTACCCTAGATGTTAGGAGCATTGGGATTTCTTACTATTTTTCTCCCCCTAGGATGATATATCCAAGTGGTCTCATCCCCACACTCTCCCCACAGCATATAATCTGTCAGTGCATTGGTCCTTTGACAATTCTGGATGGCTCTAGTTAGGATCCTCTATTGGGGGCTTGGCCCCCCTCATTCATCATTAACAATGAGTTTTATCTCCAGTAGGCCTCGAAATCCACTTTTTTGTTCAAAACTGAGACTTACTAGTTTCTAGTGTCTCTCTTCCACTTCAAGTTTATTTTATATCTTTTCTTAGGCAGACATTTAACTTCTAGCTAGACACTTGTTTCTTTATATTTTCCTGCTTTCAATAGCATTCTAGGAGTTTATTTCACACTCTGACTTTGCACTTATACTGGATTTACCATTTTAGTCCCATTGACCTACTTTTGTAGTCTTTTTTGGACATTAGTAAAATCATCTTATCTTATCTACCTTTATCTGGAAGTCCATGCATTTCCCATGGCCACCTTCATATTATGCATGCAACTTCCCCATCCTACTCTTGTGGAATTATTGTCTGTCACTGAGATTTTTATCAGTATCACTACTTATTTGTTACTATAGTCATATCCATCTTGTTCAATGGCTACTTGGTTTGACTATATTTGAAATTTATCAATATCATCTTGCTTCCATACCACCTTCCACGTCTCCTTTCTCAATGGACACATGAATGGGAAAACAGGGATCATCTGTTGTTTCCATTTGGTGAAATTATGCCCATTAAATTTTTGATCAGGCTTCAACATAAACTTCAAGAGTGTTGTCATTTTTCCATGAAAGAAATAACTACGAGGCTCCGATATAGTAAAAATATACTTCAAATGGAGATATAAATACATCAACCTCCAAATTGTTCTATCACCTAAAATTTGTTATGTTGGCACATCCCAAAGAATTTTAATTTTCTTCTATACCAAAAAATAAAAATTTATGGGATCTTTATCTCTAAACTCCAAATTTTGTCCTGCTAACTATAGGTGACTGCCTTGATTTTCATACTCATAATTTCTTCATTGTTGTGGTCATAATTTTTCAAATTCGACACATAATGTTTTGGTTTGTGCCTATCTTAAGGACTGCCCATGCCTATTTTTCACATGTGGTTGGTTACATCCTCTATTTATTGTGTTCCCATAAGGTATTCAAGTAGTAAATTGTGCGCGCTCATGACTTTCATGGCCTGGTCATTGCTTAAGGATGCGCACTTGGCATGCATTGTTTTGGGATTGTTCCTAGTCTATTTTGGACTCCTATATGCATAGGGTTGCAGGAACCATCCTCCCTGGTATGGAAGCTTGAACCTCTCATTAGATAGAACCATTGCACAATAATCCTGGTCTAACATATGGTTCTGACACACATCCCATAATGATGGTGTAAGGATGAGATCCCAAACAACCTTGATGAGCCAATGGATGCCATAAATTAAAATTCAAAGCAACTCTAATTATCAAGACTTAGAATCATTGTCGGAAAACATCATGGACTAAACAAAATCCTAATGGTTCTTCCCTGGTCCCTGGGAATGGGTAGAAATATGCAGATGGAAAGTTGGAATTGTGAATGAGTGATGATTCAAAAGTTAAACCCATCCATCTCTAGGAAGAAATAATTAATAATATGCTTGCTGCTTAAGGATTGATACTATGGTTTATATGATTGTGCTTTTTAGTTTAAAGAAAATATACTCCAATAGTGAAAATAAATCATACTACTCAACATTATGTTTCCTTTGAAGATCATGGAAATTTCTGTGTTTCAGAAATAAATTAATGCCTCTAGTCCTTTCTTGGTGTACTAGAGTAAGATTTAACACATCAAATTGGGGAAATCATAACAATGTGCCAATCATTGTCAAGGAAAAACCATAGGCAATGCTGAATGTGATTTGGATGTATTCTACATGGTTAGGGATAGTTGTTTTTCCTATTGATATGTATAAGTAAAGGGAGTATGGATAGTCGAGAGCTAATATTGGGAGGTTTAAAAATATTTCGAGTTCTGAGATGCCATTAATGTTAGTGGGTGAGATAGACTGCATATATGTTTGTTGGATCAATATCACATGTTAAAAGGTGAAATGTAACACATCCTTATCAGCATATAATATTATAGATCCTAATATATGGAGTTGTGGACTTGACAGTTGAGAGGGAATTTCATATTTCTGATGACCTCCTTTGAGGCTATGACCTTGACTACACCTATTAGGTGGGATCACAGTTTTTTGTTTTCAAAGTTCTCATGTTTTACTATGGTCATTTAGCTGATGGATTTCCTCCCTATTTTCAGGTATACTTTGGATATTATTAGACATATTTTATTCAATAAACATGTTATGAACACATTCATCATAGATGAAATATACAGGTAATATATCTAGGTATCTTGGCTTGAACCGTTGGGATGATTGAAGCCTAAGATGGCCTTCTATGCATTTCTTAGAGACATGCCCTCTTTGTTTCATCCCCTTGTTGTTACACTAGATGTGTGCAGTCTTAGATATATCTGGGCTAGTTTTGAGTGGGGTTACATAAGCTTTGGTGGAGGCTAAACAATAGATTCCTCAAGAGAATAGGTTTTTCTAATTGTCATATAGAATATATTGAGATGGAACATTTTATTTTTTTCTTTTATATACTACGAGATATAGGGATGGTTATGTCATATTTTTATTGAATATCAGAACCCTCTCCCGATAATTTTTTGGTACCTGGATCAACAATGATTAGAATTTTTCATGAGGAAGGAATTGGTCCTCCCATCCTCTAAAGGCCACTTCTTTAGCAGGCATTATGTGGAAGACCACATCCTTTTATGTAGTGTTCTTAGCAAACAAAGGCTTCAAGAAACAAAGCCACAATACCTTATCTTGTGTGTCTTATAAACCCACCTGGTTATAGTTTGTTTTACGCATCATGTTTAGTGCCCACATCCCATGGTTAATTTCTGATATAACATGAATATCAAATTCAAAAGAAACTTTGTTAGACTACCATTAATCTTTCACTATACACAAAATTTTGCATTCTATTTTTTGGTCAATCTCATACTTGTAAAAACCCCAAAGGGGAAAGTTAGTTTGATGGAGGATTTTATTTTTATTTTCTCATAGAATTAATTACAACATTAATTACATCACATAGAGTACTTATCTCTCCCTTTTGGTGTATAGGAAATCATTCCATTGTCCTTGAAACTCATTTTCTATCCATAAATCACTAGTTTGTAATGTGTGCCACTGAATTCCACTAACAAACCAATCTCCCTTGAAATTCATTCCATGGCTTATAATTTCCTTCCATGAAATATGTGCCACTGAATTACAAATTTCTCCTTGAGCTTCATGCTTATAGAACTGTTGTTGTTCCTTGAAAAATGGGTTGTTAGACCGGGACTAAATGTCTAGAAATGTGTGCAAGTAGACCATCTTTTCAACCTAGAAATCTATGGTGGAAGCCTCTGTCTGTTCCTTATCAAAATTTGTGCTTATCTTCTAGCCTATAATTCGATCTACTAATGGTAGGTGCCTCTTCAGTTTGGTGTTGTGGAATATATCCAAGCTATTATAGGTATCTCCTTGAGAAACATTGTTATCTCAGTCTCTTCCCATATAAGGTGGCACTTGTGACATCATGAATAGAAATTTCCATCAATAATCAATGAATAAGGTTCCATTTGGAAAATCTTGGAGATTTCACTGTTAGAATTGCCTCAAATTTGGAGGAGGGGAGGGGACCCAACAATTTAGTAACCTATAGGAGATCAAAGTTTTTCGTTGGGTCAATTCCAGAGAAATTGATGCCCTAGGTGGCCTTTGCGGGCTAGACCTAGGAAAGAGTGGTAAAAGGTGAAAAAGGTAAAGGAGATGACCACCCTTTTTAGGGATCAATGCCTAATTTGCTTAGGGATATGGATTCGAGGATGATTATGAGTAAGAACTTGGTTTCTTGATTAAGGAGGTCGGGGAAGTAAGCTTCATCCAATGTTGAGAGAAAGAAAAGAAAAGTGACCTTTAAGAATTTATACTTCAAATAAAATGATGCAAGATTATTGAGATAAATTATCTCTAGGACATTTCATTCATATAACATTGGCCCATACAATAAATTAACTAAAACATGCTTAATTCCACATTTCAATTATGCATGAACTAGCCCTAATTTTAGCAGTATGCAACAACAATAATAAAGACGTTAAAATGTATTGACAACATTATAGAGTATATCCAACCAGCATTTCATTTGCAAGAAAAAGGTCCAAGACAAGAAAAATAGCCCAAATCGATACATCAAAATTCATCCATCTCTAAAGATTTTCTCCAAGGAAAAAATACGAAGTTCTCTAAGATTAGGGAGATCCCAAGTCTAATGATGATCCAAATGAATGTATCTAATGTCAATATATAGCCTCCTAATGATCCGAATTGGATCCATGAAGATTATCAAGGTGCCATGACTGTATCCAAATAGGACAGACTTCGAATTTATGGATAAAGAGTGATCAGGAAGACCTCTATATAGTGGCATTTTGCAGCCAGCAAGGAACGAGAAGACCTCGGTCAAAGCGCGCTAACTGAGGCCCATGGAGACCACGCAAGAGGCAAAACTAGCACCTTGGAAGCCCGGATTGGGAAACGAAGGCCATTTCGGATGCATGCTAGGCAAAACCCCTCGAAAAAGAGAAGCCCTAAGTGATCGCTCACATGGGAACCTAGGAAACCATGGGGAATGTGCTCAGGTGAAAGGCAGGACCTGCGCTCCAAAACTGGCGGTATATCAGGGGCATCCTTGGGCGGTAAGTGGATTTGGCTGAAAGCAAGTGATTCCATTCAGCGCACAATGCATGTCCGGTGGATGAGAGAGAAAACCACCTCTCATCACGCGCTAATGGTCGAGCAAGTCAATCGCGCGAAATGAACGAATGTCGTAAGATCTGGGGGCTTCAGATCTGATAGCGGAGATCGTACCCGATGGAGGAATTGGATTTGACAGGGGATTAAGCCGAAGCATAGAGAAGTTTTATGTTTGATTTGACTGTTGAGTTGGTGGGTGAGTCATTCCACAGTGTAATTGGACTACTGAACCGTTGAGGATGATCTGGTGCAATTCATGAGAGGACAAGTGGCCACTTCCTGTGAGACGTTGGCAATGACACAGAGGCAGGGAACTCCAAATGAATAGCAGCAGGCGATTCGAAGGGGCGGAAGAGGAAGCAAACAGTCGAGGACAGATTGGCTTTAAGCCATGAACAGATAGAGAACAGAACAAAGGAAGAGAAGAGGACAAACACAAAGAAATCAAGAGTGAAGAAAAGACAGTAAAGCAAGAAGCAGAAACAGAGAGATGAGGTGATGTAAGGTAGCATCGAGCAAACAAAAATCTTGAGAGGTTCAAGCAAACCATGAGAGAATCTGTCGGGAATTGAGCACCACATTGGGCTCCTCCCATTAAAGACCAGAGAGGTTAAGATCTGGTAAGGAAAAGAATCTGTGGACTTTAGTGGCTTTGGGGATCCAAGAACCACCCTACCAAACATCTTCTATTTCAAGAGACTCAAGTTGAGCTCCTCATTGTAAATCTGTGCTTTAAAGACACAATAAAAGAAGGCCACCAATGAAAGTTGGACTGGAGATGTAGCCGTAGAGGATAGGGTGAACTCCCTATTAATTGTTGTGTTCTTCTATTTGCTTACTGTGTTTCTCTTACTGTTTCCCATTTTCAGTGTCTATGTATTTTACAATTTGATCGATCCATTGCCTAAAATAGCATAGACACACACCAACACATGAGTCTGTAATACCTTCATTCAATAATTATTTAACTAAGGTCACTCACAAGTGATTTTTAGATCCTAAGGAGTTCAAATTAGCCTATGGGCCTACATTAGCACCTAATGATAATATAATATGAAAATAGAAGCCCTATTGGTGACAATCCCACCAAACTAGCTCACAAGTAGAAAAAATAAGCTTCACAAGGGGCCAAATAAATGTAGGTTCTAACCCTGTACAAAAATTACCTGTATATGAATTCTAAAACACAGAAAATAAACAATGCGAGAGCATAACACATAAAACACATATACACAATGATTTTCCCCTGGATCCCAAAACCGGGACTACTAGCTTGATTTTTCATTATATTACTTTCAATGTTATAATACACATTTATACATGTTGAAGAATCCAATACCATGGACCGAAAACCATCACGTCCAAAACCATGGATCGAAAACCATAGGTAGCTTCGCCCAACCTAATATAGGGCTAGTCGTGGAAAGAATATAACACAACCCAATAATAATAACATGTACATGTTGTGGGGCCCTCCAAAGCGCTAATAATGTCGTGAAGTACCTTACTGAGGAATAAATTCCTTGCAATATGATCGACAAGGGGGTGGCCCCTTCTTCTCCAAGTAATAAACCTCTTGTGCTCCCAATGGGTCTAAGAGAACATAAATGACCCCATGGGTCTCTGTATGAATCATAGATGCCTGTAGATCCTCAGCAAGGGTCCCAATGTTTGAATGAACATCATACAAGTCCTGGGTCACCTGCCAAGAGTGTGAGGCTCCTATGGGGGTCTTGTGGGAATGTACCAAGCATATCACCATCATCCCAAAAATGAATCACTAGTAGTCTCTGGGCATTGATAAAGATATGTGGAATTTTTTTTGTTGTTATGGAGGCCAATGGCTCTCTATGCACACCCTATATGTGCCAATGTAGACCTCTTGGGGATAGGATCCCGTATAGGGAGACCAAACCCGAATTGAAACCACATGTAATCTTGCATAAGATTCAATGTGTCCACTAAGTTTCCAATATAATAAGTCATTAAAATAATCGTGTAAAATCATTTACGAACCATGGATAACAATGTTGGCACTTCATAATGGCGTGCACTTCCGTAGTGGTCTTTGGAATGTTCTAATGTCTCCAATCTCCAAAGGGGGTTAAACGAGTCCCTTATCTAGTGGTTTTATCCCTTAAAGGGGATAGTATGTCCAAGGTGCATCACTATAATGGGGGTGGAATGTGATAAATAAGTGTAATGGAGTAGGGACTGAGAGGGGCAATCTTGGGCCACATATTGGGGCATAGGGGTAGCTAGAGAAGGGAAATCCCACACCTAGGTATGTAATGTGTAGGAAGGAGAAATCGTGGTATATGAGGTGCCCCAACCTTTATTTTTCCACCCTTCTTTCTGTGCCTTTTCCCTTTTATGATTTTTTCTTTAATTAACTGCTAGGGTCTCAAATGACAAGAGCATGATGTGTAAGATATAACATTAATTACCCCCTTTTAGGTAGCCAGTTTCATTTCCCTTCATGAGTTGGAAAAATTATGGGTTCCTAACTAATAAATGAGGCTCATCTAGGGCCTATGGAACCAGAGTGATGACCATGGATTGGGGTACTTGTAAAGGGAAATGTATAGATGAATATCCCTACCAAATCTGAGTCATTTATTGGCCTATTGAATTCCCAATGTGACTTGGATAATTTACTTGTGTCTACCAAATGCTTTTGAGAATAACTAAACCTATGAGCTTGAAATCTCTAGCTCCTCCTACTTCATCGTTGGTATTAAAAGGCCCTTTGATATTGCACACATGATCAACATTTCTAATATGGCATGAAATAAGAATCTTCCAAGGGCCATCCCCTACAATGGATCATATATTTGTTCAACTACATGGACTATTACATAACTCAAATATTAGTTACAAGTTTATAATCAAGAACCCATTTCATTCATGCTAGGTTTTCCTAATGGAAACTCCCCAAAAATCTAGTTTTCTTTATCCAACCATGGATGGGGTAAAGGAAAGGACAATAGAATTACATCTTCTATTGTCAGGCTTCTATTAACTATGCTAAGTTTCCAATTAGTGGAAGATCTCTATGAGACATTTTATAGATTTCACTTTGAAATCTACATAGCATCCATCTCCACTAATCAACTAGTGACACATCATATGAAGTCAATTTGGAAATCCATCTTGACCAATTGTGAGAACTTTTGTCTTACCCACAACAATACTTGTTGCTAGAGCAAAATTCCTAGGGAACTGCATTGTTCTTTCAACTAAATATTGTGTAAGTTTTGGCACAAGTGTAGATCCAATAAAGGGCACAATAAGAATTTATTTCTTTAAACATGAGGATTTCCCTAATTTGACCTTGATTGTGTGTTTTGCCATTAGGGAGTTTACATCGATCAGAACTTTTTATATAGTGAGAAACCTACAATTTGACCTTGAATATGTGTTTCTTCATTAGGGAGTGTACATCCATCTTAACTTTTGATCTAGGGAACTTTTTATATAGTGAGGAACCTACAATTTGACCTTGAATGTGTGTTTCTTCATTAGGGAGTGTACATCCATCTTAACTTTTGATCTAGGGAAAGGCCTAACTCAATTTTCTTAAACTCCTTCACAATGGAAGAATTTCCAACATAATATAATGGGTGGCACCCCATATCAAATATTGCCTTCCTTCTCTAGAAGCATCCCTTGCATTCCATGATATTAAGCTAATAAATATTGAAGGACCTTAGTGTCTGGTCTTGTGCCAATTTTATCTTTATCCCATTCCACCATATTGAAATCTCCATTCATAATCCACTCAATAGTAGGAAGAAATTGTAGTATGTAGTTTTGAAATGGCATCTAACTTATGGAATCATTAGTTGCATAAATTGAGCAAACAGGCCAAACTATCCAAGAAATCACCACAATCCAACGACATATTGGAAATGGGTCCCTATATTTATAATATGAGGGATTAACCAAGGACCAAGTATATAAATAGAAGAAAATCCAATCAAAAAGAATTGATGGAACTCCAAGGGTAATTTTCCTTGCCCAGAGATATTGAGATGGTGAATAGAAAGGGAAACAAATATGGCATTTTGTACTTTTATGTCAATTGTTGTAGCTATCTAACCCTAAGTAGACACATGCACAGTAGAATACTCATCTCCTATGTTGAACATTTTTCTTTGGAACTATTATTGATTTTCGATAATTCAAAATATATCTTTTTAATTTATTTATTTATTTTATTTTATTAATTATTAATTATTAATTTTTTATTTTTTATTTTTTTTTCTGTCAATTTCTAAAACTATTGTATTGCTTGTAGTTAGTTTAGACAAATATGGTGTTCCTTTTAAGAAGGGGAGATACTTAAAACGGTGAGATCTTGGGTCTCTTCACAATCTTCTCATTGGGGAGATCAACAAATACAATTGAGACTAGTTTAATCATGTTGAACCATACATTCGTTTCGCATGTTCTTAGGGTACCAGAGAGACCAACTCCATACAGTTCCATACCAAGTTGTTCCTGACATGTTTGGCTACATCCCAATACCATAGGAGTGGCCAAATACCTATTTAGATTTTTTTCCTTCTGACCACAAAAGCTAGGAGTATTCTTTGCTCACAAACCCCCCTAGGATCATACGATTGGATCCATTACTGGCCTAAGGGGACTTTGGGACTACACCTGTACCCAATTCGCCTTCCTTTCCATCAATCATTAGACTCAGGAGCCCTTGACATATCTAGCTCCATTACAATACCTTACCATCTTGCTCACTCATTTCTTTTTAGTAGGCCATTGAGCATTTTTTATTATACCATAGTCTCTTATATACGTGTTGCAACAAAACTACCACTAATTTCTTTGTCTGAATGTTACTTTTAGGATTCTTTCTAGGAAATTTACTTACACTCCTACATTGTAGTCATATTGACTACGCCCTTATTTACTCCCATTGACCTACTTTTGTGATTAACAATAGGAAATTAATAAATTTACTTGCAAGGATCAATGAAAACAATTGTAGGTAGCATTTAAATGCCCAATAATGGTGTCACATGTATGGATATGCAAGTGACGAGTGTCTAAACTGTCCCTAAGGTTGTTAATCTGCAAGAAGTTCCCAAAAGAGTGGTGTGAATATGAGAATGGAACAACTGGAATGTTTTGGATGCTTTCAAAGCCATTAGTGGGAATTTTAGAACATTTCATTACTAGTTTGAACCCCATGTGTATGGGTTCCCGAAAACTTAAAGTTGTTCTTATGTAATGATGGTTGGAAATTTGTAATCCACAATCTACTTACTTTTTGTTGGAAGTATAATAGATATATCCAATTATAATTTTTATTTTCCATTGTTTCCTTCATTTATGTCTTGCAATTGTAGGGATGCTATTTTTTAAATTTAATTAGATATGATAAATGTTATCTTCCATGCATGCATGAAATGATTTCATAATTTCCACACATACATTCTATGGATATATAATTCAATTTCTACACTTGTTCATGAGTTCATATGTTTGTGTGTTGCTCTCTTAGATCACTATATAGTGTATCGTCTGGATTATGCACTGAGGATGATGTTGCATAGGGGACTTGTCTCTACTTCTCAGATGCATCCTCTAGATTTTCCCCTCCTTGGGGATTGCAAGGGGAAAGTCCCTATTTTGAAAGAGACATCTATGAAGATGTGTGATCCTCTCCCACATTGTCTATATGTTTCTTTCCATAAAATTGGATGTTTTGGAGACATCATCTGATGGTTTTGGGGACTTATCCCAGATCCTCTAGATGGTTCTTTCCAAAAATAAGGAGTTTTGGGAGATCTTTTGGGATGGTTTTGAGGACATTTGAATAACCACTATCAAAACTAGTGCCCATTTGGTTCCAATTCTCAAATAAAAGTATTCACCAAGTTGTTCTACATTCAAACCTGGACAAAGGTTATCTATGCATTGCATGCCTGAATACTATGTAGTATGTTTTTGTAATGAGGGCTAATTTCCTTCACAATTTTCACTCCCATGTTTGGTAGGTTTGTGTATCCTATATCAACTCTTTCTTTTGGGAGAGTTATAATATCTATGTAGATAAGATATTTAAGATATATTATCTAAGACTTGTTACTTTTATTGAGTTATATTAGATCTATTATTTATGGAAGTTACTTTTATTGACTTATATTATAGCCCTATGTTCTACGATCTTTGTTTTTAAATTTTGTATTACTTTAAAATTTAATTTTTTAAAATTATTTTTGGTTCTCCCATTGAAATTTGGGTTTAACTTATATCCATCCTTGAAACCCTTCCCCTCTCCCCTATCCCTGAAATACCATGCAAAATAGCCCAAGTTGTTCACAACTAGTAGGATTTTGTTTGCATTGTATTAATTTATTAAAAGAAATAGAGATTTGCCCCTTTCTCCCACTTATCATTTGAAAGTTGACATCATTTTACTTTCCTCCACTTATTTTCTCCTTGGGTTCACCAAGAAAAATTTCTTTGGTTAATAATTTATCTCACACCTTCCTTACCCCTTTACTTTGAATTCATTCATTTATTCAAAGTTATAAAGTATAATAAAAGGGATATGGAACTATGTCTCAGGTTCTATTAAGGTTGCCGTATTATTTTTGAGACTTCCATTTTAATTTAAGACCTTCAATAAATGGAAGCATACCTCAATACAATATGTAGGATCAAAATTTGAGGCTTCGTGAAAATGAACTAATTATTTATTCTTTATATTTCTTGTAGTTTGATGGATTGCTATAGTTGTGGAACATGTTTCTATGCTTTTCCATTTAAGTTTTATGACAATTCTCACGTTGTTCCCATGCATTCATTTTTCCAAAGTTATAAAGGATATGAAAATTGTAACTTAGGTGCTATTATAACTGCCATCTTATTTTTTGATTTTTCCATTTTCACATAAGACTTTCAATAAATAGAAGCACATCTCAATACAATATGTAAGATCAAACTTTGATGTTTTGTGAAAATGTTCCAACTATTTATTCTTTATATTTCTTTAAGTTTAATGGATTGGGTCATAATGGTGGATCATGTTTTGATGCTTTTCTATTTTTCTGTTTGGCCAGTTGTGGTAGAATACTAAAACTACAAGTTGTTATATGGTTTCTCAATAGTTAGCTTAGGGTTGAATTTTTTCAATTAAATTACTTAAGATGGTAGTTAGCTTGTTCAACATAAAACTGATTGATATGATGTTGATGTAATGGGAGATGTTTTGTACCTATTCCTTGAGACAAATAATACTATCACAATGTCAGGAGACATTGGTGTGGAAAAGAACATTACTCAAGAGCCACCTAACAACATTTAGGCATTACTTTAGATGAAGACTTTCATGTTTCTTATCCTTATGATTTTCACTATGATAGGTAGGTGAGGAAATATATATCTTATTAATGTGGTTTCAGAAACATATGTTTGAAAGTGAAGGATGTTTCATTGTGGTTCTTGTTTACTTAGAACTAAAAGTTGACTTCTTGAAATCTAGGTAACTTCTATACAATTATGATCTCACTTTAAGTATAAGATTATTATTCATACATGCATTTATTACAACCTTTTTTTGCATTTTGTCTTCGATGTTATTGATATTTACACGCTCAGTGAGTCAATACCTAAATCGCTAGGACTTGTACTCTCCTTAGGGTACGTATAGGTGAGCTAATGGGGTTTACAATCTAGTCTCCCTATTATGACATGGAAAAGTCCCAGATCATGGTGATTGTAATATAGAGTTCTCAAAGCAGTTGGTGTGAACCTCAAAATCGATGATGAGAACATGGGTGCATAATAAACACATAATTATGTTCAACCTCTGAGTCTCACCAACTATAAATCAAAATCAATTTGCACTTTTGAAACTTGATGCTGTCAAATATAAATAAGACAAATTGTTTAGTAAATGGTTTTGTGAAAATTTTGAGCGACCTTAGGATTTATTCGTAAAATTTTATAGAAAAAAATTGTGATCAGGTGAAAGAACAAATGCATTCCTTGGGATTTTGGTAATGAATCTCTTCTTTGTAAAGAAGTTAGTTAATATTGAGACAATGTTTCAGGAACCTAGAAAGATCGAAATTATTTGTTTGCTTGTTCTAAATTTGTTACTTTGAAATCATGTGCATTTCTCCCTTTATCATCCTCTTCAGGGTACACTTTAAAATAGCAACACTTTTTAGTAACAACAACTTGATGATGTTTAGGAGCACTAGTATTAACAAAATGGTAATAAGGGTGGTGTTTTTCTTGTGTAAATCTTGAGATTTGATTTTGATTTTTGCCTGACGTTTTCCTTATGCGAGTTTATTAATTTTAATTCATTTTTCTCATTATGTCATCATTGTCATCTATTTCAATTTTATAGATTTTTTTTCTGCACACTTTCCTCTTATTTTGTTGTTTTGTATATGTAGCTATACATTAATCCTGAGAATACCCAGAAAGGGGATCTTCAACTTTACGAGCATTGATTTTTTCTTGAGTGGAGAATGGAGAAGTTTCTTATTAAGAAGTTTCTTGCGGAAACTTTCTTGATCCATTATAATGAAAATATTTGGCTTTTTCGATTAGATATTAGTTAGTTTGGTGCAATAAAAAATAGAGAGCTAGAAATATGGTACACTAATTCACCACTTGGCCCTTAGAACATGTAACTTTTTTTGCATGATTATGCCTAATATTTTTCTTGAAGGTCGAATACCAAATTCCTAAGGTGTTATTTTATATAGTTACCTTTCATTTTCTTTCTTTATATAGGTCATCTAGCCACATGGTGGCCACTATTTCCCAACTAAATAAAACTCGTTTGAGTTTCTAGTAGGGATTCCTATGGTTTTTAATGTTGTGATTATATCACCTCATGGTTATTTTGGGAAAGAAAATATTTTAGGAATGCTAGACAAGACATCAATGAATAGTTAAACATTTTTTTTATAATTGCAATGTCCATTCCATGATATCCTCTCTTTATTGTTTGATTATATTTTGAATGTCTCTTTTGATTTTGTTGTATTTTAACTATGAAATTAAAAATACTTCCTATCATGTCCATTTAAACAACAACCAAAGATTGAAGGTGAAATTAGTATTGCACTTAATTGATTAAAATTCTTTCAGTGGGTTTGTGTAAAATATTTTCAAGTTGTTATTTGAGCACATGTTGTTTATATACTTTACCAACTTCACGCATTAGAGAATGAATTTTTTTTACGAGTAAAATGACAAGGATTAGACATCACAACTTCGATTATTTGTTTTCACAAGTTATCTACAACTTTATTTTTTTAGCATGTAACTTAGTTGACATGATTGTGCCTAATATTTCCCTGAAGCTTGAATACTAAGTTACAAAGGTGTTATTTTCTATGATGGTGTTTTATTTTATATGTTTATCACTCAACTGAAGAAAAATTGTTCAATTTTCTTAATTTCATGGGGAAAATGGCTTTGACATTGTTGATGTTGAGGTATATGTTGTATAGATCCTTTATAGTCTAATTACTTTATATTATAGTGTTCATCGTCTTTCATGTATTATACTCTACATTGTGTCTTATTTTGTTTTTAGAAAGGGAACTTAGAATTGATGGTAAGGAGCAGGAATTGAAGAAAAAAAAGAATAATAGCACTGGAACAATAAATGTAAAAAGAGAGAGAGAAGATATTTGGCTAGTGGTACCCTTAAAGGCAAATATATCACATAAGACACACACATAGAGACCGATGGTCAAGTCTTCAATGTTGGTGAATTCACCTGCAATGCCTTGGCAACACAATGATAATGTTTTGAAGCGCTGAAACAATATTTCATGTGTAAATTATAGTCCAAACAATATTAAGTTGGAAACTCATATTGTAATACTTGACACTTCATATACTATAATTTTTCTGGTTGGAATTATTTATAGTTGTACTTGATATTTTTTAGTATTGTAATTAACATATGTAACTTTGTATGACAATGTATGACATTTTTTTAATTTAGTCACAATCATATTAATTGATTTATGTTGATTAATAATTATCACATAAAAATCAATCTAAAATTATTAAATTATTAGTTTATACTTATTAATGATAAATATAATTAAAAGGAATATACCACCGAATTAGTAGTTTATAATGATTATTACTGAAAGTAAATTAAATGAATATAAACTACTAAATTAGGTGTTTATGTAATGAATATGAAACTACCATGAAAAGATAAATCACTAGTGCAAATGATAAATTTGTGATTACAAATGATAACTAAAGTTTGCATATATATAACTATTAGTCACTAATTTGTAGTATTTTATAACACGACCGAAATTTAGTAATATTTCTTTGGTCACTAACTAGTTTCAAGTGATGACTAAATTTAGCATATATATGGCTATTAGTAGCTAATTTAATATATCTTATAACACGAAAAGAAAATTAGTCATATTTCTTTGGTCATTAATTGGTTTTCTAAGGTGATCATATAGAAATATATTTTGTCATATATTTGGTTATTAATTTTGACAATTATTGAATAAATCAATAACTAAATTAATGACCAAATTTATGACTAAATATACTACTAGACAATAAAATTCAGACAACCAATTAATGACTAAGCTAAGAATGACTAGAAGTTGGTCATGTTATAAGATAGTATAAATTAGCTACTATTGACCATCGACTAAAAAATGATCATTTATATGCAAATTTTAGTCATTTTTCTAGTAACTAATTAACCATTTTGTGCTAGTGTTTTTTGACCTATATATTAAATTTCAATACAATTGACTTATATCATGTTATGACTAAGGTATTGTAGATCATCTCAATAGAAATAATATTGAATAAAACATATTTACTGTTTACATGACATCTTTTAAAATTGAATAAACCTTATTTCAATCCTATTTGCGGTTTTATATTGATCCTTGAGATAAGAAATTGATTCAAATACTTAAAAAGAATTGCCCATGCAATGGTATATGGGTGGGTAACAAAAAAAATTCACATATATATATATATATATATATATATATATATATATATTATAATATGGATGAATTTATAATTCAAATGATTAATTTTTAAAATTGATTTTTAATAGCATACATGTTGATTGCACTAAAAGAGACTTTTTACAAGCCAATATGAAGCATGCTTGTAATTGTTTCCATTTTCAATATTAAATTGTTACATGATGTATTTTAATTCATTTTAAGTATCAAAGTGATTTGCATCACAACATAAGATTGTACTTATTTTCTTAGCCTATGAAACTGAAAATCAAGTTTGTTATATTTTACTAATAAAAGTTATAATAGATAGACACAATTTTAAATTAGCACTTTTTTTTAACAAATCCGTAAGCCTAAAAAATTAATGAATGTCAATAAAATGAAATAGTACGCATCCATAAACTAAAATAATGTTCATGTGCATCCATAAACTATCCATGTATGAAAATATACAAAATCTGTATCACATGTGAATGTGCCCTATGAAGTGAGCCTAAAAATATATAAAATGTCCACTTTAAGTACCACGAGAAATCCTACGTGAGTTTCATCACACAAAGTAAGTGTCCATAAGCTGGTACTACAATATAACACATTCAAATTCAAACTAATAAGAACATTATTTGTACAAAATAAAAAATCTGGAAATAAATGATTTTGATGCACATTTTAATTATATATACATGAATCTACTAACCTTAGTGGAGTACAAATGCAAGTAACATAGGATTGGTGTCTGATGCATCTAGGTTTGGTTCTCCCCTGCCTCTCTCTCAATAATTAGGGCTTGCTTCAATGGACCCACATCATGAGTAACTCTGAACCGAGCATCCCACTCATGTGTCCACATAACAACGAAATCAACAAAACTTTTCATATGGGCCTTTGTACACAATGCCAAGGAAAAATTATAATTACTCTACAATTTAGTTATTATATAGATATGTAACTTA
Organism: Pinus tabuliformis; assembly: GCA_031772625.1. Taxonomy (NCBI): domain Eukaryota; kingdom Viridiplantae; phylum Streptophyta; class Pinopsida; order Pinales; family Pinaceae; genus Pinus; species Pinus tabuliformis. Next base: position 289,988,301 of record CM062815.1, on the reverse strand, counting down.
TAAAAAGAAAATTCTGAAATTTTATGAATAAAAAGGTTTACCTCACCTGCTAGTCCATGTGGTTGTACATAGTGACTATCCTCCACATGAGTGTTATGAGGTGGAGGTGGAGGTAGAGGAGAATCAACGGAAACATTCTCTAGTGGAGGATGGCCTAATTGATCAATTTCCCCCTCAGATGAGCTCATAAGAGCATCCATGTAGTTGGGTTGTGTCTACATGTTATCATGAAATTATTAATATAAATGAAATCTAATACGAGATAGAAGGTAATATAAATAATTGTGCATAATTTGATAACAAGAGTCAAAAGTTTCATATATATATATATATATATATATATATATATATATATATATATATATATATACCTACCTAATCTGTGTCACACAGGTTGTACACCCTCCAAGTCTCACAAATGACATGAAAATACATACATGCATATGTCAAAAGTTGGTCAATGGGTAAACTCACGAGAAATGCATCATCATATCAGGGCAGTGGTGAGTCATGAGAAAATGGTATTATTGTCCTAATCTCTCTGTCCAATGAAACATATGCACTGACCAATCAAATATGCATGTTATCTTCAATAGTCTCCCTGGCCACACTACAGAGCTACCACAACTCCTCCAGATTTTTGGGTAATACCAAGTTCCAAGGGAGTAGTGGCAAGAATCTTGGAGGTGGTGGTACATTATGAGGTTCCATACGAGCACCCTCGCTCTGATAGTTACTTCCAAAGTTAGGTCCATAATAATTAGATTCGATTTATGTGTAATTTGGCCTCATATGTAGCACAAAATCTCCATATACATGCTTGGAAAAATAAATGGTGATCTAGTCATGGTGGGGGAGCTGACCCTAAGATCCAATGAATCTATCATACAGAAAAGGGGTTGCATCAACATTCCTGAAATATTTAAGTGGAATCAAACCTATATGCCTAGCAAAGCGATCTAGAGGGACGTTGAATAACTCCCCATGAACATCAATATTATTAGTGGCCTCTTTCACCACCTCCCACATATCTATGCCTCTAACCTCATGCCTCCTAATCCTATGTATAGATTGTAGGAGGTGGGTCTATGGTCCCGACCTTCGGTATCTCTTGATAAACCTATTGAAATTACCCTGAATCAAAGACAAACTATGATGAGTCAGTGAATTCGAAGGGATGTTATGTATCCCTTGTGTGATCCACATATGATGAGTCATAAAATCCTCCAATGTGATAGGAGTTGTAGCATCATCCCATAGAGGTATCGATGTTTCACTCTGATTCTTAGCATCAGCCTATTGAGGTCCTACAAATCGTAAACATAATTTAACATATATAATTAACAAAATAGAAGCATAATAAAATATACATTAAGTTAAGACACATTAGTTGAAGACAATTTAAGAATTGAAGACAATTTCAATATATAAACACATAAGTTTTAAAGAGGAGTTAAAATTGTAAGAGGTGTACCTAAAATAGGTGAAGAATTTCCACTAGAGGCAGCATGATAAGCAACAGAGCCAAAAACAATGCATCTGACACTCTGACTAGTATTAGATGCAGAATCTATCAGTGAAACATGCATTCCAGGTGGGCTACGTGATTTATCACAAACCCAACCACATATAATAGATCTCGTCACATTGGGGCACACATATGGGATTCCTCCACATATTTCATATAATACATATAAACTATCAAGAAAAAAATCCTTACTTAAAGTATTACATATAATACAAAACTAATACGTATAATACATATGACCTAGTCCAACAAACGAATTTTGACTTAGAAAGAATGTTTGCGAAAAAGTCATCTATAAACTCAAGAGAATAATACAGCTTGAAGTCCCAAAATTTAGAGCCTATTTTTTTATCATTTATCAACCAAAGTATTGGATTCCATCTAAAAACAATCAAAAGAAATGATCAAATCTACCTTCACATTTTTTCTCATTTCTAAATAATGCATTTTATTCATAGGGCATAAATGATGCGGAATCATCCAACTCAGGGAGGTCATGGCTGGGAGTTTGTCTCTTCTAACAGTTTGAGTTTCATTAGTTTTCATTTTCATTTACATTTCTAGGAACGACTGTCTCAACCACTGTTAGTGTTTTTGCTTCCATGTTCTTTTTTACTTTTTTGTTTTATTTAAAATTTTCTTTTAGTTTACAAAACAAGAAAAGTCAATTATTCAGAAACCACTTAATGTAACCACATAATGTTACTACTGAAATTTTGCTAACTTTCCAGTGTTCTTTACAAAACGAAAAGAGAAAATGAATATTGTAATCTTTTGACCATCATAGAACTGAATGAAGAAAATGCATAGAAGCATTCTGAAGAACAAACACCATTGAACCCATCATATTATAGCTTTACCATCTTTTCTACGAAATAAAACTACGTTCATTTTTCTTTTCTATAACCACAATGATGACAGATAGTGAAGAGTAAGAACTAGAGTGAGGAGAGTAGCCAAACAAGTCAACAACATAATAGAGCAAGCCTATGGATGAAACAAGAGAGCCATAGTCAGAGGAATACCAAGAAAACAAGCTACAGGTACAAAAACAAACGCATAACCATTTTCCTTTCAAAATTTTTAACAATCGAAACTATTGTATAAATAAATATATATTTGTCAAAGCCGAGCATCCACATCTCACTATTCAGAGACCAGCAAATAAAACAGAGTTGACAAAACTATAGACAACTGCGAGGCCATCAAAGGACCATATTAATACAACCATGGCTACAATAGCAGAGCCATAAAAAAATATATAATAAAGCTACAAGTGCAGTGAGGCCAGGGCACAGCAAGGCCGAAGCCAATCTCAGCTAAAGAGCCATAAAAACCTCCAACAAAACCCTCAAATAGTCAAACAAGAAAAACACCAAGGAGCAACCCTACCCGATTCAGGCGTAGGAGATGAGACGAGAGGATGACGAATGAAGCCCGTCACTCACCTGCATTGGCAAACAAGTAGGCCATTAGAACTGAAGAACGAAACTAGAGTTATAAAAACACAACAAAAATTAGAGGAAATGGTTATTAAGAAATTCACCGAGGGAGACTCAAGCCCGTGTGAACCAGAAGAGAAGCCCTAGATTAAGATTACGGCCACAGAGTTTCTTGGTGTCCACAACGAGTAGAGACTATAAAAAATAGAGGAAAACAAAACAGGAACAACCAGCATGGAGAGAGGGCTTACCTTTTGGATGATCGCCAAGAGAGAGCCAAAAGCCAAGCCACTCCACAACCGCAACCTGTGTCAAAAAACCAAACAAACAATCAGACTACAAAGAAAGTGCATTGAAGAAAATCGTATACAACCAAAGCTTGCAACTGGAAACATAAGCAGAACTAAGAGAAACTGTTAACAGAGACCGAGACCAAGGGTCCCATAACCAGAACCTCAAAACCAAGCATGGAAACAGAAGAATTGAGAGCATACGGAGGTGGAAACCCTTGCAGAGTTGCACGCCAAAGCACAGTGAAATGAAACAACATCAAACTAACAGAGTAGACCCTAATTTTGTGAAACCACAGACCTCGCAGGAAGCATAGAGAAACAGAAATGGAATGAACAGTTTAGGGTCTCGAAGGGTAGTAAGAGTGGAAAGGAACGAGGCCCAAGGCCAGGACACACATCGTCGTCATAATTAAACTGTAGTACAATACCATAAAGGTAAACCAACCACATCATTAATATCATTCAATCAACAGTTAAATATTAACCCGTAGATATAAAGGGTTGGTCTCATTAAATTTTGGTATCAGAGTAGGTATAGTTAACTATTTTTCTTTATAAAATGGAAGCTAGAAAAAGAGGTCGTGGCAGCACTATTCAAAGAGTAGTAGATGAAGGATTGCAAGAAGAGATTAGGATCCTGAATGCCCATTTGGTGGTAGTAGAAGCAGGAAGGAGAAGGGATCCGGAAGTAGGGGATGATAGTGAAGAAGAAGTTGTAGTTACGACAGATGGATTAGATGAAGAAGGACGTGAAATCAAATTGTTAAGGTCAGCTTTGTTGGCTAGGAGTAAGCCAAAGCCTGAAATTCTGAACTATGATGGTAGTTTGTCCACATAAGTGTTGTTGCACTAGATTAGTGAGTTAGACAGATATTTTGAATGTGAGGAGGTTAGAGAAAATAGGAGAGTTAAATTATCTACCACCAAGCTGATAGGATATGTGGCCTTACAATGGTACAGTTTCCAAGATTGCTTTGTATCAGCAGGTGTAGAATTTGAAGCTGAGGGCAATGACAGTGAAAGAATATACTGAAGAATTCTATCGGGTGAATTTGAGAGCTGGTTATATTGAAGACACCCGAGAAAAGATAGCAAGGTTTATGAATGGCCTAAGGTTGGAGATATTGGACAAGATAAGTATTCTTTCTACAAAAACCATAGAGGAACCATACCACAAAGTGCCTTAAAGGAAGAAGAAAAGATTTCAAGAAAGCAGAATGCTAGGATAGGATGAGGAACTGGTAGAGGAAGCACTGCCAACAACATTGAAGAGGGCAGCAATTCAAAGAACTTAGGGACAGTAGAAAAGGAAGGTAGCACTAAGGGAGGAAGGCCATACCAGAGAGGAAGGGGAAATGGCAGACGATGAGGAGCTACCTACCAGTGTTACAAGTGCCACAAGTGGGGGCATAGATCCCTTGAGTGTCCTGAAGGAGAACAGGATGGTCAAACAGGAGCATATGTTGCTCAGACAGAGGAAGCAAAGGCATCACCTCAAGAGGAAGAGAATGTAACAAAGATAGCAGAGGCCTTAGTCTTGAACAAGGTATTGCTGAAACCAACAAAGGAAAGAGTTGAACAAACCCAAAGAAAGGCATTATTTCAGACTATGTGCAAGTCACATGGAAAATACTACAAACTGATTATAGATAGTGGAAGCACTAATAATCTGGTTGCAAGAAAGATGGTGGAGAAATTGCGTTTAAAAATATTGAAGAACCCAACTCCCTATAAGGTGTCGTGGTTACAGAAGGTTCACCAAATGCTAGTTGATGAGGAGTGTGAGGTGGAGTTCCATATTGGCATGTATAGGGACAAAGGGATTTGTGACATCATGCCCATGGACGTGTGTCATATTTTGCTAGGTAGACCATGGTAGTGTGACCGAAAATTTGTTCATGACGGGAAAACAAACAGTTACAAGTTTGTCAAGGATGGGATCAAGCATACGGTAGTACCCATCAAGGAAGAAGAAACGACAGAGACTAGTGGGACAAAAGTATTGCTAGTGGGTGGAAAAGAATTTCTAAAACAGATTGAAGATGACGAGGTAAAGTATGTTGTTGTAAGGAGACCGAGAGCAGTTTTGTTACACACTGAAATTTCCGATTTACCTGAAGAAATCCAGGAAATGTTGTAGGAATTCAGCGACATTGTGGTGGATGATTAACCTGATAAATTACCACCAAAGTGGAGTATCAGTCATCACATAGATTTCATCCCTAAAGCTAGTTTATTGAATAAAGTTGTGATCAGATGAGTCCCAAGGACAGTGAAGAGATTAGGAAGCAGGTACAAGAATTGTTGGACAAAGTCTTGATACGGGAAAGTTTAAATCCATATGAAGTTCTGATAGTTGTAGCTCCCAAGAAAGGAGGCGAGTGGCAGATGTGTACAAATTCATGAGCAATAAATAAAATTACAATCAGATACATGTTTCCATTGCCACAAACGGATGACATGATGGATTTTTTGAGTAGGACAACATATTTTCGAAGATAGATCTGAATAGTAGATACCGCGAGATTAGAATCAGAGAAGGGGATGAATGGAAAACAACATTCAAAACTAATGAAGGGTTGTATGAATGGTATATGGTGCTATTTTGGTTGAGTAATGCCCCTAGTACTTTCATGTGCCTGATGAACGAGATGTTGAAGGAGTTCATTGGGAAATTTGTGATTGTGTATCTTGATGATATACTGATTTTCAACAAGACCAAGGAAGACCATTTTTGACATGTTCGTATGTTATAGAGAAGTTGCAGCAAAACGAGTTGCTGATAAATTTGAAAAAATGTACTTTCTTTCAGAAGGAGTTAGTCTATTTGGGTTTTGTGATTGTATAAAATGAGCTGAAAATGGACCCAGAAAAAGTTGCAGTTATACTTAGCTGGCCATCCCCTAAGAGTCTGTTCAAAATTCAAAGTTTTCATGGGTTGGCAAGTTTCTATCACAATTTTATAAAAAAATTTAGTGGAATCTACACACCTATGTTGGATACAATCAAAAAGGTGAGTCAACCTTTTCAGTGGACTGAAGCTGCAGATGAGAGGTTCAAGATATTGAAGAAAAAGATCACTGAGAGGCCAATTTTGAGGCTGCTTGATTTCAACAAACTTTTTCAAGTTTGTTGTGATGCTAGTGGTACATCCATTAGAGCCATACTCAGCCAGGAAGATAAACCAATAGCCTATTTCAGTGAAAAAGTAAATGAAAGTAGGCAAAAGTATACGTCTTATGACAAGGAGTTTTATGTCGCCATCGAAGCCTTAAAGCACTAGAGACATTATCTGTTGGGTAATGAGTTTGTTTTGTTTTCTAATAATTCTACATTACAGTATGTTATGCAGCAACATAAGTTGAATCACAAACACGCAAAATGGGTGGAGTACTTGCAGAGCTTTACATTCATATCAAAGGATATCAGTGGTCAAGTAGCAGATGCACTAAGTAGAAGAGTTCTACTCTTGGAGGAAAGCACGATACAAGTGTTTGGATTTAAACACCTGAATGACTTGTATCAAAAAGATGCAGATTTCAAGGAGGCTTATGAAGCCTACCAAAACCCATTGTTGAGAAACAATAGTCCATGGTTGGACTATAACTTGCAGGAGGAGCTGTTATTCAAGGGAGGATAGTTGTGTGTCCTAGAATGTTCGATGAGGGAGAAAATCATCTAGGGAAAACATAGTGGAGGTCTAGCTGGACATTTCGGCATTGATAAGACCTTGGATGAAGTCATTCATTTCTATTACTAGCCAAAGATGAGAAGAAACATGCATTTGTATGTGACCAGGTGTAACATATGTCAATTGGTGAAAGGAAAGAGTTAGAACAGGGGGTTGTATACACCCTTGCCTATTCCAAACAGACCATGGAATTCAGTCATTCTGGACTTTATCCTCGGTCTGCCCAAAACATAGCGGGGTTTTGATTCCATCATGGTGGTGGTTGACCAACTTTCGAATATGGCACACTTTATCCCTTGTAGAAAAATCGGTGACGCTACCCATGTAGCACACTTGTTTTTCACTAAAGTCATCAGACTACACAACTTATCCAAGTCCATTATCTCTGAAAGGGATGTGAAATTCACAGGGCATTTCTGGCGCACCTTGTGGAAAAATCTGGACATGAAGTTAAATTTCAGCTCTGCTTATCACCCATAGATTGATGAGTAGACGAAGGTAGTGAATAGAAGCTTAGGAAAACTGTTGCAAAGTCTAGTTGGAGAAAATTCACGAATGTGGGATCGTGTACTTGCTCAAGTGGAATTTGCTTACAATGATTCACCAAATCGAAGCACAAGAAGTAGTCCTCTTGAGATCTTGTATGGAATGCATCCCCGAGGAGTGCATGAGCTACAAGATTTGGGACAGTTAGAAAGAAGAAGTGTTGATGGGGAAGACTTTTCAAGAGCACCTAACGACCTACATGAGCAGGTGAAGATGAAATTACAGGACAACAGTCAAAGGTACAAACAGAAAGCAGATCTGAAACAACGGGGGGTACAATTTAATGTAGGGGATCAGGTTCTAATGCATCTGTGGAATGAAATATTTCCTAAGGGTGAATACAATAAGCTGAAATTCAAAAAAAATGGACCTTGTAAAATTCTAGGTAAATTTTCTACAAATGCCTATGAGCTGCAATTGCTTCTAGGTATATGAATATCGCCCATCTTTAATGTGGCAGATTTATTCCCATACACTGCCAGTCTGGAAGAGGACAGTTTAGCACAGCCAAAGTGGGATACCTAGGGAGAGATTAGTTTGTGGGTGAGACAAATGCCTTTAGATCAGCGACTTGAAATCGAAGGAATACTCGATACACAGGTGGCCTGGTGGACTCAAAGACAGGAGTACTTACAGTACCTTGTCAAGTGGAAGAACCACCCTAATGAGGACAGTTCATGGCTCGATACAGGACAGATACAACTTGTAGGTTATTCCATCGAGGAGCTCATGGATCGGAGCCATGAATTTTCACCTACCCCAGGAGCTTGATGCAGGAGCATCGAGCTCAGGGAGGCCATGGCTTGGAGTTTGTCTCTTCTAACAATTTGATTTTTGTTAGTTTTCATTTTCATTTACATTTCTAGGTGTTAGAAAATTATATATTACGGAGCAATGGAACACATAAAATAATGCAGAAATATAAACACACAAAACACACAAAACAAGAGAGACACAGATATATGTGGTTCACCCAGTTTTGGCTACGTCCACCCAGAACAGCCAGTCCCTCCTTTCTATTATCCATCAAAATGAAGAGACAACCTACAGCAAATATGCTGTAATATCCTCTGTTTTCTCTCACAGTATCACCTCTCCATTTCTCGCTCACAGAATACATATCTATATCTCAGCCTCAAATACAATGCCCTCATACAAAGAGAGGGGGTTGCCTTCTAAGGAAAAAAACCCTAAACTAAACATAAGTTCTACCGTCAGATCATCTGCCTAATGAACAGCCCAGATTGACTAGAAATTATTATACCTTTACAAGGCAATTTTACATTTGTTTTTAGCTTCGGGGGCCCCTGCCAGGGGACCGCTGGCCCCCGGACCCCTGCGGGGGGGACAAGTCCCCCCCACACCCCTCCCCATGAAGGGGTGTACAAACTTCCTTGGGTATACATTCGGCTGAAACAAATACCTCTGAACAATCATGCTCCACACACAACAATAATTACTGTCTCAACCACTATTAGTGTTTTTGCTTACGTGTTCTTTTTTACCTTTTTGTTTTATTTAAAATTTGTTTTTATTTTACAAAACAAGAAAAGACAGTTATTCAGAAACCACTTAATGTAACCACATAATGTAACTACTGGCAGTTTGCTAACTGTCCAGTGTTCTCTACAAAACAAAGAGAGAAAACGACTATTGTAATCTTTTGACCATCATAGAACTAAATGAAGAAAATGCACAAAAGCATTATGAAGAAAAAACACATCCGAATCCATTCATATTACAACTTTAGCATCTTTTCTATGAAATACAACTACATTCATTTTTCTTTTCTATAAGCACAATGATGACAGACAGTGAACAGTAAGCACTGAAGTGAGGAGAGCAGCCAAACAAGTCAACAACATAATAGAGAAAGCCTACAGAAGAAACAAGAGAGTCATAGTTAGAGGAATACCAAGAAAACAAGATACAGGTACAGAAACGAACACATAACCATTTTCCTTTGCAATTTTTTAACAATCAAAACTACTCCATAAATAAATATATATTTGTCAAATCCAAGCATCCATAGTTCAATGTTCAGAGACCAGCAAAAAAAAACAGAGCTGACAAAACTATAAACCACCGCGAGGCCATCATAGGACCATATTAATACAACCATGGCTACAATAGCAGAGCCATAAAAAAAAATATAGTAAAGCTACATGTACAGTGAGGCCAGGGCACAGTAAGGCAGAAGCCAACCTCAGCTAAAGACCCATAAAACCCTATAGCAAAACCCTCAAATAGATAAATAGGTAAAACACCAAGGAGCAACCCTACCCGGTTCATGCGTAGGAGATGAGGTGAGAGGATGATGAACGAAGCCCATCGCTCACCTGCATTGGCCAACAAGCAGGCCATTAGAACCGAAGAACGAAACCACAGTTACAAAAACACAACCAAAAGTAGACGAAAGGGTTATTAAGAAACTCATCGAGGGAGAGCCAAGCCTGTGTGAACTAGAAGAGAAGCCCCAAATTAAGGTTATGGCCACATAGTTTCTCGCTACCCATAAGGAGCAGAGGCTGTCAGCAATGGAGAAGAACAAAGTAGAAACAACCAGCATGGAGAGAGGACTTACCTTTCGGATGACCATCGAGTGGAAAGCTGAGCCACTCCACAACCGCAACCTGTGTCAAAAAACTAAGTAAACAATCAAACTGTGAAGCAAGTGCATTGAACACAATCATATACAACCAAAGCCTACGACTAGAAACATAACCAGAACTGAGCGAACCTGTTAACAGAGACCAAGACCAAGGGTTCCAGACCCAGAGCCTCAAAACCAAGCACGGAATTGAAAGCATTGAAAGCATACACAAGTGGAAACCCTCGCAGAGCTGCACACCCAGCCATAGTGAAATGAAACACCGTCAAACTAATAGAGGAGACCCTCATTTCATGAAACTGCAGACCTCGCAAGAAGCATAGAGAAACAACAATGGAATGAACAGTTTAGGGTTTTGGAGGATAGTAAGAGCGGGAAGGAACGAGGCCCAAGGCCAGGACACATGTACTCGTCACAATTAAACTGTAGTACAATACCGTAAAGGTCAACCAACCACATCATTAATATCATTCAATCAATAGTTAAATATTAACCCACAGATATAAAGGGTTGGTCCCATCAATAAATATGCAAATATATATGTAAACATTTCAAATAAACCTATTTGCAAAACTAATCAAATTTCATGGAACCAAATACTGCAATAGACTTTAAGTTGATAATGTTTGACTTTGACACATGACATGTACTAGGTGCAAGCACATGAAGACAATGCTTCTTGTACGTCATACTACATAATGAAATAATATGATAGAAATTAGAAAAGAGTCAAAATGATCTTATTCATTAGACCAAATGCACTTTTCATGATGAATTTAATGTATCTATCTATGTGTGTGGGTGTGATGTTACAACTTTATAATAGTTAAATATATATAGTTGTGTAGTTATGAGCTATAGTTATGTTACATGATATATATATGTGTGTGTGTGTGTGTGATATTATAACTCTATAATAGTAAAAAATATGTAGTTATATTTAAAAAATTATATAATTACATAATTATCAAATAGTTATTGTTATGTTATAAACTATATCTATAAAACTATAATATATAGCTATGTGATGTTATAGTTAAATATATTTATGCTATATTATAGTTAAATAATACTTAACTAGAAATTGCCCCAAAAGGTGCAAGGATATCCCTATAGGTTTTTTAAATTGAAGAAGTTATTTTGCATTTAAAATTTAAGTTTTTTTTTTTTTTACTCAAGGTTTTTTAAAGTTCAAGAAGTTTTAATTTGGTTTTATATTTTGTTTTTAAGTTGGGGGTGGTTGGAGTGGGTGAGGTTATTCTCAACTTATGTGAAAAGGGAATATGGATTATTACAAAGGCTATTTCGACCAAAGAAGCAAGCATACAAGATTTGGTGGTATTGTGAGATTCACAACTAGCAATCCATCACTTTGTTCATGATCTCTTTCTTTGAAGAGAATTCATTATTCTTGATATTGAGGAAGTAGTTGGGTCAGCCTCAAATTTGAAAATTGTAAAAGGTCATTGCTTATAATTATGTTTCCATATTTGAGGAAGGTCAATAGATGCTTTGTAAACAAAAATTACATTGTTGTTGATCATTTGTATTTTTGATTTAGTGTGGACCCTTTTGCTTCATCATAATTAAACCCATTTTGTAGTGGCATATATTCAACACTTTTTTTTTTCTTTTTTTTTTTAAATGTGTAAACAAGAAATTGAACATTTTATAAAATATATATTCAGTTTTCATATTTTTAGATAGCTTATATTTCTTATGTGAATTAAAAATGAATTATATTGACTTTTATTTAGATTGAATTAGTTAGGTCCTTGATATTTTGATATAAGCCATATATTGTAGTTCACGGGAAGCAAAACAAATTTGGAAAATCTGTATTGGATAAGTTAAACCAACGAAATGGGCTCTTAAAAAAAAATATTCTCAATTGGGTCTTTTATTGAAGTCATTGACTAAAACTTGATTAATTTCATTTTTTTATTTTGATTAAAGACTCAGAGGTCCTATAAACATAGTGGGTTTCAAAGGACATTATAGTTACACAAATAACACTATAAATGTGATGGGACATTATAATTGTACAAATAACACAATAAATGTAGTGGATTCCAAGGACATTATAGTTGCACAAATAACGGGTCAATAAATGACATAGGATTTGTGGAAAAGTGAATTTATGTACAATAAAATGATGATGCATATGTCGTAAAAACCTATTGGCAGGTTTTTAAATCTGTTCACCATAAATGGAAATCATAAAACATTTTACTTCTTTCTTCTATGCTGCTATTTCCTTTGCTACCGTCTTAGGAAATTTCCTTTGCAACATGTGGCACAATTCCTAGTTAATCTAACTATCAATTTCTTTTTGGGTCTAGCTCAATTCACTTTTGATTCTATATGAAAAAATAAATTAGAATGTTTAATTTCCTTTTGAGAAATTTTGTAAATATTAATAGTCTTAAAATTCACAACGATAGTAATGACAATTTAAATTTAGAGTATTGTAACAATTTTTACTATAGTGATAGACATTTGAAATGGAAAAATCTATTTTACAGTGTCACTAGTGTGGTTTCCTCAATAATAAGTCAATCACACTTAAAAATTCAATTTGTTATGATTTTTTAATATAAAATAATTTCGAGTTCACATAATTATATATACTGGGATACCCTCGAAGAAAAGGAAGGAAAGCTTAGTGTTGTATTTTGATTTTATGTGAATGGTTTGAATGAAAAACTAATATTTCATTTAAAACAAGTGTTGCAAGAAAGCTTAGTGTCTGCCATTGAAGTTAAAAATTATGCTATAGAAAAAATTGTAGAAAACATTATAATTTTCATTGGTCAATGCTAAATGAACAATGGCTAATAGACAAATCAAAATTTACAGTCTTTCTTTGCTATGAACTAATAAATTGAGATGTCTACACATTTACGATTTTACTCACATAAATAATGGTAGGAAATAACTCATGGTAAGAATATTTATTCACATCTTATTGCTATCACCTTTTGATGCAAATAATTGTTTAAACTATAGTGGGAAGTATGATAAATATCTTATTTACTTAAGTGTGAATGATTTATAAAGATTTTATTTTTGGATGGTTTTCTTGCAAAATTTAAGAATAAAAATTCATTACACATATTTGAAAATCATGCATGAATGCAGCAACTATATCAAAAAATTATGAGATAAAATATATGACATACTTATCCTCATGACATTAGATTGTGCAATGGTTGAAATCACACCTTCAATTTATGGTCCAATCAAATATTTGGAAAAGAGATTTTTTAAGAATATTGAAAAAGAATCCAAAGTTAAATGTTACAAATTCATTAGTCAATGTTAACATAATAGTGGTGACCGGGAAAATGTATTGTCCATGGTAGGGACTAATAAGGAAAATGTTTGTCATGTGACAAAACGCGGTCATGTTATCAAATATGGAATCAAGTTTTGAGAAAATATCCACTATAGGTATAACCGACTATGTAAACCCTAATGAAACTTAATTTTTTTTCCATAAAGCATTGATAAATAGTTTAAATATTTATGCAAACTAATAATTGTGTGTCGCAAACTAATAACAATGTGTCTGTAGTTCACTACAAAGTAATATATTTATAACATATGAAATGTAATACAAACTTATTTATTTGCAAAATTATTGCAAAACAATTTGTTTAACATGTTCTCGAATTTATTTTATTTTCTATAGTACATTTTGTTATATTTTGCACTTCTACTATACTTGTAATACTCAATATCAATCTAGTTGTTTTCTCTCATTCCATCTCCGTAATTTTTTAACAAACAAAATCAATTATGCATATGTATTCCATAAATCTTCATAACTAACCTAACTTAATTTTTTTAATAAAAATGATTAAAATAAAATCAATTATGCATATAAATTCCATAAATTATAAAATTCAATCAATTATTACCTCACTTGTCTATTTCCAAATAACCATTCTAGAATTTAAATTCAATTATCAGTGAGTACTAGATAAATAGTAGGTATCTAATGATATTTGTCATTTAAAAAATATCCATAAATATTTACGATGATAGACATGTCCATTTTTCATTAGGGATTCTAGAATTTTAATTTAATTATCAATGGTTAATAGTTGGATGGTAAAATTTAATCTCCACAAGATATTTTAAAATACTGTTAATAGTACACACAAATCAAAAGTTGAGCTTTATTTCCAAAATAGTTATGCCTTTTTTTCCATTTTAATCAAATTCATTAGTTAAAAAAATGTCATATAAACCACTATGATATGAAATGGGTTATGGGTTTTTGGGCATATCATATTAATAATCCATGGTCTTGGCACATTGTATTATTAAGAATCTCCATGATAAAGTGGGGTGAATCTACATGGCTAAGAATCTTGTTACATGTTTTTTAATAATGTAAATACGTATCAATTTCAATGGATTAGAAAGTGTTAAATCAGAGTTATAATTTATTTGATTCTTATGATTTTTAAAATTTTAGCAACTTGTGATGTTTGATGAAGTGTTCTGATACTTATTATAATTGATGCCTATGGGCATTTACCAATCATTTAATCTATATGGCTCCTAGTACTTGAAATAGAGGATTCACATTTATTTCAAAAGTATTTACATCATTTTTTCTTTTCGATTTAGTTTAAAAATATTATAAAATTAAATTCAAATAAAATATGGATAAAATATTTTTAATGTGAAATGAATTATATCTTTTTTGGCATGTGGTATTGATAAACCATGGTATTGTTACATTCTAACAAAGCCTATTTATAAGTTTAAAAATTCTATAGTAAAATAATGGTGAATCTCTATCGTAAAAAATTTTATGGCATGTATGTTTTTTTAATGTATTAATTTATATATTAATTATTTTCATAATTAATACTAATAATAATATAAAATGAAGTTATAATTCACTTAATTTTTGTGATTTAAATTTGACAATGTTAGATGTATATGAGATAATTGTTTTGATATCTATGTTGACTAACTATTTTCATAAATTTGAATACAATTATAATAAGTGTATCATTTATTCCTTTTGGTGAGTGAAAAAATAGCTATAAATAAAATAAATAAAAACAAAAATCAATTCTTGAATTTAAGCTTCTGTTATCCATAAATTTAACTAGAAGATTTTTGGGCGTAAATCACATTATAGTATTTTTGTGAACCAATGAGTGTGGTTCATCATCAGGACAAGTAGAGGAACCAAATCATGGCTAGAGGTTAGATAGGGAGAGCAGATCTTCCAATGACTATATTTAACTAGGAAACAATTATTTTGACTAAAAAATAATTAAATTTGACTAGAAATTGAATGGACCTGAGAGAAAGGAAAAATTATTAAAATTAAAATTATTATTATATATATTAAAATAAAAGTAAAATTGATATTCAAAATTTAAATGAAAAAATATTTATAATTTTTATTGTAATTCTTATTTATGGAAGATTGTATATTTTTAATCAAATAAATACTTAAATTAAACAATAATACTTTTCAACGGCCAGCAAAATGACCACGTACTTTTGAACGGACAGCAAAATGACCCAAAAAAAGACTCCATAGAGAAACTTTCCCCTGAAAACCCCTTGGGTGTAACTTCACTAATTTCCCCATTGTTGTGCTCATGCCGAATTTTTCAACACACTTATAATTATGCTTCAAGTAAAACTAACAGAAGATGTACTGTGCCATTCCATCGTACTCGTTAATGGACGGAAAAATGGCCAAGCAACCTTATTTCATACAAGATTTTTTTAGTTTTTTACCATGAACACAATAGCGGCAGACGCAATCGTTAAAGATCTAGCCATAGCTATGGTTTTAAACAGGGCGTAATGTCTTGTGCGGGTTTATTACATATATAATGAACCACTGAAAGAACTTGAACTTTTGGGTGATCCCACCAATCAATGAGGGTTGTTTCATATTGACTAGCAATGCCTTTCCGTGTTATCCCTGCCTCTATATCCTTATTGCTGAATAAAGTACCAATTTTATTTTTTTAATAGAAACACTGTACCATCCTGATATATCTCTTTCCACCAACCCTATTCTGTGTCCATCTCCTTCCTTCTAGATTTCTATACCGTATCCAATCTACCCTTTTGTTCCATATCTCTTTATTCTATTCTATTTCCTGCCTAAGTCACATCGATGAATGTATATAGGTAATTCAAACTCTTATTCTATACCATCCTGATACATCTCTTCCCACTAAACTTATTCTTATCTTAGTATTTCCTCCTCCTAGATTTGTATACTCTATCCGATCTACTCTTTTGTTCCATATCTCTTTATTCTATTCTATTTCCTGCCTAAGTGACATCGATGAATGTATATCTTTCTCGGTGTTAAAGCAAAGCAGAATAACCAATATCCGTTAAATAAAACTCTTGCAGTTCAACGCATTTTGTTGTTTATCGTTCACACTCTAAAAATGATCAGTTTAAAGCCCAGATTCATTATGAAATAGAGGATGGGGAGAATGGGAAATTCCTTTCCATGAACCTAGCATCTGCGTTACAAGAGGCAATGGAGGCTAGCATTGCAGAGGATAAAAACTGGACCTTTGCACTGCTTTGAGTCCAAGGACGCCACTCATAATTTCGTCTATGCTCCTTTTAGATCAAAGTCAATTTTAGACTTTAAAACGCGATGTGGCAGGTTAAAATTTTAGTTACCAAATTCGAATTTGAATTCGATTCGATAAGAAAAAATTAGACCCTATAAAATTTAATATAGAAAAAATTCGACATTATACATATTATAAACACTTAATTTTTTTTTTTAAATATTGGATTTATCCCTTTTTTTCTATTTTTTCATAAGCATTATCCATTGTAAACTGAATTTTTCCATTTTATAATTTTTTGTAATATAGAAGTTACTGTTTTTCTATTTTTTTGTATAAAAGTTGTGGATTTGGAAGTTTACCATTTTATATCTTTTATAATAATGAATTTTAAAAATTTTTGTAATATAAAAGTTATTGTTTTTCTATTTTTTTTTTGCATAAAAGTTGTGGATTTGGAAGTTTACCATTTTATATGATTTATAATTTTTTGTAATATTGATTTATCTTTTTTCTATTTTATTTATAAGAGTTACCAATTTGCAAAGAATTTACTATTTTATAATTATTTTTAAGAGAAAAGTTATCCCTTTATTTTTTGCAATTTGTCATTATATAGAAATTACTAACTAGTTATCCGTTTAAATTTCTCCATTTATAATTTTTTCAAATATAGGAATTAGTTTTTTTGTTTTTTATAAAAGATGTACCAATTTGCAACCAATTCATTATTTCATAATAGAAGTTATATTTCTTTTAGTTGCAATTATATAGAAATTACTAACTCACCTCTCATTTAAAACAATTGAGTCACATGATGGCTCCTAAATATGTATCAGGGCTATTTATATTATTTAATGTCAATAACAATATTGATTCATTTTTAATTAAATTAATTATTTAATAAAATTTTTACATTTTAGTATTAGTCATTTATTTTTTATTGTAACATATTATGTGGTAGAACAATTTGTAAATAATATATAATAAAATATCAAAATCAACCCAAAATTAAAATAATCAATTTTTTAATCAATTTTTTAATATTATTTAAAATCCTAAAAAATACCCCCAATAATTTTTTTATAAAAACTAAAAAAATTACG
Source organism: Pinus tabuliformis (assembly GCA_031772625.1). Classification (NCBI taxonomy): domain Eukaryota; kingdom Viridiplantae; phylum Streptophyta; class Pinopsida; order Pinales; family Pinaceae; genus Pinus; species Pinus tabuliformis. The sequence goes on along the minus strand of CM062815.1, from coordinate 289,970,500 downwards.
TGCATTAAAATTTAAAAAAATAGCATTAAAGCAAAGATCGCTGCATTGTTTTTTATAAATTTTCAATTCTCAAATTTCCACGGCTGCGTTATTTTATAAAATGTAATTGGAAAACTCGATTTACTTCTGTGATTTTATTCAGCAGCGATCTTTTAGCGTTCCTATCCATGGTTACACAAAGCCCCAGATTCATTGTTCTACGCAGCCACACTATTCGTCGTCAACTCAGCAGGAGCAGCGCAGTGGACACTGAAAACTTTGACCAAAATCATTTATACCGCTAATTTTGATAAAGGATATATGTCATTCTTACATATAAGGACACATATTGGCCAATAAAAAAAATAGACAAAACTTAGCCTTGCCATTTTCAATAAAAAGCTATCAACGTAAATATAGTTACATATACTATGTTATGTTATAATTATATATTTTATATATCTAAGTGACCTGTTATATAGCTTTTAGTTAGTTATATATAATTTTTCAGATTTTTAACTTTAGATATTTATATTTTATTTTTAAAACTATTCCTACTATATTTATTATTAAAAAGATAATTAAAATATAAAGTAATTTAAATTTAAAATAATAAAATAAAATATTTTTATTTTATTTGATAAATATAAATTTACAATGAGCAATTATAGTCATCATATCAATCTTAAGCTCTTAATTTACTTATTTATTGGTTATAGTTCCGTTGCTTTTTGTTTTGAAATTTTTGGGGTATATTTTCGTCAAATTTATTAGAAATTTAAAATGCGTTTTAAATAACAAAAAATTTAAAAAATTGAAAATTTATTTCAGAAAATTCCTAAAGAAAAACTTTAAAACCTAAAATCATTATAAAATAATGTTTGTACCATTGAAAATAAGAAAATATCAATTTAATAAACAAAACATTAGAAGTAAGAAAAAAAAATTAAACCTAAATTATAGTTTCTTTGGTGGTTGTGGAGCATTTTCTAGGTTGATTTTGGTGGTTTTGGAGCATTTTTCTCTGTTGAATTTGGTGGTTTTCCTAGTTATTTTGAAGTTTTTTTCATGGTTTTTTGCAGTGTTGCGGGGGAGCGCCCCCCCCCTCGCTCCCGCTCCCGATCCGCGCTCCGGGCGGGAGCGGGTCGGGAGCGCGCTCCCTAAAAAAAATTTCGCTCCCTGCCTTTTCGGGAGCGTTTTCGGGAGCGTTTTGCCTTTTTTGCATTTTTTTTTTGTAGTAATGTTCGAAATGCAATTTTTTTTTAAAGAAACAAATAGTTTTTGAGTGGGGCAACTTAATGATCAAGTCTAGGCCCTAGTATTGATATGCTATTCATGGTAATGTTAAATTCTTAAAGTAAAAGTGACATTTTCTTTAATTTTAATTTTCATCCTTTTACTTAAATTTTTAACATTACCATGAAATGACTCAGGATGTTTGAGAGTGGTTTCGTCCTCATTGGATTTCATATGGAGAAAGTAGTATTTTAGATTTCATTCAAAATCCAGCAAACTTATCAGTTTTTCAGGATTTCAGGATTGGGGGATTGCAATGTTTCCATTGAATTTTGTCATGTATTAGGGTATGGAACTCATATTTAATCAAGAGTACCAATCCCTCTATGTACCTTGATGTTAGTGACATTGGTTGTCGAACTCCTCTATCATGACCCTTCTAAAAATGAACGCATCACTCAAACAAAATCTTGACTTGACATGCTATGCTTTTTCTATCTTATGTTAATGCTTAGAGGGTGATATTAATGACAAAGATCCCTATACAGATACAAAGGTAATGACAAAGATACCTCTGGATATTAATGCTTGGAGGGTGATATTAATGACAAAGATCCTGATTTTGCAACAAGACTAAAAAATTAGACATTTCTCGTGGTGGCAAGAGGCCCAAGCATAAGAAATAGATAATATATTTACTTCTCTTCTCTAGTTTCTAGTAGCTTTTATAACTATTGACTCTTTCATATTTATTATGATATTTTTTTAAACAATATATGATAATTTAAGTTTGAAGTTGGCAATTATAACTCATTAGTAATGAATTATGAATATGATGCTTCATGAAAGTTGAAAGTTGTTTCATTTCGTTTCATTTTATAACATTTCATTTCATGTTAGATATTATTTGTTGTAATGGTTACACTTAGCTTACAAGTACAACTTTGGTGATCAATGATGATAAATGTTATATATTGAATTTTGAAAGCTTGAAACTTTAAGATTGATGAATCATGAGACTCAATATGTTGTATGTTACTATGTTACTAACTTGCGGACGTGGTTGATGAAGATTATAACTTCTAGATGATTGTTGTTATATGGTTCAATCTATGCTTTTTTATGTTTTTTATATCTAATTCATCATTCTACATGTTTTTGTTGACATATATGTATCAAAAATTAAAAAATATAAAATATATATATATTTTTAAAAAATCGCTCCGGGATTCGCTCCCAAACCGGGAGCTTCTGAAAATGGTCGCTCCCGCTCCCGCTCCCCGCTTCCGCTCCCGCTCCCAAGTAACATTGGTTTTTTGTGTTTTTCTAGGTTGATGTTGTGTTTTCTAAGTTGATTTTGTGGTTTTCTAAGTTGGTTTGAAGGGGTGTTTTTGTGGTTTTCATGGTTTTTGTAGGGTCAGTTTTTTTTCAAATTAATTTGTTTAATTCTGTAAAAAAAGGCAAGAAAGATGGAATACCTACCTTCGTTTAAGCGTCTGGGACAATTGCGGGTTCGTTGGCAAGATTGATTTGAATGATCCATGCATTAATTGCTCGAACGAGCTACAATTCTCTCGGTTGAGCTACCTAAACACTATCGGTCAAGCTCTAAAATGTCACACGGTTTGTGAAAATGGCACACATAGACCACATGTGGGATATTTAATACAAAATTTACTCGATCAAGCTATTTTATTTTTCCACATAAACACATCATATCTTGCGAAAAAGTGTAACCCAGCTCCATGTTATCACCCTCAACACCGTTTTCATTGGATCACTGAAACTGATAGGAATATTACGACTCCTCCCATAGAGGACGTCAAATCGACTCATCCTCAAGGATTCCTAATACCCATTATTATAAACAAACTCTATCAGTGGAAGATAATTGCCCCACTTCCTCTATTGATGCATGACATACATCCTCAAGATATCCTCAAGAATCCTATTAACATTCTTCATATGTCCATTTTTCTATGCATGAATGTTCATAAATAAAGAGACAACTTAATTAGGTGATTTCTCTTACATTGATAACTCCTTGTGATGTTCTTTTACTTAAGTTTATGTACTTGAGGTTAACTTACTATTATCGGGATTATTATATTGTTCTTTAATCATCAAACAACTACTAAACAATGAAGATCAATGAGACAAAAGGAGACAAAATGTAGGATGCTAGCCAGGGCCAAATCCTCTCCTCTTGAGAGGAAAACCCAAAAGAATTATTTTCTTCTTATAGAATTTCCAAATGAAAATTTTGGAGACCTAAGACCCAAGACTAAGATTCCTCGAAGACCAAGTCAAACCTCTTCTTGATGAACTTCTTTTCCACAAACACCAGTCAAAATTGATCTAATACTTTAGGTTTTGGCTCCTCTTCAAAATTTCAGCTTGCTACTTTAGGACTACATTTTTCGGCTTCCACTGTAGAAATCCTAGTTTGGCACATATGACAATATTATGGTTAATTTTTCCTCCTTTCACCTTCACTTGATTATCCTTCCCTTCCTTGGAAATTAGATCTTCAAACTTTATTCTTTTCACACCTAATTTCGGCCTCCAAGATGACTGGAATTATTCAGTATTGTTGCTGAGAAAATGCACTAGTTTTTCTCGCACATGTGGAGGATGAAAACCCAAAATAATCCTTAAGATAATCGCTTCCTTTTTCTTCTCTTCCTTATGTATTTCAGCTTTTTTTTTTATCTACACGTGATCAAATGTTTTTGTGTCAATGAGGTCAATGACACTCTCATATATAGGCTACTTGAGGAGGTCGAACAAACCTTCCATGAGGCCAACTTTTCACTTTGTAGCTCTACTTGTCCTTCCTTGTAGGATGATTTTTTAATGGCTAGGTTGACTTGACTTGGAGGGAGTCTTATAACCTTTTTGACTCTAAATATTTTTTTTTTATGTTTTACAAAGTACTCAATGTTGTCTTTCATAAATGAAAATGGCTCAATTGACTTCTTGACTCAATGAGAAAACCTAGAAGCACTCAATGGGTGCTTGACCTATGAAAAAATTTACCTTGAGCATGGAACCCATGTTACAGAAATACTAATAATATTTTTTCTTTATTTTTAAAATATACAAGAGACTACATTTAATATTTATGAATACTAAGCCTAGTTACATACCTCAACACTCCCTCTTAACTAGTGAGGTATTCATAAAACATACAAGGTACTTGGACATTCTCATAATGAAGAATTATCATAAGAAGAGTTGGATTGGTAAGCCATCTCATATGTTATCTTATCATCATATATCATTGCATATCATCATATCAACCATACTTGTCACATAACAAGGCCTTGACTTACAAGCCTATCTCTCTACAAGATTAAAGCACAATGCTTGGGAGATAAATTATTTGTAGACACCTTCATCATTGTCTCTCAAGGAACTTACCCCATTCGAATGTTCATAAGGTATGTCTTTCGAGGGCCATTCTTGTCTTATATTAACACTTCCTCAAGGAATCTCCTCTTCAACTACTCTTACCTATCAAATTTCCTTCCTCATCCTCAAAGAGTATCAATGACTAGATGCTTACCTAATCCTTCATTCTTTCTTCACAAACTGAAGACAATAATGATGTGTCGATCTCTCTCTCTCAACTACGGAGGATATACTCATTCTCATAAAAGGAATATACCCAAGCTCCCTTTTACCTAGGGAGTTGTTACCAACAACAACGACCTACTCTTTGGTGAAGATAATCGTACTAACATCTACTTATATAGAGATTCTCCTTTCATCAGATGTCATGGATGAATTTCAACTTCTTCATCATGGATCCTTCTTCCTTTAGAACTTCTTCATAGGGAATCAACCATCTTCTTCATCACTTCCCTTCAGTGAAATATAGTGTTGAACCAATACTCATGTCATCCTTCTCTTCATTGGTAAGTGACCTTCTAGTCCACATCTAGTTATCCTTCATACAACTACCTCTTGGAATTCATGTTTCTTTTAGGATCTTCCATATAATTTATTGAGTACTATTTGCAGGTGACTTCTACAACACTATTTTGCTAGCCCTATTTCATCCCAAACAGATTCTTTCTTAATAATAAAAATGAATGTTAAATAAAAATTACCTCTTTATGACGACCCTTTGTAATGACATCTACTTCTTGCAACATCAACATCCTTTCACACATTATATGAATCCATCTCCAAAACATACATTATCAAGGTTCTCCTTTTCTAGCATACATATCAAGGTCTTCATACCTTCTCCATGGATATATCATATCTAATCCTTCTAAATTTCCAACATACGTATCAGGGCCTTCATACCTACTCCATAGATATGTCATATCTAATCATTCCTGTTATCAAATGCTGATCACTTATGTTATCTTACATGACTATAGATACACCTTTCGCATACTCTTGTTTCACCTTTCTTCACATTTTGCTTCCCCAAGAAGGCTTCCATAGTTCATCATAGGAACCATAGTTTCCAATCACCTCATGTTCTTCATGAGATCATATCATGTTTATTTCATCTTCTCAATATGTAGAAGAGTTCTACGTACATTTTGTACATACCTTCATGTATCATTCATGAGCAAGAGTCCCTTCTTCTTTAGTCATGCTCATGAGATAGAGTATTCAACCATTATATCTATGATCATATGATCACATGCATTTATCTATCTATTACCCAATATATACATACTTCTTATTCCATATGGTCATCTATATTTTACTCTAGAAAATTCCTTTCCTTGCTTGAAGATGAAAGTAATTCAACTAACTTGGCATGTTGCATATCTTGGTCATCATACCATCAGCCTTCTAAATTGTGGATCCCACATAAGGTGGGATGTAGGCTATCGCTTGCTTCTTCTAAGTAGAGGAGAATATTCTAACAAAGATTCCAGTGGAGGATCTTGATGATATTTATTCTACAAATGCTTCATTTCTAATGATGATGATGTATAATGATCTCTTTCTTTACCCATCTTGCTAGGTGACTTTCTCAAATTATTCAACATGTTACTTTAGTTATCCTTCTATGCTTCTAATGAAGATGCCATGAGCTACTTCCTTTATATCATGTACTATGATTGCTTCAACCATATAAACTTATACTTTGATTTATCCTTTCATGCCTCTATGATGAGATCATCTCAATTTCTACTATAATGCATCCTAGTGTACTTGTGATGCTTTCCATCATGAATTCTATCTTCTACAAACTAAAAATAACTATGTATATAGTGTTATATCAGTCATACTAGATGTATTTTAATTCCTCCTCCTTTGTCTTCTTATTTTTAGGTTATTTTATGTCTTTGGTGATATGGGATTCATTTCTTTCCTTTCTCTTCTTTTTGTCCTTGTTGAGTTTAGGAAATTTCCTCTTGAAATTCCCATACTAATAACACTCATAAAAATGAATTTTTTACATGTCAATTTTCTTTTAAAACTTATTTCAAGACTTCCCTTTCTTCCTTGCCATAGATGCAAGTTTTTGAGTTTGTTCACTTCATCCAACATTGTTGTTCACCTTTAGTATGGTTTCTTAAATTTTACATAATGACCATAGATCATTGAATGGAGTGATTTCCTTCTTCCCATACATGATTAATACAAAGTTTCCACATTCATCAGGTAGTGCATTGAGCACAATTTTGGTCATTTCATGATCAGACATTAGTTCTCCCAACTCTTGTATTTCATCTCTTATTTGAGATACCCTCATAAGGTATGAGGCTACCCTTTCTTCCTTTGATACCTTCATTTTATATAGTTAAATTCTCAATGATATAATTTCTCGTGTAGTGCTTACAAAGAACAATCTACCAGCTTTTCATAGATATCTTTCATTGTCTTCAATTTTTCTACATAGGGAATGAGGGAATCGTTATTGACTCAATACGGAAGCTTTCAGCCCTTATTTCTCCTTTCATGTAATTTTATAGAGCTTTAAATTTCTCTTGTGATGGTTTGATGATTGATCTTGCGACATATTCATTAACTTCATTTTATATAAGTATCAAATCTATTCTCTTCTTCCATGCAAGGTAATTCGATTACCCAACGAGTTTGTTGTTCTCCTTGAAGAAAGAAGTCATTGTGGATTGAGACATATAATATAGAATACTTACTTTTCAAGTGAATATGCCCCTTGCGATGATAATATCTTTAACTTGATGTCTTCTTGATGATGTTGAATCCTACTAACTATTTGATGCTTGACAATTGAATATGATTTCTTGATGATGATTTCGTTTTTCACAATGCTTCTTCTTGAAGGTGGGGAGAGATGATATTGTTCAAGGATGTTTGAGATGTGATACTTTCTTCAATGTGAGAGATAGCACTTTGATGATGAAGTGTTATTTCTCACTTCGTTTATTTGATGATTGTATAATGTGTAATCTTATCAAGAATTCTTCAAGCATGTAGGGTCTCTGAGGTCATCGTATTCTAAGGGTTGTGATGACGTGATCCTTATGGATGGTCATACTTGATGCTTCTTAGTTCTACTTTATTATCTTATGCTTGGACCTTATGTATCCTTCTTCAATTGTATTATCTTCAAGTTGCATGTTCTTCTTGATGTATTTACCTTAGCTCTCATACCATTTTGATCAGTCAAGGGAAAACTTAATTAGGTGATTTCTCTTACTTTGAGAATTGTTTGTGACATTCATTTACATAACTTTGTGTACTTGGGGTTAACTTATTATTATATTCATTATTATATTTTTCTTTAAACATCAAACAAATCCCAAATAATGAATATCAATGACACAAAATGTAGGCTGCTATTCAGGGCCAAAACCTCTCCTCTTCAGAGTAAAACCCACAATAATTTTTCTCTTCTTATAGATTCTACAAATGAGGAATTCCAAAACCTAAGACCCAAGACCAAGATTCCTCTAAGACTATGTCAAACCTCTTCTTGATGAAATTCTCTTCCACAAAGTCAATGATAGTCAAACTTTCTCTAATAATTTAGATTTCTACCTCTCTTCAAAATTTCATCTTGCTACTTCAAGACTGCAATTTTTAGCTTCCATTGTAGAAACCCTAGTTTGGAACAGATGAGAAAAAAGTTGATGAATTCTTCCTCCTTTCTCCTTTACTTGTATAGCCTTCTCTTCCTTAAAAATTCAACTTGCAAAATTTAATATTTTCACACCTAATTTCAGCCTCCAAGATGACTAAAATTATTTAGTCTTGCTACTACAACATATAACCTAGTTTTTCTAACATGTGTGGAGGATGAAAATCCAAAACAATCCATAACATATTTTCATCCTTATTCTTCTATTTGTTAGGTATTCCAGTTTCTTTTTCTTATCTACTTGTGATTGAAATTATGTGTGTATATGAGGTCATTGTAACTCTTATATATATGCTACATGAGGAGGTCAAACAACTCTTTCATGAGGCCAACTTATCAATTTGTAGGTTGACTTGTCCTTCCTTGTAGGTCGAATTATTGATGGCTATGTTTACTTGTCTTTGATGGAGTCTTATGACCTTTCTTACTATAAATAATTTTCTTTTACGTGATACAAAATACCTAATGGGGTATTTAATAAATGAAAATGACTCAATTGACTTCTTGACTCAATGAAAAAACTTGAAGCACTCAATGGGTGCTTGAACTATAAACAAATTTACCTTGAACATGAAACCCATGCTACAAAAAAAAAAAAAATCTTTCTTTTTACAATATACAAGAACCAATAGTACTTTTCATAGTTATGAAGACTAAACCTAGTTACATAGTTCAACAATGATAACTTGTACTAAAATCTAACTCTATCCCCAAGCCTATGAATCGTTCCTTCCGAAACCTATAACTGATCTTGGCACATCTATCTGATATAATCCTTTTGGTAACTCCACGCAAACTCACTATCTCCTTAATGAATATGTAACAACCCCTCGTTGATTTTCCATGTTAATAAAAATAAGACCAAGGTCATGGGACACGTATTCCAAGTTGAATGTTGGGAAACCATAGTGATCGGTATTACTTGTGATTAATTTATGGCTACGTAATTTGGAAAAGGAATTGGCAAAGGAAAAGTGGAAATAATTGGAATTTTATTTATGAAAATGAAGGAAAATAGGATAAAACGAGGGTGGAGAGACATAGATTTGCATGAGAGGTAAATTCAAGGGAAAATGAAGGGAAGTGAAGAAAATAGAGGCCTCAATGATAAAAGGCCTCTCAAGATCAATTTCTAGCCTTTTGATAGTTTTGCGTTGAGCTCTCTTCCATTCTCTCATACACTTGCACACTTAGAGAATTGTTGGAGCATGCTTGGATCACTCTAGTATTAACTTGGATTTGGGAGAAAGAGGAAAAGGGAATCAAGAAAGCATAAGGGAACAATTGGATCAGAATCTAAAGTGGGATTTCTTTGCAGGAAACAGGTTACATCTATGATTTCCTTGTTGGTTTCTAGATCCATAGTATATGCATGTGATTTGTGGGTTATGTGTTATCATCGACATGGATATTTTCCTAGGTTGATAGTTGTTTTATCCTTTCCTTTCTATTTCATAGATAGCCATGGTGTTGTGGGTTTTCCACTTGATTGTTTTTCTAATTGGTGCTCATTTTCATTATGGATTTCAATTTGAATGAACGCTTTGGAAGCCCTGTAAAAACTTGGGTTGATTTACCAGTCTTGGAGACTAGATTAGGACAAATTCTCTAGAGCCCTTAGTAGTTTGAGTTACTAGTCCCTAGATCAAAGTTGGTAAAAAACTCTAGAGCCCTCAAAGGTTGTGGGTCAAGTTACTAGTGTTGGTTTATGTTATATTCTTTCCACGACTAACCCACATAGTTAACTGGGGGGTTAGAGGGTAGCGGATCCCCCCCTTCATTGCACCGACTGCGTAGCAGGGGGGTCACAGGGGTTTTGAGGGGTGCAGGTAACCCCCCTCTATGGGGTCCAGGAAGCGCCCCAGAAAATTTTGTTTTTTGGACTCTATATTAGGTTGGGCGAAACTACCTATGGTTTTGTTCATGATTTTCACACATGGTTTTGGAAGCGATGGTTTTCAGTCCATGGTTTTAGACACGATGGTTTTCGGTCCATGGTTTTGGACGTGATGGTGGTCCATGGTATTGGATGCTTCGGCATGTATAAATATGCATTGTAACATTGACAAGAATATAATGAAAAAATCAACCTGGTAGCCCCGGTTTTGGGATCCAGGGGAAAATCTCTGTCGATATGTGTTTTATGTGCTATGCTCTCGCATTGTTTATTTTCTGTGTTTTAGAATTTGTATGTAGGTAATTTATGTATGGGGTTAAAACATACATTTGATATCAGCATTGTTTTGGTTTCAAGGGGACACCTTTGTTGTTGAGGGGTTTCATTCGAGCCTGTGGTAGACCCTGTTCACTGGGAGATCTGTGAAATCGATTCTGGTGGTGAAAGAAGATGACGAGAAGTAGAAAGATAGAGATCAAGAAATTTAATGGTCAGAGTTTTGAGTTGTGGAAACTCAATATGGAGGATCTGTTGGTGGATAAAGATTAGTGGATCATTGTAGATCTGGGTACTAAACCAACGGGAGTGCCCGTTGAAGAATAGAAGAAGTTGGATCAGAAGGCAAAAAGCACAATACAATTTTGTGTCTCAGATTCAATATTGTTGAATGTATCAGGGGAAGCTATAGTGAAGGCTTTATGGGACAAGTTAAGGACATTGTACCAATATAATTCTCTGGTGAATAAAATGTTCCTGCGGAAAAAGTTGTATAACCTGAGGATGAAAGATGGAGACTCGGTGACAGAGCATCTGAACACATTTAATACTGTGGTAAGTCAGTTATTATCTATTGATATTAAAATTTTAGATGAAGATAAGTGCATCAGTTTGTTTTGTTCTCTACCCGATTCGTGGAATAGTCTCGTTATTAGAATAGGTAGCAATACAACTGCCTTACAGTTTGATGAAATAGTCTCATCCTTGCTGACGGAGGAGATGAGACGGAAAAATATGGAGAGCCAAAATGGTGATGCCTTGTCTGTACAAAGATGGTCCCAGAACAGAAACAAAAATATGTCATCGAGTGGTAGATCTAAAATTAGAGGGAGATCTAAATCTCCAAGAAAACCGGTAAAGATTGTGTGCTGGAAATGCGGAAAGGAAGGGCACTACAAAAGGGATTGTAAATCTAAAGCTCTTGGTAAGGGAAATGGATCTGATGATGCTCCTTCTGCAAAGGTGAAAACCACCTCAGGTTAAGCTGGGGATGCGTACTTGGCTTCTTCAACTACACATTTGGATCATCAGGCGTGCTTGATTGACTCAGGCGTATTCTTTCACTTCACTCCCCATAGAGAGTGGTTCTACGAGTATGAGAAATATGATGGTGGTGATGTCTTCTTGGGGGATGACAGGAAGGCTAGAATTGTTGGTCGTGGAAAATTGAGGTTGAAGTTACAAGGTGGAAGGGTTAGAACACTTCCACGTGTTCTACATATTCCTGCATCGGCCAGAAATATGATTTCTGTAAGCAAGCTGGATGATGCAGGTGTAAAAATAGTGTTTGAGAAGGATACCTGCAAGATGGTTCGGGAACACTGGTAATGATGCGGGGAGTTCAGATTGGAACTTTGTACAACCTACAAGGTATTATTGTTGTTGATGGGTGCAACAGTTCTGTGGTTCCTGAAAGAGGAGCAAAAATTCTAGTGGTCTCTAGAGAGAAGACCATGTTGTGGCATCAAAGGCTTGGACATATTGGAGACAAATGTCTTTGAATACTTCATGGTAAAGGTATGGTAGAAGGTATGAATAATAGCTCTCTGGATTTTGATTTCTGTGAAAATTGTGTATATGAGAAGCAGAATCAGGTGAGTTTCCCCTATGGTGGTAAGAGGGCGAAACAAATATTAGAACGTGTGCACAGTGATGTGTTTGCACCTGTGAAGGTTCCATCACTGGGTAAGTCTGTGTACTATGTATCATTTATAGATGACTTCTCAAGGAATACATGGATACATTTCCTTAAGAAGAAATCTAAAGTCTTTGACAAGTTTAAAGAATTTAAGGCTTTCATGGAAAACCAAACAGAGAAGACGATAAAGGTGTTGAGGACAGATAACGGTGGAGAGTTTTGTAGTAAGGAATTTGAAGAATTTTGTAAGACATGTGGTGTAGCATGACAGAAGACTAGTCAATACACACCTAACCAAAATGGATTTGGAGAAATAATGAACAAGATGGTGATGGAAAGGGAAAGAAGCATGCTCAATGGTGTTGAGTTAGGACATGAATTTTGGGCAGAGGCGGTGGAGACAACATGTTACCTGGTCAACAGATAACCTTCATTAGCATTGGAGGATAAGACTCCACAAGAGGTATGGACTGGTAGGAAACCCTCTCTTTCACATCTGAGGGTATTTGGATGTGATGCATATGTACATGTTCCAAAGGAGAAATGAACCAAGTGGGATAGTAAATATGAAAAGTGCATCTTTATTGGGTATGAGGATGGTTTAAAGAGTTATAAGCTTTGGAACCCAGTAACAAGGAAGGTTGTGTACAACCGAGATGTGGTGTTCTGAGAGGTAAAAGATGTTATTAGACATGAAGTCCAACCAAAGGAACCTGAAAAGATAGAGTTTGAGCTTAAGGAGGAAGAATCATACTCTACAACGGAGGAGGAATCAAAAGATGAAGAGCCACAAACTCCAAGTATGAGAAGATCAGTTCGAGAAAGAATGTAGCTAGAAAGGTATAGTCCATCTACTTTCTATTGAAATTTTGCTTTATCTATTACTAACGATGATCCCAGAATTGTGAAGGAAGAAGTAGATTTAGAGGATGGAAAACTCTGGAAAGAGGCCATGGTTGATGAAATGACATCTTTGAACAAAAATGATGCTTGGGATCTAGTGGAGTTGCCAGTTGGAAGGAAACCCATTGACAACAAATGGGTGTTCAAGAAGGAGACAAATACAGAAGGAAAGGTGGAGAAATACAAAGCTCGTTGGTAGAAAAAGGTTATTCCTCTGGTTTATCTTTGTTTTCAGGATAATTATGATTCTAGAAAGTCTCAAGAAAATATGGGCAGTGGTCTGGAGGTTGGCCTAAAAAGATGGCACAAATCTTGAGACCATATGCTAAAAACTAAATACTTTAGATCATCACCACTGGGAACTATGATTATGAGTGCGGCTATATCCTCATAACCACTTGCATTCCTTGTTGTGGGTGTGGCTATGGTCGTAGGCAAGACAAAAGTGTTATAGCTCAAGTTTGGTCACCTGGGGTGGCTGTTTAGCCTCTCAGTGACCTGTAGTCCCTATAAGATGTCATTATGTGTTCAATTTGTATACCCCATTTCCTTAACTAGAACTAGGAGGTTGAATCAAGTCATACTGACAATTGTCTCATTTTTACCCTAGCGATCTTGCGAATTTGGGTAAGTGTTGGAGGAGGAGTCACATGGTGGTATTAGAGGTTCCAAGTTAAAAAAATTGGACTAGATGGACTAGGTGTGATTTTTATGCATGCATGGTAGTTGTCGATGTGTTCACTATGCATGCATTGTGATGGTTATTACTATGGTGTTGTGTCGTAATGATGTTGATGTTGAGATGATTTATATGTTGATTTCATTATATATACATACTTTGTGCTGATCTAGATTGATTTTAAAGACGAGAGAGCATCCCCTGAACTTCAGAAAGGTACATCTGATCACGTTTATATTTGGTTTATATCTGACATGGCATGTTTACAGGAACAATATCAGAGATGACAAGTAGAATGGTGGACTATAGTTCACATGAATTTCCTTATAGATCATATGAGAAGCATAGAGATTACTACTCTTATGACATATGAAATAACTTGAGAATTTTAAAGGAAGATATCAGAAGTGTAAGGTAGATAATAATTGCATTACTATGTCATAAGAAATATTTTTTAGAGCTCAGTAAAAGAATGTAGAGGTCAATTCAGTGATGCTTCAGAGCTTATCATTTTTGTAGAGAAACGGACAACCAAATATCAGTTATGGCTAGGAGAAAAGGACAAATGGGGCATATGGTAGCAGGTCTCATGGAGGAAATAGGTTGGACAAGAATGACATAGTCAGAGTTGGTAGATGGATCGATACACCTGATAGGAGATATAGCTTTACTTTTTTTTATTCTAGTTTTGGATCAGAGAGACAACATGTTCACCATCGTTATGATCCTTACGTGAGGAGTGATAAGCAGTACTTGGTGGATGGGCTCAAGAAATCCAAACCTCCTACATTTGATATAGAGATGAAGAAACGGGAAGATGAAGAAGCATGGATGCTTGGGATGAAGAAGTTATTGGAGCTTCATGATTATACAAAGAATATGAAAGTCAGCATAGCCATTTTTAGTCTTAAGGGAAAACACAACATTAGGTGGGAATATGTGAAGCATGTAAGAGGCATCAAGATATAGGAGTTGAGTTGGCATGAATTCAAAATACTCTTCAGGAATAAGTACTTGTTAGAGAGATACTATGACGTAATTCTAAGGAGTTCTACGAATTCAATATGTGGTCTATAAAATATGAAGAGTATATGACTAAACTTTTAGAGTTTGTTGAGTTATGTACCATGTATTAAGGATGAGAAGGTGGAGGTTCAAGGATTCTTTACTTGATTTCCATTAGCATTCAAGTATCAGATTGAGTATGATGAACCTCAGACATTGGAGGAAGTAATTTGGAAGTTGAAACATTGTTATGAGAATTCTAAACATAAGTCAAAACCTAAGTAGGTTTGCAAAGGTAATGACATGACTAAAAGAAAGTGGGATAACAAGTGAGGAAGAACATAGGATGCAGGTAACAAGGAGAATGAATTGTTTTACAAGAAATTGAAGGTAATTGATAGAAGACATATATTCCAACCTGAGGAGAAGAACAAGGGTGGTGGTAGTAAGTCTTTGCAATGTTAGAATTCTTCCAATGATCATCACGAGAGAGATTATCTGCAACATTAGGGTGGTAGACCTCATATCAATAGTGCTCAAGAGGCAAAAATAGGATCATCAAGCATCTATATATGGAAAGTAATATTTCTCATCAAATTGTTTCCATTTTGATTGACCCTAGATCTAATTATAGTTATATGAGTCCTGACTTGGTGGATAAATTTTTCTTCAATAAAGAAGTGCATGTAGAATCTTGGTTGGTGTAGTTGGCTACAGGTTAAAAGAAAATAGTTTATCATTGGGTGAGATCTTGTGCATTGGAGTCGAATGTTATTTCTACATTAGAAAATCTAAACATGATTCGCTTGGGATCATATATTATGTCGTTGGGTATAGAAATGTTGTACAATCATAGGACTAAGCTAGATTGCTATGACAGGGCTATTAAGTGCTTGGATGATGATGGAGAGAAGTAAATATTGTAGGGAAATAGGAAGCCTTCATTAGTGAGAATGGTTATAGTTATTTAGGCTAAGCATGGTTCTAGGAAATGGTGTGTATTATTTGTAGTGCATGTCTTTGGTAACAAAGGGAAGGACATTGAGGATGTTGAAGTATTAAAGAAGTATCCAATTTTGCAACAGCTTCAGGATCTGAGAGATATTTCAAAGTTACCATTTCATGGGGAAGTGGAATTTTCTATTAAATTGATTCTGAGAGAAGCACTAACATCTAAGGTACCTTACAGGATAACCACTCCAAAATTGGTGGAATTGAAGTTGAAGCTTAAGGAAATTTTTGATAAGGGATACATAAGGCAAAGTGTGTTTTCTTGGTGTGCACCATTATTGTTTGTGAATAAGAATGTGGTACTCTCAGGTTATATATTAATTATAGGTAGTTGAACAAGATGATGATCAATAATAGGTATCATTTGCTGTGGATTAATGATTTATTTGATCAATTAAAGGGAGTAGCAATGTTCTCGAAGATTGACTTGAGATCAGGATATCATCAAGTATGCATCAAAGAAAATGAGATATACAAAATTGTATTTCATAACAAGTATGGGAATTATGAGATTGCAGTAGTTCCTTTTGTCTTACTAATGCTTTATCTACTTTCATGTGTTTGATGAATAGTGTGTTGCATCGTTATCGGGACAAGTTGTGATAATATTCATTGATGACGTATTGGTATATTATAAGAATGAGGAAGAGAATGAAAAACACCTAGAGGCAAAATTAAGATTGTTGAGAGAGAATTAGTTGTATTCCAAGATTAGTAAGTGTAGTTTCTTTGAGAAAAAAGTTCATTACATGGGGCATGTTCTTTCCAATAAAATCATAATAGTGGATCCATAAAGGATCAAAGCTATCATGGAGAGGGAATCTCCTATAAATGTGGATGAGCTCATATCATTAATGGGGTTAATCGATTTCTACACATGGTTCATTAGGAAGTTCTCACATATTTCCTATCCTATTACATCTTTGTAGAAGAAAGGAAAGAAGTTTGAATGGATTGAGTGTGCAACTAGTTTTGAGCAGTTGAAGTAGTTTCCTACAAATCCTTCTGTTTTGAGGATTTGATATCTTCCAAGAGAGGACTTGGTGGAGTTTTGATGTAAGAAGGACATGTGGTATGCTATGAGTGAAGAATATGAATGAACATGAGTGGAACTACATGACTCATGATATTGAGTTTGCAGTTATCATTCATGCGTTGAAGATGTGGAGACACTATCATATTCATATGAGGTTCATCTTAATAAGTGATCATAGTGGACTAAGGTACTTCTTTGACCAACCTAATTTGAATGCCATACAACCTAGATGGTTGGATAATCTTTGTGAGTCTTATTTTGAGATTAGGTACATCAAGGGTAAGGACAATAGGGTTATAGATGTTCTTAGTAGAAGAGTGCAGGTGAATCACATTGCAACAATGTTTTTTAATGGGACAAACTTACTGAAGAAAATATTGCAAGCATGACAACATGATGACATGTATCAACAATTGAGGCATACATTATAGGAACATGGTTTGGGTGATAGGGATGTAGAATATCACCTCTCAACATATGACTTGGCCAAATTAAGGAACATGATTTATGTACCAAATGAAAGTGATCTTGAGAAGCTTATTTTGAGAGAGTTTCATGTCAACTTGTATTCAGGTCACCTAGGATATCAAAAGACATTGACAATAGTTAAGAAATTCTATCATTGACGGAACTTGAAGAAAGAGGTGATTGAGTTTGTTGTGAGATGTTGGGACTATCTATAGGTAAAGGCAAAGTATAATAATCCTAGTGGTTTATTGCAACTGATTTTAGTTCTAGAGTGGAAATGTGAGGTCATTTATATGGAATTTATTACAGGTTTGTCGAGGACATTGAGATAGGATGATTCCATCACGGTTTTGGTCAATAGGTTCAGTAAGGTGTCTCACTTCATTTTAGTTAAGTCTAAAAATTCATCAAGTGAGGTAACTTATATTTTCAACAAGGAGATAATGAGGTTGCATGGTTTTCTAATCAAGATTTTATCCAATAGAGATGCTAAGTTCACTTCTAGGGTTTGGAAACATTTATTAGCTGGTTTGGGGACATAGTTGGCCTTCAGTACAACTTATCATCCACAAATAGATGGGTAGACAAAGACGGTTAATATAATTCTTGAGGATATATTGAAAATGTATGTCATGCATAAAAAATAGAAGTGGGAAGAATATCTTCCACTAGTAGAGTTTTCATATAATAACGGGTATCAAGATTCCTTGAGGATGAGTCCATTTAAGGATATCTATGGGAGAAGTCGTAATACTCCTCTCAGCTGGAGTGATCCATTGAACATGGTATTGATTGGATCATATATGCTGGCTTAGATGGAACAAGAAAAACAGGTTATCAAAAGGAATTTGAAGGCAACAGAGGACAAACAAAGGAGTTATGCATATCAACACAGGGTATTTTGTATTTTTTAAACATGTACATAAATGACCGCAAACGAATTATTCAAACAGGAAAATAAACAATAGTCAGAACAAAAGACAAATTTACACAAATATTTTTCCCTGGATGCCAAAACTAGGACTACCCATTCGATTTTTCATTATATTCATTTGAATATTACAATACATATATATACATGTTCGAGAATTCATAAACCGTAATCCATTAACCCTAGATTAGAACATAATTGTAGTTCCCTTGACCAAATCTACAAAATACCATTGGTAGAAAACCATCACTATGAAAACCATGTGCAAAACCCATGCAAAAAACCATGGGTAGGTCTACCCACCATATTTGGGTCCTGCCCCCATCCTTGGGTCAGGCCAATTATTATTGGCTCTGCATAAAAAAATAAAATAAAAAACTTGGGGCGCTTGCCCAAACCCCATGCACGGGGGTACTTCCCCCCTTCAAACCTCTCAATAGGGGGCTTGCCTCCTACCCTGTGATTCCCCTGCTACACCTATAACAATGTACATCACGTTGCACTAGTCATCGAAAGAATATAACACACACCCAACATTTTCCCACTTGTTGTTTTCTTTCCACGCAAGGGGTCACAAGAGAGCTTAGTCATTTCTCTAGCCCTATAACACTCATTTTTTCTCTACACCAAGAAAATTTCTCAGTACTCATAGACTTTGTCAATGCATCTGCAACATTCTTCAATGTGTCCACCTTTACCAGCAACACCTTTTTTTCCTCAATCATAAACCTCCCAATACTAAACATCAATGTGCTTTGTCTTTGAATGATAAGCAAGGTTATTTTCCAAGAAAATTTCACTTTAGTTGTCACAATTTATCCTTATAGTTCATTGTACAAACCCCATAATTGAACATAATCTCTGCAATTAAACTAGTTCCTTTCTTGTATGAGTGGTTTCCATGTATTCTTCCTCTGTAGTTGAAAGTTCCACTACAGATTGTCTCTTGCTCATCCAACTAACTGCTCGTCCAAATATGTTAAACGCATACCCACTTTTAGATATTATTCAATCTATATCTCCAGTCTAGTCAGCATTGACAAAGCCACGAATGACCAAAACCCTGTCTAATCTTGGTCTTCCTTAGTGCAAAAAACCATAATCACTAGGGCCACACAAATACCTGAAAACCCACTTCATTTTTGTCCAATGCTCATTCCGTGGTTTTCAAATAAACCTGCTCAATAATCCCACTACATGTGCAATGTCTGGTCTGGTGCATACCATTGCATACATCAGGCTACTAACTCCACTTGCATATGGAACACGAGACACATCCTCTTCCTCTTCTTATGTCTTGGGACATTTTTCAGCAGATAAATTAGACATACAAGAATAAGAACCTTCATTGTTTACTATCTTGCATATTAAATATCTACAATGTTGTCTCAACGTACTTCCTCTAGTTTAACTAGAGCTTCCTCTTTACCCAATCTCATTTAATTTTTGTGCCCAAAACATAGTTTGCAGCACCAAGATCCTTCATATCGAATTTTGAGGAAAATTGGGTCTTCAAATCATGGATAATTTATTTTTTATTTCCATTCAACAACATGTCATAGTTATACAAGACCAAATAAATAACATGGTTGAAAATTAATTTAAAATGTCCATCGTGCTATACTTTTCTCCTTATGAAGCCAAGTCCCCGCGTATATGTATCAAATTTCTGATACCACACCCTCAGTGACTGTTTTAACCCATACAAAGAATTTTTTAACCTCCATACAAGTTATTTCTTACCCTTCAGCACAAATACTTTAGGTTGGTTCATATATATCTTTTCTTCTAGATCCCCATGAAGAAATGTTTCCTTCACATCCATCTATTCCACCTCAAAATAAAAATTATTAGCAACAGACAAAAGTAATCTAATAGAAGTTAACTTGGCAATAGGATAAAAATTATCACCAATATCAAAATCAATAGCAACAAATAAAAGTAATATAATAAAAGCTAACTTGGCAACAAGTGAAGAAATATCACCAAAATAAATTCCCGACACCTCGGAATGTCCTTTTTCTACCAACCAAGCTTTGTGTTTCTCCTACTTTCATTTTTCATTCATCTTCTTCTTAAACACCCATTTACTTCCAATGGGTTTCCTTCCCACCGACAACTCCACCAGATCCCAATCCTCATTTTTGTTCAAACATGTCATTCCATCAACCATGGACTCTTTCCATAGTTTGTTATCCTCTGAATCTACTACCTCCCTAACAGTTCTAGGATCATCATCAGTAACATATAAAGAAAAATTTGAATAGAAATTAAATGGACAATACCTTTCTAGTTTCCTTCTCTCTCAAATTGATATTATCAAAATCGGAGTTTCTGGCTCTTTCTCTTTTGATTTTTTTTTTTTTGTAGAGCCCAATTCTTCCTCCTTTACTTCAAAATATATCTTCTCTTATTACTTTGGTATGAATTCATATTTAATAACATCTTTCACCTCTATAAACCCCACATCTCATATGTACACAACCTTCCCTGTTTTTGGGTTCTAAATCTTATAACCTTTTAAACCATCCTTAAAACCAATAAACATTCACCTTTTAGATTTACTATCAAACTTGTCCTTTTCTCCTTTACAACATGTACATATGCATCAGAGCGAAATATCCTCATATATGAAAGAGAGGGTTTCTTACCATTCCATACCTCATGTGTAGTCTTATCCTCCAATGTTGATGAAGGATATTCGTTAAACATGTAGCATGCAATATCTACTGCCTCTACCTAGAATTCTTGCCCTAATCAAGTGCCATTAAGCATGCTTCTTGCCTTTTCCATCAATGTCTCGTTCATTATTTCTATAGCTCCATTTTTTTTAGGTTTTTATGGAGTAGTCTTCTGCCATGTTATACCACACTTCTTACAAATCTCTTAAAATTTATTCTTGAAAACTTTCCACCATTATTTGTCCTAAAAACCTTAATGTTCATCTTTGGCGGATTTTCCACCGGAGCCTTAAATTCTTTAAACCTGTCAAACACTTCATATTTCTTCCTGAGGAAATATATCCATGTATTGCTTGAGAAGTCATCTATGAATGAGACATAATACACAGACTTACCAAGTGATGGAACTAACACAGGTCCAAACACATCACTGTGCACAAGATCTAATATCCCTTTCACCCTCTTAGCCCCTAAGGGGAAACTCACCCGATTCTGCTTCCCATATACACAATGCTCATAGAAATATTAATCAAGAGAGAAATTATACATACTTTCCACCATACCATTACCATTCCATATTCGAAGGCCCTTCTCTCCAATATTCTCAAGCCTTTGACGCCATACCATGGTCTTTTCTCCAGATACCATTATATATTCTTCTCCACTTTCAAGAACCATAGAATTGTTGAATTGATAAATAACATTGCTACCCAGAATCTTGTACATAGTTCTAATCCAAAATCCCCACATTAATACCAGTGCTCCCCGAACCATCTTACAGGTATCTTTCTCCAACACTTTTTTACACCTGCATCATCCATCTTGCTTATAAAAATCATATTTTTGGCTAATACAGGAATATGCAGAACACTAAGAAGTGTTCTAATCCTTCTACCTTGCAACTTCATCTTGACTTTTCCGCATCCAATGAATTTTTCCTCCTGTCATCCCCTAAGAAGAAATCACTTCCATAATATTGCTCGTACTCGCAGAACCACTCCCTATGGGGAGTGAAGTGAAAGGATGCACCTGAGTCAATCAACCATGCCTCATGATCTACATGTTTACTTAAAGAAGAATCCAAGTACACATCCTGACCTTCATCTGAGGTGATTTTCGCCTCTGCATAAGGAGCATCATTAGATCCCTTTCCTTACTCAGGAGCTTCATATCTACAGTCTTTTTTGTACTGAAATTCCTTTGCACATTTCCAACACACCTTTATAGATTTTCCTGGAGATTTAAATCGCCCTCTATATTTAGATCTCCCACTTGAGGACTTATTTTTGTTTATGTTCTAGGATCGTGCTCATGCATATAAGGCATCTCCATTCTAGCTCTCCATTTTTTTTTGTCTCATCTCCTCTGACAACAAGGATTAGTCTGTTTCATCAAACTTCAAGGTAGTTGTATTTCTAGATATAGAAACAACCAGAGTATCCCCCGAATCGGGTAGATAATAAAGAAAATTGATGCACTTATCTTCATCTGAAATTTTTATATCAACATACAACAACTATCTTACCACAATTTTAATGGTGTTTAGATTCTCTATTACCAATTCTCCATCCTTCATACTCAGATTATACACATTTTTCACATGAACAATTTCTTCACCAGAGACTTAGATTGGTACAAAGTCCCTATCTTGTCCCACAAATCCTTCATCATAGATTTCCCTGATACATTCAACAATAATGAATCTAAGATACACAACCATATTGTGCTCTTTTCCTCTCGATCAACCTTCTCCCAGTCTTCTATTGACATTGTCATTAGTTTAGTGCCCATATCTACCGTGATCCACTTATATTTATCTACGAACAAATCCTCGATATTGAGGTTCCACAACTCAAAACTTTATCCATTGAATTTATCAATCTCTATATTTCCATTGTTTGCCATTTTCTTCCACTATAAGAATTGATCTCGCAGTTATCCCGCTATAACAGGGTCTATTACAACCTTAATCAAAACCCCTCAACAGCAAAGGTTCCCCATTGAAGCCGAAACAATGATGCTTCCAAATGTATGTTTTAACCCTGTACATAAATTACCTACAAACGAATTCTTCAGATGGAAAAATAAATAATAGAAAAATAAATAAATAAATATACACAGAGATTTCCCCTGGATCCCAAAATCGAGACTACCATATTGATTTTTCATTATATTCCTTTTAATGTTACAATACATATATATACATGTTGAAGAATTCATAAATCACAATTCATTAACCATGGATTAGAACATAATTGTAGTTCCCTTGAATGGATCCACAAAATACTATGGAAAAAAAACCATCATGCCCAAAACCATGTGAAAAGACAATGAAAAACATCATGGATATGTCCACCCACCATATTTGGGTCCTACCCCGATCCTTGGGTTTCCCTAACTATTATTGGGTTTGCATAAAAAAATAAAAAATTCCTGAGGCACTACCTAAGACCCTGTGCATGGGGGTATCACCACCTTGCAAACTCCATGACACGGGGAGCTGTTGCCCCCCTGTGACTGCCCCGTTGCATCTGGTGCACATGGGGCTAGTCATGGAAATAATATAACACACACCCAACATATTTAACGAGTTTTGGGTTGGGGAACATGTGTACTTGTCCATCAACCCAAGAAGAGATCCTTGTGGATTAGATCATATGTCAAGACGACACCTTGGTATTGCAGGCCTTTTGAGATCCTTGAGAGGATTGGACTAGTGGTCTATAGAATTTCACTATACCTGATAGTAATAGTCAATTATGTTTTCAAAGTTTCACTTATTAGGAAGTATGTCTAGGATGTCGATCAGGTGATTAACTAGGCTATATTGTAGGTGGAACCAGAGGGACAATTCCAACGAGAACCACAACACATATGGAAACAGAAACAACTCATGATCGAAAACAGAACAATCGAGGAGGTTAAAGTGTGGTGGAACCACTTTGGGCCTAATGAAGCTACATGGGAGATGGCTAATCATATGCAAGCATTATATCCTTTGTTATTTGTTAGTTCAATCAAATGAGTTTCAATATATGTATATGTATATATGAAATTTATTGTAGTTCCTACAATGAGCTATGTTATAAAGCTCCAATAAGTAGTATGATTGTCATGTTTGTTATATTCGTCATGCTTTGCAGTAGTTATTGAGTGTAAATATTACATTGAGCAATGTTATAAATCTCCATGGGTAGCATGTTTTGTTTTCAGGGTTTTTTTGGTCATAGGTTTCATAGAACACTGAGGATGGTGTTTCCCTAAGAGGGAGGGGTTTGTAACTCCACCTGGTTGATTTTCCATGTAAATAAAAATAAGAACAAGTTCAAGGGACACATATTCCAAGTTGAATATGGGGAAAAAAATAGCGATGGGTATCACTTGCGATTATTTTATGGCTATGAAAATTGGCAAAGGAAAAGTGGAGATAATTGGCATTTTATTTATGAAACTAAATGAAAACAGGAGAAAAGGAAGGTGAAGAGACACATATTTGCATGAGAGTGAAATTAAAGGGAAAATTAAGGAAAATGAAGGAAATAAAGGCCTCAATGGTAAAAAGGATTCTAAGGGTAAGTTGCTAGCCTTTTGACAGTTTCTGGCTGAGCTTACTTCCATATTCTCATTCTCTCATACTCTTTCCCACTTAGAGCATTCTTGGAGAATTCTTAGAGCACTCTAGTATTCAATTAGATTTAGGAGAAAGAGGCAAAGGAAAGAAAGAAATCATAAGTGATCAATTGGATCAACAGCTACAATGGGATTTATTTGCATATAATAGGTTACGCGTTTTATTTCCTTGTTTATTTTTGTATGCATGGTCTATGCATGTGATGTTTTTGTTATGTGTTGTCATTGGCATGTAGATTTTCCTAGATTGACATTTGTTTTGACCTTACTTTTCCATTTCCTAGATATCCATGGTGTTGTGTGTTTTTCCACTTGATTGTGTTTCTGATTGTTGCTCGTGTTCCATATGCCTATTGGTTGGTAAAAATTCTCTTGAAGTCGTGGAACAACTTGGGTTGAGATAGTAGTCTTAGAGCCTAGGTTGGGACAAACTCTATGCATCCCTTGGTGGGTTAAGTTACTTGTCACTAGAGGCGGGTTAGACAAATTCTATAGAGCCCTGGAAGGTTGTGGGTTGAGTTACTAGTTCTTGGAGCCGTCGATGGATGTCGGCTGATATACTAGTTCCTAGAGCCCTAGATAACTTTGGTAGATACCAATTTGGTTTGTGTTAGTGATGTCTGATCATAGCGTTGGAATCACCATAGTTGAGGGCTGAGGTGATTTCGCCTCTAGTAGCCCTAGTTGTTTTTATCTTGGTTTATTCCATGAGATCCCACATTAATTCTTAGAATATGGCATTGGGATGATTGGCTGAAAGAGATATTTGGTTCAACCCAATGTATGGTCGAGTGGTACATGGAAGTTCATGGATTGGTTTGACTTTTCAGATGTTAAAATGAGACATTTTCCTATTATGATGTATGATAATTTGTAGTGATTATGTTCTTAATAATATGGCTAAGTGGCCACGATTCCTATGTTGGTTATCTTCTGGTTATATTTTGGTTATATGAGGTGTACCATGTTTGGGCCTTATCATTAATTGTTTATTTTTTCATCGATTGATGAATGTTTGGACTAATATGTGTTCTTGCAACTAAGTTGATATCGAATAGATACTTCATTGTGATTCTTAGATGAAACTCAGACTAATTTGATTAGATATGCATTCATGAGATATAGCTTACATGTTTTCCATGTTTTGACGAAATCTAGTGTGTTATAGGCAATATAGGTTAGGTTTCTGATTTTAGATTGAATGTTTAGCTTTCTTTCCATGTTAATTATGATTCTGGAAAGTCTAAGGAAATTATGGGCAGTGGTCTCGAGGTTGGCCTCAAAAGGTGGAAAATATCATGGGACCGTAAGCTCACAATTGAAGCTTTTAGGCCATAATTGCTGACAACAAGGATTATGAGTGCGGTTATAGCCTCGTAACCTCATGCATGCCTTGTTGTGGGTGTGTTTGTGGGACCACGGAAGAGAAAAGGTGCTCTAGCTCAGCGTTGGGTCACCTTGGGTGGTTATTCAGTCTCTTAGTGACCTTTAGTCCTTGTAGGATGTCATTACATGTTCAATTTGCAGGCCCTACTTCCTTAACTAGAAATAGGAGGTTGGGTTAGGTCATTATGACACTCATCTAATGTTTACCTTGGTGACATAGTGTATTTGGGTAAATTTGTGAGGAGGGAATATAGAATACCTGAGCCACCTCACTAGTTGAATTAGTAGACTTCACGCTAATGAAGTGAGCTACCTTGCTCAACATGTCAACCACGACCATGATGGAGTCATGTTGCATTATTTTCCTAGGAAACCCTATAATTAATTCCATGGAAACGAACTGCCATTTCCATTCTAGAATTTGAATAGGCTACAACAAACTAGTCATATTCTCGCATTAAGAGGCTACCTATTGTGTGTCCAAACACTTTGCCACAAACTCAACCACCTGTTTCTTCAAATTCAGCCAATAGTATAACTTCTTGATATATGTTAAAGTCTCCTAGTATCCTAGGTGGCCTGAATATGGCTTGACATAAAACTCTCTCAATATAAGATTCTTCATCTTGCTACTATCTAGAACATAGATCATGCTCCTAAATCCTACCGACTCATTTGTTGTGAGGTAATACTCCTCATCCTGATCACCCTCACCCTACTGCTACATTATTTTCTTCAACTGCTGATACTTCTCATCATTATGCCCTGCCTATGATATATTCTCTTGCAAATTTTTCCCATAAGAGCTCACATCTGAAATATGATTCACTTGCACTATCCTAATGAGAGAATCTGCAACATGGTTCTTTTTGGCCTCGATGTACCTAATCTCAAAATCAAACTCACTAAGAGTAGTCAACCATATATATTTCCTTGCATTCAGATTGGGCTGGTCAAATAAGTACCTTAGTCCATTGTGATCACTCATCAAGATGAACCTCTTGCCAAGTAGATAATGTTTCCAGATATTCAACACATGAATGATTCCTACCAAATCAATATCATGAGTCACATAGTTCTACTCGTGCTCATTTAACCTCCTTGATTCCTAGGAAACCATAGATCCTTCCTACATCAAGACTCCATCAAGTCCTTCCCCGTAAGAATCTGTACAAACCAAAAACTCCTTATCAATATCTGCAGTCTTTAAAAACCAGAGCATTGGTAAGAAATGACTTCAACTTCTAAAAACTAGCTACACACTCATTATTCCATTCAAACTTCTTCCCTTTCCTCTTCGAAGATGTGATAATATAGCCAATCTTTGAGAACTTCCTAATGAACCTCCTATAATAACCTAATAGTCCCACGAATGATCTAACCTCATCCACATTCTTCAGAGCTGGCCACTCCATGATATCCTTAATATTTTATGTGTCCACTTCTATCCCTTCCTTAGAAACAACATGTCCCAAGTAATGAATCTGATACTGAAAGAAATTACAATTGTCTAGCTTGACGTACAAATTATTCTCTCTTAACAATTTCAACAACGTTTCCAGATTTTCTACATGCTCTTCCTCATTCTTTGAATAGACCAATATATCATCAACAAAGGCTATCAAAAACTTATCTATATAAGGATGCAAGACATTGTTCATCAAACACATGAAGTTGGCCAGAGCATTGGTAAGACCAAAAGGATCCACTACAAACTCATAGTGTGCATACCTTGTACAAATTGTAGTCTTATATATGTCTTCTTCTTTGATGCACACCTGATTATATCCTAATCTCAGATCAATATTAAAAAATACTCTAGCTTCCTTTAGTTGATCAAATAAATCATCAATCTGAGACAATGGGTGCCTGTTCTTAATAGTTACCTTTTTCAGAGGTCTTTAATCAATGCACAATTTGAGAGTACCATCCTCCTTATATACCAAAATCATTGTTACACCCCAAGGGGCTCGACTGTTAAGGAGAGGAGAGGAGAGGAGAGGAGAGGGGGGCCCAATATAATATTATAATATAAGGCCACCATCTCTCGACTAACAGGAGAGGAACTTGAAGAACCATCGGGCCGCCATTGCTAGTTGCATTTCTGAGGTTATTGACCTTTCAAATAGAACAGGTCTCTTGAAAAGCCTCAATGAATTCATTATTCAGTCCCGCAGTGCCCCCGCTAGACCAAACAGCTATTGAATGCGATAAATAAGGAACGTGTGATCTTAGTAAGACCAACAACCAAGAAAGAAAGGTTATTACTTTATATCCAGTTGGTGAGGTCCAACGAGCAACTCTCTTTTGGGGTAGGGGCCCCAAAAGGGAGGTCCGTCAGGGTGCATAGAACGCTCGACTAATAAGGTCGCCATCGGCTTGACTGGTAAGGAGAGGAACGAGAAGAACTGTTAAGGCCGCCATCGCTCGACCAACGAGAGAGGAATTTATTACTTGTCCTGCACTGGGCAAGGAGATGTAAGCCTAGCCTTATGTATCCCTTATCAAGCATCTATTTAAGATAAAAATTTAATTCCACCATCTCGAGTGTTCTCATCCTATAAGGTGCCTTAGATGCTGGAGTTACTCTCGACATAAACTCAATAGAGCAATCCACCTCTCTATGATTAGGCATACTTGGAATCTATGCAATAAATGCATCCAGAAACTACTATAAGATAGGATACCTCCTCAAGGCTTCATCATCCTAATCCTCCTTCCATTTTTCACTAGAAACATGAAATGAAAACAATACACACAATTTCTTGTAGTTGCATTTATCTTGCATGGTCCTGACAATTCCTACCAATGCAGTCTTATTCTTCACTTGCAAGACTCTCTTTTCCCTGTCATCATCCAAACAATCAATGGCCCTCTCATTACAATTGACCTTTCTCTATGAGTAAACAACCAATCCATGGCCAAAAGCATGCTATATGCACCCAAAGGAAGCACATTTAGGTGTTTTACTATGGGCATGCAATTAAGCTCAAAAGAATAAGAGCTCACTGAGTGGTGAAATCTTCTCTTGGTCCCTATAGCCAACTACACCAACCAATATTTTGCGTGAAAGTATTTACGCAAACGGTGCTGATCCAATAGGTCAGATTAACATAGATATAATTAGATCCATGATCAATAAAAATGGCAACAACGTGAACAACTATGTTAGAGCCTAGATTTTCCTCAGGCTAAAAGGACAAGGTTCTAGGTCCACATCAAACCACGCTCAGCCTTGTAGCTAGCCCTACGAGGATATGAGAGGGCTCTCTTAGGGTTGATCTCGGCAGAAGACAAGGGATGGGGCTCGAGATGACTGAAATAAAAAGCTAACTTTAGGCTAGGTATGAAGTACAAAGGTTTGATTTGAGTATTTTTAGGTTTTGTGCTGGAAACAGAGAAGGGCAAATTTGGGTCCGGGGATGAGGCACAGTTTCTACAGAGTTTTGATTGGGGCAAGGAAGGCAATCGTTTTGATGCTCTAAATTGTGTGAATGGATAGATAATACTGGTGAGGAGCTAAGGAGAGCAAGAAATTCTCAAGAATTCTCCTTAAACAGAAGAAAACATGGAAATTTAAACAAATTCAAAGGCAGAGCATAACAGTTAATGGATTCTACCTTAATCACTCATTTGTTCAAATTCAGAAGAAGAGATAGGAAAATGATACACATAACACTAATGAACTTACAATTACTTAGAGAAGCACACCATCAAAACATAAAGCCACATGGATCCCAAATAGTGCTGCAAAACCTGGTCTTTCCTTAGCCAAAAATGCAAAGATAGAATGTACAGTGATATGCCAAAGCAATCCCTAATGTCCAACCTTGAAAATGACTTAGGAATTACATGATGTAGACTAGCCCAATACATTCCCTTGACTCTAGGGGTCGAGCTCATCATTCTAGGATTTGTTTGAACCAATTTTAAACAAGGAAATGAAAACTAGGTAGTCAAACAACTTATCCCTATATGCTGGGAAACTGATTCATTCACTCACATTTCACCTTTTGGTGAATGAATCTTCTAGAAAATGTAAAAATGTGCCAATATTACATCACGGTTTTCAAATTAAATCATGAAAAGTCAAGAATAACTTCAAGAAGAAAAACTGGTCAAAACAGGGCGAATTGTTGAGCTGAACAGTGAAAAACAAGCCAAAATTCTCTATGCGTCGCGCCAAATTCTGTATGCATCGTGCCACTTTGAGTCTGATTTTGAGGTACTTCCTGAAGTCCAAATTGAGCCCACGATAGCTCATTCAAAATCCCTGCCTGTTGAGTTTCAAACCCAAGTGGAATTTTTCAATTTGGATGTCATTTTCTGCTCCAAAAACCCAATCTCCCAAGACTACTTCCTGTGTGTCAAAATAGGGGCAGTGAGGTCATTTTTTGAGTGTTTTTGACATCCTGAGAACTCAAAACTTGCCCAAACTTCTTGGCCATTCACTAGCAGTCATGATTTTTCATGAAAAAACCAAAAATATAAATTTTTTCAATTTGGAGCTCCCTAGAAAAAGCGCGCGCCACGTGGCGCGGTGCACATGGAGAAAAACCCTGTTTTTTGTGCAAAAAAATTCCAAAATGCAAAAGATGCCCCAAATTTCTTGAAATTTGGACTGAAGGTGCCTCATAAAGCATCATGCTTAGCCAAAGAGGCTTTGGCCAAGATTCATATTCTATCCTCCCTTTTATGGCATTTTAGTGCCCTCCAGCTGCATGCAGTTTCAGTGGTAAAGTCACTGTCTTGGTCGTATGATGTATCGGTGCCTATCTCCATGGTGTTGAAAGTCTATGCCAAGTGTATGTTTGGTTTGTTGAGAATGATAAATGAGAACTTGGTGTCTTGTTTCAATGCCAAATGTGTGCCCAAGGGAAATGAGGGACTGTGGCAAAAATGGGACAGTGGGAACAATGAAGTCTTGCCAAGTGGTAGTTTGCCCTTTGAGGATTTGACAAACTTTGGAGGAGGGGACAACCACTGAATGTTGGAGTAACTTAGGATTGTACAAATTAAATGGGGAAATAGGAATGATAGGGAATTATGTGACTTAGGGATAGGAAAAAGGGGCTTAAGAGTGAATGAGGGAGCTTTAGGGATAACATCTAGGGTTTCGAATAGTGGAAGTTAGGAATATAAGGTTAATGAGAATTGGCCCATTGGCGATATCAGTTTAGGGAATGGGTTTATGAAATTAGAAAAAAAAATAGGGAGGAGTGATGAAGTGGACTTTACAACAAAATCTCAAACTGCAAACCCTAAGCAATTGTTTTTGAGGAAAAATTGCAAGGAGGTAGGGTTTCAAAAATTTCTCACTAAAACACCATAAACATCAAGGTAACTCATTCATTGGTCATGGGAGAAATGTTAACTTACTTGAACACGAGAAGATTGAGCAAATTGTGCAATTTGGGAGAGTTTTTTAAGTTAATTTTAGGCTTTTTAGCCCAGTGAGCCGCGCCAGTGTAAATTTACACTGGAAATTTTTGCCCAATGCACCGCACCTTCCTAGTGCATTGTGCCCTTTTCCAGGCAACTTTTGGTGGCCTTCCCGGTGTCCAAATTGGGTGCAGGATAGCATGTTGGAATTTTCTTGGAGTCTACTTTCCAACCCAGCTAGAATTTTTCAATTTGGAGTTCATTTTCCCTGTCAAAAATCAAATCTCCCAAGACTGATCAAAATGTGCCAAATGGGCTACCTCAAGGTAGAGTGTTGTTGTAGTCAACCTTTGAATGCCTTCCTCAACTCCAAATTGAGCTCATGATAGCCCATTGGAAATATAATTGTATCTAGTTACCATTTGACTCATTAAGCAAGTCATTTGACCAACCAATCTAGGAGAAAACTTGATTTTCCAAAGGTCACTCCAGAAGTGCATCAATTCTCCCAAGGAAACTGTATTTTTGACATTTCTCTAAACCCATGACACCTGCGTAAAACTTGAAGGAGGTTTTTCTTCCTTGGCCTATTTTGGACAAAATCCTCTCTCCGTTTTCCCAAATTCATCTTTCATTGCTCAGAAACATCATTTGAGTAAAACCTACCCCGATGTGTGGAACAGGGGATTTGTTGAAATGAAGCGAAATGAAGGGGATAAGGGGCTTATGAATTCTTGGGAAAATTCTTGGAAGTAGGGAGGGAAGTTAGGAAGCAGGTAAAAGTGGAATTTCAAGTATTAAGTGAGGGGAAGGGGCCTAAAAAGGCAAAACATAGGTCCAACCTAGAAAATTGCCAGGTTGTAGCAAGAAACTAGGGTTTGTGCGAAAATGAGGAATTTTGGGGGATCTCAGTGATGGGAAGTGTTAAATAAGGTACATTAAGGATAGGGGAACGTGTATGAACATCAGGATACAAGTTTTGCTGATGATTTGACTGTCCAAGAGAAATTGCCTTGAAAACCCTAGGAGAGGGAAATGACCTTACCTAGGTGCAACTAAAGCATGAACAAGATGTAAAATGACCCAGTGGAGCTTGACATGATAATGAAAACCCTCCGAATGATGGTACACTCAGCTAAACGGTGACATGGACCGACATTTGGACAACTTTGATAGGAGTAAGAGCAAACCCTAGACCTAATGCCTAGTGACCAAATTTTGCTTGAAGACTCACTGAAACGACAAAATTTGACCTTGACACCTTAAAATCACTTTGTAAGAGCATGTTTGATCACTGGAGGAAGGCTGTAAATACTGACATTAACACAATCAAGTTCCCAAAGATATGATATTTGGTGTTGGTTTCCTTGAAATCATGTTAGCCAACTTGCTTGTGTTTCCCTTCTCTTACTTGATCACTAAATTAAATTGTTGTAGAAACCCCATCCACTTGTAATGCTTGGCCTATTGTAGCTTACTATGGGCCTCCAGGTAATGTTTTAGCTAGTGATAAAATTGTATTACTATCTCCTTTACCATTTGATAATGTTTCCACTTCTTCACATCTTGAACCAAGGCATAAAGATTCTTTCCATACATAGGTAGTTGAGAATTTTCCCATGAAATACTTAAGAATGTGTTGATGGTGCTAGACCTGCCAACATGTCAAGGGGATCTCCCCGGTAAGCATTCCCAATTAGACCTCAGACTGTTTGGTGTAGGAGTCCCAACAGTGGGTCGTAAGGTAATGTCTTGACCACGATGTCACACAGAGGTAAGTAAGATAACTCTGTAAGTAGCAAGGGTGTGATTGATGTAGTGAGCCAAGGAATGAATATGAGAGGTTCCAATAGTTCAAAAGGGAGAGGAAGGTGAAGGCCAGTTCCAGTCTGAAAGGGATCAATCCCAACTCTACTAGGAACACACCACACAAAGGACATGCACAACTTCTAGTAGAGTAGTCGACAAGGATGCGGCAGTCCCAACATGCAAGGTAAGATAACCTTAACAACACTCACAGATCAGTCCAAGATGAGTGTGACAGTTGATATAACAAGGTTTAGGGAAAGGTCTGTCTAGTGTCCTGCAGAGCAATCCACACAGACAGTGATAGCATTAACAACATATGCAACACATTAACAACAAGATTCATATAATTTCATGTGAATCAGTTCATACACAAGTATGTAAGTTAAACAACATATATAATTAAGGCAATCGGAGTAGTTCAAATACAATAACAACATATGCATGAAAATGTGTTGGATTTTATTATATAAGGAAGTGTAAGTCACAATCATACAATACACCATGTAAACCTACAAGCCCTATCTGTAGAACGTTACAACCACATCCTCCTACTCCTCCAAATATATGTACTAGCTTCGTGCAGTGGAGAAGTGAAGGCACATTACAATACTGTCCAAGACTTCTTCAAGATAGTCTTAATAGAAGCTTGGCTGGAAAAAGGCCTATACAATGAGTTATGAGGGACTAATTATAGCAAATGGTGGGGTGACCCTTGACATTCCCCTTTGTGTCAGTTCAACTATGCTCATGACTCTTCACCTACTCTATGACTGTTACATCCAAGTGTTGACACTTGACTTACACTTGACATGACTCAACATCGCAATGCACATGTATTCATGTGAGACAACATGGCTTGAGAAAGCCTTGCAAGACATCACTGACACTTGGTTCGCTATGGTGAGACCAACTCTTTGACATGCTTGTGATGGTGAAGTCGGTGATTTGATTCCAAGCTTGGTCTTCTATGATGGTGTGCATGCAACTCATGGTGACATCTTGCTAAAGTGAGCTATTGTCTTTTTTTGCGATGAGTGCTTTGGTTCAGCCTCTTCATCTAACTTGGCTTCTAACATGTAGATGGTCTTCTTCAGTACGGTTGAACTGGAAACTGATGCATAGTGTCTGTGTTGATCTTCAAGTGTGTGTTGGTGGTCATGTGCATCAACATGCCAAAGTGCATGTTTAGCCCCAATTGGACTTGTTTCTTGTCTTCACCTTGGTGAGTGTGTTGAATTGGTTGGATTGCATCCGTGTGCACAACGACATGCATGCTCTTGGATCCTTTGCATGCAATCAACAAAATTGCTCACCATGTTTTCTCTATGTCCACTACTAGGATGGATCCATAACTTCTACTGGCATAGTTTCATCTATGAATGTATGTTGCGCCAACTGTTGTTCATGTTCCTATTGCAATTCATGGACAGTCTATGTAGCTTAATGTTCTACCTGAGTTGCTACTTCAGCACATGCAACTCATTATTTGTTCCATCTTCTTCCTTCACATGATCTTCATGTCGCGCCATTACTTCATAGTATGAGTCTCAAAAGTTTCTTTCATTATCAGATTATCTGCTTGATCTTGAAACTTTACTCCGCCTCTATGTTGTCAACAATGTTCCTCTCGCATCCACTATGTTTGTTGCTTTCAGTATGGTGGATTTAGCTATTGTTCACGATGTTGCTCGCTGTGATGCTGCTACTTGATGTCCTTGTCCATGAACAACTTGATTTCTTAATGAGTAGGTAAGCCCATGGACACTTGATTGACCGCATCCCCAAGTGTGCTCTAAATGGTGTCTTCATCTCTAATTTCTTGGAAACCATTGTACCTATACTACTGAGAGGTAGATGAACACCTACGATACCTAGAGACATGGCAACACTCATAGCAAGCAATTTGTAAGTCGAAAACCAAAATTAACATGAGAACTAACTTGCAACATACCTGTGTGAATAATCATGAAGGTTGTGCAATTTTAGTCAGGAGGTCGAGAGACTGACTACTGAGACTATAAAAGTAAGCGTTCAGGATATTGGGAGACTAATTGACTATTCGAACTCCAAAATGAGAAATCCAGTTGGGAAGTTGGTTGATGGTGTTGCGGAATGTGCAATTCCAAGTGGGAAAGACTGCTGGCCCAGGGACAGATTTGTGAAAAAATTTGGGCCAAGCAGCCACTGACCTCCAGAAATGCACAATTCAGTCCAGGAGGTCAGTTTTCAGATAGATTGTGCAAATCTGGAGAGAAGGGTGAGCCTTCCTTCTCCAAATTTCACAACGCAGCCTTGGTGAAGGCAGAGACCGGGCCAAGGTTGGCCCGACTCGCCGATGGGCAACTAAAAGTAAGTAAGTCGATGACATCCATGGTGACACTAAGTGATAGAAAAAGTGACAAATAGTGCATGCAATACATGAATGGAGGATTGAGCAAATAGATCAACATGCATGTGGATGAGGTCATTCACTGGTTGGGTAAACATCCATGCAAAACAGTTTCATGGACGTGAAAGCAGTGAGATAGCAATGAAAATTGAAATAGAGCTAGGACAAGCTATAATATATGTAAATGATAGTAGGTGCTCAAATAAATCATGAAAACAACACTCACACAAGCGAATACACAAAAAGAGACAAAAATGCAACATAAGTCATGGGAAGTGAGCTTACCCCAAAACAACTAAGTTGAAGTGTCAACTGCTCCTAGATGTGATGTGGGATGTCAGAGCTACCAAGTTGATGTGAGGATTGCACTCTGCAATGTTTGGTTGATGATTTTTGGTAACATTGAGGTTATGATACTCATGCCACAAATCTAGGAGGAAGCGGCACTTGGAGGGAGGTTTCAGAATTACTCCTTGCATGTAACCTCCAACTACTAAACATAGATCCCTAAAACAAGGTATTCCTTTGCATGATGCCTTGGGAGAAGAAGACTATGCATGCAAGTCTATTTTGCTTAGTCTCGGAAGGAAGCGGTCAACCCAGCTGCACATGCAAGCGACTTCTCGACTGCTGGAGAAAAAAGTGCATTTCCCACTGTAAGGTGGGCTAACTTCCCAAGGGGATTGTGCAATTTATGGGCCCAACAGCTGATTGCTACCCAGATTTGTGAAATTCCTGGGCTAAACTTCCTGTCGATGGGAAAAATTGTGCGATTCCTCCTCAGAGGGTTAGCTGGTAGGATTGCGCAATCCTGCAGCCTAGCAGGCTGTTAGAGGGAATTGTGCAATTCCTAGAGGGAATGGATGGTTTCCCTCTATAAATGTGAAAATGTCATTGGAAAACTACTAAGCCTGCAACTGGACGAAGTCTGGGTGATCAGCTTGTGAAGGGAAAAGATCAAACTTTGTTTGACAAGCTTCCTTTGAGAAAGAAAGACACTGAAGCTTGAGGACTTGATGAAACAAGGAAAGCTGCTATGAAGGTTGGTAGGGAGGCTCCAAAATAGGCTAAGGTAGAATTTTGGATGGTGGTTGTAGCCACTACAACACTTGGCGACACATTGGTAGAACTCCAGCTCTCTGCATAGACCTTTTTCATGAAAAGCAAGTCTAACACCTTCGGATGTATTGTTTAATTCTTAGCTCATCTTGGCACTAGCTTGATGTGAGATGTAGAATCTTCCAAAATCTTGGTCGATTGAAAAAAATTCCAAGCCATGGCAACACAGTTATTTAGATTTTGGTTGAGGGGTATATAAGTGCACGAGAAGTATAGTCCTCAGAGTCTTAGTTTCATCTCTAGTGTTGCTCAACTGCCAGTAGGCCTAGACAATGCCTCGGTGGAGTCACATAGGAATACAAGTATGGCTTCACTGCCAGTGAGCCTAGTCAATACCCCCACGGAGTTACTTTCATCACCTCCCTACGCAGGAATCCTTTGTCTTCTTTTACCTTATTCATTTTTCATTTTGAATATTTTTGACTTTTCATTTTTTTCATTTTTACTATGCATAACCCTTATTCATTTCATAGGTGAAAGAGGGATCCTGAATTATTGAGAGTAGAGGAGATTGTTCCAGTATAGAAGTATTTTGTGATATCTCTGACATGCTTGTTAAGGTTTTCCCCCTCACCCTACTCTACCCGACTGAGCTGACAAGGTTTAACCCAAAAAAAATCAACTAGAGAAGGTGACACTAGTTAGCGTGCAAGCGTCGTGTTTAAACCAAGGTTCACTTCGAAGAGTATGTATTTTCCTTCAATGTATCATGGACTAAGAGTGACAAGTTCATCATACAAAGGCAAGATGACAGATAACCAAGTAGTAATAGTTGTACAAACCCTCTTGTAATTTACCCAGTTCGTTTCATGAGTCGCACATAGTTTCATGCAAACTAACCTACGAATGAATGAAACAAACAACAAAACCAAGAAAGAGAAAAATAGAAAATGAAAGCAAAACAAGTAAACAAACAAGCAAACAAACAAACAAGAAAACAAGGCATGTAAGAAAACAAGCATGCAAGAAAAC
Source organism: Pinus tabuliformis (assembly GCA_031772625.1). Lineage (NCBI taxonomy): Eukaryota > Viridiplantae > Streptophyta > Pinopsida > Pinales > Pinaceae > Pinus > Pinus tabuliformis. The sequence goes on along the minus strand of CM062815.1, from coordinate 289,932,970 downwards.
AACTAGAAGCAAACACTACTCCTACTTCTACACTGATGGTGCATGGGCCTGATCAAATGAAGTGATAATTCCAATGCAGCCACCCACGCATTGGTAGACCCATGTGAGTGAAGGCTTGGTTCGTGAGTAACCCAGTTGTGGAAACTAGCATACAAGAAAGATATGAGAGTGAAGACAACCACACTTCATGTTTCAAAGTGCCCATAGGACATAAGTGAGTGCATGTGCATGACAAGCAGTCCATGGAATTATCATGGAGTTGTGTGACACAACATGCAAATTTGAAGCAAAAGAACACTCTTGATTGAGACATGCAAGAAAACTAAAGAAACAAATATAACTTGCCGACATGATTGCTTACAATGTAAGACTCCTCCAATGCATGAGAAATGGGATCGGCCAGTTTGAGTGGAGGAAGTATGATCTATGTCTGAGATTGATCTTCAATGCATACAGACGAGTGATGAGGAGGCTTGGGTGATTGAACAGTTTCATGATCAGAACTGAGACTGACCCCAAGAGAATGAGGGCCTGAGATAACCATCAACTCGAGCTGAAGTGCCTCAACAGTATTGGGTGTCTAAACTTCATCATCAGGTAGATCATCATAAACCAGTGGCTTCGAAAGATCAACTACGATAGATTCATGATCCTGATAAAAAATGGAAGCAAATGGATGACAATTGCCACGATCAGAAAAATCAATGAATTCTTCGACATCCTCATGATTAGATGAATCAAACAAAGAGGTAGATGAAAAGTGAACGAACTCATCCTTTGTGTTTTCAGAAAAGAGAGATGAAGGATCGAGTGGGTATTCAATGAATAAAAAATCCCCTCCATTGTCAAATTATGTACTAGCATTCGGTGAGTCCTGTGAGTGTGCATCTGTAGATGAAGACACATGTACAAAATCATGGATGGTAGGTTCACCATACAAACTAGGAAAGAATGGAGGGGGCTTGGATGGAAGGGAGTCATCCTTCGCTGATTGTTGATGTTCAAGCTCCCACTCATACTCTTCATGAATGACAGTGCATGTTGGTTGTGCAACACCAGCTTCATCAGTGGGTTGTTCCTCGTTCAAAACAAGTGAAGAGTCCGGAACGAATGAACACAAGGCAATATCATCCAGAGGAACACCTAATTATGAAGATGGAGGTGGAAGAAAAGAATGCATATGGGAACTCGAAGGACTCACAACCAAATCTGCGTGAAAATTAAGTGGAGTGATGTTGGGATGGTGTGAAGAATGAACAAATGTGCAAATGTGATCCTCAGCATCAGTGGGCGATGGTGGAACTGTTGAATGAAAGGGAGGTGGAAAGTCCGTTGAGACAGTGTCTACTCACAAATGGGATTACGCAATTCCATCAATGAAGAAGGTTGAGTGAGGCTTGACATCGAGCTTTCTCTGGGGATGAGAAGATTTCTTAAGACAGGACTCGAACAGGTCCCAAAGATAAGTAAACATAATCTGGATCCTCGAAGCTTGAAACTATAAGTCACGGAAGCGCTGCCAAAAATCAATAATGGATTCATGCAAAGCCCTCCATTTCTGTAATAATTTCTAGTCAAGATGGTCTAGATCAAAATGATGAAATGTGTCTTCAATAAGATCACAGAAGTGCTTACATGAGTGCACAGTGTCAGCCGGTAGGCTGAGCACCCACGAAATGGGTATTCGCAAAGTGTGAATGCAAGTAGCCGATCGACCTATTCATTAGTAAACTCATCTTCCTCATAAATCATGGAAAGTAAGTTATGTAAGTTCTCAGACCAGGCCAGTTCACCTTCACCATCATATGTGTGAGTGGAAAAGAGATTGAAAATCTTCGTTGAGATGGAGAAATCTTAACAATTCGAAAAACACCTCAGGGGAAGAAGAATGCAAGATTCTATGAAAGATATGCAAAGGTTCAAAACTAGATGAGAGGACACTTCTTGTTATCAGGCCCTCCTTCTAGAACCAAAAATGTTGACAGCGCTAGACATGCCAACATGTCATGGGGATCTCCCTGGTAAGAAGTCCTAAATAGACATTAGGCCATTTAGTGTAGGCATCCCAGTAGTGGGCCATAAGGTAATTCCTTGACTGCGATGTTGCACAAAGCCAAGTAAGATAACTCCATTTGTAGCAATGGTGTGATTGATGCAGTGAGTCAAGGAATGAGTATGAGAGGTTCCAACACTTCAAAGGGGAGAGGAAGGTGAAGGTGAGTTCTAGGTTGAAAGTGATCAGTCCCAACTCTTCTAGGAACACACCACACAAAGGACATGCACAACTTTTGGCAAAGCAGTCGACACGGATGCGGAAGTCCCAACATATAAGTTAAAATCATTTGAACAACACTCATGGATCAATCCGTGACGAGTGTGACGGTAGATATAAAACATTTCAGAGAAAGGTCTATCTAGTGTCCGACAGAGAAGTTGACATGGACGATCACTGAATTAACAACATATGCAACACATTAACAACAAGATTCATATAATTTCATGTGGATCAATTCATACACAAGTACGTAAGTTCAACAACATATATCATTAAGGCAACCAAAGCAGTGCAACTACAATAACGACATATGCATGAAAATGTGTTGGATTTTATTATATAAAGAAGTGTAAGTCACAATCATACAATACACCATGTAAACCTGCTAGCCCCATCAGTAGAATGTTACAGCCACATCCACCTACTCCTCCAAAGAGATGTGCTAGCTCCGTGTGGTGGAGAAACCAAGCCACATTACAATACTGTCCAAGCTTTCTTCAAGATAGTCTTAGTAGAAGCTTGGCTAACCAAAAGCCTATACAATGAGTTATGAGGTAAAATTTATAGAAAAGGGTGGGGTGACCCCTGAAATTCCCCTTTGTGTCAGTTCAAATACCCTCATTACTCTTCACCTACTCTATGATTGTCACATCCAACTGTTGACACTCGACTTACACTTGACATGACTTAACATTACAATGCACATGTACTCATGTGAGACAACGTGGCTTGCAAAAGCCTTGCAAGACATCATTGACACTTGTTCTACTATGGTGAGGACAACTCTTTGACATGCTTGTGATGGTGAAGTTGGTGAGTTGATGCCAAGCTTGGTCGTCCGTGATGGTGTGCATGCACCTCATGGTGACATCTTGCTAAAGCGAACTCTTGCCTCTGTTGTGACTGGTGCATTGGTTTGGCCTCTTTATTCAACTCGTCTACTAACATGTGCATGGTCTTCTTGGGTACAGTCGAACTGAAAACACACTGATGCATAGTGTCTGTGCTTATATTCAAGTGTGCATTTGTGGTCATGGGCATCAACATCCTGAAGTGCATGTTGAGCCCCAATTGGACTTGTTTCTTCTCCTCGCCTTCGTGAGTCTATTGAATGGGTTGGATTGCATGTGTGCACTCAACAACATGCATGCTACTAGATCATTTTCATGTGATCGAAAACAATTCTCACCATGTTTGCCTTGTTTCCACTGTTGGGATGGATCCTGCACTTGTATTGTGGTAGTTTCATCCGTAAGTGCATGTTGCGCCCACTTCTGTTCATGTTCCTGTTGCAACTCATGGATAGTCTGTGCAGCTTCATGTTCTTCCTGAGTTGCTTCTTCAGCACATGCAACTCCTTCTTTCTTCCATCTTCTTCCTTCGCGCGATCTTCATGTTGTGTTGTCACTTCATAGTCTAAGTCTCAAAAGTTTCTTTCATTATCAGTCGATCTGCTTGGCCTTGCAACTTTTCTCTACCTCTATGTTCTCAACAACCTTCCTCTTGCATCCGCTGTGTTCACTGCATTCAATGTGTTGACTGCATTTGATATGCTACCTTCAGCTGTTGTTCACGATGTTTCTCACTGTGATGTTTTTGCTGCTTGATGTCCTTGTCTATGAAAAACTGGATGTCTTCATGAGTAGGTAAGCCCATGGACACTTGATTGACTACATCCACAAGTGTGCTCTGAACGAGGTCTTCATCTCTTCTCTCCTAGAAAACATTGTCCCTGTACTGCTGAGAGGTATATGAACACCTGTGATACCTAGAGACATGGCAACACTCATAGCAAGCAATCTGTCAGTCGAAAGCCAAAACAAACATGAGAACAAGCCTATAACATACTTGGGTGAATGATCGTGAACGTTGTGCAATTTCACTCGAGAGGTCGAGAGATCAACTGCCAGCACTGTACAAGGCCCAATTCTAGCTATTAAGAGACTAACTGACTACTAGAGCTACAAAATTCGCAACCCAGTTGGGCGGTTGGTTGATGGGGTTGTGGAATGTGTAATTTGAGCTAGGAAAGATTGCTAGCCCAGGGACCAATTTGCAAATTTTTTTGGCTAACTAGCCACTAACCTCTAGACATGCATAATTAAGTCCAAGAGGATAATGATGGGCTAGATTGTACACATATGGAGAGGAATGTGAGCCTTCCTTCTCCATATTGCACAATGCAACCTTGGTGAAGGCAGAGACCGGGCCATGGTTGTGCCTGACGCATCGATCTGAAACTGAAATCAAGTAAGTCGATGAAATGCATGGCAACACTAAGTGATAGCATAATTGCTAAAAATTGCATGCAAAACATGAATGGAGGATTGAGAAAACATATCAACATGGATGTGGGTGAGGTCGTTCGCTAGTTGGGTGAACGTCCATCCAAAACAGTTTCATGTGCACAAGTTCATGCATGCGACAACAGTGAGATGGCAACAAAAATTGAAAGAGAGCTAGGACAAGATAGAATATATGTAAATGATAACAGGTGCTCAAAGAAATCTAGCAAACAACGCTCACACAAGCGAATACACAAAAAATGACATAAATGTAGCACAAGGTATGGGAAGGGAGCCTACTCGAAAACAACTGAGCTAAATGTGCCAACTACTCCTAGATGTGGTGTGGGATGTCAAAGATACAAGGTTGATGCGATGAATGGAATTTTCAATGATCGTTTGATGAGTTTTGATAACATCAAGGTTATGACGCTCATGCCAGAAATATAGGAGGAAGCGACACTTGGAGGGATGTTTTAGAATTACTCCTTGCATGTAACCTCCAACCGCTAAAGATATATCCCTGAAACAAGGAATGAATTTGCATGTTGCCTTGGTAGAAGAAACCTATGCATAAAAGTCTACGTTTCTCAGTCCCGGAGGGAATCAGTCAACTCAACTACACATGCAAGCAACTGCTCAACTAGTGGAGAAAAATGCGCATTTCTGACTGTAAGCTGGCTTGACTCCCCAAGGGAATTTCACAGTTTATGGTCCCAACAGCTGACTGCTACCCATATTTGCGTAAATCCTGGGCTAAATTGTCTGTTAATGGGAAAAATTACGTAATTCCTGTTGGGAGGGTTGGCTGGCAAGATTTCGCAATCCTGGATCCCAGTAGTCTATTAGAGGGAATTGCACAATTTGTGGAGGGAATGACTGGTTTCCCTCCAGAAATGTGCAAGTTTCACAGGGAAGTTGCTCAGGCTGTAGTTGGACCAAGTCTGGGGGATCACCTTATGAAGGGAAAATATCAAACTGTGATCAACAAGCTACCTTTGAGCAAGAAAGACACTAAAGCTTGAGGACATAATGAAACAAGGCAAGCTGCTGTGAAGGTTGGTATGGAGGCTCCAAAACAGGCTACAAACAAATTTTGGAGGGTGGTTGTAGCCGTTACAACAGAATGGTAATGTAGAACCCTTCCTCCCTGCACCAAGAAAACTTCCATATAATAACCACTTGCATTTGTCTCCACTTTGAAGGGTTGTTGCAAGTGTGGAAATTCCAAAGCTAGTGCTTAAATGATTTTTTTCCTAAACTCTTCAATGACCCTCTTCTAATTATTCCACCACTAGATAGTTTTGCCACTTTCTATTGTGACATGGAATCATGTGACCACAACTAGAAATGAGGTAATGAATTTCCTGAGGTATTTTTCTTCCTTAATGAAACTCTTGACCTAAGAAATATTAAGAGGAACTAGCAATTTTATGATGGTATCCATCTTGGCACGATCTATATTTTACTCTAATCCACTTACAACATACCCAATATACACTAAATACTACAGTGGAAAATCACACTTCTTGATATTTTCTAATAGTTGGCACTTCTTTAGTACCTCTAGCACCTACATCAAATGTGATATATAATCCTCTGAAGTAGTATTTTATATTAATATATCATCAAAATAAATAATAACAAATGAATCTACTAAAAAAAAAATATTTCTCATTAACCTGAAAATCATAGCTCATACATTACATAAGGTAAATGTCATGACTAGCCACTCATACAAACGTTGCCTAGTTTTGAAGGCAATCTCCTTCGAACTTGCTAATATCCAAACTTTAAGTCGAGTTTGATGAAGAATTTAGCTTGTTGAAAGTCATCCAATAAATCATCTATCCTAGGCAGGGGGTGCATGTTCTTGAGCATAATTCTCTTTAATGTGTTATAATCAATACACGTGTGCTACAATTTCCATCCTTCTTTGGCATAATGAGGATGGGTGACCCACATGATATTATACTTGGTCGAATAGAACCTTGTTCAAATAGCTATTGAAACTTCTTCTTCACCTCTCCTCGTTCTATAACGGACTTCCTATATAGCCTAATGTTTTATAACGGGGATTCTTCCAATAGTTGGATCTTTTTCTCCACATCCCCTCTAAGACGTAGCCCTTTGGGTTCCTAGAACACACACTTATATGCTTGTCACAACTCTTCCAATTGTTGATTCTATTACTTAGTGCACCCCTAAAAGGATGATTTTTTCTTACCTACTTGTATATAGATTGGTTTTCTATCAAAACTAATAAAAGACACCTCTTTCTAGAATTGACCAAATTCTTAGTTTGGTTGGAACTTAGCATTGGCATTTCCAAATTTCCCTTTTGCACATTGATGGTGAAGGATTTCTTGTCCTTGATGAGGCATGAAGATTGCATCTTTAATTTGCATATAGGGACTTCCAAACACCACTCCACATACATCAAGGGGAACTACAAGATGAATGCATGTATATGGGTTACACTTTTGGGTCAAAAGTGGCGACGAAATTTCAAAATTTTACTCTTTTATCGAATTTAAGCCCTCAAAATTCATATAAGCATTGTGAATTTTGATTCGGAGTAAAAAAAATTTTGTGGAGAATTATGTTGTTTTCCTAATGATATTTTTTGCAAAAGCAAATAGTGTCATATAATTTGTCAATTATCCATTAAATGAAATTCTTGTCCTTTCAAATTTTCGCACATCTTAACATGTATGCTTGCGTTCATGTAGCATAACCTAGTATAAAATGTTTGTGTGTGCATGTGTGCATATGTATATGCATGATCTACATAAAAAGAGATAAGTTGTGCATATAAAACTTTATTTTTTAAATGCAAAATTATATTTTTATTATTTTTCAAAGCTGGCAAATTAATATTTAAACTGCATTTATTAGACACATGTGTTCATGTAAGATTTGTTTCCACTATTTAAAGCAATTCAAAAAGGAAGAGTACCCTTTTTAATAGGACTCATAAATGAAGATGGTGGTTTTTTTGAAATTTTTCAGTTTTGTATATTTTAGGATATTGATTTTTCATTCAACCCCTATGAAATTATCCAAAAAAAATTAAAGCATAATGTTTAAAAGAAAATAGCTGAAAATATCATATGAATTCAAAAATGTCAAACTTATATGCCATTGGATAATGGATTCCTTCATGAATCCATCCTTATTAACTCTTCCACATAAGGAGAAATGTCGCCTTAATTCTGGTAGGCTACAAAATGTTGTTGCAGAGAAATTTGCAGAAGGAGAAATACAAATTTTTTTGCTTAGGCTCCCAGGAGCTCAATCGAGTGCTTCAAATTCTCAATCAAGTGTTTAAGGTAAAAATTCAAATAACTCAACTCCATTCATAGACACTACATCTAGTTCTACTTCATTAATAAAATCAAGACTAATTTGATTTTGCACTATTTTGTTACCTTCACTTCAGCATGCTTATTTACCCATCCTAAGGATATGGGCTTTGATGATTACAAACTCTTAGCCTTGATTTGTGTAGTAGCTCTACTGTAATGAGGCTTTCCTATAATCCTGAGTTGAATAGAACATCATTACTTTTTTTCTTGACATGTATCTTTATATGAAAGAGGCTTGTATTCTTCTTTTCTTCTTACTGTTTAAGGCTACTCAAATTCACTTCCTCATGCACTAAAGTAAATGTGATCTTCTCATACTCATTAGAGCTACATTCCACTTGATTACCTAAATATATGACCATAAAATTTTTCTTCTTATTATATTTATCTTTTTTCTTCGAGTTGAGCTTTGTATGCAACTTCAAGCACTTCTCCTCTATATGGTTTTCAATTGTATAGTGGTTGCAATGGTTGTTCATATCTTTGCATCTGTGTATTACATATATTGTCTCTTCATCCTTTCCCTATTTCCACTTCTTATTCCCTACCTTGGAAGCTACGTTGTGATATTTTTTCTTTGAGCCTCTTGATTACCATTTCTATTGCCCTATGTTTTCCAAGTAATATTCCTATACATAAGCCTCATCCAATAATATGGGTTTGAACATAATGTTTTTCTTCTAGAGATGGTTTTATATACCCCTCAAATAGTGACAAAGTACGTATGGGTTCTTTATAGACACAAAAGGAACTATGTTCAAGTTTATAAATTCTTTGGTGTACTCCTATACACTCTACCCTTTTGTCCTCTTGAAGTAATTCCACCATATCCATTGGTCCTCTATATGCCTAATAGGGTAAAATTGTGAGTTTATGAGGGTTTTGAAATGCTCCTACCTAGTCTCTAGAGGATCTCTCTCCAACCTCAAGGTATTTGTGTGGTTTTCCCACTAGGTTAGGGCATGGAACTTTAATTTCATCCAAGAAAACAAAATATTATATTCTTTCTTTATATGATGAATACTAAAATAAACTTTGAATTGCTGCAACTAATCATTTAACATTAGAGTGTCAATATCAATTCAATACAACTTAATGTCTAACTTCACTTCCATCTTAAATAGGGGCTATAAATGGTTCATGACACTGAGACTATGTTGATCCCTTCCAATTTCTTTCTTATATTCATTCCTTTCTTCTTGTTGATCTATCGATTTCCCTAAGATCCTATCTCTATGTTAGAAAATCAATCTTCTTCAAATATAATAAACTTATTGTCACACCTCCCATGAGGAGGTTCACATTTTGGTTTATATACGTGACTTCTGTTTCTAGCCATGAAAACCTCTCCTCTACAACCTTGAGGGTTGCTGATAGATTCATTAGGTATTGCTAGGGTTTTATGATTTTTTGGCTTATATGATTGGGATACACTATAAATACACAAACTATATGTAAGGAAACTTAATATAACACTAATATGGTCTATAAAATTTCGTTTTTATTCCATTGGAGAGTTTGTCTGAATAGGTCTGATGAAATTAAACTGAAAATATGAAATCTACACTATGAGGGTTTATTTGTTCTTAGTTCCCTAGAATCATCAATTACTATGTTATGCTTATGCTTAAAATAGGTAAAATATGCAGGAAATAGAGAATATTGAAGTAAAACACACAAAACACAATTGACACAAGATATAACCGAAGGAACCCTTTCTGCAGAAATCCTAGTTGGAAGGTGAGGTCACTTTGGTCTCTTTCTCTAAAAGGGGAATGGATGCAAGTACAAAGAAGTGACCATGTATTCTGACGGTTGCTATAGTGTACAAAATCCCTTTCTTTTCTCTCTACATATCCACTTTTGGCTACTTTTCTCATCTTGGAATAAAATGCACTCAAATAGAATGAAAACCATTTTGTTCATAGTGGTGAAGCTATAACACAACCCAATAGGCTATTAGTTGTCAAGTTTAACTCCAAGTCTCAACTAGAGTTACAATATGCGCTCTTCTAGAGTCTTATTCATCATTATCATGTAGATATCCCCCTTTCCATGAATAATGGGGGCTTATGTGGTATCATCTTGAATTATGATGGCCAAAACATGAAGGTCAAATTCCAAGTGGCGTAACTTTTGTAGACAAACTCCAATTCAGCTCATTCTTACACCATTGGAAATTTATATATGTGTAGAGTAGTGCTAAAAGGTGTGGTGCTTATGCAGAAAATTTACTCCCCCAAAAATAACATTTGGTTCCTCAAAATTCTTTCAGAAGTTTTTAGACCACAATTTACCAAACTAGGACCCATCAATAAAATTATTTGATGAGCTGATTCCACAACTTTTTCAACTCTAAAAGATTCAATATGGATGAGAAACGATATAATTATCCAATCTGGATCTCTCACCTAGAGTGAATGTTATGAACAATGTTCAATACAATTGAAAGTTGGTTAATGTAATGTTCAATGTTCAATTCCCCCATGCCATCATCAACAACCAAAAATAAAGTATGGGCTAGCCCTAAAATGCACTAGGAAAACTCAACTAGATTCTCAACAATATCACTTATATCACATAACTTTTCACAAATAGGATCATCACACATACAACTCTTTCCATAACTCTAATAGTAATCATTTTTATGGCTATATTTCCTTGTATGGATTTTATCTGACTGTGCTCATATTATTAACCTTTTCTTAATTAACTAATATTCATCATCATATAAAAGAAATCCCATGGTAAGTAAACCTTAGAATCTCCCTTTTTAATGTTGTAATTTACCTAACTAAAAAAAATATTTGATTTTATATTCCTCACTAAATCTATATACATATTGATGATGATGATGGTGGTGGTGATGGTGGTTAACGTCCATTGAGACCCAATTGGTCTATTAGACCTACAATTTTCTTAGTTTCTAGTTGTCTGGCTCCTCGTCTTTCTTGGCGAGATTGGTGTCTCTACGGTCTTCCAACTTTCTTTATCTTGCATCTCCTTCATCTCTTCTGGCTCTTGGGTCATTGGTGTCTTAGCTTCCAGATCTATTGTGTTCATCCTTTTGAAGCTAGTCGGAGAAGAATTTTAGTCTAGGAGATCTGGTTTGCTATTAAATGAAGATTTATTTTGTGCAGTATTCGGATCCTCATTAATGTTGATGCTTGAGGGGTTTTCAAGTTAACTCTTTTGTTATTGGGCATGGCTTTCCCCCTGCTTGTCTTGAAAGTTGTTTCTTTCTTGCCCGATTTCTTGTGATTCAGAGTTTTCTCGAGAGTATTCTTCTTTGATGACAGTATAGTGTTCTTTTTGTGCTCCTTCCCACCATGTAGATCTGTGATGATTTTTTCTGGAAGAATTGTTTTGGGATGCTTTTGGGAAATTTTTGGCTAGGTGGCCTGTCTCAAAGCAGGATCAACATCTAAAAGGACACTTTCATAATCGAGCTTCTAGTTCCACACATAGTCTTTACTTGTTAGGTTTATTTTAGCTGGGAATCCGGTGCTGAAGTCCATTTCCACACAGATGCGTGCATAGGTGGTTCTGGCATAATCCTGTGTTTCTGGGTACCTGCAGTAAAATTTCCCAATTGCATTTCCAATGTCTTTTAACGAAGAGAAATTCCAAATATGCAAGGGTAGGTTTGGCAATCTCACCCAAACCGGTGCTGAGGTTATGACTGTTGTTGAGGGATCAAATGATGGGTTCCATGGCCTCATGAATAGGCCTGATTTTTCCCAAAACCAGTGGTCAAAATGTAGAATACATTGTCTGCTTTCAGGGTTTTCAAAATCTACTATAAAGAAATCCCTAGCACAAGGGTAGATATTAATTGCATCAGGAATTAAAGGCTTCCATACCTCCGATATCGAACTGTGGAGAGCTTTCAGCCGCAGCCAAAAACCATTGAATCGGCAGATTAGGGCACTTTCAGAGAACTTCATAGCCTCATCGAGTGAGGCCTAGACCACCTGGACAGTGGGAGCTAAGGCTTCACTGACAATATGGGCCGGAGCTTACCCCCGAGAGGTGGATGGAACTGATCCAACAACTATTTTCATGAAGCTAGGAGCCATTTGGAGAATGCTCTCCTACTGAGTATAAAAAATTGCCAAAGAGAAGGCCACAGAAGATTGCCGAAGAGAGGTGAAAAGTCGTAGATCTTTAAATAAGAGCCGCAAAAAGGCCCAATCAATGAGAAGAGACCGCAAATCTACGACAGCCACAAGATCCACTATTCATATAATAGCCAGTAGGCTTGTCCTGAGTTTCATCTCAATCCACGAATTTTCGTTTTGCCGTATTCTAGGAATGGCTGCCAGGAAAAGGCCCAATCGATGAAGAGCCGCAGATCTGGAATTCTGAAAGAGGGTCAGAAAACAACAAAGTTCTCATGCAGAGACAGAAGAGCAGACTCAACGTAATGACTGTGGACGCATGGATCTGGATAGTTGAGACATTACCATTCATATTATATTTCACAAGAGCCACAGATCAAGAGCCACAGATCTACTCATGCAGAGACGGAAGACCAAAAAAGACTGTAGAGATGGAAGACGACATGTCTGCTCATGAGAATAGCGTAATGACTATGGATGCTCGGATCTGAATATTATATTCTCACAACAACCACAGATCTGGAATTCTAAAGAGCCGCAAATCTGGAATTTAAACCTAAGAGCCGTAGAAGAGTCAGAAGACCGCAAAATCTAGGACGCAAGAGCCGCAGAAGAGACGGAAGGCCGCAGAAGAGATACATATATGAGGTTTGGAAAGTAAAGACAATTGAGTATATAAATGCTTTTAAATTTTTTCATAACCTTGTCTCATTAATTTAAGGTAAATAGTTGCTACTCATCATATAAAACATATTTTTTATTACATAACCCTACACATTTCTATTTTACTTTTATTCATGTTTAATGTAAAAAGATAATTAAAAGAAAAGTAACAAATATTTTTCTTTCTAGCTAGGGAATTGTATTGAAAATTTACACTAAAATTATAATTAAATATAATAGACCAAATTGATTGTATATGATGGTTAACAAAAAAAAGGTTATATTATTGCTAGTAAAAATAATTATGAACCGTAAAAAACTAATCACTATATTCTAAAAACATATTTTAATTAGATTATTAAAAACATATCTTAATTTGCTAACTTTTATTCCTTACATAATTATAATTCAAATGTTTCAAGGTATTAATATTATGTATTTTTGAAAAAATATATAGGTTAAATTTTCCTATTAGACTCTTGTACTACTCCTACTACTAGTATAAAAAATTATATAATTAAAACAATAAATTAATTGGTAATTATTTAAAAATAATTACGATATTGATTTAAAAGAACTCTCCTCTCCCATTTTTTAATATCTAAATACCATTAGAATATTTAATATTTTACGTTTTATGATAAAAACAATATATTTATTGAAAAAAGGCTTTCTATTTACTAAAGTGACATTACCACCGGTGTAACACTTATTATATGAAAAACATTTGACATCATAGAGAAACAAAATCTAATAATTTTCTTTTATCATGGGCCATGGCGATGAACACCAATTTTCGACTTACTTTCAATATTTTTATTCACGCAGGTCTTTTACCTATAATGTGGCGAATCAATTTTCACCTCTACCTAAAGGAATGGAGCCTTTTTATATTCGAGTGACCAGCATTTTTTTCTTTTGGTTTGTCCATGGGAACAATATTGTAAATTGTTAACGGAAACTTTTCAAATTATAAAGAACAAAATTACGTGGATTATATATATATATATAATGTATCATCATTTCCGGTCTATTAAGTTATAAATATGAAAATTATTTCACATCAACATTTTTAAAGAAATAAAGTCCACCGATTTGCTTTTATTATGGGCCATGGCGGTGAACACCAACTTTCGAATTAATTTCAATATTTTTAGTCACGCAGGTCTTGTATCTATAACGTGGCGCATCATTTTTCTCCTCTGCATGAATAAGAATGCAACAATTTTTTTATTCGAGTGACGAGTATTGTTTACTTTTGGTGTGTCCAGGGCAATAATATAATAAATTTCCGTTTGCAAATTCCTGAATCGAATCTTCTCACGATATAAAGTAAAAAAATACTTAGACTATATATACTATGTTTCCTTATTTTCTGCCTATTAAGCTATTTAACATGAGACATTTTTAAAGAAATAAAGTCTAATGATTGGCTATGAACAATAACTTTCGAATTACATTCAATATTTTGACACATCAATTTTGTCCTTTGCGTGAACAAGAATGCAACTCTTTTTTATTCCAGTGACAAGTATGGTTTACTTTTGGTGTGTTCATGGAAATAATATAATAAAATGTCCATTGCTTGTTCGTGGATGGAAACTTGTGAAATTATAAAGCATAAAGATACGTAGAGTATATCCTCATATTCGGCCTATTAAGTTATAAACAAATTAAAAGAAAGGAAATGTACATAACCCACTAGACATGTAGGGAACAAAAACATATAACTCATACTCTTCGTTAGCCAATAAAATATTCTCAAATTATTAGGTATAAAAATGCTTGGACTATATATAATATGCTTCCTCATTATCGGCCTATTAAATTATAAATAAATGAAAACATAGGAAATGTACATAACCAAGTGGACATGCATGGAACCAATGGGGTCGTGGTAGTTATGCTTACCGTTTGAAAATTCCTTTTATATCCTTGGATATATATGGGCAACCATGATCCCTGAAAAATATAAACAACATGTCCCACAAAGTATACCACAATATATGACACAATGAATACCATACCTCCCATAGATTAATATATCAATATATCAGCAATTGACTATATAGACCCAACCCTTCAATATATAGTATTATATTGAAGTATTATAAGGTTGGCGAGGTCACCCACGTGCTACAGTTCATCATGGAGCGGCCACTCACATTTGAGTTTGAATATAACAAGATTGGCTATAGGGCCAACGACTCTCCTATGACCTATCTCTAGAAAGTGGTCCAGGAGGCATGACATTTACTTATGGATCTCCTCTTCATAACGTGGGGTGCTCATTTGCAGGATGCATCGTCCCACCGGTTTCCGTCGTGCTCATTAAACAAATGTGATAACGACATGCTATTTTCTCCATTATTACTATCCCATAATGTAACAGTTTTGTCCTGAGTTGTGCTCAAAACGGCAGGGCGCAAAAAGTTTTCAAACGCGAGGGAAGTACTGTAAATACAGTGAGTTGCTTTAAAATATGGTTAAATTTGATGATGAATCACATTTATGGGATTGAAATGTGTGCGCTAAAAATTTATTTCATGTGATTTTTATTAAAAAAAAATAATTAATTTAATATAAATCAAATAAATCTTAATACAGAAAATAATAATGTTGTTTAGTTAAAAAAATAATAATTAAATAAATATTTATGTATATTATAATATTTATTAAAATTTAAAATAATTAAAATTTGAAATTATTAAACTTTAATAAAAATCAAAATTCTTAATATGTATTTTTAATATTATTTAATATAAAAAATTATTATTGATATAAATGATTAAAAAGATTATAGGTTAATAAAATTGATGTTGTTTGGTATTTAAAAGATCTATGTCTAAGATAAAATTATATTGGTGGTGTAGAGAGACATGAGAGATGTAATCTTTTCTATGTTCAAATTAAAATTTACATATATTCATTTTAAAATTAAAATAAAATATTCACTAAATAATATTTATATATATAAACATTGATAGTCTAACTCTTACTATGCTTGTTTCGTTGGTTCATTAATATTTTTTGTTGAGCTGAAAGGATCATTCTACAACCAAGTATGATGTGTAACCTTGAAATGAAAATAAAATAACTATACAAAAAATTTAAATAATATCCATTCATAAAAAAAATTGCATGTGAAGAAATTGGATCCCTCTTGGCTCATGTTAGATAAAAATAAAATATTCTTTGAATTAAAAAATAATGTCAACTATAATCAAAACAAACAAAAAAATATACATATTTAGTTAATTTTACTTACAAGTGTTCTAAAACGTAGTCTCACTGTAGTTGTGCTTTTTTTATTGGTTGTTTCATCGAGGCACTCTACAACCCAGTATAGGGTAGATGTGTAGGTATTAGATGGGCTATGTCACACCCCTACACTGGTGGTAGTCTTCCCACCACACTATATCGAGGTGCAGCACTACCAACCATTTTCTTTTCACCAATACTTAGAATTGTAGACTACGCCTAACATTCAATACTTACTTTATTTTTTGTTACCAAGTATTATCTTTGTCCTTTATATAGTGAAAGCCCATAACATTCATATAAATAGCATTATACAAGAGAAATGCACAACAGTATAAAGGCAGGGGCAACTCCCTGCAATATGAGTCTGCTCGAATGATTATATATAATCTTCCTTTATAAGTACAAGTTAAATCTTTGGAAACCCAAAATTTACACTTAGCCAATCTTCCAACTTTGGCAAACTCAGTTTCCTAGCTCGTCGGCGCCTCTGCACGGTCGCCGCAGGACTGACCAACCCTTCGTTCACCTCGTCATACGTCTTCAAGTGAAACACAAGTATAAATAGCACTTACATCATTATCATGAGGCTCCTCCATGTGAGTATCCTCATCCATCCATGTCTGAAAACTGCAGGATCCTGGTCCAACTTGATCAACCTCAAGTTCATCCTCCATCGTTGCCAGGACTTCCTCTTCCTTGTTAGCACAATATGCAACTTCATCCTGCTCCATTATCCAACCAAGTTGAAGAAGCTCATCTTCAACATTCTTTTCCAAGACTTCAAGTTTCTCTCAAATCAGGGGATTCTCTTCTTTCATCCGCTTCAACTTGTATAAGATAAGCAAGAGCTTCCCTTCGCATTCTTCCAAACCTACCACGCCTTATCGTTAAGCTTGGCCCACACACAAGGCTTCACCTCTGCTAAATATGTTTCACCCTTCACCTGAATCACCTTGATATTCCACCTGTCACCTGCAAAACTTGAACTTCCTGCCAACTCTTCGGTCTTCGTAGAATCAACTCCTTGATTCAGTTCACCAAGTTTACTACAAAACTTTGACAAGCTCTGATACCACCTGTCACGATAGTGCAATGGGATCAACACTTCATCATCAACCCAATCAGCTTCCTGATCATCAGCTCTGATACCAACTGTCACGCCCCTACACTGGTAGTACTCTTCCAACCGCACTATAGCGAGGTGCAACACTACCAACCATTTTCTTTTCACCAATACTTACGATTGTAGACTATGCCTAACATTCCATACTTAGTTTATTGTCATTACCAAGTAATATCTTTGTTCTTTATACAGTGAAAGCCCATAACATTCACGTAAACAATATTATACAAGAGAAATGCACAACAGTATAAAGGGAGGAGCAACTCCCTGCAATATGAGTCTACCCGAATCAATATATATAATATTCTTTTAGAAGTAAAAGTTAAATCTTGCGAAACCCCAAATCTACACTTAGCCAATTTTCCAACTTCGGGAAACTCGGTTGCTAGCTCGTCGGTGCCTCTGCACAGTCGCCGCATGACTCACCAACTGTTCATTCACCTCGGCGCACGTCTTCACCCGACTCGCTCTTCGTTTGGTCAGCAAACATCCAAATCATGATATCCTACTCGACCTCCGTTCGGTGGACCACACACAGTCTTGCCTGCTCAACTCATCATTCATGACCTCCGATTCCAACCTTTGTTTCGGCATGCATGGCGCGCCCTCACCTAGCCGTCCATCTACACGTCCACCCTTTCACCCAAACTCATTCGCCTGAATGACTTGAATTGAGTCACCACACGACTTCACCCAGGTCGCCACACGACTTCACCTGGTTTGCTCGAACAACTTCACCTGGGTCACCCAACAACCTCACCTGGCTTGTCCAAACAACTTCACCCGAGTCGCCCGATGACCTCACCCAGCTTGCCGAACGACTTCCCCCGGTTCGCTCGACGACCTCACCCATCTTGCTCGAACGACCTCACCCAATTCCCCCGAACGACCTCGCCCGAATTTCTCCCGAGTCGCCCAACCACCTCACCCGGCTCGCCCGAACGACCTCATTTGGTTCGCCTGAATGACCTCGCCCAAATTTCCTTCCTGACAACCTCGCTCGAGTTTTGCCTGAACGACCTCGCCCGAGTTCTACCCGACGACCTCACCTGATTTTCCTTCCCGACGACCTAGCCCGAGTTTCTCATCCGACGGCCTTGCAGGATTTTTCTGAACAACTTGCCCGAAGTGCGGGCACATCTCCTGCGCCCTTCGCACTTCTACACCTACATCCAACTTCGCACTCCAACCAACTCGTAGAAGAACTACGTGGTGGAATGATGGCTTGTCTCCAAAAACCATTCGCCTATGTATATGGGTGAGTGGCAGGTTGTGTCACCATGCCGACCCACGCCAAACACCCAACCGACTCATTCATGTTGTGATGTCTAGTCCAAGAGGAGGGTCAACCCACCCAACTCGTGGGACCGACCCCTCAACGCTCGCTCAATGCCTATATGAAATCGTCCAAGGCTCGTTCAACCTCATTTTGCACATGATCCTCACACACACTTCGCACGGTGAAAGTGACCCGGACCGCAGGTCCTTACGGGCTAGATGTGTAGGTGGTAGATGTTATATGTTAGACATATATCACATTAAAATAATAATTCCATAACCATATTTAAATTTAATGAATAAGCATATAAAAATTTAATATTAACAATATAATAAGATTCTTAGCCATGAATATTCACCCATTTTACCATGGATGTTATTAACTTCTATGTAGGTCTTCTTAAAATACCATGGGTCAATACTATGGCTTATCAATACCACATACCCAAAAATGATAACTTATTTCAAAAAAAGAAAAAAAATAAAAAAATTAAATATTTTATTTAATTTCATTTTATTAAAAAAAAAACATAATACTTACAATAAAAATATCACAAGATTCATAACCATAGATATTCGCCCCCATTTTACATGGATATTATTAACTTGTAAATAGGTTTTGTTACAATACCGTGGCTTATTAATACCATTCCCAAAAACCATAAATTATTTCAAAATCAAAATATTTAATAAAAGTGTAGTATGTAGAGATGTTTAAAATAAAATAAAATTTAAATTTAAAACTAGAAAAGTAATAATGATAATTATAATACAACATTTTTAATTGCTCAAATTATATTAAAAATAAACTAAAACTAAAAATAATATAAAATTAGTAAGTAATAACTATAATTAATAATAAAACCACCCTAGATCCATCTTAACTCTGAAACTACCAAGTAACACGGATCAAATCTCTTTCATATGCAAATTTCTTTTAATGTGAAAGGAGATTTTATCACTCCCAAGGCTGGGTAGATCTAGAGTTAAGATGGATCTAGGCTCGTTGATATTACAACCCAATACAAAGAAGATATGGTAAAAATATTTCACTCTCACTCATAGTTATAAATAAAATATTTTCATGTCCATATGAAATAAGATAATATTATTCTATATTAATTAAAACAAAAAACAAATAAAATTGATATTATTTATATTTTCATATTTGAATAGGATATGTAAATAATCATTCTAATATCTCTGTTAACTTATTTATTTTAATATCAAATTAAAAAAAAAAAAACATGAACATATATGTATATATGAAAAGAAATAAAATATTTCAATCTACAAAGAGAAAAAATAATTAAAAGTAAAAAGATTCAATTCCTTCATGATAACAATAATAAGATACATATAATTAATTCAATGTGTATCATAATAAAGTATTTCAATATATAAAATCATAAAATTAAGTTATATGGAAATGCATTTAAATATATTAATAAAAAGAATTTAATATGGACAATATAATCCCTAAATAAAATATCTCAATATTCACGTTAGCTAAATTATCTTAATCTCAAATTAACATATTATATATGGTTTAAAATAATAATAATAATACTAATAATAATAAAATGTCTATATATTATCCAAAGTAATTGAAAATTTAAATTTTTTGTTTTTATTGTATTTTAAGTATAATAGAAAATATTTGTTAGAATTACATGTTTAAGCTATTTTTTTCCATGTATTCAAGAGATTTTTAAGAATTTGAATCTATTTATACATTAAAAAAAGCAATTTAAAAAATGAAAAATTATATATCTATGTTTATATATAGAGATAGAGAGTCATTCTAACCATTTTTTTTATAGTAATTTGCATCTCAAACGATTTAATTCTTTTAGGCTATTTAGATCTTTTGTTAAGATAGATCTAAAATATTTGATAATACAACCTAATATAAAGTAAATAATGATGTATTGAGAAAACTCAAATCAATTAATTAAATAAAAAAATGGATGATTACATGATCAACTGAGAACTGAGAACACATATTAAGTGGAGATAGGGACGAGTTTCATATTCCTCCGGACTATAGGAATTTATTGTTTTCCTAGAAAGCCCAGTAATAATATAATAATGTTTACTTAGATCTTCGATTCTCTAATTGCTTTAAACTTTTGAGAGTTTTCTATCGTATTTCAATAGTTGGGTGGTTTAAGGGAAAAATTATATCACAATTAGCAAAGGTTTTAAGAGATGTTTTTTTTATAATTTATATAATTTATTTTAAAATTACATTTTAAATTATAAGATATATCAAGCAGCATATTTGATTTGATAATTTGTTTATTTTCAAATTTTTGATCACTAATCACAGTTAAAAAGATTTTGAAAAAGCACCACTTTCATAAATTAGGGAACTTGTTATAAATTACATTTTAAATTATAAAATATATTTACAATTATTGGATATGAACTTTTGTCTTACTTTCCATACATCCACCTTGTTTGCAACATCACCCATAGCTATACCACGTTCATGTACGTAGCTCTCATTTCAGCCAATTCATGAACTTATATGACCACTATCATTAGCTATAATAGGACTACACTGATACTTACAATATCCCAGGCATCGATTTCCATGAGAGAGCCTTTTATTTTATTGAGGCGACAAAGGTGCCATTAGACTCTGCTTCAAATTAGTACACTTTGTTTTTGTTTTCAATTTGCACTGTTCTCAAAATTCCACCCTTATAGTATTATGGTTTGCATATTAGTTTGACAAACATTGATTAGGGAGCAATTATGAAATTAATTATATAATTAAAGAGGGTGAAAATTTATTTTTAATTATAAAGAATTTCATAATTATCACTCTAATTAAGATATGTTAAATTGTAGAATAAGTTTATTTGTTTTTTTAAATATTTATGTTAAATTGTAGAATAAGTTTTTTTGTTTTTTTAAATATTTTTAATATTTATAGATATGTGATTTTTGTTTGTGTGAAAGTAGTTATAGAAATATTTTTTTAGATTTTGATTTTCTAATTGATTTAGATTTTTTTAGTTTTATTTTACATTTAAATAATTGAGTAGTTTAAAGAAAAAAGATTTCACAATTTGGAAAGGTTTTGATGAGGTAGTGTATTCATAACTTATAGATTTTATTATAATAATATTGTAGATCTATTTTAATTATATATTTATAAAGTATGGAAATGAAAATACCTTGATCTGCAAACATGTATAATAGTGAAAAGAGATCATAACTTATAGACCTTATTATAATAATATTGTAGATCCATTTTAAATCTATATCTACCAAGCATCAGGAAGGATCAAATATCTTGATGTGCAAACATATTTAACAGTGAAAAGAGATTTTTTCCCTCGATGCTTGGTATATCTAGAGCTAAGAGTTGACAGGGACTTAAGAGTTGTGAGGGATCTTTATTACTGTGTAAACTAACAATCCATATTAATATCATATGTATAAATTTTTCAGAGAGATTAACATTTTGAGATTCATACCTTTCATTAAAATTTTCATTCTAAAAGACTTTTACATCTTGACATATTTTATTCTTAAATTTTCATGGCTATAGTATTGGGGTTGATTTATAATGGTTATAATCAACTTTTAATGTCAAATTTCATTTAACTAAATCTCAAGTTATTTTATAAGATCTTTTTAATTTTTTAGGTTAGTTAGCTTACATTGTATATTAGGATATTTAATTAAATTTTTAAATATTATTATATTGTGAAGTTATAAGAACGTTAAGGGTAGGTTAAGTGGGTGGGACTCATGATGGTAATTAAACTCTTGGTTAACTTTCATCATCATTGTTTTCACACTATCATATAACACTAAGGACTTATTATTGGTAACAACAATATGTGATCCTTGGTGGTAACAACAATTGTATGTTTTAGTTACTTGATTTCCCCAAGAGATAAAATGAAATTGTTGAGCAAGTTTAATGGTTAAGAACACACATTTCCTCATATGAAGTCATATCTTTAACTCTATAAGGAGGTAGAACAAATACATCTCTATAAACCTTAACAGTAAAATTGTTATGTTGAAACAAGTGCCTTGTCCCACAAGCAGGTGCTTCATACACCAATTTATTATCCCTCTTATCTACCTCCTAAAAATAAGATAATTAAAATTATTACTGTAAAGTATGTGACCATCATTTTATTGTTTATATAAAAACTTAATATCTCCACATAGAATGGGATAATAAATATTACTCGTAACTTTAATTTTTTGTTTGTTTGTTAGGTTGTCTTGGTTGAAGCCTTCACGTGTCACTTGAGAATCTAAGACCCACGTTATCAAAATCACCCAAATCACACCCAACTTAGGCCACACCATCCCTTAATATGGCTTGAGAATCTGAGACCCACGGGCATCTAAGCTGTCAAAATCACCAAGATCACACCCAACCTAGGCCACACCATCCCTTAATATGGCTGGATTTTTTCCCACAAAATTTCGAACCAATAACCTTAACATAATAAAAAAATTAAAAATATAACAAATCATCTGTTTTACACCCTCTAAACTACATTTAACTCTAATGTTATAAATTATAAAATAATTAACCATTTTGTCAATTTGCTTGAAATTCTTCTCTAAATATTATCAATTCAAATTAATATAACCTTAAAAAATACGTCAAATTATAAAATAGAAATTTTATTTTCATAAAACCATAAATTTACGTTTGACCCTTCATAAAAATATTAAAATAGGATTTCCACTTTCAATTAATCCTTTTCTTTGCACTTTAATTCAAGTTGACGCTATGATGCATGTTCAAACTTCACGATACCTCTAAAAATTAACTTTTTTTAACTTCATATAAAATATTCTTTTCATAAATAAAAATAAGGTGAGCTTCCTTTCGATGATAATGACTTTAATGTCATTTTTTTTCCTGATATGATAATATTACACTTATATATATATAAAATGAATTTTACTTTTACGTTAAAAATGTGAAGTGAGTTTTAAAATAACAATATCTTTTACTTTTCTATATATATTGAATTTTACTTTTACGTTAAAAATGTGAAGTTATAGTGTTAAAATAACAATATCTTTAATTTAAACGAATAAAAGAAATTGGCTATTCTAATTAGGGTTGCAACTTGTTTCAGTGTAGCATATGTCTTTCAAATATGCCTATAACATCTGTATTTCGATTTTATAATGAGTATAGCACAAGAGAAAACCTTGCTTAATCTCTAGGTAACCATGTATTTCTTATAACCAATCCAATTAAATTTTAAAATTAACAATAAATTTCTCATACAATGTCATTGTTGTAATTCTCATTCTTAAGGAAATATTTAAATATTTTAATCTTTTTTTAAGGGTTTTTTTAAGAAATGTATGATTATTAATTTATTTATTTTTCTTTCAAGTTTATAAAGCAATAAGAAGATAACAATTATAGGGCATGTGTATTATTTTGAAATTTTCTTCTGAATTAAGGTAATATTATTTCAAAATTTTAACAAATATTATAAAAAATTATTAGTGTTTATACAAAATTTTGTCTCAATTTACGTCTAAGGAAACTAAATCTATTAATCATTAACTTGAGTTCAAGAAATGCAAAATAAAATATTTGATACTTAGAAACTGCTACAACACATATATAATGAATTACATAATGAAATAAAATAGATTTTAGAAGGCACAACATGTCCTCAAGAGTTTGAAGAGGTAACTTGGGCTAGGACTTGAGCATTTGCACCAACTGGAGCAAGAGGTTTTAATTCAAAATGAAGATGAATTTCAATGAGAGATAACCTGACATTCAAACTAGAAGATATCAGTGTTGATATCACCTCATCCACTTGATTTCGTTCAAAGAAGAGATGATATCATTATTGTCTTCATGCTTCTCCTTCAAGACCTTGCCTAGAAGAGTTTTCATGTACCAATGTAAGGTGATGGAATTCAAGTACTAGCTCTAACTTACCCTAGTATAGAGAAGGTTAAGAATCCAATTAGCTAGCTTGTCTTGGATTTCGGAATTTAAATAAGGTTGTAAACTATTGGTGGTGAGGGCTTCGAGTTGATGCATTTTATAACAATTTGAAGGGGGGTGGCATAATGGAAGATGATTGTAGTTTTCTCAGTATTAGTTTGGGAATGCAACTAGCCATTAGGACCTTTATGCCCAACCCCTTGATTGTTGCACATTCATTATCATGGCATGTTGCACCAAAAGAGAGACATCAAAGAAAAATAGCTTGGCCACAACAACTCACAACTTTGAGGAATAAGGTTCGAGAAGCCGGAGATAAGCTTAAATCAAGGAGCTCTTGGAAACTAGGGAAAACAAGTCCAATAGATAAAGGAAAAACAAAAAGGAATAGTAGATGAAAGTCTCCTATTAGGGACTAGATATTTCCAAGAGACATTGTAATTGAGGCCACGACCTGACCTAATTAAACTTGAAACAAAGCAAACAATCATCCACTAACAAGAAACAAAACCAAAGAATGAAATTATTGAAACAGAAGAGTAGAATAATATCTTGAATATTGTAGCCCACTAAACCTACAACATCAAGCCAATTCACATAGAAGGAAGTCCAACACCACTGGCTCCTACAACATCTAGCTCCATTGTAGCCATCATAGCTTCGAGATTTGTAACCCCTTCATGCCCAAATATTATTTCTCTTGACCATTTCTTAGCTTCCAGTACCTTTAATGAGGACATCTAAGCCTAGGAGTGAAGTTTTATTTCATGTAAACATAGGTTAATTCAAATCTAGAACAGAACACCAACATCCATTATTTATAAAAATCACGTTGATTATGCCATAGCTCTACAAGTTTCCCACCACACACAAACCTCCCTCTACCAGGTCCCTAAGGGATTTGTCCCACCTACATCGAGGTAGAATCCTAGAAGTATCGAAAAATTTAGAGAGCAAAGTCTCCCCTTGTAACGTTTGACATGGGATTGAAGATTGTTGTATGCGTTAAAGGAACTTTTAGCCTAAAAGTGCCCATGAAAGTTTCATGTAATTTCCGTGTCATAATATGTAAACCAATCAAAATCCTTTAAATTTCAAAAGAGGTACATGTAGATGTGTTTGGAGGGAAATGAGGTTTTTTTTTTTTTTAATTGTGGTTTTTTCTTATCTCCTTATAGGTTTACTCAAATTTCAAATGTAGGCACTCATTGGATGTGGAATTAAATTCCACGTCTAATGAGTACCCATTCTGCATATTTTTTAGAAGACCCACATTGATAAAAATTGAAGATACATTAAAAAAACTTGTTCAACACACTTTTTTAATTTAGCTTCATTTTTATCATTATGGGTCTTCTTAAAAGTAAGCATAATGGGTAGTCATTGGATGTGGAATTTAATTTCCCATCCAACAGGTGCCTAAAATTGAAATTTGAGTAAAGCTATAACGAGTTTAGCCAAAAATACAATTAAAAAATAGTTTTCTTCTTTTCCCTCCTAAATTCATAGCTCTTATTTTATTATTTTAACTATTATTTAATTATTTTTCCTTAGGAAGCCACTTTTAGGCTGAAATTTCCTCTAATATGGTTTGCATGTGTGTGGCATGGGGAGAGTGTGTGACGCCACCCCCCGGCCCCAATATTTCTTGTTTTGGGATGTGATGGAGTGAAAGTCTCTCCCCACCCATCCCCCCTCTTGCAACGTGGCATTGACCAATACCCAAATAATGGGCCTATTATTAGCATCTATAATTAGTTGCAGTGGCTCCTTCCAAATGGAAGACACCCCTTCCAACTAAGTTTATGTGAGAAAAATGTCATGATATTGACACCCCAAGTTGACCAAGAAATTTATAGCTTTTTTTATCATTTAATGATAATGTGAAGTTGTGAAACAATTGATAGAATGGAGAAATTTTTGAATGGTAGAGATAATGTGTTCTAGTTGTTAGCTAAAAGATAATTTTTCTATAGGTGTCATATTGATGATTTTCTCGGCAGTTGAGATAGCCAATTGGGAATCACCATCAACCTACAATATTGAATATTCTTCATTGATCTCCAATACAAGGCATTTTTATAAGGCAAGGAACTCTGCCACATTATTACTTCTGAAGCCTCAATTGGTAGCATATAACTTCATGCCTTGATCCCCTCAGTCATGAAAAATCCCTCCATAACTTGCTTGGCTAGGATTTATTTCAGAAGCGCCATCAAACTTTAACTTCAAAAAACCCATTGGGAGGGTAAGTGTAGATTGAAGGAGAGGTATTTCATGGAGACATGATATTAGCAGGAAGAGATGAGATGAAGGAGAAAGCTCATGTTTTCTTAAAAGCATAAATTCATTTCGATTTTCTTTCCAATCCTGTTGGCTCCATGCTTTAGAGAGGATGCTCTCACAAACATTTTACTTAATAATTTTACATATTTTCGCTTCTACATTTTATTTTGTTTAAATTTCCTGTTGTTTATTTCCTTCAATCTCACCCACATGACAAATATAGGAACAATAATCCATCTTCGACTCACAACAGGATTAGTAAGTATGATAGTTTTCAATTTCTCCAATGTTATAACTATGTTGTAATTATGGTCAGAGTATCCAAAAATGATTAAGCACCACCTCCAAAGACGGTCAGTGAAAGGATGGGAATTTAAGAGGTGTACCATAGTCTCTCCTAAATTTATCATAGGAGCACAAGAAAAGGCCCCACAGTAATTTTTTTCTAATTTGATCCCACGAAATGATCTTCCTCTCCATCTAAATGATAGAAGTTGTAAAAACCTAAGCTGGTGGCCATTCATTAAAATCTTCCTCCAAAAGGGCTTCTCATGGATGTCCTTGTGATCTGTGAGTAGAGAGTAGGATTCCTTAAGAGTGAACATCAATTTTGTTAGATATCCCCATCACAGTTTTTCATGGTCCTAACCAATGGAAACTTTCCTCTTTGTACATCCTGAGCTAAGTTGTCAATGAATCGTCAATTGTTTTCCATCCTCTCCACAACATATAATCATGCATTTTTTTTCCAAAAATATTGTATTGTAGTGTAGAATTCTTTGATGTGAATACCTCTATTTATCTATGTTCCTCATGATCCTCTAACCATGTCACTTGTTTACAAGAATTTTTCTAAAAGAGTGCAGTACTTTGATTCCTAATTGCCTAAACAATATGATCTTGAATTATAATATGATTGACCTATGTAAATATCCACATAGAGGAGCCTAAGGGGTACTCTGTATCACTTAACGATTTTGACTAAGAGGTGTGGCAATATTTCCTATCCCAAATTTGTTTCAAAAGATCATGTCCTCGTTGAGTCCACCACCACCATTTTTTATCTCCTAATTCCTTTTTCGTTATCCTCAGCTCCCCCGTACATAAACCCCTGACAAGCATGGAGATACAAACCTTTTCATAGGAAATTAATGACCATTTTTTCCTTCTTTTCTCGTCTCCATAGAAAATATATGTAGAGGAAAGTGATGGATTTGGAGATACATTTGGGAGTAGCTAGGGCTAAGAGTTGGTAAATTGGTAAGGCTTGAAGGACAAAGTCAAGAAGGACCATCCTATCAACCAAATTAAGAGACCAAGCTTATTAGATATCTTTTGAAGAATGCCCTGTCAATAGACTAATTTCAAAGAGTTATCTACCAATTAAGATCCAAAGTATTTAGTGCGAAGTTTACCTATGTGGATGTCGATCAAGCATGGTAGGGGTCTCTAAATAATCATATTATTGTTAAAGAAATATATATTTTATTTTTACCCTTTTATCTCTATACTTCAAGTGTCCATGAAGCCATTGAGGATAATTTTTAAAGCTCTAGTCTCCCCCATAGTGGAAATTCCAAAGAGAATAATGTCATAAAAAAATTGTTTATAGGTGGTACGTAAATCATTACAATAAAGATAGATACCCTTAATAATATCGTCATATCCAGGATCTTTAATATATCTTTCCAATCCCTTAGCTACCAAGATAAATAAAAAAGGTAAGATAGGGTCACCCTGAATAAGACCTCTAGAGTGACTAAAATTCGTGGTTGGAGAACCATTCAAAAGAATAAAGAAGAATGGAGTTAAGATTAGAGATTTATCAAAAAGAAGAATGGAGTTGAGATTAGGGAATTTATCAAAGTGATTCACTGAGATGAGAACCCAAAGGCCTGAAGAGTTTGGATCATGTAATCCCAATTTGAACAATCATAATATTTATAGAGGTCTAGTTTCACAAGCATGCAAACCCGCTTGGATCTCTTTACGGAGTGGATAACCTCATGATCTCCCACAATATTGTTAATGATTTTTCCACATTCAGCAAAGCCTATCTACTCTAGAGAGATGATGTTGTTCAATAGATTTTTGAGGAAGTTCGAAATGACCGATGATATAATCTTGTACACAAAATTACAAAGGGAAATTGATTTAAAAACAATTAGGGTTATCTACTCTACCACATTTGGGAATTAAAGTGATAAAAGTAACATTGATACCTGGCCATACATTTTGCAATTAGTGGGATTCTTTGACTATTGCATGCACTATAGAGCGTATGAATGACCATCAAACCTAAAATAAGTATGTTGTGTAATCGTATATAATATCCCTCATGCATTCTCCTCATTTCTTATAAATTTTTTGCAAAAAGACATGTTTTTTTTCTTTCTATTTTTACCATAAAAGTATACATGCACACATAATTGGAGTCTTATAATTACATAACGTAATTTTTCAAAAATAAAAAAAGGAATGATAAGACTCTTTTCTTATGTGTAGTTCAAAAAATATTTTCCTCTTTTTTCTTGCCATAAATTTCCCACTAAAATTACTATCTAATTTTAATTAAGCATATTCTTATGTTGGTCATTTAGTTCAAAACCTTATTATATATACATTTTTCCTACCACGGTTGTAGTATAGGTCTATTTTCTCTTCCTCTTTCTTACTTGAAATATGGTTCTATTGACCTTGTAGAAAAGTTATTCTTTAAAAAAGACTCAATATCTCTATAAATAAGGCACTATCACCATTTCTTGTTCTTACATGTTCTTACATGTATTCCAGAGTTTTGAATAACTTAAATATAATTATTTAATTCACTCGTGGTCCATCATAATACTAGTTCTACATATATATAACATTAATATGCTAGTCCATATGTCAACCTTATTCATTTTTCTAGTTGGTAAAGTTATTTCAATTGTTATGAAGCTTCTAGTTATTTGGTGTGTACAAGGTGGAAGCCTGCACTGATATGGCGATACGTCAACTCCATGGCCATGTGATTGTCATGTTGATGGATGTGTACCCACCTACACCACTGCCTCATGAAGTGTGTTATGATTGACGATCCAAATGCCTTAGGTTTATGATCGATGGTGCATGGGAATTGGGGTTAGTTCTGCACCACTGCCTTATGAAGTTTGTTACAATTGACGATCCTAATGTCTTAGTTTTATGGTCGATGGTGGAGGTGAATTGGGGTTAGTTTGGAGTAACTACCTATGGCCTCTATGTTATTCCAATTACATCTACACATTCACAGTTTGAGACAGAGCTCTGCAACTTAGTTTTTGTTCCTTTTTTAACCATGACTACAAGGTCATCTCCCTTATTTGAAGGTCAATTCTATGCATCTTCAATATTCCAGGATCTAATGGTATTCATAGGAAACTCTGATAGCAGTTATGCAAAGAATGGGCTTCTTCAGGTTAGGTTTTTCAATTCTATGAGTGACTTAGAATGGTTTGTTATAGACAGTACTTTTGTTCTTATATACTCTTCTGTAGTTTTCTTCCGCACTAGTTCTTTTAGATTAATCTCTTAACTTAGTGTATAATTCTTGCTTTTTCTTTTCAAGCGAACCTTGAGCCAAAGTGTCTTCCATGGCATGACCATATCTTACTCGAAACAGTAAGCAGGAGTTTCCCACCATTCTGACTATTGTGTAAAAAGTTTCAAGCAAACCCTATCTATGTTCACTTTCAACCCTAGCTCAAATTTTTATTTAATTGTAATTTCTATAAATTGTCATTCTCTTTATTCTGGAGTAGGGTTGCAACGCCCTCTTCCCCTCAATAAAAATCTAAGTTTTTGTTTGAGTTCATTATTTCCCTTATTACTTTTATTAAAGAAAAATTTACTCTTGACCCTTTCTACAAATTCTACTTGTTTTCCTCTGCACTTCGCAAGTTTGTCATGTCAATACTGAGTATCCCTGTCATGGTTGTCTCTTTTCTTGGATTTTCCATGATTTCTCCTTACGAATTTGTCAATACTAGGTATCCTCTACACTTCGCAAGTTTGTCATTTACAAGGGTGTTGAATGAAAAAAACACTGACGCTTGAAAGGTATACCTCCCAAGTGCTTATGTGTTAAACAAATTCCCCCACAAGTACTTTTCAGGAGCTGCACAAGTATAGGGAAAAAATATTTGCAGACTCGATGATTTTATTTAAATTTAAAATGTCAATGCTTATGTATTTTACAAATACACCAATGCAATACTAGTATAAAATAAATGGTGTTTCTAATTTGAATACTACACTGGGGGTGGAATTTTTTTTTTGGAGTAGCAATGCACTTGTGCTATGAAAATATTGATGATTTAAGAATTAAAATGCAAAGTGGCACTAAATGCAAACAACGTTGGTACTTGAATAGTATAACACCTCGATTCTCATTTGTTTATGAACATGATGGTGCTATAATGTTCATGAAAGGTGGTTGCTTGTGAAAAGAAATATTGCCCGACTGGTCCTGTGCGTATTTGTTTTCTAGATGCATCAAGATTTATTATTATTATACCATTTATTACAAATGATTCCATTTTTATTATTATAAATATCATTGCTGAAAAAATTGTATTAAGAGTGGTGCACATTAATATACGATGTCTCGGTATATATTTTCTCTTTTTTAGAAACATTGACTTGCGACAATGCACTTATGTGATTTTTTAAATCCATTATTCATCGGAAAATCAACATATATCTTATAACACTATTCATATAAATTATTTTTTTACTAGTCCATTTGTATATGATGTTTGGATTAATTTGTTATATCATCATAATTCCCATCTATTCATTGTAATATTTAATTACACATATATTTAATTAGTGGTGTAATTTTTGACAATGTCATTGGGAAACATAATAAAATAAATTAAAATGTAATTTAGTATATATGAATAAGTGGCTCTTTGTCATAAAAAATGGGATATTTATTGCTAACCCCTCGTCTTTCAATTAGGGCATCATTTCCATTACATTCACTACAACAAGAAAGGTCGTTGATGAGGGTCATGCCTATGAAGGACCTTTAAGGTTTGTCACCAATGTTGCATAATGTGATGGTCCTTAAAAAAGTGTTGTTGTGAGTGCATATAGTGACAATCCTTTAAGGTTTGTCACCAAAGTCATTTTGAATGACACTCTTTGTGAGGGATGTTAAATGCCCATCACTAATTCTCTCTTTGGTGACACTTTTAGTGACGATCTTTTATTAGCCCTCATCAATGCTCTTTTTTCTAACTTTTGGTGATGGTCAAAATATGTTTGTCATCATTTTTCATTCTAATGATTTTTTTATGACACTATGTGACTATTGCTATATTTCTTTGTCAAAAGATAATGATTTAAGACCATTGTTATGGAGTATTTTTAATTATGTGTCCAAGGCCATAGTGGTTAGATTAAATAATTTTGTTAACAAGTAATTAGTTTGTATCATTCCCCTCAAGTACTGAGAATATAAATTTCCTATTAGTCAACACATGATTCATATCTCTTAACTTTTAGATGAAATTCTACTAGTGTGTGTAGGAAGCATATTATTCAATGCATTATCAAGCTCGGTCAAGTTTATTAATGAGAGAGACCTAACACTCCTCAATGTTCTTAGCATACATTTACATCATTTGGCACACACTAACATTCCTTGGCATATTGAATGTATTCGAACATATTTGTACCTAGAACATATTGCCATGACTAGGATGGGAAAGCACATGTTGGCATGCCCTAGCACAACATATCACTCCCCTTGCATGCCCTGTAGTCCTTATCATGCCCAAGAACTTCTTGACATGCATTAACATACATTAGCACTTGGAACACATTGGCACTTGTCATGTATTGGAACCTATTGTTAGAGTGCTTAGCATGCGCCTTTTGAAAAGGGTAAAGTCTTGACTTATTAATCATCTTGTGTGTTCATTTCCTTACCTTTTAGCTAGGATATTCCTTTTGTTTCCTTCACTCTCTTTGACACATGTTGGCACACCATAGAAATCTTCACATCCTAGCATGCATTAGTACTTAGGATGTCTTGGGATGCCTTGCCACTATTTCACACATGTTAGCACACCCTAGAACTCGAACTCCTTAGCATACTCTGACACTTCTTGATATGACCTGGTATTCCCTAGCATGCCTTACAACTACCTAGCATACCTTTTCGCTCCTTCCTTCGCATGTCTAACACTTGTTAACACTACCTCACACACCCTCATATTCATTCATTTCCATGCATTTTAGCATAATGCTCCCTTGTGTTTCCCTAGTACTCCCTAACACTCCTCCGTATGCATTGGCACTCTCTGGCACACCTTAGCACTCTTTGACATGCCCTCTCACTCCATAGCATGTGTAACACTCCCTGACACACATTGACACTTAGAATGTCTTAGCATGCCTAGAATGCATTGAGATTCCTTGGCATGCTTTGGCATGTGCTAGAATAGTTTTGCATGGCTGAATATTAAATTTATTTAACCTGAATGATTGGAAAGTTGGAGAGAAGTATCCGATGAAGATTTGACACATATAATGCAATAAAAATTGGCACTTGGCATGTATTTTCACCCAGAATAAGATAAAAAAATCCCTTTAGGGGTGGTTTGGCTTGCATGATATTTCCAAAACCACCTCTAATTTTGTTTTTAGGGATTTAGGGGCAATTTTTTGTAAACCCCCCCCCAAAAAAAAGTCATGAAAATTTTTACTTTTTTGGGGGGTTTTCTAACAACCACCACTATAAGTGTTTTCTCATGAATTTTGGAGGGGGTTTTTAAATTATTTCCCCTAAATAATTTTTTCATGGCAGTTTTTTAACCCCCCCACCAAAAAAAGTCATGAAAATTGGACTTTGGTGTGGGGGGGGGGGGGGGGGGTTCTAAAAATTGCCTCTAAAAGTTTTCTCACATGACTTTTTTTTTTCGGGGGGGCAGGTTTAAATGATTATTCCTAAATATATTTTCCATGATTCTTTTTAAAGCTCACCCGCCAAAAGTGATGAAAATAGAACTGTTATTTTGTGGAGTGGGGTCGTTGGGGGGGTTTCTAATGACCACCTCTAAAAGTGCTTTCTCATGAATTTTTTTTGGGTGGGTTGGGTTAGACGAATACCCCAAAATACATTTTTTATGGTGGGTTTTTGACGATCCCCGTAAAATTCATGAGAATTTAACATTTCGAGACAATTTTTGAAACCCCAAGAAAAAAATCACGAGAATTGAATATTTGGAGTTGGTTATTTAACAAGCACCTCCAAACGTTCAATTATCATGACTTTTGGGGGTGTGAGGTGTCTAGAAACACCTCCAAAGTTTTAGTTTTAATGAATTAAAGAATATCAAGCCAACTTTACCTCAAGTTTTACCTTTACCGTGATGATAGCTACAAGCTAAGGTAGAGGATGGAATGGTTGTAGCTAATGTGACTGTTGATCTAACCTACTGAAGAAGAAGGAAGGTTGAAATAAAGAGAAGAAGGATGAATTGAAAGTCCCATTCTCCCACATGCCTGACAAGTTGTAGTTCCCAAACACTAGCGAAAGGTGACTTCTGCTGCAAATGACAATGGAAATGCTAATACAAAGAACCAAACTGCTGCGAATCTTTGTTGAGATCACAAAACCATATATTCTGAACAGTTACACGCCCATGTGAAATCTTGCATATGTGAATAAATGGTTTTTATTTCGAACATAAGAAATAATCATTGGATTACCGACCATTGATGAAGTCATTAACCAATGTGAGATATCCCACCTTTGATGTCAATCGGAATCAAGGCACAAGGTACATTCTACTAGCCTTGAATGGATTTTTCAAAGTCGAACGGACTATAAAATCCATTCACTAGGGAACATTGATGTATATCCTTAGTACCTTATCTCCCACATACCTTATCTAACCCTAACCTTCGTCCCAGATAATTTTTTAATGTCGATGCAACAAGGTTTGTTGGCAGGTGGGCCTTAACGAATCCCACATTAACCAACTCGAGTATAAATATAATCAAGGATACATGACTTGAAGAACTCATATAAATTTACAAATTTTATTGCGAATTTTGCCTGCCGACTACCTGTTTTTGAAACAAATTCCTTGTCTAGTTGCGGCAGACAAGTTGGTTTTCACAAAAGGACTTATTTTTCTCTTTACTATTTTCATTTATTTAGTACAATACTAAGTTTCCTACTATACTAAAGAAAATGCGTACTCCTTCAAGTGAAAGACAACTTCCAATGAAGCCATGTGCGGATCAGGTACAAAGATATATTCATACTCATATTTAACATATAAGAGTTAGAATGTAGAAGAGCATGAGAAATCAACAACTTATAAAGATGTGATACAAAGAGTATTTGAAGATGAGAGTGGTACTTTGACTAGATTGTGATCTGGAACCAATGCTCGATGTAATATTGGTGGTATTGGATCATTTCTTCATTTGGACCATTCTGAAAGTCATCATCGGTCATGCCAAACAAACTTGGATAATTGGTCTTTGGAATGCATACAAGGCTTGTTGTTGGGCATGGTGAAAGTTCTTCGATCTCAGGTTCAACTGGATTCTCCCCATCAGATTTGGTAAAAGATTTATCAATCTCCTTGGTAGATAGGCATGAAGAATCAAGGGAGATTTCCAAATCCTCTTCTGGCTATGGAGAGACAGATAATTTCTTGAATGTAGTGAAGATGAACTATTCGTGAGAGGCAGATATACCAGCTACTACTAGGATTCGAGAAAGTACTTTGAGGGTCATTCTTCAATCTCTCGATCGTTCTTTGAATTTCTCCTGATGTTTTATCATCCCCGCCTAACAACATTGATTAGTACAAAGGGGTTCTTACAGCACCCGAAAAATGTTTTCTCTTTAAAGAGCTTTGAAATTTTAATATAAATGAATTAAAAACTCCTAATTGCAATAAAACGCACTAAAATTTCTTATTTGCACAGCCAAACTTTGGACCAACCCCACAATAGTGTATGCATGGCTGTCCACTCACGTCTTACCATACAATATCCGCCCTTTGATTTCCGTGCAACTATGATCAGACAAAAAACTTGTGAAAGAAGCTAAGCTCTAATCCCTTTATCACCTCCCCGACACAAGCGAAGGTAAGATCAAAGCATCTAACCTAAATTAACATGAAATTCCTATTTCTGAATTAAGTACACAATGCAAATAAACAATTTTAATCTCAATCTAAATCAATCAAGCTTAATTTCAGTGCAAGTAAAATTTAAGTACAATGAAACCACACTGATATGTTAACTATGAAATGCTCAGAAGCTAATTACAGAATTAAAACTATGCTTAATGAAAGAAGAATTCATTTAACACACTTTGATGGTAATCGAAAATAGAGAATCCTATTCTAAAAGCATGCACACTAAATCTAAATTCGGGGTCTCACAAATCTACTACTTTACTTAATCATCAAAAGACTAAATTACTGCAATGACAATTTCAAGACTAAAGTACTTCAATTGCAATGCCAATTCAAACCTAGACTACTCTTAATTAAAATAGAAATACTTTAGCTACAAGATTCAGATTGCACTCATGAAAACATTTGGTAATGAAAATCACTCTGCAAATCTAATACCTATGATTGGAATGAACTACAGAACTTGCTTCTAGGTAGTGATGGGACCTTTCCACTGCTGCAGCAAGTTAGATTAACTTAATGGAAATAAAATTCAAAACAACGTCATAATACTTACCAAGAATTTAGAGATGAAACAAAATTCAATTAAGATGCAATTATTATTACAATTGAGCTTCAATCCATCATTTATTCCTTCTCTTCTTCTCTTCCTTTTAAAAACTTCAAAATATTACAATACAAACCATGTCTGAGCCATTTACTATATTTACAAGGGAAATTAATTATTTTCCTCAGTTATGGAAAACTAAACAATTTTAACAAACTAACCCCAAAGATCTTGGCATATCTTCCTAACCATGGCGAATTTTGGAATACTATTTGGAGGGAACCTAGAATGTTATATTTTAAACAGTAACCCCTCTTATATTAACCTCATTAAAATCCGTATCCTTGGAAATTGTTCCCCAAAGTTGGTTGTCTGACACTTTTTACAAGATTCTAGAACTCTGGAAAAACAATCAGTTTTTATAAAAACGGCCTCCAAGACCCACTTATAACTTCTATAAAAATTTGAATCTCGAGAAACGGGTTTGGATATAGATAATTTTTTATATGGTTAACAAACCCATTTTGTCAAAGTTTCCATATTCAACTCTATATGCACGAAAATCAAGGTTAAACTTGGCAGTTTCGAAACTATGCACATTTTGAGAAGATTTGTTAATTACCTCCTAGGGACCCACGTGCATGACCTAGTTGGAATCTGACACATGGAAAGGTATTAAAAAACTATTTTGGACAGTAACCTCCCTCGGTTTTCCCTGGAAGCATGACGAAATATCGAAACTCCAAATCGGATATTCTTGTACTCTACTTGTACCAACTAGTTCGACTGACTTGTGAAGAGTTTCAGCGATGGAACCCTGTGAAAAATTAACTTAGAAAAAGCTTCATTAGTAAATCATGGTAAGATCATCTTTAATAATAGAAAATATAATAAAACTATTGATAATCAACCATGAGGCTTAAGCCGTTAATTGGAAAAAAGTGATGGAATTATGGTGTGAAATGAGTGTAATAGTACATGAATATAGGTTATGAATGGTGGTATTGAATGATTAAAACATGGGCATATAGGTTATGAATGGTGGTCTTGAATTCTCACGGCAACAGGTTATTTCACGAAATGGATCGAAGCAATTTCCACCAGACAAGCTACAGATGCAGTAATTATTTCATTCCTTGAAAATAACATCTTGTCTCGCTTTGGTTGCTCGAATAAGTTAATCACTGATAACACAACATCTTTCAAATGAAAAAGGATGGTAGAGTTTTGTCATAAATATCACATCATTTTGGGTCACTCAACTACCTATCATCCCCAAGGAAATGGGTTGGCGGAGTCTTCTAACAAATCTTTAGTCAACATCATTAAGAAGCTACTAAAAATCAACAAGAAGAGCTGGCATAAGAAGTCGGTCAATGCACTTTAGGCAGATCGGGTCAGTCAGAAGAAATCCATTGGTAAGTCCCCCTATGAACTTGTGTATGGAGTTGATAGAGTGTTTCATACCTCTCTCGCAGCTCCAGTAGTCAAACTTCTTCAGGAGGCCAACAGTGAAGACAATCCTATGCAGAGAAGATTGAATCAAATGGTCCATTTGCAACAGACCAGAGAAGAAGTTTTCCAAAACACGTCCAAGTTGCAGGAGAAGATTAAGAAAATTTGTAACAGAAAAGCAAAGGCAGACAAATTTCAGTTGGATGATGTGGTGCTGAAGTGGGATGCAAGGAATGGGGAAAGGGTAAGCATGGTAAATTCGAGAATCTCTAGAAAGGTCCCTTCAATATTGAAGTATATCGGGGTCAGAATGCCTTTCTTCTGAAGGAAATGAATGGGGAAGATTGTCTAGGAGTGTCGATCAATGGTCAGATGCTCAAGCAGTACCATTTCTGAGTTGTTTATGTTGCTTCCATCGTCACTGTAAATACCATTTTATTTCAGTTTTGGTTTGAGTTTGTCTAGTCAGTCTTCGAGTCATTTGAAGTCCAAATTTGAGTCAGTTTCAGTCAATAAATGAGTCAAGAGTTTTTTGTTGCTTGTCAAAATAATGACTCCATAGCCCAATGGATGAAGGCACTGTCTGCTCTCCCAAAGATCTGTCATTCTTGGCACCTCCGAGGAGCTACCATCCCCCATTGGAGCCAATGTTAGAGTCAGTCTTATCAGTCCTCCGTCGGAGATCAAAACTCTTTCTGCATTTCATTTTTAAGTGTCTCGCTCCATTCACTTAGTTGCATTCCGCTAGGGGGCATGCCATAATCTGATGGAAGGGTCTTGTCAGTCACTACCCCTCATGCTCCGTACCTACTGGCTCAGGTCTGTTCATCAAAGTTCATTAAATGACAGTCAATATTTGGTCTTTTGATGGGAAAAAAATAATGTCAGTCATAGGTCTAGGGTTTCATAAGTCATGTTTTCAAAGTACCCAATAATGCCAGCAGGCCAGAGGGAGGTTCAACAAGTTCCATCTCCAGATTTTCATCATCCATAATGCTCAAGGTTGATTCCTCTTCAAAACTCTGTTTTGAAGAGGAAATCATCAAATTAATGTTTATGATAAATATGTAAAGTTCTCCACCATGAAGTACTTCAAATGCAGATTCAGATCATCCTTTTCCAAATTCCATGTCAGCTACCCCTGAAAAAAATTGCCAAAAATTTCATCATTTTAGTCAAAAATCCAAAAAGGAAATGTGAAATACAGAGTTGCATTAAATTGTGGAAAAAGAGCCGAAAAAATACATTGCAAAAGTGGGTTTTGAAGAAACAAAAATGAAAGCCATGTCTCCATGTCTCTATAAAGATTTTCTCATAAGGATCAAGGTCATTTTAAATACCAAGGTCGGAGAGAAGCATTTCAAAGTGAATTGGGTGAGCCAGTGCACGTTTTGGGTAAAGTTGGAGGTGTCTTGACAGGCGTGGTGCATACAGTAGGTGGCATGGCACACTGGGCCAGCATGGCTCATTAGGAGCGATCCTCCAGTGCAATTTTGAACAGGCGCGATGCACCGGTAGCGCGCGGCACATACAACAGGCGGCACAACGCATATTGTCTAACACCCAAAAAACGCCCGAAATTCTTCCAAATCACCATTGAATTGCTTGGACGTGGTAGGTAGGGTCAACATCTCGGTGGTTCATCCATTTTCGTGTGTTGTGTCATGGTGTTTTATGGTTCCAAATGTTTGAAACAAAATTCCCAAACCCTACCTCTAAAAATCCTTATGTCAATTGCTGTTAAGGGTTGCAAATTCATCATTTTGTTACCAAGGTTCGTGTTCCATCCCATCTGTCCCTTTTTCCTTCATTCCCTTTTTCCTTATACCATATCCCTTTGAATGTCATTGCTCCCTATCCCCTAAAATTACTAAACCCTTATCCCCAATTCCTTTCACCCATTGCCCCATGTAAAACCCCAAACCCTACCCTATGCAAAGTCCCCAAACCCTCCTACATTTCCCTAGATAAAATCTATCCTAATACTCCTAATCCCTTCATATTTTCCCTCCCTAACAGTCCCTTGTTACATTGCTCCCTTGGTGATAGATTTCAACCATATTACAACAACAGTCCAACATAGTCTTGCGACCAACATTCATTTCTCCAAGCAGTTTTCATAGCATCAATTATGTCATCTAATCATTCATCCGACTATGAGGTGGAAACTCAAAGTGACTCACCCATGGAAAAACATGCACCCCGGAGGCCTCATAAAAGTGGCAGACATGTTAGAGAAGAACCAACTACCCTCACAGAATTGCAGGCCTACCCTCTTGTCATCTCCTGTTTTCAGTTTTAGTCATGCTATGAGTTTTGTGAAATGGTTGCACATTTTCAATTTCCCCATGAGTTGGCTCGCCTATTTGTTCTACATTTACATGGTTCTCAAGTTACTTTGGCCGGTGTTACTTTCACACTTACACCAGAATCCATCTCGTTAGCTACCGACACGCTCAATATTGGAGAGCCATGGAACAAGAGACAAAAAGTTGACCCACAGAATTATGAGCCATATGTTAAACCTGGTATCTTGAGGCAACTTAAGAGGGTGTTTCCCTTCCGATATCTTAAAGATGAATATGCCCGTCTAATGAAGTTAATTATGAAGTATTTCAGTTGTGAAGGCTGTTTCTCCTGGTTATATACTTATCACATCAGGTTGCTCATGCATTTCACATGGGTACGCATGATGAACATCCCATATTTCATACGTCGAAACATAGAGAGGATGACCACCCTTGTGCAACACAAGACCCCTGAGCAGTAGTTCAACAGCATTTATCATTTTTCTCTCATCAAGATTTTGGTGGTGCATCAGCTTGATTTACAGGTTATCACTTGGGATGATTTCATCTCTCGTGACTTCTTCTGCACTTAAGAGGGACCTTCAGAGACTAGATTTGTGACAGGTAGACCTTCTCATCAGCATGAAAGCCAGGACCCACGCACTGCTACTGTGCCGGTTTTCATTACCTACTAGAAGGGCACCAAGCCGTTGTTTGCAGTAGCCAAGCAAGTGTTATCAACAACACAGGTACAGGACAGAGGAAAGAGCCCAATGTAGGAAGAGGGGCCATCATCTGAACGAGAGACTGACTTCATTCTCCTTCATGATGATGATCCAAATACGGGTCCGCAAAGTGCGCAGCTTAAAGAGATCATATAGGAGCAGAAAATAGAGATCCAAGCCTTATCCCTTGACTTGGAGAGAGCTAAATGGAATATGAAATACCTGGAGCAAAGAAATAAACAACTTGAGATAGAGTTGCAACTGATCAAGGAAAATCGACAACACATCATGGCAACACAAGGCAGACCTGTGGAGGATCGGGAGTATGTTTTAGAGGAAGTGAACATTCACTTGCAGAAGCTATTGGAGAAGTCTAATAGGGAAAAAGAAATGTTGAGGTGCATGACTTACCATTACATGGCCCGAAACATGAGCTCCAAAGCGAGAATCAGGAGCCTAAAGGTGAAATTGAGGAAGGTGACAAAAAGGCAAAAGAGGAAAAAAAAGCAAGATCGGCTCCGAGTCTTGGCTGAGGCCTCTTTGGCCTAGCATGACATGTAATGGTGAAGGTACAACCCAAATTTCAAGGAATTTGGAGCACATTTTTGCATTTTGAGTTTTTTTGCACAAAAAATAGGGTTTTTCTCCATGTGCATTGCGCCACATGGCGCGCGCTTTCGATAGGGAGCTACAAATCACAAAAAGTTTATATTTTTGGATTTTTCATGAAAAATATGATTGCTGGTGTGTGTCCAAGAAGTTTGGGCAAGTTTTGAGTCCTCAGGAGGTCAAAAACACCCAAAAAATGAACTCTCTGCCCCTATTTTGACACACAGGAAGCAGTCTTGGGAAATGGAAGTTTTGGAGGGGCAAATGACATCCAAATTGAAAAATTTCACTTGGTTTGGAAATTAGACAGGCAGGGCTTTCCAACAAGCACACTTGGGAAAAATTTTGACTTCAGGAAGTGCCTCAAAACCATATTTAAATTGGCGCGGTGCACAAAGACCCAAAGGCCAAATCACTTCCGCTCTGCGAGAATTCGATTTGTTTCAGTGCTGTGGTACTGTGGTTTAGAACCGAAGATAGTTGAAAGTGAATATTGGGGCGTGGGTGAGTTAAACGAAAATTGCAGGTGGGTCCGTTCATTAACAATATATGTTTTCTCTTCATTAAAGGCGCATCTTATTTAAAATCCATGTTATTAAAATGATAGTTGTTATTCGAATGGGCAAAAGGAAGGAGAACTGTCGCCTGAGATGATCTACACTACATTTTTGTTTTTTTTATTTGTCATCAGAGAAATTAAATGTAACATTGCTCCTGTTACTGATGGTTGGTTTTCATTTCCGTTTCTAATGATTAAAAACTCCCCCAACTTTGGGGCGATCCACTTTCTCATGGCAAAGCTTATTTATTGTATTGAAAGTCATTCGTAAAGGATTGGAATTTCTAGGAATAGCGTAGAGAAAAACTTAGCACTTTCATTGTATAGTTTTGGCTTGGAAATTAATAGAATGATGCAGCTCTGATTCATGAGATCCCTGTGGTGTGAGTTTATCAAATGTGTTCTTCTTTCTATGTTTCATATGTATTCTTTTATGTTTACCATCCATTCATAATCATTTCTGGTTGAATGCTCTTAAGTAGAAGAGGTAGAATTCAGTTTATGCTCTGCCTTGTAAAGCATTCATATTTTGTATATCTTCTTCTATTTGAAAAGGATTCATGTGTATGCCCCTTTTAGCTTTTCTCAACAGTCTTCCCACCCCATTTTATTTAAATCTGATTGCTAAACCTCCTGCCTATCTTGCATCACGAAATATCTTGTGTCTTTGATTTAATTTCCTAGCTCATGCGGTCCTTCGATCCCACGCAGCTCGGAAAATTTAGTCATTCAAAAATCGTCTTTTTCCATATCTATTTACTAGCCTAAAATCAGTTTTCAGTTTAAGTCATCTCAGACCATATTGTTTATTTCTCACTTAGCGTGACCCGGAGAGAGCCCTCTCCTGTTCTGGTAGGGCTAGCTACCAGACTGAGTGTGGTTTGTGGTTACCTTGAATTTTGCCTTCTTTCATCCTAAGGTAGATTTAGACCCTAACACACTCCGTAAGTCTACCTTAGTGAAATACTTTGCATACCTCAACTAATCAAGAAAGTCATCAATTCTTGGGAGGGGATAATGATTCTTTACCATGATTTTTTCAATGCACAAAAATCCACACACATGCACCAAGTCCTGTCTTTCTTTGACACCAACAATGGGCAAACCACATAGCGAAGTAGATGGGCATATGATACCTTCGTTAAATAATTCTTGAATTTTCTTCTTGATTTCCATGCTCTCCATAATAGACATACAATACATGCCAATGTTTGGAAGTGGAACATCTTGTTGCAACTGTATCTCATGCTGAATTCCCCTCTTGGGAGGTAACTCCTTTGGTTCCTGAAATATATCGCCATGATTTCTTACCACATCAAACAAATCAGATTTGAATTTTTCATCACAACCTTCAAGATTTTCATAATCAATATCATTATTTTTCTTGATCATGAGAAGTACAAAATTTTTACTTGCTTTTACTAGTCTCTTCATCTGCCCTTCATTAACCAAAGAAATGTTTAACTTTTTGTGATGGGTTCTCACAATGTACTCCACCCCATTCTTGATCAACATATATTTGTTTTCATGGCGATAAAATACTTCCTTCCTATCATACAAATATGGACTACACAAAATGATTCCTGAGATGTCAAGTGGAACTTCATCTAACTCAACTTCATCAATGAACTTTTCAATAATTGCGGACTTGAATAAAC
The DNA here is from genome assembly GCA_031772625.1 of Pinus tabuliformis. Taxonomy (NCBI): domain Eukaryota; kingdom Viridiplantae; phylum Streptophyta; class Pinopsida; order Pinales; family Pinaceae; genus Pinus; species Pinus tabuliformis. Next base: position 289,889,301 of record CM062815.1, on the reverse strand, counting down.
ACTTCCTTGTAATCTATAAATTTTCATTATTGACTATCCAACCCAACGAATATGGATTATGATGAGGTAAAGTTTCAAGGTTAATATTTTTTACCAAGTCTTTTGAAATGAAGTTTGATTGTGATCCACTATCAAATAATGCATCAGTCTTTGTATGGTTTGAAATTACCCTTACATGGAACAATTCTATTCTTGATTTTTCATTTGGAGTTTTGTTCTAACCATGCGAGGAACTAGTGCTTGCAAAAAATTCTTTTCCTTTTGTAACCATGGCCGAAATCTTGGTCTCATCACCAAAATATGATCCAAGATCATTTTATTTGGTAGCGGCCTTCTTTTGTTTTCCCTTATTGTTTTGTTTCACAAGGCTTAGTTTAGGATGTAATTTCCAACAATGGGATTCATCATCCCTAGGTTTGGAACAATGTTGGCATATAATTTTCTCCCCTTCTGTCTTCACACTTGCATTCTACTTTCCCTTCCATTTTCCACTCTTCTCTTTCTCCTTAACCTTGAATGGCTTCTTCTTACTACCCTCTTCCTGAATGTTATTTCCCCTTGCTTCAAGGTGTGTTTCTTGAACACTTACCTCCTCCAAATTGCTAGGATTGAACATAAGGACAATATCTTTTAAATAGGAATGTAAACCCCCAATATATTTCAACAACGTACCTTGGGAATTCAAGTTTACTCCTAACAACAAAACCCTATTTCTAAACTCCTGGGTATAGTCTTGTACAGTTTGGCCTTTAAGCTGCGTAAAATTTCGCCAACTCATAATGGATTTTTATATATAGGATAAGGGTAAAACTATATTTTAATTGCAAAAACAAATTCAACCCAATAGATAGATATCTTACAATGAATTCACATTTCCTCTTGAGCCTTTGATTCCCACCAGACTAGGGCTTCTTCTTCTAGCATCAATGAAGCCAACTGGGTCTTTATGTCATCTTCTTGAAGGTTCTGAATTCTGTAGTAAACCTCTAATTGTCGAATCTAATTGTATAACTTTTCTACATTCAACTCACAATTGTACATTGGAAGTTCAAACTTAATGTCCAATTTGAGTAAGGAATTTTTTTCCTTTGGGGTTTTTGAATGACTATGAACAATATTTGTGGTGGAAGTGGAAGATGTTGTTTTTTGAGATGTTGAGGATGATGAAGATGATGAGGAAGATGATGAAGAAGGTCGAGATGGAGGAGGCTTTCCTCCATTACCCTTTGAGTCCTTCTTTTCATCCTTTTTATCTCCTGATCTTCCCTCTCCATGTGGAGGCTTAGAACTCTCTCCAACCATTCTAGTGTTACTCTCTTCATAGAGGACTCTAACCATGTCACTCAATTCATAGAAATATTTCTTGAATGCTTCCTCTTCTGAAAGACCTTCAATCTCTCTTGATCTAGACATGATGGCCTTGGATTCAAGCGTAGCTTATGCTACTTATTGTACCTCCTCAATCTCAATTGAAGGTAAAACTTGAGGTGTTTCAAGTGCAGCTAGAATTAGAACATTGGGTGGAGATTATGGCCTTGTGGCTCTCTTTCTTCTAGTAATTACCTTAGGAGTTCCAACCGGCATTTTCCCTTCTACTCTCTACAACTTTTACCTTGTAAGCATCACAATTTTGTAGCCATTAAAACCCTACTTACACAAGCCTCAAGCAATCAAGCAAATAAACCTTTTCCTATGATATCAACTTGATTTGTTATTGAATGTTAGTTTCGTTGTGCTAATTTCAACTTCAGATTTATAAACAAATTCTTGTCAATTGTTTCATGTGCATGGTTCTCTTATGGAGTTTGTGATTGGAAACAGGTAAATTATATCAAATTTTATGTGAAATGTATGAGCAAACTAGCAAGAAAAACAAGTGCTAAACAACAGCAGTGAAAAGTACAACAAACAATCAACTTGAACACTTAACACAATGTTTTAATGAAGGAGTTCAACCCTCTTGGGATACATCTCCTTGGCCCAAGTTCCATGGCTTGGGCCTCTATATTAGGTCAATATTGAAAATGATTTGTTAACAAATCTGTACTACTCCTTAAATGTGTTCAGAATGATCAAATTAGCTAGGAACACCTTTTCTTGACCTCCATTTTGTCGAAATTTTCTCCAGTTATGACCAAAACTACTTTCTCATAGTAATCCTGCACTGAAACTGGAGGAACGTCAGTTGATTACACTAAACTGGAGTTTCCATCAAATTAGGAGGCTCCGCCAAAAACACCGCCAAATTAAAATCTTGTTTAATTAACATAAAACATGGATTAATTAACAATAATCTAGATTAGTGATTTTAAAATCGTTTTATGGCACATTTTTAGGCTAACCGTTATCCTTAACACTGGCAATCTCCATGGAGGATGTCACATGCACAGTTTATTGGGTGGTTAGGATGGCAATTATGGCTTGTGCACTGGCCATTTCCACTCACCATATCCATATTCATCACCACTGGAGGAGTCCTCACATGTATGGCAATGAATGTCACGAGTTCATGGTTATGTTGGTGCTAGATATGTGGTAAACATAACCACCATAGAGTTCACATGGGAGGGATAGCCTTACTAACTCCCAACCTTAACCATAATAAAATACAAATAGGTGCGGAGAGAAATACGATTAAGAAACAAATTGTGGTGTAGTGGCATGGAATGGAGTTTGGTGAAAGCAGGTCTCGGGTTCAACCCCCTGGCTTATCATAAGATTTTTTGGTAAGCACTGCGTGCTGAGATGACCTTTGGGGAGGGACACGTGGTGGCCTCTTGGCTTGCCACTTGTCCCCTCCTCATTGGTCCTCCATTAACCAACCAAATCATGCCACATCACCACATCTGATAACCAACCAAAATATGATACCTAGTGAAGCCTGATTGTATCGTTGACCACCATTGAACTTACACAGTCACCTGCCATGTTAGTAGTACGGACTGCTGACTATGCAGTGATTGTGCATTTTTTTTTTTAAATTTCTTTTGTTTGGCAAAGCAGACAAAACTCAATATCTTCCTCATACAAACTCAGTTTTCAGTGAAACGAGTTGCGTTGGGATCTTTTTCTGAGATGGACGCAATTGTTCAGGTATCAATCCATTCTCATAAATTTGATTTTTGAGCTAATTACTTAGCGTCTGTTCAACAATCTCCTAAGTATCTTCTTCTCTAACTTGAACCTATTGATATCCAAACTTTAAGTCTATTGTGATGAAGAATTTGGCTTGTTGAAACTCATCCAGTAGATCATCTATATTAGGGAGGGGTGCATGTTCTTGAGTGTAATTCTCTTTAATGATTTATAACTAATACACATGTGCTACAAGTTCCATCCTTCTTTGGCATAATGAGGATGGGTGACCCACATGATAATATACTTGGTCGAATGGAAACTTGTTCCAATAACTATTGAAACTTCTTCTTAACCTCTCATGATTCTATAATGGACTTTCTGTATAGCCTAATGTTTTATAATGGGGATTCTTGAAATAGTTGAATCTTTTTCTCCACATCGCTCCTAGAACGTAGCCCTATGGGCTCCTAGAACACACCCTTATATGCTTGTCACAACTCTTCCAATTTTTTATTCTATTAGTTAGTGCACCCCTATAGGGATGATTTTTTTTTTACCAAATCTTATATAGATTGGTTTTCTCTCAAAACCAATAAAAAATACTTCCTTCTAGAATTGATCAACTTCTTAGTTTGGTTGGAACTTACAAGTGGCATTTGAAAATTTCCCTTCTACACATTGATGGTGAAGGATTTTTTTCCTTGATGGGGCATGAAGAATACATCCTTAATTTACATATAGGGACTTCCAAACACAACTCCACATACATCAAGGGGAGCTAGAAGGTGAATGCATGTATATGAGTTACACTTTTGGGCCAAATGTGGCGATGAAATTTCAAAATTTTACTCTTTTATCAAATTGAAGCATTCAAAATTCATATAAGCATTGTGAATTTTGATTTAGAGTAAAAAGAAAATTTGTGGAGAATTATGTTTTTGTCCTAATGTATTTTTTGAAAAAAAAATAGTGTCATATAATATGTCAATTCTCCATTAAATGAAATGATTTTCCTTTACCTCTTAACATGTATGCTTGTGCTCATGTAGCATAACTTGTTCTAATATATATATATATATATATATATATATATATATATATATATATATATATATTTGTGTGTGTGTGTGTGTGTAATATACACAAAAAGAGATAAGTTGTACATATAAAAACTTTTTTTTAATGCAAAATTATATTTTTATTATTTCTCAAAGTTGGAAAATTAATATTTGAATTGCATTTTTTAGAGACATGTGTCCACGTAATATTTTTTTCGAACCATTTAAAACAATTCAAAAAGTAAGAGTACCCTTTCGAATAAGACTCGTAAATGAAGATGGTGTTTTTTTCATTATTATTATTTTTCATTTTGTATATTTTATGTTATTGATTTTTCATTCAACCCCTCTGAAATTGTCCAAAAAATTTTCAAGCATAATGTTTAGAAGAAAATAGTTGCAAAAATATCATATGATTTCGAAAATGTGAAACTCATATGCCATTCGATAAATTATTCCTTCATGAATCCAGCAATATTATCTTTGCCACCTAAGGACAAAGGATGCCTTCAGTCTGCTAGGCTTCAAAATGGTGTTCCAAAGAAATTTGCAGAAGGGGAGATAAAAATTTATTTGCTTAAGCTCTGAGGAGCTCAATCGACTCCTTAAAACGCTCAATCAAGTGTTTAAGGTAAAAATTCAAATAGCTCGATTGAGGGTTTAAGAAATGGTAGATCAAGCAACCTTTTCTAATTCCACATGCCCTGATGTATTGGAGGAAAATTTAAAAAATATGGGTCTCTCGAGCCCATTATTCGATCAAGACCCTATCCTCAAGGTACACAAGAGTTTTGATTGAGAGTTTTTTTTAAATCTCAATAGAGAAATAAAAAAGCCCTCAAATAGCATGATTGAGGGATTAAATATTGCTTGATCAAGCACTTAAAAAGGCTCGATCAAGATGATTTGTTTCATTGATAATGTTCCCTCGCTTGCCAAAAGATTGTAACTCAACTCCATGCATAAACCCTACATCTAGTTCTACTTCATTAATAAAATCAACACTAATTTGATTTTATACTATTTTGTTACCTTTACTTCAACATGCTTATTTACTAAAACTAAGGATACGGGCTTGGATGATCATAAGCTCTTAGTCATAATTTGTGTTCTAGCTCTACTGTAATGAGGCTTTCCTATAATCGTGGGTTAAATAGAACAACAATACTTCTTTTCTTGACATGTACCATTATATGAAAGAGACTTGTGTTTTTTTCTCTTCTTGTTGTTGAAGGCTATTCAAATTCATCTCCGTATCCATTAAAGTACAAGTGATCTTATCATACTAATCAGAGCTACATTCCACTTGATTACTTGAGTATGTGGCCATAAAATTTTTCTTCTTATTATATTTCTATTTTTTTTAGTTGATCTTTGTATGCAACTTCTAGAACTTTTCCTCTATATGATTTTCAATGCTATAGTAGTTGCAATGGTTGTTGGCATCTTTGCATCTTTGTATTGCGACTATTGTCTCCTCATCCTTTCCCCATGTCCAGTTCTTATTCCCTACATTGGAATCTACCTTGTGATATTTTTTCTTTGACCCACTTGATTACCATTTCTATTAGTCCATGTTTTCTAGGTAGTATTCCTATACATAATCCTCATCCACTAATATGGGTTTGAACGCCATGTCTTGCTTCTAGAGATGGTTTTATATACCCCTCAAATATTTAAGTACATATAGGTTCTTTATAAATACAAAGAGAACTATGTTCATGTTTATAAATTATTTGGTGTATTCTTATACACTCTACCCTTTTCTCCTCTTGAAGTAATTCCACCATATCCATTGGTCCTCTACATGCCTGATAGGGTAAAATTATGATTTTATGATGGTTTTGAGATGATCATAATTAGTCACTAGAGGATATCTCTCCAACCTCAAGGTATTTGTGTGTCTTTCACACTAGATTAGGGCACGGCCCTTTAATTTCATCCAAGAAAAAATAATATTATTTTCTTCCTTTATATGATGAATACTAAAATAAACTTTGAATTGCTGCAACTAATGATTAACATTAGAGGATCAATATCACCTTGATACAAATTAATGTCTATATTCACTTCCATATTAAATATGGGCTATAAATGGTTCATGAAACTAACATTATGTTGATCCCTTTTGGTTTATTTCCTAGATTCCTTATTTTCTTCTTCTTGATCCATTGATTTCCCCTATGATCCTACCTATATGTTAGAACATCCATCTTCTTCCAATAGACTGAACTTATTGTCACAGTTTCCATGAAGAGGTTCACATTTTGGTTTATATATGTGACTTGTGTTTCAAGCCATGCAAACCTGTCCTTTGCAGGACCTTGAGGGCTATTGATAGTTTCATTAGGTATTGTTAGGATTTTATTATTTTCGTCTTAGCTAATTTGGATACACTATAAATACCCAAAATATATGTAAGGAAACCTAATCTGACAATAGCATGGTCTAAAAACTTTCCTTGTTATTCCATTGGAGATTTTGTCTCAATAGATCTGATGAAATTAAACTTAAAATCTGAGATCTACAGTATGAGGGTTAATTTATTCTTAGTTTTCTAGATTCGTCAATTAATATGTTATGATTATGCTTGAAATACATAAAATATGCAGGAAATAAAGAATATTGAAGTAAAACTCACAAAATACAATAGACACAAATATAACCTCAGTAACCCTTTCTAGAGAAATCCTAGCTAGAAGGTGAGGCCACTTGGGTCTCTTTCTCTAAAAGGGGAATTGATGCAATTACAAAGAAGTGACACATGTATCCTGTGGGTTTCTATAGTGTATAAAACCTCTTCGTTTTCTCTCTCCCTATCCAATTTTGGCCACTTTTCTCATCTATGGAATAAAATGCACCGAAATAGAATAGAAACCCTTTTGTTCATAGTTGTCAAGCTATAACGCAAACCAATAGGTTATTAGTGGTCAAGTTTAGCTCCTTCAACCCTTAGTTAGGGTTACAATATGGACTCCTATAGAGTCTTCTTCAACATTAGCATGTGGCTAGACCCCTTTCCATGAATATTGGGAGCTTATGTGGCATCCTCTTGAATTATTATGGTCAAAACATGAAGGTCAAATTCCAAGTGGCATAACCTTTTTAGACAAACTCTGATTGAGGTCATTCTTACACCATTGGAAATTTATATATGTGTAGAGTAGTGATAAAAGGTTGTGCTTATGCAGAAAATTTATACCCCCAAAAACAAAATTTGGTTCCTCAAAATTCTTTCAGAAGTTTTCAGACCAGAATTCACCAAACTAGGACCCATCGACAAAATTATTTGATGAGTTGATTCCACCGCTTTTTCCATTCTAAAAGATTCAATATGGTCGGAAAATGATATCATTATCCAATCTAGATCACTTACCTAGACTGAATGTTACAAACAATGTTCAATATAATTGAAAGTTGGTCAATACAATGTTGAATACCCCGATGCCATCATTAGCAGCCAAAAATTAAAAAAAAACGCTAGCCTTAAAATGCACTAGGAAAAATCAACTAGATTCTTAACATTATCACTTATATCACATAACTTTTCATAAATAGAATCATCACACATACAACTCTTGCCATAGCTCTAATAATAATAATCATTGTTATGGATGTATTTTCTTGGATGAAATTTATGTGAATGTGCTCATATTATCAATATTTTCTTAATTAATTAATATTATTCATGACCTAAAAGAAATCGCATAGCAAGTAAACCTTAGAATCTCCCCTTTTGATCGTGTAATTTACGTAACTATAGAAAATATTTGATTTTTATATTTCTTACTAAGTCTGAAATACATATTACCATTATACAAATATCTTATACATATACGAGGTTTGAGAAGTAGAGATATTTGAGTACATACATGCTTTCGAGTTTTTTGATAACCTTATCTCATCATTACTTTAAACGAAATAGTTGTTATTCATTTTTTGATAACCTTATCTCATCATTACTTTAAACTAAATAGTTGTTATTCATTTAAACTAAATAGTTGTTATTCATGATATAAAATACATTTCCTATTACATGAACATTGATTATATTTTCTTATGAACATTGATTATATTTTTTTGGAACAGTCTACATAAGTAAAATAATATTTAAAAGAAAATTGGCAAATATTTAGCCATTTGATAGAGAATTGTATTTAAAATTTGGATGAAAATTATAAAATTATAAATAAATGTAATGGACCAAATAATCTACTTATAAAAATTAAAATTTTACTGTATAGGATTGTTTAGGAAAAAATTATGTATTATTACGACTAAAAATATTTATGAACCATTCAGTAGTTAGTAAAAAACTAATCACTGTATCCTGAAAACATATCTTAATTAAATTGTTAAAAACATATCTTAGTTTTCGAATTTTTATTCGTCACATAATTAGGATTCAATATCAAATGTTTCAAAATATTAATATTACGTATTTTTGAAAATATATACAGTAGAGAAAGCATTTTAACTTAACCTTTTCGGTTGACATAAGTTGTAATAGTATAACAAGTTATATAATTAAAAAAATTAAATTAATTGGTAATTATTATGCTGAGACGTGTTCTTCAATCTAGTGTGAAGTAAATGTGTAGATGTAATGTAAATATATAGATAATTTTAGATGTCATTCTAATTAAAAAAAGGAAAAAAAAAAAAAGTGAAAAGTTAATAGTGATATTGATGAGTCCAAACATTTAAATATTGGGTCAACTAATAATAAAAAGTTAAAGTAATAAAAATATATAAAAAATCAATTTGTTATATTTTGATTTTGCGAATAGACTTTGTTACAATATCATGGCTTCATGCCCAAAAACCATAACTTATTTCACAAAAAATATATTTTATAACAGTATGACAATATTCTTAACCATGGATATTTACCGTCATTTCACTGTGAATATTATTAAATTGTAATTTACTTAGGCTTTGTGCCAATACCATGGCTTACCAATATCATATTCCCAAAAAACCATAACTTATTTCACAATCAAAATATTTTAGAACAATATGAAAATATTTGTAACCATGGATATTCACTCTCATTTTACCATGGATATTATTGACTTGTAAATAAATTTTGTTATAACACCATGGGCCAATACCATAGCTTATCAATACCACATGCCCAAAAAAAATAACTTATTTCACAATCAAAATATTTTATAACAATATGACAAGATTCTTAATCATGGATATTCACCCCCACTTTGCCATTGATATTATGAACTTGTGAATAGGCTTCGTTATAATACCATGGGATAATACCACGGGTTATCAAGGCCACATGCGTAATACCATAGCTTAGCAATGCCACATGCCAAAAAATCATAATTTATTTCACAATCAAAATATTTTTTAACAATATGACAAGAACCATGCATATTCACCTCCACTTTACCATGGATATTATTAACTTGTAAATAGGCTTTGTTACAATACCATGGGCCAATACCATGACTTATCAATAACACATGCCCAAAAACCATAACTTATTTCACAATAAAAATATTTTATTTTAATTTAATTTTATAACATTTTTTTAATTGAAGCTAAAATGAAAAATGTTATAATTACTTTTGAGATATATCTAAATCCTCTATCCTCACGACTACTAAAAATATTCCCATATAAATTAAATTAAAGTTTTAATAAAATTGAAAATGAGAATACTTTCATATTTAAAGATGTAGAATATGTATAATATAAATAATATTAGTGAGAACCAAAATAGATCCATCTTAACTAAGGATCCAAGTGATAACAACAAGAAAAGTGAAGGGGGGAGAAGGATAGTCCAAAGGGAGGGAGATAGTAACAAATCCGAAGGGAAAGAGAGAGAGCGAGAGAGAGAGAGTTGGAGGAGAAGAGAGGGAGGAAAGAACAAAGGAAAGATGGAGAGAGAGTGAGGGAGTGACAATGGAGGAAAGGAGAGAGAGAGAGAAGGAGAGAAGCGGAAGAGAGAGGTAGAGAGGAAAAGGGAGAGAGAGAGGGGCAGAAAGGAAAAGGGAGGGAAGGAGGAAGGGGGAGAGAGAGAGATATGGAAAGAGAGTGTGTATGTTTAGGGATGAGATAGAGAGAGCGAATAAGAAAGAGACACATAGATACAAATATAGATATTATATAGTTTTATATAACCAGCGTATATCCAACTCAATCCCATATCTATCAGGGACCGAGAGGGATCAAATCTCTTAATGTGCAAACCTTTCCTCAAGTTTTACACTCAAAAAATTAATTTGCACTTCAAAAGATTGCATCCCTCTTGGCGCTTGATAGATCGAGGATTTAGATTGATCTAGACTGATTTAAAAATAATTACAATATAGATTTAAAAAAACTATACTCTCCCATTTTTAATATCTAAATATGATTAAAATATGTATTATGTGACGTTTTTCCATAAAAAAAATATATATATATTTATTAAAAAAAGGCTTTCCATTTATAAAGGAACATTACCACCGGTGTAACACTGACTCTATGAAAAACATTTGATATGATAGAGTAACAAAATTTAGTAATTTTCTTTTATTATTGCCATCGCGATGAAAGCAAATTTTCGAATTACTTTCAATATTTTTAGTCACGAAGGGGCGGCGCCCTTTTACGTATAATGTGGCGCATCATTTTTCACCCCTACGTAAAGGAATGGAACCTTTTTGTATTCGAGTGGTAAGGATTTTTTTCTTTTGGTTTGTCCATGGGAACAATATAATAAATTGTTCTTTGCTCATTCATGAACGGAAACTTCTCAACTATAAAGTCTAAAAATACATGGATTTTATATATATTATGTATCATCATTTTCAGCCTATTAAGTCATAAGTATCAAAATTGTTTGACATGAAACATTTTTAAAGAAATAAAGTCCAATGATTTACCTTTGTTCTGGACCATGGCGATGAACACAAGCTTTCGAATTAACTTCAATATTTTTAGTCACGCAGCTCTTATAATATGACGTGGCACATCAGTTTTCTCCTTTGCATGAACAAGAATGCAACATTTTTTTATTCGAGTGACAAGTATTGTTTACTATGGGTGTGTCCATGGCAATAATATTAAAAAATGCTTAGATTATATATACTATGTATCCTCATTATCGGCCTATTAACCTAAAAATATGAAAATGATTTAATATCAGACAATTTTAAAGAAATAAAGTCTAATGATTTGCTTTTATAATGGGCCATGGCTATGAACACTAACTTTCGGATTACTTCCAATATTTTGACACATGAATTTTGTCCTCTGCATGAACAAGAATGCAACATTTTTTATGTCCAGTGACAACTATGGTTTACTTGGTTTACTTTTGATGTGTCCGTGGTAATAATATGTCGATTGCTTCTGCGTGGATGGAAACTTCTCAAATTATAAAGTATAAAAATATGTAGATTATATACACAATGTATCCTCATTTTTAGCCTATTAAGTTATAAATAAACTAACAGAAAAGAAATGTACATAACCCACAAGACATGTAGGGAACAAAAACATATAACTCATACTCTTCATTAGTCAATAAAATGTTCTCAAATTAGTAGGTATAAAAATATTTGGATTATATATAATATGCTTCCTCATTATCTGCCTATTAAATTATAAATAAATGACAATATAGAAAATGTACATAACAAAGTGGACATGCATGGAACCAAAAAACATATACCTCATACTCTCTCACACTTTTTGTGGGATCCAAACATTCATTCACCCAATTGAGTCGTGTTAGTTATGCTTACCGTTTGAAAATTCCTTTTATATCGTTGGATATATCTGGGCAACCCTGAGTCCTGAAAAGCATAAACAATATGTCACACAAAGTATACCACAATATATGACGCAATGAATACCATACATCCCATAGATTAATATATCAATATATCAGCAATTGGCCATATAGACCCAACCCTTCAATATATAGTATTATATTGAAGTATTATAAGATTAGCGAGGCCACCCACGTGCTAAAGTTTATCGTGGAGCGGCAACTCACCACTGAGTTTGAATATAACAAGATTGGGTATAAAACCAACGACTCTCCCATGACCCATCTCTAGCATGTGGTCCACAAGGCATGATATTTACTTATGGATCTCCTCTTCATAACGTGGGGTGCTCATTTGCAGGCTGCATCGTCCCACCGGTTTCCGTCGTGCTCATTAAACAAATGTGATAACCACATGTTATTTTCTCCATTATTACTATCCCACAATGCGACAATTTTGTCATGAGTGGTGGTCAAAGCAGAAAAATAGAGGGTGCAAAATTTTTTCAAATGCTATGGCAGTATTGTTCTCATTGCAAACCAACAGTGAGATGCTTTAAGATAGGGTTAAAAAAAATATATAAAAAAAAAAACCAAAAACAAAATATATTCAATTTGAAAAAATAATAATTAAATAAATATTTAGGTATACTATAATATTTATTAGAATTTAAGATAATTTATATTTGAAATTATTAAATTTTAATAAAGATCAAAATTTTTAATATATATTTTTAATATCATTTAATATAAAGGAATTATTATAGATATAAATGATTTAAAAGGTTACAAGATAATAAATGTGATGGTTTTCGGTATTTAAGAGATTTTCTGGTTTAATATCTTTAAAATTCCGCAAAAGTTTATTGAAATCACAAGCTTGATAGGTAATAATCCAAGTGCCTTATTGCTGTTGAATCCATATATACGATCAAAAAACGAGTTTAAATAACATAAATCAAGATCTCACCTTAAAATTTGACACGTGCCCTTTTTAAAATAAGAATAAAATATTCTTTGAATTAAAAAATAATGTTGACTATAATCAAACAAAAAAAATATACATATTGGGTTAGTTTTACTTAAAAATATTATAAAATGTAGTCTCACTCTAGTTGTTCTTGTTTTATTGATTTCCCTTTAGACATATATCACATTAAAATAATGATTTTGAAACCATATTTGGATTTAATGAATAAGCATATAAAAATTTAATATTATCAATATAACAAGATTCTTAACCATGAATATTCACCCATTTTACCATGGATGTTATTAACTTCTAAATAGGTGTTCTTATAATACCATGGGCCAATACCCTAGCTTATCAGTACCACATACCCAAAAATGATAACTCACATATATATATATATATATATATATATATATATATATATATATATATATATATATATAATTTTAATTTCAGTAAAAAAACATAATACTTACAATACAAATATCACAAGATTCATAACCATAGATATTCACCCCCATTTTATATGGATATTATTAAGTTGTAAATAAGTTTTGTTACAATACAATGGCCCAATACCATGGCTTATCAATACCAAGTGCCCAAAAACTATAAATTATTTTAAAATTAAAATATTTAATAAACATCCAGTATGTAGAGATGTTGTAATGTCAACATTTTGACCCACTCGAAATAAAATAAAGCTTAAATTTAAAACTAAAAAATTAATAATGATAATTATAATAAAACATTTTCAATTGGTTAAAATACATAAAAATAATATAAAACTAAAAATAATATAAAATTAATAATTAATAATTAATAATTATAATTATAATTAATAATAAAACCACCATAGATCTATCTCAACTCGGAAACTACCAAGTGCCAAGATGGATCAAATGATTTTGATATGAAAACCTCTTTTAGATTCAAATGAGATTTGATAGATGGACCTAGGTTGATTGATATTACAAGATATGGTAAAAATATTTCACTCTCGATGGTTATTATAAATAAAATATTTCCATGTACATATGAAATAAGATAACTTTATACCAAGTTTTAAAATTCTTCGATATTAATTAAAACAAAAAAAATGACATTATTTATATTTTCATATTTCAATTGGATATGTAAATAAATCATTCTAATATTTCTATTAACTCAATTATTTTAATACCAAATTCAAAATAAACATATATCTATATGTATAGACTACGAAATAAAATATTTTAATGTTCAAAGAGAAGAAATAATTAAAAGTAAAAAAAAATCAATGTCTTCCTTATAACAATAATAACATAAAGACATGTAATTATTTCAATGTTTAATATAACATTAATATGTGACATTTAAAAAATGTTAGAAATAATTCAAAAGTTCAATGTGTATCATAATAAAGTATCATAATAAAGTATCTCAATATATAAAACTATAAAATTATGTTATTTTGAAATGTATTTAAAAATATATTAATAAAAAAATTAGTATGTACAATGTAATCCATACATAAAATCTCTCAATTCTCGCATTACCTAAATTATTTTAATGTCAAATTTACATATTATATATGGTTTAAAATAATAATAATAATAATAACAACAATAATAATAACAATAATAATAAAATGTCTATATTTTATCCAAAGTAATCAAAAAATTAAAAAAAAAAAAATTATAGCATTTCAAGTATACTTATTTACATTGTTATGTATTTATTAACGGTTAATTTTGAATCGAGCAAATATTTGTTGGAATGGCATGTTTAAGCTATTTTATTCCATGTATTTAAGAGATTTTCAAGAGGTTGAATCTATTTATACATTCGAAAATGCAATTTAGAAAATGGAAAATTATATATATGTGTGTATAGAGAGATTCTAACCATCATCTATAAAATCACTAAAAAATGTAATATTTGGAGATGCAATTTTTTTAAGTTTTTCACTATAAAAAGTTTTCACCCTAATGATTTAATCCTCTAAAATTTTTCTATATCTTTTATTAAAATAAATCTAAACTAATTAATAAAATCTAAACTAATTAATAATATAACCCAATATAAAATAGATAATATACTGAGAAAGATCAAATCAATTAATTAAATTAAAAATATAAGATGATTGCACGATCAGCTGAAACACACATATTAAGTGGAGTAAGGACAAGTTTCATATGCTTCCTGAATACGGGAATTTATTGTTTTCCTGAAAGCACGCAGAGTAATTTGTATTTAGATGTTCGATTCTGTAATTAAATTAGTCTTTTTAGAGTTTTTTTTAGCTTATTTGAATAATTAAGCGATTTAAAGAAAAAATGATATCACAATTTTCAAATGTTTTCACGAGGCATTTTTTCATAACTTACAGAATTTATTATAAAATTACATTTTAAATTATGAAATATATCAAGTAGTGATAGGAATGTTTGTTTAAATATTTGATTCTATGATTTGTTTATTTTCAAAATTTCCTCCTATTAAGCTATTGGTTTAAAGAAAAAAAGATTTCGCAATTTACAGAGATTTTGAAGAAACATCACTTTTTATATTCAAGTAATCTAAATAGTTTAAAGGGAAAAAAAAAAATTCTCAATTGGCAAAAATTTTGAAGAAGCACCAATTTCATAACTTACGGTACCTATTATAAAATTACATTTTAAATTATAAAATACATTTACAATTATTGAAATATGTATGAACTTTTGTCTTAGTTTCCATATATCCATGGAATACATCCACCTTGGTACCAACGTCACCCATAGCTATACCACGTTCATGTACGTAGCTCTCATTTCAGCCAATCAATGCACTTATATTACCACTATCATTAGCTATAATAGGACTATTCTGATACTTATAATACCCCCCTCATCGATTTCCATGAGAGAGGCTTTTATTTTATTGAGGCGACCAAGTTGCCATTAGACTGTGCTTCAAATGAGTACCCTTTGTTTTTATTTTCAATTAGTACCGTTCACAAAGTTCCACGCTTATGGTATTATGGTTTCCATATTAGTTTGACTGATTTTGATTAAGGTGGAAAGTATGAAATTTTTAATAATTGAAGAGGGTGAGAAATTATTTTAAATTATAAAGAAATTTCATAATTATCACCATAATCAAAATATGTCAAACTGATATGTACAATAAGTTTATTTGTTTCCTTAAATATTTTTATTATTTATAGAGATACGAATTTTGTTTGTGTGCAAGCAACCATAGAATTTTTTTTAGATTCTCGATTTTCTAATTGATTTAGATTTTTTTTTAGAGTTTTATCATGTATTTAAATAATTGAGTGGTTTAAAGGAAAAAAATATTTCACAATTTGGAAAAGTTTTGATGAAGCAGGATCTTCATAATTTATAGAACTTATTATAATAATAATATAGATCTATTAATTTTGTATTTACCAAGCATCGAGAATGATCAAATATTTTGGTGTCAAAATCTCTTTAACAATGAAAATAGATTTGTTCTTTCTGGATTCTTTGTATATCTAGAGTTAAGAGTCCACGAGGATTTAATTTCTTCATTTGTAAACTAACAATCCTTCTTAATAATATATCAATAAAGTTTTCAAAGAGATCAACATTTTGAGATGCATACTTTTCATTCAAATTTCTATTCTAAAAGAGGTTTACACATTGAGATATTTTATTCTTGAAAATTTTCATGACTATAGTGTTAGGGTGGATTTATAATGGTTATAATCAATTTTTAATGTCAAATTTCATTTAATTGAATTTCAAGTGATCTTATAAGATATTTTTTAATTTTTTATGTTAGCTATTTTATGTTTGTATAATAGGATATTCAATTAATTTTTTAAATATTATTATATTGTGATGTTATAAGACGATTAGAGGTAGCTTAAGTGGTTGGGACTCACGATGGTAATTAACGTATTCGTTAACTTTGATCAGTATTGTTTGCACACTATCATATAACACTAGGGACTTATTCTTGACAACAACAATATGTGATCCTTGGTGGCAATAACAATTGTATGTTTTAGTTACTTGATTTCCCCTAGAGATAAAATGAAATTGTTGAGCAAGTTTAACGGTTAAGAACATGCATTTCCTCATAAAAAGTCATATGTTTAAATCTATAGTGATGTGTAACAAATACATCTCTCTAAACTTTTATAGTAAAATTTCTATGTTGAAACAATTGCGTTGACACACAAACAAGGTGCTTCATACAGTGATTTATTATCTCTCTTATCTACCTCCTTAAAATAAGATAACTAAAATTATTATTTTAAAATATCTAACCATGATTTTATTGTTTATAAAAAAACTTAATATCTCCTCATAAAATGGGATAATATGTATTACTCTTAACTTTTATTTCTTTTTTGGTTAAGTTGTCTTAGTGTTGGCTGCAGGCTTGACCTGTGGTTTGAGAAGCTGAAACCCACTGACATCTAAGCCATCAAAATCACTTAGAGATTGCACCCAGCCTAGGCCACACCAACCCTTAATATGACTATACTTTTTCTGTAAATTATTTTTAATAGATATACTCCCCATCACCATCTATTATACACCCTATAAATTACTTTTAACCTTAAAATTATAAATTATAAAATGATTAACCATTTTTTCAATTTTCTTCAAATTCTTTTATAAATAATATAAATTCAAATTATAAAACCTTAAAAAAATACTTAAAATTATAAAAATATAAATTAGAAATTTTATTTTCATTAAACCACAAATTTATCATTTGACCATTCATACAAATATTAAAATAGGATTTCCCCTATAAATTAATCCTTAGGATTTCCACTTTAAATTAATCCTTTTCTTTTCACTTTAATTCAAGTTAACCCTATGGTGCAAGTTCAAACTTCATGATACCTCTAAAGATTAACTTCATATAAAATATTATTGTCATAAATAAGATTAAGGTGTTCTTCCTTTTAATGATAATGACTTTAATGTCATTAATTTTTTCTAACATGATAATATTGCACTTAAACATATATATATTTATGAATTTTAGTTTTACATTAAAATTGTAAAGTCATAGTGTTAAAATAACAATAACTTTAATTTAAAGGAACAAAATAAATTGACAATTCCAATTAGGGTTGTTTCAATGTAGCATGTATCTTCCAAGTATGCATATAACATGTGTATTTCGATTTTATAATAAGTATAGCATAACAGAAAACCTTCCTTAATCTCTATGTTACCATGGATTTCTTGTAACCCGTCGAATTTGATTTCAAAATTAACAATAAATTTCTCATACAACGCCATTATTGTAACTCTCATCCTTGAAACATTTAAATATTGTAATCCTTTTCTCTTGTTTTCCGTAAGAAATGTATGATTTTTTTTTCATGTTGATAAATAAATAACAAGATAAGAATTATATGGCATGTGTATTAAATTCAAATTTTCTCCTGAATTAAGATAGTATTATTTTAAAATATCAACAAATATCAGAAAAAAATATTAGTGTTTATACAAAACCTAGTCTCAATTTATGTTTAAGGAAACTAAATCTATTAATCGTTAACTAGAGTTAAAGAAATGCAAAATCAAAATATTTGATACTTCGAAATTATTAAAACAAACATATAATAACTTACATGATGAAATAAATTAGATTCTAGAAGGCATAGCATGTCCTTAAGAGGTTGAAGAGGTAACTGGAACTTGAGCATTTTTACCAACTAGAGCAAGAGGTTTTAAGTCACAATGAAGATGACTTTCAAGGATAGATAACATCCACAATAGAATATATGAGCGTTGATATCATTTCATCCACTTGATTTCATTCAAAGAAGAGATGATATCATTGTTGTCTTCATGTTTCTCCTTCAATACTTTTCCTAGAAGAGTTTTCATCTACCAATGTAAGGTGATGGAATTCAAGTACTAGCTCTACCTTAGCTTAGTATAGAGAGGGTTAAGAATACAATTAGCTACCTTGTATTGGATTTCAAAATTTAAATAAATTTGTTAACCATTGATAGTGAGGGTTTTGAGTTGATGAATTTCATCACATGAATTTCAAGGGGGGTGGTAGAATGGAAGATGGTTGGAGCTTCCTTGGCATGAGTTTGGAAATGCAACCAGTCATGAGGGCCTCTACGCCCAACCCCTCAGTTCTTGTACATTCACTATCGGGGCATGTTACACCAAAAGTGAGACATCCAAGCAAAATATCTTGGCCACAATAACTCACAACTTTGAGGAATGAGGTTCGGGAAACCAGAGAGAAGCTTAAATAAAGGGGTTCTTAGAAGGAAAAAAATACCAATAGATAGAGGAGAAATGAAAAGGAATATTAGATGAAAGTATCCTGGTAAGGACTGGTTATTTCCAAGAGACATTGTAATTGAGGCCATGACCTGACCTAATTAAACTTGAAAGAACGCAAACAATCATCCACTAGCGAGAAACAAAACCAAAGAATGAAATTATTGAAACATAAGAGTAGAATAATACCTTGAATATTGTAGCCCACTAAACCTAGAGCAACAAGGTCATTCACATAGGAGGAAAGCCAACACCACTAGCTCCTACAACATCTAGCTCCATTGTACCCATCGTAATTTCGAGATTTGTAACCCCTTCACGACCAAATATTATTTATCTTGATCATTTCTTAGCTTCAAGTGCCTTTAATGAGGAAATCCAAGCCTAGGAGTGAAGTTGTATTTCATGTAAGCATAGGTTAATTAGAATCTATAACATAACACCAACATCCATTCTCTATAAAAATCACATTAATTATGCCATATCTCTAAAGGTTTCCCACCACATGCAAACCTCCCTCTATCAGGTGCCTAAGGGAGTTGTCCCACCTAAATCGAGATAGAATCCTAGGAATACTGAAACATTTAGAGAGAAACATCTCCCCTTGTAGAATAGTCAAGAAAAGTAATATTTGACATTGGATTGAATATTACTATATGTGGTTCACATGTGTGTGGCATGGGGAGAGTGTGTGATGCCACCCCCCGTCCCCAATATTAAATTTTTTGGGATGTGACAAGGTGGAAGTCTCCCCCCCTCCTGCCCCCCTCCACCTGCAACGTGGCATTGACCAATGCCCCAATAATGGGCCTATTTTCATCATATAGAATAAGTTGCAGTGGCTCCTTCTAGTTGGAAGACACCCCTTCCAACTAAGCTTCTGTCAAAAAAATGTGATGATATTTACACCCCAAGTGGACCAAGAAATTTACGCCTTTTTTTCTCATTCAATGATAATGTGAAAATAATTGATACAATGGAGAAATTTTTGAATGCAAGAGATAATGTGTTCTACTCGTTAACATGTAGACAAATTTTCTATAGGTGTCCCATTGATGATTTTCCTGACAATTGAGATAGCTAATTGGGAATCACCATCAACCAACAATATTGAATATTCTTCATTGATCACCAATACTAGGCCTTTTTCTAAGGCAAGGAACTCTGCTACATTATTACCTTTGAAGTCACAATTTGTAGCGTACAACTTCAGGCTTTATTCTTCTGATTCATGAAAATCTCCTCCATAACTTTCTTGGCTAGGATTTATTTCAAAAGCGCCATAAAAATTTAACTTCAATAAACCCATTGGGGGGGTAAGTGTAGATTTAAGGAGAGGTATTTTATGGAGACATGATCTTAGGAAGAAGAGATAAGATCATTGAAGGAGAGAGCTCATGTTTTGATAAAATCATAGATTCATTTTGATTTATTTTCCAGACCTGTTGGCTCCATGCTTCAGAGAGGATGGATAATTGAAGGAGAGAGCTCATGTTTTGATAAAATCATAGATTCATTATGATTTTCTTTCCAGTCTTGTTGGCTCCATGCTTTGGAGAGGATGGTCTTTCTAGTCTTGATGGCTCCTCTTGTTTCTTTCTTTCAATCTCAACATCATGTAAAATATAGGAACAAGAATCCATGTTTGATTCACAAGAGGGTTAGTAAGTATGATATTTGTCCATTTCTCCAATCTTTTAACTATGTTGTAATTATTGTCCAAGTATCCAAAAATTATAAAGCACCACATCCAAAGATGGTCAATGAAAGGAAAATAATGATAATGTGAAAATAATTGATACAATGGAGAAATTTTTGAATGCAAGAGATAATGTGTTCTACTCGTTAACATGTAGACAAATTTTCTATAGGTGTCCCATTGATGATTTTCCTGACAATTGAGATAGCTAATTGGGAATCACCATCAACCAACAATATTGAATATTCTTCATTGATCACCAATACTAGGCCTTTTTATAAGGCAAGGAACTCTGCTACATTATTACCTTTGAAGTCACAATTTGTAGCGTACAACTTCAGGCTTTATTCTTCTGATTCATGAAAATCTCCTCCATAACTTTCTTGTCTAGGATTTATTTCAAAAGCGCCATAAAAATTTAACTTCAATAAACCCATTGGGGGGGTAAGTGTAGATTTAAGGAGAGGTATTTTATGGAGACATGATCTTAGGAAGAAGAGATAAGATCATTGAAGGAGAGAGCTCATGTTTTGATAAAATCATAGATTCATTTCGATTTATTTTCCAGACCTGTTGGCTCCATGCTTTAGAGAGGATGGATAATTGAAGGAGAGAGCTCATGTTTTGATAAAATCATAGATTCATTATGATTTTCTTTCCAGTCTTGTTGGCTCCATGCTTTGGAGAGGATGGTCTTTCTAGTCTTGATGGCTCCTCTTGTTTTTTTCGTTCAATCTCAACATCATGTAAAATATAGGAACAAGAATCCATGTTTGATTCACAAGAGGGTTAGCAAGTATGATATTTGTCCATTTCTCCAATCTTTTAACTATGTTGTAATTATTTTCCAAGTATCCAAAAATTATAAAGCACCACATCCAAAGATGGTCAATGAAAGGAAAGGAATTTAAGTGGTATACTATAGCCACTTCCTGAATTTAGCATGGGGGAACAACAAAGAGCCCCTCAATCCATTTTTTCTAACTTGATCCCATGAAAGGATATTTGTCTCCATATCAAAAATAGAAATTGTAAAACCTTAAGCTGTTGGCCATTCATTTGAATCTTCCTCCAAAAAGGCTTCTCATGGATGTCCTTATGATCAATGGGTAAAGAGTAGCATTTATTAAGAGTGAACATCCATTTTGTTTGATATCCCCACCAAAGTTTTTCATGGTCCTATCCAATGGTAACTTTCCTCTTTGTAGATCTTGAGCTCAAATGACCTAAGATGTCAATGTTAGGTGAATCAATGAATCCTCAATTGTTTTCCATCCTCTCCACAACATATAATCATGCATTTTTTTCCAAAAATATTCTATTGTAGTGCACCAATGGTTTGATGTGAATGCCTCTATTTCTCTTTGTTCCTCATGATCCTCCAACTATGTAATTTGTTTCCAAGCATCTTTCTAAAAGTACTCAATACATCGATTTCTAATCTCCTAGAAAACCTAATATTGAAATATAATATGATTGGCCTATGTAAATATCCATATAGAGGAGCCTAAGGGGAACTTTGTATCACTTAACGATTTTGACTAAGAGGTGTGACAATATTTCCTATCCCAAATTTGTTTCAAAAGATCATGTCCTCCCTGAATCTACCACCATCATCTTTTAGCTCCTAATGGCTTTTTCACAATCTTCGGTCCCCTCATACATAAACCCAAACAAAGCATGGAGATAAAAATATTTTCTTAGGAATATAATGACTAGTTTTCCTTCTTTTCTCATCTCCATAGAAAATATATGCGAAGGAAAGTGATGGATTTGAAGATACATTTGGGATTAGCTAGGGCTAAGATTTGGTAAATTGGGAAGGCTTGAAGGAATAACTTAAGAAGGACCATCCTATCCACCAAACTAAGAGAACGAAATTCTCAACTATCTAGCTTATTAGATATCTTTTGAAGAATGCCCTTCCAATAGGCTAATCTCAAAGAGTTGTCTACCAATTCAGCTCCTAAGTATTTAGTAGGAATTTTACCTATGTGGATGTCCATCAGGCATGCTAGGTGTCTCTGAACAATCACATTATTGTTAAAGAAATATATATTTTCTTTTTACCCTTTTATCACTATACTTGAAGTGTCCATGAAGTCATTGAGGATAGTTTTCAAAGATCTGGTCTCCCCCACAGTGGGAATGCCAAAGAGCATAATATCTTAAAAAAAAGCTGATGGGTAGTAGGTAAATCATTATAGGAAAGGTAGACACCCTTAATAATATCCTCATGTCCAACATATTTAATATATATTTCCAATCCCTCAGCTTCTAAGATAAATAAAAGGGTAAGATAGGGTCACCCTGAAGAAGGCCTCTAGAGTGATTAAAAGTCATGGTTGGAGAACCATTGAAAAGAATAAAGAAGAATGGAGTTGAGACTAGGGACTTTGTTAAGATGATTCACTGAGATGAGGACCCAAAGGCCTGAAGAGTTTGGATCATGTAATCCCAATTTGAACAATCATAATATTTATAGAGGTCTAGTTTCATAAGCATGCAAACCTGCTTGGATCTCCTTAGGGAGTGGATAATCTCATGATCTGCCACAATCTTGTTAGTGATTTTGCCACATACAACAAATCCTATCTACTGTAGAGAGATGATGTTGCTCAAATGAGGTTTAAGGAAGTTCACAATGACCGATGATTACAGAGGGAAATTGATTGAAAAACACTTAGGGTTATCTACTCTACCAAATATGGGAAATAAAGTGATAAAAGTAACAGTAATACCTCACCATACATTTCGTGATTAGTGGGATTCTTTGACTAGTGCATGCACTTTAGAGCCTATGAATGACCATCAAGCCTAAAAGAAGTTTGTTGTGTAATACCTCGCGAGACATTTTGCGATTAGTGGGATTCTTTGACTAGTGCATGCAATTTAGAGCCTATGAATGACCATCAAGCCTAAAAGAAGTTTGTTGTATAATCATATATAATATCCTCATCTATTCTCCTCATTTCTTATAAAAAAATCACAAAAAAACAATTTTTTTTTTCCTATTTTTACAATAAAAATACACATACACACATACTTGGAGTCTTGTAATTACATTACATAATTGTTCTAAAAAAATAAAGAAATGATAAGACTCTTTTACTTATTTGTAGTTCAAAAACTTTTTTTTTTTTTTTTTTCCATAAATTCTATGTGATTTGAATTAAGCATATTATTATGTTAGACATTTTTGTTCAAAATCTTATTATATATACATTCTTCCAACCACGCTTGTAGTATAGGTTTATTCTCTCTTCCCCATTTCTATCTCGTCCTATTGACCTTGCAGAAAAAATATGCTTTGAGAGAGACTCGCTATATATATATATATAAAAGGCACCATCACCATTGCTTCTTGAATAACTTAATATCATTATTCAATTCACTCATAGTGCATCATAATACTACCGCGGCCTACCAAAGGTTTTATCGACCCATCACAAGGTCCTTCACAATGTAAATGTTCTACATATATATAACATTGATATGCTACTTCATATGTCAGCCTTATTCTATTATGCATATGGACAAGAGCTGCGACAGCCATAGTCCCTGCCGTGAAATGCTAAAAGGACAATAGTTTGATAAAAAACATTCCTATATTTCTAAAAGATGTAGCAAGTATAATCACAGATCGGATGTTGTCAGATTATAGTTAAGCACAATCACAAAACAGATAGGATGTTGTAAGATTATACTTAGGACATGCTTCTTTTGTGTTTTTATTACCTAAACATTTATTTAGGAATAACCAATTTCATAAACATTTATTACGAATAACCAAAAACTTTGCTTACCGGTTGGATGTCGTGCTATACAATTTTAACAATATTGAAAGATGAAAAAGGATATATTAAAGTGATGGTGAGGATATATTAAAGTGATGGTGGAAAACATCTTTAATGTAATATACTTAATAGTGATTGTTGAAAACATCTTCAATGTAATATACTTAATGGTAATTGGATTTTAGTACAAGGTTGGTTGCAGACATGATATTCAAGGAAATTATATTGTGTTAAATCATAGCTTGTGACATAGTTTTCTATAGTTGCCTATAAATTCCAAATGCAAGTACCAATACCTTCCAATCACCTCCTCTAGGTTCCATTCCATTCCGATCACACTACTAGTGCCATCCAACCACCTTCTTTACTTCTTCTTTACTTATTGATCCAAGCTATATGATGTTGGAAATGTATGTTGGAAATGTTTTCTTATTTTGTTACACTATGTTGAAAATAATAACCAATGCGTAGGTTTTCCCATGAATACAGTCCATGTTTTCACGTACCACAAGCAGCCATCCACAGAGCTTTAACAATCCATGTGAAATAGTGAGCAGGTTTTCCCATGAATACAATCCATGTTTTCATGTACCACAAGTAGTCATCCACATAGCTTTAACAATCCATGTTTTCATGTGAAACAGTGAGCAGGTTTTCCCATGAATACAATCCATGTTTTCACATACCACAAGCAGCCATCCATAGAGCTTTAACAATCCATGTTTTCATGTACCACAAGCAGCCATCCACAGAGCTTTAACAAAGTAAAAATTGTGTTAATATAATTTGATTATTGAGAATAATGTATAATTGAATAAAATAAATTGTATTTATAAAAAATCAAAGTAACAAGTATAAAAATAATATAAAAAAAATTATAAACCTCACAATAATTAGATTGTTAGTCAATACTAAGAAAAACTTGCCATCTTATTAAGAAAAATGCATTGCATTTCCGCTAAACTACAAAGATATAGAGAGCCTAAGCTTATGGAAAAGAGCTATAAAATTATTATACACCAAAAAGTTGCTGAAATATTTTAATATTGATTGGGTTAAACTTCCATTTATAAATCATGGAATATAAATTGTTTTATAAGTGTTGCATATGTTTAACAGAGACAATTTGATGAAATAAATCGAAAGCCAATAATAAATAAAAAAATTGTTATAAGCGTATGATAATAATATTAATCAAAATTAACAAAAAAAATTAGTTTTTGAAGTGTCATTGAGGCTCTTGCATGCAGCCTGGAAAATATGAGTAAATTATACCTTCATGCATTACAAGTGCCTCTTAAATAATCATCTGGTCTCCAAGCAGTCCACGTTTCATCCATTTGACCTCACTTGTAAAAAAAAAATTATTCTTCAGTGCTGGTTTCCTGTGTTGCTTGGTATCACAAATTACCAAATATCAAATCTTGTTTCCTACGAATATCAAATATTGTTTCCTACATTGCTTGTTAGCACAGGCCAGTTGAGATGAGCATATTTATGGTTTTTAGATTGTTTCAAAGTTTCAGATTAAATAAGCACAAGAACAAGGGAAAAAAAAGCTATGTAAAATCCAAGCGGTGTTTTTTGGAATTGTTCCCTGTTAATATTTGCTACAAGTTTTATGTTATGTTGTTGCTTTGTATGTTAGGTTGTTGTTTTGTGCAGGCACTCAGCTTTGGTTTACTATGGAAGGTAGTAATCTGACTTTTGAAGTGTTCTAGTTTCCATCAAACCTCTAAGTACCCTACTGTTCCAGGAGGTCTTCTCATAAATCTTGAGTACCCTACTATTCCAGGAGGGGTTCTCATAAACATTGATGAATGTAATGTTAGTAAACAGTAAACAATATGATCATTTGGAACCTCTGGTACGTTTCTAGATTTGAATATCAATTTTTATGGTGCCTCAAATTGCTCATAGCCATAGTCATAGAATAAAACTATTAAGTCATAAAAATAAAATAAAAATACAACAGTTCTTTCCTTTTTTCGGTATTAGATGATACAATGTTACAACCGAGTAGAGATGGTGAATTTCATACAATAAGCAATCTTGTGTTGATCCAAGTACTAGGATTCCCTAATGGTGAACGGGTGAACAAGTATGCATACGTTTATTGTTTTTGAGGGGATAATGGTGAAGCTGGGTCTTTCTTGTTTTCCTACCCTATGCAGCACTTGTCCTCTCTACCCTTCCTAGTAGGCCTTTAAGATGACGCAACCCCCCCGAAAAGCATTCATCTCTTCCGGTTTGCTGCAATAGTTTGGAATGTTGTTCGATGATAAAGGTGCCAAATATTTTTTCCAGGTTGAAAATTTATATAAAACTAACTCAACTCACTCTACTAGCATCTTTTAAATGAAAATTATTAGCACTAACTCTACCCTAAACATTTTTTCCTTACTCGTCAGGTTTACAATATTTTGTAGTGATTTTTTTTCCTTTACATATTTTTTGCATTGTTTAGCATGACCACATAATTTGCATTATTGATAATTTTTTTGCACTATAGAAAGTGGTTAAAGTAGCATGTTGGAAACTTAGTTCCAGGAGGGTGAGGTATCTACCTTGATGCAACAGGGTGGGTAGAAGAAATCGTAACCTTTACTTCTAATGCCCAAAAAGAACTGCTTTTTACTATCCAAGAAGAAGAAGTCTCTACTTATCTCACCACCGAAAGAAGAAGTCTCTACGTATTTCACCACTGAAAGCATACTTATTTCACCACCTTTTGACCACTTTTCTAGCACCGCCTGCTTACAAAGAACCACCTCTTATTGTCGAAGAAGAATTCTAGAAGAAGTCTATAGTTATGTCACCACTGAAAGCACATTTATAGCACTGCCTGCCTACTCTTTGTAAGCACATTTCTAGCAGTTAACCAGCCACAAATTTTGTTCCGCTCTTGGGGGTTTACCATCCTCCTCTGCAATCCGAAGGTAAGAATAACTCAGGCATTAGCATGGACATAGATAAATATCCAAACATGAACAAGTGGTGAAGCGGAAGAGCACCGTGTGGCAGTGTGTGGTAGTCTGAGAATTAAAATTAATAGGGAACTGACAATGTGCCATCACACATCACAGCGGGGCAACAAAAGAGTTTGTTCAAAGCTTATTACAAAATATATGATATCTCACATTTAATATTAGAAGAATAATGCTCAAAGTAATTCTAGCATTAGTTTGATCATAAGAAATGTTAGTCTAAAACATGGGTTAAAACACACCAATTTTGTCAAGAAACATGCAACTGTGCAATAAGACTTCGATTTTCATTCGCAAATAATCTTTCAAATAAATAGTATTTAAATTTTAAATTTAATTAATATTTATTGAAACTTTGGTTTAAAAAGTGGCGATGCCTAAATTAATAAATGGTCAATGATGGGTCAATGAGGCAAGGACAATAACATTGATATGCTACTTCATATGCAACCTTATTTATTAGTGGGTAAAGGTATTTCAATTGTTAGGAAGCTTCTAGTTATTTGGTGTGTACAACGTGGAAGCTTGCAGTGATGTGGCGATACGTCAACTCCATGGCCATGTGATTGTCAGGTTGATGGATGTGTGGCCACCTCCCACACTGGCTTATGAAGTGTGCTATAAATGACAATCCAAATGTCTTAGGTTTAAGATCGATGGTGGAGTTGAATTGGGGTTAGTTTGGAGTAACTACCCATGGCCTTTCCCATTCCAATTCCATCTACACTTTCGCAGTTTGAGATAGAGCTCTTCAGCTTAGTTTTTGTTCCTTTTTTAACCATGACTACAAGATCATCTCCCTTATTTGAAGTTCAAGTCTGTGCATCTTGAATATTGCATGGATCTAATGGCATTCATAGGAAACTCTGCTTGCAGCTATACACAAAGAATGGATTTCTTCAGGTTAGGTTTTTCAATTGTATGAGTGACTTGTAATGGCCTATTATAGACAATACTCTTGTTCTTATATACCCTTTTGCAGTTTTCTTCCACGCTAATTCTTTTAGATTAATCTCTTAACTCAGTGTATAATTCTTAGTTTTTCTTTTCAAGTGAACGTTGAGTCAAAGGGTCTCCCATGGCATGACCAGTTCTTACTGCAAACGGCAAGCAGGAGGTGCCCACCATTCTGAGTATTGTGTAAAAAGGTTTTAAGAAAACCCTATCTCTGTCCATTTTCAACCCTAGCTCAAATTTTTATTTAATTGTAATATCTAGAAATTGTCATTCTTTGTATTCTGGAGTACGGTTGCAACGCACTCTTCCCCTCAACGAAAAGGTAAGTTTTTGTTTGAATCCCTTATTTTCCTTATTTTTATTAAAGAAAATTTTCCTATGGACCTTTTCTAGGAATTCTACTTGTTTTCCTCCTCACTTCGCAAGTTTGTCTTCTCAAGACTGTGTATCCGTGGCATGGTTGTCTCTTTTCTTGGATTTTCCATGATTGCTCCTCACGACTTTGTGGCTTATCTAGGCTCTTGTGTAATTTCTATATACATCCATGGTGGCCAAGAACCTTACAAGGTTCTTCTAGATGATCAGGGTTTGAACAAGAAAAGAAGAACTGTCCAACTGTGTTCTCTATCCTTCGTGAGATCTTAAGAAGTTATTTTTTTTTCCATAATTTATAACATCGGTCGACCCTAGCAGCTGCAGTTTTTACCAATGATAGCTATATTTTTTAAATACTCAGATTTCCCTTTGGCTTTCCATTCAAAACTTTTGGGACAGTGTTTTTTTGTACTGTCATTTAAACTGATGTTCGGCCTTAATCAGCTAGCGAAGTCTCTATCGTAAAGTTACTACTCTTTGGCAGCATATATCGAAAGGAATTTTTGTAAAATGACACCACTCGTTGCAATTGATGAAACCATCTGGGTATTATTTTCTTCAAGTCTTCCTTCATTGTTGAATATATATATAGGTATATTGTTACATGGTTGTGATCTATGGACACTTTGTTCAATGCTTTATTTGATGAACTCTGTGTGTTTTCTAAATCATTTGAATAAATAATTTTTTTAGTTTACATTACCTTCACTGTCAAAATAAAGACATAGTAACATAGTCTTGTTATTTCCTTAGATATTTAGTTCTTGTAGTAACATAGTCTTGTTATTTATTTTGACATAGTAACATAGTCTTGTTATTTCCTTAGATATTTAGTTCTTGTAGTAACATAGTCTTGTTATTTCCTTACATATTTAGTTCTTGTATTTTCCAAAGAGATAATTTATCATTTCTCTCTTCTCTATTAATTTGGATGTCCTTTACCACTTTATTATCTCTAGATATTTTTATATGTATAAATGGATAAAAATATATGTGTATACCATATTTATTTTTTAGTCTTTAGACTAGAGTTCTTGGGAGAACCTCTCTCAATTTTTTTTGTCTCTTAATTTTTTTCCAAAGTTCAAGACTATTATTGTTTAAATCTAGCCCCCTCGGACACACACACACACATATGATCACACCATTCTTTATTTCTATTACTACTCTTACCTCCTAAATATTACCTCCTAATATAGTATTTACCTTCATTCTCATAACTTTTCCTTCCAGCCCCAAATTATCAATTATCGGTTTAAGAATTTCTAATATAGGATTTTTATCAAGAATTTCCAATATATGATTTTTATCTTTCCCATCTATCGACAACTTTTGAAAAAATAATAAATTACCACGTAGTTGCAATCTCTTATTGCAAATTAGAAATGCATGCACCAATACTAGGACATATAAATATATAAATTAACACAACCATAACATTATAGTTAAATATTTAGGCACATATTCAAATTTCTTGACTTACTTTTTCAATATAAATCTTTTTTTTTTCTTTTCTTCTTCAAAGTATTCAAACATAGCCAATCAACAATTAATTAAAAGTAACTGAGCACTTATCTAAAGTTCTTTTAGGCAAAATTTCATTCAGGGAATGTATTAAGGGCTTCTTGACCTACTTTCTCAATATAAATCTTTTTCTTTTTCTTTTCTTCTCCAAACTTTTGAAACATAGCCAATAAACACTAAATTAAAAGTCACTGCGCATTTATCTAAAGTTCTTTCAGGGAATGTATTAAGGGATTTCACGATCCTCCAAATTGTAATTTGTATTTTACAACCAACTACTCTTGAGCTCTACTGCTCTTTCTCCACTACAACAAAAGTACCTCCTAGCGAAAGTTTTAACGAAGGATTTTTGTGTTATAAAATTGACAAAAACTATTAAAAAAGACCTCTGCTACAACATTTTTTTGTGGTAGCAGAGATAATAATGGAAATTCATCACAGCTAAAAAGATATGGGCGGTTACTCCATCTGGGGTAGTTCCAGTGGCAATGGCCGTGGAATGAAGTCTCACCGAATCGATATCTTGAGTTTGAATCTTGTGCTACCCTACCCTTGTAGCGGGGTGAATAATGGACATGTAAACTTGAAAATCAGAGAGTCCTACCAAGCTCACAAAAAAAGAATAGATATGGGTGGTTGGAGGTTTTAATGGATATTTTTTTTGTTGTGTGCTTAATGGAAAAAAAGTACCAGTGCGCTAACACTATAAAATCACTAGTGATATCAATTTAATTAAAAACACCAATGTTAAGCACCAGGGCACTGAATGAGAACAACACTCATGCTTGAAAAGTATACCTCCATTGTGGTTAAGTGTTAAACAAATGCCCTGGGAAGTACTTTTCAGGATCCACTCCAGTGGAGGTAAGAAAGAGTTATAGACCCAGTGCTTTTACAGTGTTGATGCTTATGTATTTTACAAATGCACTACTAGTATAAAAGAAATGGTGTTGTTAATTTGAATACTGCACTGGGGGTGGAAAAAATATTTTGGAGAAGCAAGGTGTTGGTGTTATGAAAACATTGATGCTAGAAGAATTACAATGCATTGGGGCATTAACTTGAAGCAATGATGGTGCTTGAAGAGTATAATGCCTCGGTGCTCATTTTTTTCCAAACTCCTTGGTGCTATAATTTTCATGAAAGACAATGGGATGTAAAAAAAAATATTGCCCGACTAGTCATGTGTGTATTTGTTTTACAGACGCACCAGGATTTTTTATTATTATACCATTTTTTACAGACAATACCATTTTTTATTATTATAAATATCATTGCTGAAATTTTTTTGTTAAGAGTGGTGCACATTAATATATGATGTCTCAGTATCTATTTTCTCTTTTTCAGAAACATCGACCTGTGACAATGCACTTATTGTGATTTTTAAAATCCATTATTCATCGAAAAGTCAACATATATCTTATAACAATATTCATATAATTATTTTTTACTAATGTATTTGTATATGATGTTTGGATTAATTTTTTATATCATCATATTTCCCATCTCTTCATTATAATATTTAATCATCCATATATTTAATTAGTGGTGTAATATTTTACAATGACATTAGACAATGCAATAGAATAAATTAAAATATACTTTATTATATCTGAATAAGAGGCTCTTTTTCATACAAAATGGGATAGTTATTAATAACCCTTCATCTTTCAATTGGGGCACTATGTCTATTACATTCACTACAACAAAAAAGGCCATTGAGGGTCATTCTTATGATGGACCTTTAAGGTTTGTCACCAATGTTGCATATTGTGATGGTCCTTAAACAAATGTTGTTGTAAGTGCATATAGTGACGGTCCTTTAAGGTTTTTCACTAAAGGGATTTTCAATGAGACTTTTGGTGAGGGTTGTTAAAGACCCATCAATAATTATCTCTTTGGTGACACTTCTAGTGATGATATTTTATTATTCATCACTAATTCTCATTTTGGTTACTTTTGGTGATGGTCAAAAAATGTTCATCATCATTTTTCATTCTAATGATTTTTTTATGGCACTATGTCACTATTGCTATATCTCTTTGTCAAAAGATAATGATTTAAGGCCATCGTTATGGAATATTTTTCGTTATCCGTCCAAGGCCGTAGTGGTTAAATTCAATCATTTTGTTAAGAAGTAATTAATGTGTATCATTTCCCTCGAGTAATGAGAATATAGCTTTCCTATT
Source organism: Pinus tabuliformis (assembly GCA_031772625.1). Classification (NCBI taxonomy): domain Eukaryota; kingdom Viridiplantae; phylum Streptophyta; class Pinopsida; order Pinales; family Pinaceae; genus Pinus; species Pinus tabuliformis. Next base: position 289,856,597 of record CM062815.1, on the reverse strand, counting down.
AGTCAACAAATGATTTATCTCTCTTACCTTTTAGTTGAAGTTCCACTATTGTGTGTTGGAAGCATATTATTCAATCAATTATCAATTTTGTTCAAGTCTATTAATGAGATAGACCTAACACTCTTCAACGTACTTAGCATACATTGACATGCTTTGGCACACACTAACATTCCTTGGAATCTCACATGTCTTGGAACATATTTGTACCTAAAACATATTTCCATGACTAGGATGAGAAAAAACATATTGGCATGCCCTAGCACAACATAGCACTCCCCTAGCATGTGTTTTCATGCCTTGTAGTCCATATCATGCCCTAGAACACCTTGGCATGCATTCACATACATTAGCACTCGAAACACTTTGGAACTTGACATGTATTAGAACCTATTCTTAGTGTGCCTAGCATTCCCCTTTTGAAAAGTGTAAAGTCCTGACTTATTAACCCTTCTGTGTGTTCATTTCCTTATACATTAACTTAGTTCTTCCTTTTGTTTCCTTAACACTCTTTGACACATGTTGGCACACCGTAGCAACCTGCACATCCTGGCATGCCTTAGCACTTAGCATATCTTGGGATGACTTAGCACTATTTAGCACATGTTAGCACACCCTAGAACTCCCTAACCCACTCTGACTCTTCTTGATATGCCTTGGTATTCCCTAAGATGCATTATGACCTAGCATACCTTGTCACTCCTTCCTTGGCACATCTAGCACTTGTTGACGCTCCTAGGCACACCTTCATATTCATTCATTTTCATTCATTTTTACATAGTGAACCCTTGTGTTTCTCTAATACTCCCTAACACTCTTTGGTATGCATTGGCACTCTCTGGCACACCTTAGCACTCTTTGACATGCCCTCTCACTCCATCGCATGTGTAACACTCCCTAACACACATTAGCGCTTGGTACGTGTTGGCACGTCTTAGCATGCCTAGAATGCATTGAGATACCTTGGTATGCGTTTAAATGTGTTGTTATTGTTTGGCATGGTTTAATATTAAAGTTATTTGACATGAATTATTGGAATGTTGGAGAGAAGTAACCGAGGAAGATTTGTCACATAGAATGCACTAACATTTGGAACTTGGCATGTATTGGCATGTATTGGCTATAAAATATTCCTTTAGGGGTGGTTTGGATTGCATGATATTTCCAAAGCCACCTCTAAAAATGCTTTTAGGGATTTAGGCATAAGTTTTTAAAATCCTCCCAAAAGTCGTGAAAATTTGAACTTTTTGGGGGGGTTTTCTAGAAACAATCTCTATAAGTGTTTTCTCATGGCTTTTGGAGGGGTTTTTTAAATTATTGCCCCTAAACATATTTTTCATGGAAGTTTCTATACCCCCTGCATAGAAACTCTTGAAAATTGAACTTTGGTGGGTGGGGGGTTCTAAAATTGCCTCTAAAAGTGTTTTTTCATGAATTTATTTTTTAGGTTGGCAAGTTTAAATGATTTATCCTAAACATATTTTTAATGACACTTTTTAAATCCCACCCCCCAAAAGTTATGAAAGTTGAACTTTTTTTTATGGCGAGGGGTTTCTAAAAACCACCTCTAAAAATATTTTTTCATGATTTTTTTTGGGGGTGGGCGGGTTAAATGACTACCCAAAAATACATTTTTTATGGTGTTTTTTAACAATCTCCCTAAAATTCCCATGAGAATTTAACATTTGGAGACAATTTTTGAAACCCCTTGAAAAAAATCATGAGAATTGAACATTTGGAGTTAATCATCTAACAATCACCTCCAAAAGTTCAAATATCATGACTTTTGGGGGTGTGGGGTGTCCAAAAACACATCCAAAAGTTCAAATATTGTGACTTTTAAGGGGGCTTGTTTGAAAACCCATAAGCCCTTAATCCATAACAACTAAATTCCCTATCCCCTTAACCCCCAAGTCATAATCTCTAAACTCATACACTCATAACTCATAACCCATTACTGCCTTGATCTTTAAACCCTAAGCTACTAACCCCTTAACACATAACCCCTAGCTTATAATTCTTGAAACACCCTTGAAATTCATGACACTGTAACTTTTGGAGGAAATCTTGGACATCCCTTCCCCACCTCGCCAAAAGGCATTAGATTTAAACTTTTAGAGGAAGTTGTTAAATGACCACCTAAAAATATTTAATTCTCATGAATTTTTAGGGAGGGGGATATTTCAGTGTATTGAAATTGGAAAGGATACATAAGGGTAGCATGGATGGATAGAAGTGAAAGGTTAAAACATGTTATATTGAGGTCTATAATACTAGAATTAGTGAATGAGACGGGGTCGTAGGACTTCATGGTATAGGGGCTAGGGAACCTAAAGGGAAGGCAATGAGAGCAATTGATAGGGGAACCCCCAATAGTTTTGATCAGAGGATTAAGTGCCCCATTCTCATAACCCATAACCGCTATATACCTTATCCACTTAACCCTAAAGCAATAATCCCTTGACCTGTAAACTCATTACTCATAACTCATCAACTCCATTTTCCATTAAACCCTAAGCCATTAGCCCTATAACCCTTAATCCCTAACTTAGAATCCTTGGACCCCCTAAGCCCTAACCCTTATCATCTTCAAACCCTTAGCCTTAACCCCTAACCTATAAACCCCCTAACCCCTTAACCCACTGACACCTAAATCCCATAACTCTTAAGCACTTAACCCCTAAATCCACTGATAGCTAAACCCTTCCTGCTTAACCCTTAACCCTTGAATTCCTTAACAACTAAACCACTAACCTCTAACCCCTAAAACTCCTACACCTCAACTCCTTGTCACTTAACCCCCTAACCCATAACCCTTTACCTTTTGCCATTAACCCCTTAACTCCTAGAACCCCCAAGCCTTTCTCCTAAATCATAGGTGCTCTGACACTAATATTCCTAGTCATATTACATTTTTCTCCACTAAACGCTCCAAATACATCCTCCAAGCACTACTAGGGTCCAAGGAAAAGAGCCACAAGGTCCCCAAATGTGATCTTAGGATTTTCAAGGGTCCATTTCTATTATCTTAGAACAATACCCATCTCCATGTGTGCCAAAATACAGTTCAAGGTTTAGAGGTATGCTTCAACTAAAATCTAATAACAATCCGTATATCACTAAGAAATTATAAAAACCCTATGAAAGCCTTCATTTTTTCATTTGAAGCAATTTTAGATTTTCATCCTAAGGAAATTTTGGAAAAGGTCAAAATAAGGTTTCGAAATGTTTTAAAGTATGTCACAAATAAAGACCATACTTCAAAGGGCCAAGCATCTTAGAATTCAATAACATAATTCAACCTACCTCAAATACTAAATTCACAAATATGAAGGAAAATCACGGAAAATTACTTCAAAGGATCAAAGGTAGATGTTTATCTAGGTCAAAAACATAGTCATCATCTCAAGAAGAAGTTAGAAGGAAATCTGAAGTACAAAGTTTGTCGAAAGTCTAGTAGAATGTTAAAGTATCAAAGGCACTTGTTATTTCACATATTGATGATAATGTTGGAAGTTCAAGTTGTTCCTCAATATTGAAGTTCTATAGTTTGAACTGGAATTGTTCAAGCACAAGTCTCCTTCTTCCTAAACAACATCCATGAATTGAAATTATGACACAAGGCTTGGATCTATTGCTCATATGAATATCTTGTGAATATTTATATTACCTTCTTATGTGGAGATCTATGGCATTGAGTCATGTAAATGACAATGACACCTACACAAAGGATGATGTTTATTCCATAGAAAGAGTTAGTTACAAACTTCTTATGAACAAAATTGAAAGGAATTCTTATGAACGAGATTAAAGAGTTGACTTGAGCCACCATGATAAGAAGTATGAATTTATTGTGTGCATATCTCCTTACAGTAGCCCAAGGAAGTTATATTATGGTATACTAAAAGGAGAAATGGAGAAGATGTAAGGTTCGATAGGAAAGATTGAAAAGGTATGTATAATCTCTTGCTATCATATCTCAAGAGCTAGGCATATATTCAAGTCCATTCTATTTATCTTGCAATTAGTGACTATTAAGTTCAGCTAAATCTTATAAGTGTATTTTGCATGTTAAAATGCATGAGTCTTTGCTCTTGAGGAAAAAGACATAATCAATATGTCAAGTGTTATGTAAGCTAAAGTTTTGATAAACTCCATCTCATACATTGAAGGCCTTCTATGGTATTTCTCAGGGAAAATTTTAGGGCCTGATATTCATAGGCAGGCTAATTTTCTATACTTTTTCCAACAAAAAGAAATCACCAAATTCCACTTTTTCTTAAAATAATTCTCCCAAGTTTTATATTATGAAATTATTTTACCTTAAAAATCACCAAGTTCTTATATAGACTAATATAATATAATTATTATTTTAAATATTTTTACAAAAATATCATCAAGCCTTTTATAGATTTTTATTGGAGATTACTAAGATTCGCTAAGGTTTCTAAAATTTCAAATAGATATCCATCCTTAAAATTTTCCTTGGTATTTCTAGGTTGTAGCTAACAAATTACCATACATGTAGAACATGCAATCTGAAAGGTGACAATTCTTGAAGACTTTGGATAATGAAGCATCTAGGTTTTGTAAACCTTAGCTAAGGTCTGAATAAGAAAAATGCTAAGGGAAAAACCTTAGGGCCAATTGCTTCTATAAAAAGAAGAAAACCTAGTTTTTTCAAGAAGGATATGACACCATGCCAATGCTAAGGATATGACTATAATATCATTGGTGAGTTGCTAAGGTATTTGTGCTAAACATATCAAGAGAAAAATAGTTATTAATCTTTTTTATACTTTCACAATGTTTCAAATTATTGAATTTGTTTTGAGTATATCCATGATTTTCATTCGCGATTTTGCAGGTGACACATTCACTGTTAATGCTACTCTTTCTTACGCAACTGCCTTACGTCATTTCCTTTGCAACATTTGGTGCAATTACTAGTTACAATATAACTTCAAAAAGTTCATATGCAATTATATTACGTCATGTGGACATGGAAATTTTTATTTATGATTGAGAATGACTATTGTAAGGTTGGGATTACAGATGTTTTATAATGATTTTAATTAAAACTAAATAAACATGCCTATTCATTTTTTTTAATTTAGCCAAAAATGTTTTTGTATTAGAGAATATTTTATTTTTGTTGCAAGAATGACAAATGTCAACTCCATGTTGAGCATGAATGGAATTGTACATTTTTTTCATACTAGGTTGTAAAATGTTTCATAATAATCTAAGTCTTAAATTAAAACAAAGAATAAGTCTTATTTAAGTGAACAAAAATCCATTAAATATGTTTCATATGTCAGTGAAAGGGTGCTCCCACTACACTACTAAATATAAATTATACAATATCATCATGATGACTCAATTAAATTATGAGAAGATTAAAATTAAAAGGAATGAGGGTATTACAATGCCCTATCAACACACAAATAGTATTATTTTGCATATGTAAGAATCAATATATAAATGTTTTTTTACTGTGGATCATAATTATCTTTGTGATTTAAAGGTTCTGCTTTTAGTGTTGTTTTGACCACAACTCTTAAAGACGAATCTAGGGCAGGATTTCCCCCTATTATTGTTACTAGTGTAACACCCCACATTGTAAGTAAATAATTAGTCGTTTGATGGTTACCATATCTAATGAATTTACTAGGATGAAACAAACTTATTATAGTTGGAAAGGATGTTTAAGTTTATAAATTAAGTTGTTGATTTTATTTTGGAAATTATATTGGCTGACACCGAGGTAGAATATAAAACATGCCATAGTCTAGGAGGAATCATGATATATATGAAATCTTGGTGGGAGATAAATACTGGGAATAAAAGCGATGCAAGGAGAAAGGAAGGCATTTTTCTTTAGGAAAAAGAGTTAAAAAGCCTAGGCTAAGGGGAAACAGAACCCTCGAAGGCAAGACACTACCTAGGAAAAAATTTGTGAGAACGATAATGTTAAACAAGCATTATCAATGCTTAATAGAGGTTACTGAGGCCTAGAATGTTATCATAGCTCGCAGGGATTCAAAGGAGATTAGTGGTTGCAAGGTCTGGTGTGGCTAGCCATTGATTTATGCATAACAGTATTAGTAAGAAAATCTTGTACTCATCAAGAATCGATTAATTTATAATAATGAAGTATAATGGAAACATTGTATAGATTAGAACTAGTCTAAATTTAGTTCTGTTATGGTCCTTAAATGCATAAATTTTATTTTATAATTGTGTGAATAAATGTTGCAAAACTCGGGTGAAGTACATACACTATTCTTGTTATATGATTATTATTATGAATTAGGAAAGCGAGATGAGTATGAATGATTTATATCCTGAGTTAACCATTCTTTACAGTGTTATGTAGTATGTGGAACAATCATAACATATTGTTTGCACGATGGAAGGTAATCAAAAAGATTAAAAAGGAAATCAATGCATGTCAGACTGAGGTAGTGTTCTGAAAGAAATCAGCCTGTGGTTTTTCTTATCCTTTATTTCTATATGAGTTTTTAATCAAAAGGGAATTTTGTTATAATGAAAACAGAGGGCATGCATAGCAGCACTAATAGATCAAACAAGTAAAACCATATGTTCAGTAGTACAATCAAAACACACACATGGATATAAATAGAGTGCATGCGCAGCAACACAGATGGCTCAACCAAGTGAAACCATATGTGGAATAGTACAATCAAAACACATGCATGGCTGTAATGATAGGATGAATATGCAGAAAATCATTTGTCACATGGTGCAAGTAGAACATATATGCATGATTTTTCTAATAAAAAAACTAAGCAAGTTGTGCTTAATAATAAGGATGAATATGAAAAAACATCTATCTTTAGCGTAGACAGAACATAGGTATAACAATATAGTTCAATGAGTCAACAAAACTATTCTTCGACAAGAACTATGGAGTAGCAGTATTGACTCACTGGAGATAACAACGATACTAAGGGCATGTAAGGTTAAGCCTAAATAGTAAACCATATTAACCCTTATGGATGGATGCAATGACACATATTTATGATAATCTTATACAATCTAATGGAAGTGTATAATCACCTAAAATCATAATAATCCAATACAGAGGATATACATCTAGTATTGTAGGAAACCACGTCAAAGCTTAAGGCTACATGATTATAGGGAACCCGAGTGGAATAAGGTGGGTACACTTCGACAATAGAACTGTGTACGCCAGAGCTACAATGACCTTATTGAAGTATCGACCTGAACTAGACGAAGGAGAAGAGTCATTCTAGTGCAATCAATGTGCATCTAAAGTAAACTAGCAGCAAAGAGTAATACAAATTTGATATATAGAGTCAAGAAAGAGTAATGACTAAGTCCTAAACTATTGTAAAATAAATAAGGAAATTTTGTAAGGACAATAAACTTAATAAGAAAAATAAAAGGAACCCTAGAAATATAATAAATAACACATGCCTGAAAGCTGAGAACGATGATGCAAATCCTCCTACCATCATTCTCAATACTAAAGTAAATGAAGTATATTGAGAAAATCTTGTTAGCTGTTGAAAACAATTAAAAATACAAAATTTCATTTAAACTAAACATATCTCTTACAATTAAAGGAAAAAAATAAATTAGTGATACACCAATAGGATTCCACTATCCTCTTTCTTGTTAAACTTAATAATGGAGGACATAGCCGACTCCGCCAGTGTGACCTCCAAAACATCATACATATGGACAGAGTTGAAGAACAATAAATTAGACACGTGATGTGACTATAGGCTTAAAAAATCCCTGAAATAAGAAGCAACAAATGCAATAAAATAGTTATGTAGAAGGCTTTAGATCTACATCCCAACAGGGGTCAGTAGACACCTGGGAGTCTCAAGTCTATGACCTAGAATGCCTAAGCAAGTGTAAAGTTATTTCTCAGAGCTGATAGGAAACAGAAATGAACAATTACCCATACTCAATGAATTGAGAGCGGGAGTGGTAGAGTTGCAAGTGGCAAACCCCATGGGGGGAATGGGAGGAGAGTCCAAGAAGCCACCAACCTGGAATGAGATAACAAATGACAAATGAGGTGTGCCTAGTTCGGCTAAAAAGGTGCAAACATAACTAGTCATGAAGTTTACCTGATCCATTATTAAAGATACCCCATTACAACAGAGTAAAACACATGCAACTTGGCTAAACACTGATGAAAACAGAAAAGGGAACTAAAAGAGATTTACTTGTCAAAGCGCCAGAGCACAAAGAAGCATCCCACACCTGCACAGAAGACCAATATCATGAGCCAAGGTATAGTTCATGGGAAACCCCATCTCGAAAATACATAAAAACATAAGAGATCCGGTGAGATATTTTACCTGGTTACCGAGGAGCACGCTCATGCCAAGGGAAATCACAACCACTAAAACTTCATGAGTTTTCCATGCACCAAAGACACACAAAATCCCTAATGTTAGATAAATAATAGAGCTCATTGAAAATATAGACAGAAAGTTTTTGAAATGAAGAAAAAAGAGTACAAAAGATCACATGAACACTAGAGCTAAGGCGAAGCCAGTTTCACGGAGTTTGGAGACCTTTCTTCGATGGGTAGGCCAGTGGGTAAAATAATGTGAAAACATTGAATATTAACACCAGAAGTCAGTGTAACTACTACAAAAACCAACATTTAACCTCATACCTCTCTCTATTCCAGTCTCCAAAATAACCGAAATGGAAGACTTAGTAAAGGAGGGAAATTAAAACGCGACTAGGATTAGGATAGTGAAATTAGAAGCATAGATTGACAAGAAGGGTGTCTCCACCCTTGATCCCATCTCGAAACTATAACCCTCAAGATGCATGCCCACCTAATCGATGCATAAATCCAGTTGTTGGGCGCTGAAGGGTGTAACACCTGACGAGAAGGTAGGTACTAGGTGTACTATTCTTGCCAGTTAGTGGAAGGGATGAGTGTGAGATTTCATCTCACCTAAGGAATTAAATATCAACATTCCATCTAAGCAGGGTGATGGTGAGCAAGTGGGTGGGCTAACGCAATGGGTATGAGGCATGAGTGTAGTTAGGGAGATAGTGGGGTTTGGTTAAGGGTCAGAGTAAGGGTTAATCAATTGACTTATACATAACCTACTCATATAAAACAAAATAAAACCAATAACATAATCAAGGATTCCAATATACTACTAACAAAAAATTATATCATGAAACAACCTTGTGCACCATACATGACATGCCTGCATCGATATTAAACACCATTGTTAACCAATGGAAATCTAAATTATGTAAACAATACTTGAATATAGTATTAAACCACAAAAGTGAGTGGAAAGACTTTTATTGTTTTTGGGGGTATGATCTAGGTTCGTTATAAATGGTATAGGAGCCCAGTTTCTACTCTCAAGCTTGTACAAAGAATCTGCGTTAAAAATTGCGTGTGCAGAGAAAGAAAAATATATATATACATACAAAAAAATATACAAAACTAAATCCACAATTATTCTTATCTATTTTGAATTATGATGTAGGAAATTAAATTTTTGAATAACTAAGGAGGGACCTTCGTCACCTAACAAGGGAGGAGCAGAACTATATGTGGAACTTGGGCAAGAGGGAAGTACTACCATATCCTCCCAATTGGCGGAAATGGTAAAAATCCTGAAACTAGAGTTGGATCAACTCCGTAGCAATAATGAGAGGCTTCTAAAAGCCATTGAGGAATAGGAGAAGTTAATCAAAGACTAGATAGAGAAGTCTAGTCAAAAGATTGTAGACACTGAAGGCATGAGGAAGATAGAGTCTGAAAAGTTAGGAAGTGATCTAATCCTAAGTCACCAAAAGTGCACAAGAAGTGAAGGAAAACAGAGTTACAAGGTGAATTTAGAAAGATCAAACCACCAGTATTTGATGGAAAGAAGGAGGAAGCAGAAGCGTGGCTGCTAAGTATGACTAAATAGTTTCAAGTATATGAATATGAAAGTAACCTGAAATCACGATTGGCAATTTATCAATTGCAGTGTAAGGGAAAACTGTGGTGGGAAGGGAGGAAGGGTGTTCAAATGCTTGAAGAAAAAACAATTTCATGGGAGGAATTTTAGAAGCAATTCAAGGCAAGATTTCTCAGTGAAAGGTATTATGATGATAGGGCTAAATAATTCCATTAGATGAAGTTGGGTAAAATTACTATGGATGAATTTGTAAAGAAATTCCCCAAATTGCTGCAGTACTTGTCGTATTTGGAAGAGGAAAAAGCTAAAATTTTGTGTTTTCTGAACTACTTGCTAGCCTCCTACAATGAGATAATTGAGCTTGATAACCCAAGTACCATGGATGAGATGGTCAGAAAGGCTAGGCTATGTTATCAACAATTCAAAATTAAAAATGAAGGTGGAAAATTGTGGAGGACCGAGGAAGGCAGAAAAGTTGGTGGGGGTGTGAAGAAACAAAAACCACTCTACCTGAAGAATTTTGGTAGAGATCATCAAAAAAGTAATGGGTTCAAAGGAGAAGTACCCTTTCTAGCTCAATCCTATACGAGTTTGAGAGTGACAGAGCAGAACAACAAAAAGAATGGTGCTCCCAAGGGACCATTAAAGTGTTGGGGTGCTGAGAGCCACATATGTTAAGCTACTACCCACACAATCCCCATTCCATCCAAAACATCCAGGAAGTTCGTGAGGCCACTATTATTAATGATGTTGCAAGGAACATACCGGTGATTGGCGCAGCCCTGGAAAACCGAGAAGCTAAATATCAGGCTACTAAGTTGGGAATAGAAGGTAGCATCTTAAACTAGTATGTGGCTATTTTGATAGATATGGTAGCTACTCTAAGTTATATTAGCCCCCAAATTGTAGAAAAATGCAATTTGAAAACAGAAAAATTCATAAATGCTTGATTAGTGCAGCTAGCCACAAAAACCAAGAGGAGAGTAACCCAACACATGAAACAATGCATGGTTGATTTTAATGGATACTCCTCAAAGGTAGATTTGAATCTTCTTCCGCTCGGGTCATATGATTTATTAGTAGTAATGGAATAGTTATAACAAAAATCCACTGTTATAAATTATTTAGAAAAAATAGTGGCATGTGTTGGGATGCGTGGGGTCCCTAGAGTGATTAGGGGAAAAGTGAAACTGGTATCCATTCGATAAGTTTTAGCTTTACAGTTGAAAAGAAGTGCGATAAAAGGCTGCCAATTGTGCTTGGTGCAGGTTGAAGTTAGAGTACAATTGACGAAAAAATAAGAGTCAAAGATGATCCCCATCATCAAGGAATACCTGGATGTCTTTTGAAAGGAAATTCCAAGATTACCACCATCTCAAGATATAGAGTTTACTATAAATCTAGTACTCGGATTTGTTCTTGTATCCATGGCCCCATTTCATATGAGTGCCCCTGAATTATTGGAGTTAAAAATTCAGTTACAAGAATTAATGCATAAATGTTACATCAGACCCAACGTCTCTCCTTGGGGATCTCCAGTTCTATTTGTGAAAAAGAAGGATGATACGTACAAAATGTGTATTGACTACTCAGAACTGAACAAATTAATAGTTAAAAATAGATATCCCCTACCAAGAATAGGCGATCTATTGGATCAAGTCATAGGAGACACAATCTTGTCAAAAATTGATCTACGAAGGAGCTACCATGAATTGTGTATTAAGGAGGAGGATATCCAGAAGATGACTTTTAGAACATGGTATGGGAATTATGAGTTCGTGGTGCTACCGTTCAGCCTCACCAATGCACATGAAACTTTCATGTGTCTCATGAACAATGTGCTACACTAGTAATTTGATCGCTTTGTGTTGATTTTCATAGACGCCATTATTTTGTACTCTGAAGACAAGGAAGAACATCAAGAACACTTAAGGTTGGTATTGCAGACATTAAGTGAACATAAAATCTAGGCAAAAGGCAGTAAGTCTGAATTCTTTAAACACATGATAGAGTACTTAGGACATCTCATCTCTGAGGAAGGGTTGGTTGTAGACTCTCACGAAGTTAAAGCCATTCTAGATTGGCCATTACCAAAGGATGTATCTGTAGTTCATTCCTTTATGGGAATTACAGGATACTATCACAGATTTGTAAAGGAATTTTCCAAGTTGGCATACCCCATCACCTCATTGCAAAAAAAGGGAGCGAAGTTTGAGTGGATGGAAAAATGCCAAGTAAGCTTCAATAAACTGATGAAAATGTTGACAAGGGCCTTGAAGGTTTAGGAGGGGTATTTCTACAATACAATGTTGTAGTATCATATTAATCACATAAATTGAAGAAACATGAGCATAATTATGTTGTGTATGAGTTAGAATTGGCTGCAGTAATTCATGCCTTAAGAATTTTGAGGCATTAATTTTTTGGGAAGAGGTTTGTTCTGATGACCAACCACATCAATCTTAAATATTTTTTCAGTCAACTCAACCTGAATGCAAGACACACAAGGTAGTTAACCTTCCTTAGTGAATTTGAATTTGAAATCAAACATATTAAAGGAAAGGAGAACAAGATTGTTGATTCATTAAGTTAGCATGCTCATGCTTCGTATGTACAGGAGTAAGTGTAAGGATGGATTTTGTGGACCAGGTAAGATTAGCTGGGCAACAGGACCCACAATATCAAGAGTTGTAGATTAAAATACAAGAAGGGAAAAAATTGGGTATGGGATTAATCTAGAAGGGTTCATAACCTACAAAGGTAGAGAGGTCATTTCCAATGTTACCCCTTTACAACTGATAATTTTTTATGAGCAGCATAAGAAGCAATATGATGGCCACCCGAGTACCAGAAAATGATAACTACTTTATGAAAATAGTTTTTCTTGGACGGAAAGAAAAAAGAGGTAGCAGACTACTTAGAAAAATTCATACAATTCTGGGAAGTGAAAGTAGAGCATCAACATCTAGCAGGCCTGTTGAATTCATTACCCATTTTGGAATGGAAGTGGGAAGTGATTTTTATGGATTTCATAACTGGACTACCAAGGAATCAGTACCAACACGATTCCATTATTGTGGTAGTATATGTACTAACAATGGAAAAAAAAATTATCCTCGTGCAATTTGCCCTTGGAACAACACAAATTGCAAATATTTTCATGAAAGATATCTTCATACTACATGGTATACCAAAAATGATCATATCAGATCGGGATGCAAAGTTCACCTCAAATTTATGGAAATCATTATTCAGAAATTTTGGTACTAAATTAAACTTCAGTACTATGTACCATCAATAGACAGATGGGAAAACTGAAAGAGAGAATCAAATCTTGGAAGAAATGCTTCAAATGTATGTAATGGACAAACCTGCAAAATGAGAATACTTTCTACATCTAGCTGAGTTCGCCTATAACAATAGTTATCGGGCTTCCATCAAAATGAGCCCCTTTGAAGCTCTTTATGGAAGAAAATTCCATACCCCTCTAACTGGGATTCAACCAGAGGATAGATTAGTCCTTGGACTTGAGGTCATGGGTGAAATGGAAGAAGAGGTGTAGAAAATTCAAAAGAACATTAAAAATGCTCAAGACCGTCAAAAGCGCTATGCAAATAACCAAAGGACTCCTAACAAATTTTAAAATTGCGGAGCATGTGTATTTGAGAATCAGAACTCACAAAAGTACTTTGAGTAATGGCATTTGTGCTAAACTGGGACCACGGTTCTATGGGTCATTTTAAATACTGGATCGAATAGGTCAAGTAGCATATCAATTAGCTCTACCTACCCATGTTAAAGTACATAATGTATTTCATGTGTCATTATTAAAAAATATGTGCATGAAAACTCTCATATAATTGATTGTCATCTCTTATAGGTGGAGCCTGAAGGAGGCTTCTTTCCCAAACCACTCTTCCTTTTGGAGTGGAGCAAAACCATACTTCAGAATCAGGTCATTGCTCAAATTAAAGTGCACTGGAGGCAACCTAGGAAAAAGAAGATGTCATGAAGTGTATCCATAATTTTTTTTCTTATGAATAATAACACCAAGGAAAGTGTTAAGTTTGAAGGGGGGAATGATGTAACACCCCACATCATAAGTAAATAATTAGTTGCTTGACGGCTACCATCTCTAGTGACCTTACTAGGATGAAGCAAACTTATTATAGTTAGAAAGGATGTTTAAGTTTATAAATAAAGTTGTTGATTTTATTCTAGAAATTATATTGGCTAACACCAGAGTAGAGGATGAAACTTGCCAGAATCTGAGAAGAATTGGATTCACCTTGATTTTCTTAAAATTAAATAATATATATATATATATATATATATATATATATATATATATATATATATATATATATATATATATGTATGTATGACATCTCGGTGGGAGATAAATACTTGGAATAAAAGCATTGCAAGGAGAAAGCAAATCTTTTGCTTGTAGGAAAAAGAGTTAAAAATCCTAGGCTAAGGGGAAGCAGAATCCCCGAAGGTAGGACGCTGCCAAGGAAAAACATTGTGTGGAAAATAATGTTAAATAAGCATTATCAAGGCTCAATATAGGTTATTAAGGTCTGGCAAGTTATCATAGCTCAGGGGGAATAAGAGGTGATTCATGGTTGAGAGGTCTTTTGTGGATAGCCATTGATTCCTACATAAGGGTACTGGTCAGAAAATCCTGTAACCATCAAGAATCACGATTAATTTATAATAAAGAAGTATACTGGAAACATTGTATAGATTAGAACTATTTTGGATTTAGTTTTGTTCTGGTCCTTAAATGTGTAAATTTTATTTTATAACTGTGTGAAGAAATGTTGTAGAAACTTGGGTGAAGTAAATATGTTATTCTTGTTATATGAATACTACTATGAATTAGGAAAGTGAGATGAGTATGAATAGTTTATATCCTAAGTTATCCATTCTTTACAACAATATATAGTATGTGGAACAATCATAGCATATTGTTTGTAAGATGGAAAGTAATCAAAAGGATTAAAAAGGAAATTAATGCTTGTCAGACTTAAGTAGTATTCCGAAAGAATTTATCTAGTGGTTTTTCTTATCCTTTATGTCTACGTGAGTTTTTAATCAAAAGGAAATTTTGTTACAATGCTAATAGAGTGCATGCATAATAGCATTGATAGATCAAACAAGTAAAACCATATGTCAGTTAGTACAATCAGAACACATGCATGGCTATCAACATAGTGCATGCATAGCAACATGGATGGGTCAACCAAGGGAAACCATATGTCAAATAGTACAATGAAAACACATGCATGGATGTAATGATAGGATGAATATGTAGAAAACCATCTGTCACATGGTGCAAGTAGAACACATACGCATGACCCTGCTAATAAACAAATAAGAAAGTTATGCTTAATAATAAGGATGAACATGTAAAATCATCTATCTTTAATGCAGACAGAACATAGGTATAACAATCAAATTCAACGAGTCAGTAAAACTATTCATTGACAAGAACTATGGAGTAGCAGTATCGACTCATTGGAGATAACAACATTACTAAGGGCATGTAAGGTTAAGCGTAAATAGGGAACCATATTAACGATTATGGATGCATGCAAAGACAAAGATTTATGACAAGCTTCTATAAATTAATGGTAGTATATAATCACCTAAAATCATAATAATCGAACACATAGGATATGTACTTCTAGTCTCGTAAGAAACCACATCAAATATTAAGGGCACATGCTTGTAGGGAACGAGAGTAGAATAGGGTGGGTACACTTTGACAATAGAACTTTGTATGCTAGAGATAAAATGACCCTAGAGAAGTATTGACCATAACTAAATGAAGGAGAAGGGTCATTCTAGTGCACTCAGCGTGAATTGAAAGTAAACTAGTAGCAGAGAATAATACAAATTTGATATATAGATTCAAAAAAGAGTAATGATTAAGTCAAAAACCACTGTAATAGAAATAAGGAAATTTTGTAAGGACAATAGACTTAACTAAAAAATAAGAGGAACCCTGGAAATATAATAACTAGTACATGCCTCAAAGCTGAGAATGAGGATGCAAATCCTCCTACCACTAGTCTCAATACTAAAGTACATGAAGTATACTAAGAAAATCTTGTCAGCCTTTAGAAACAATTAAAAATACAAAACTACATTTAAACTGAACATATCGCTTTACCATTAAAGGAAAAAAATAAATCAGTGATATACCAATAGGATTCCACAGTCCTATTTCTTGCGAAAATTAATAACGAAGAACATAACTGACTTGGCTAGTGCAACCTCCAAAACATAATACATATGGACAGAGTCGCAGACCAATAAATTAGACACATACTGGGACTATAGGCTAAACAAATCCCTGCAATAAGAAGCAATAAATGTAATAAAATAGTTATGTATAAGGCTTTAGATGTACACCCCAACAAGGGTCAGTAGATACCTAGGAGTCTCAGGTCTACAACCTAGAATGCGTAAGAAAGTGTTAAGGTATTTCTCCGAGCTGATGGGAAACCAAAATGAAAAATCACTCATACTCAATGAATTGAGAGTGAGAGTGGTAGAGTTGCAAGCGACAAACCCCATGGGGGGAATGGAAGGAGAGTCCAAGAAGCCACCAACCTAGAATGAGATGACAAATGAAAAATGAGGTGTGCATAGTTCAACTGAAAAGGTGCGAACAAACCCATCCACTAGTGAAGCTTGCCTGAGCCATCATTAAAAATACCCAATTACAACAAAATAAAATGCATGCAACTTGAAAAACACTGACAAAAATGGAAAAGGGAACTAAAAGAGATTTACCTGTTGAAGCGCCAGAGCATAGAGAAGCATTCCACCCTTGCACAGAAGACCAATATCATGAGACAAGGTATAGGTCAAGGGAAACCCCAAATCGGAAATACAGAACAACACAAGAGATCTGGTGAGATATCTTACCTGGGTACCGAGGAGCACCCTCGTGCTAAGGGAAATGACAAACACTAAAACTTCTTGATTTTTCCCTGCACCAAAGCCACACAAAATCATTAATGTTAGATCAATAATAGAGCTCATCGAAAATATAGATAGATAGTCTATGAAGTGAAGAAAATAGAGTACCAGAGATCACATGAACACTGGAGCCAAGCCGAAGCCAGTTTCACTAGGGTTTGGAGCCCTTTTTTTGATGGGCAGGCCAATGGGCACAATAATGTGAGAACACCGAATATTAACACTAGGATTTGTTGTAACTACTATGATGGCCAAGATTTAACCTCATACCTCTCTCTATTCCAGTCTCCAAAAGAACCAAAATGGAAACCTTAGTAGAGGAGGGAAACCAAAATGTGACTAGGGTTAGGCTAATGAAATCAGAACTATAGATCGGCAAGAAGGGGATCTCCACCGTTGATCCCATCTTGAAACCATAACCCTCAAGATGCGTGCCCACCTAATCGATACATGAATCTAGTTGTTGGGCACTAAAGGTTTTCACACCTGACGAAAAGGTAGGTACCAGGCGTACCATCCTTGCCAGCTGGTGGAATGAATGGGTGTGAGCTACCATGTCACCTAAGGAATTAAAGATCAGTGTGTCATCTAAACAGGGTGATTGTGAGCAAGTGGATGGGATGGTGCAATGGGTATAGGAAGAGGGGTGAGGGTAGCTAGGAAGATAGTGGGGTTTATTTAAGGGTCAGAGTAAGGGTTAATCACTCGAATTATACAAGACGTAATCATATAAAACAAAAGAAAAGACACAATGTAATCAAGCGTTCCACTATACTAAAAAAAATTTATATCATGAAACAAACTTCTGCACCATACATGACATGTTTGCATCGATATTAAAAACCATTACTAACCAAGGGAAATCTAACATATGTAAACAATAGTTGAATATAGTATTAAACCACAAAAGTGAGTGGAAAGAAAAAAAATATGGGGGTATTATTTAGGTTCGTTACAACTAGGATACCCATGTTGTGGCAACAAATATTTAGAGTCCCCATAGCGTTGGTTCATGGGAGGCACCCTTAAAAGGAATTTTTTTGGTTTTTTTTTTTTTTTTAAATATAGTAATTTCATATTCAATCTAGACCATTCATCATTAACTCATAGACGCGATGTTGGATTATATGTTAGGGTTTTTTTCCTAGAAAACAATCCCTTTTACGATGAAATTTTATTCTAACTATATATATTATTTCAATTATAATTAAGAGAATCAATATATATGTGTCTCCTTTATATTGTTTCATTTTATATTTATTTTAACAATCATTATAATTTTATTACATTATGATTTTATTCTTAACCAATATACTAACAAATATACCAAAGTACATAATAGCTCTTCAGTATCAAATTTCATTATAATTTTATTCTAACAAATATGCCAAAGTACCTCATGATTCTTAGTATCACAGAGTCTAAAAATATATCAACCTCAACAATCACAAAGAGAAAGAAAAAAGGAAAAGAAAAAAAACTTTGAAGTCTTATCATCAAAAAATAACTCATGGTCTTTAAAAGGAAAAAGATATGATATAGTAATTGATATGTAACAAAAGGTATTCATAAAACCATCATTATATAATATTTATATTTAAGATGTGTAATATTGGTAAGTAATATATTTTATTAAAAAAGATATTATTCATATGTATGCATACACTAAATAATAAAAATATACATATTTTTATAATAAATAAATATTATTTAATAAAAATTAAATCATCCAATAAAAAAACTCATTTCACTATAATCACAATCTATAATAAAAAATGAAATAACAACATATAACTAAATTTGTAATTAGCTCTTATTTAAAGAAATAATATCAAATTTTAAAAGAAAATCTCAAAACACGTATGGAGCCACTCATAACCTTGATAATGAAAATTAATGAGAACGCTACATTTAAAACACATCATGTCCTTGAGAATAAAGATAACTTGAAGGGTATGTCATGACGCAATTTGTAGTTAACAAAAGGGTGAGTAACAACCGATTATATGAAAGCACTCACAACGATTTGGTTGGGTTATATCTTTTAAATGAGAAGTATATCATGGTTATTGTAATGAAAGGATTATATGGAAGAAGTCACAACGATTTGGTTGGGATATAATTTTTTAAATGAGAGGTATATCATAGTAATTGTAATGAAAGTATTATATGAAAGTATTTACAATGATTTGGTTAGGTTATAATTTTATAAATAAGATGTATATAAAGAAATCTGTTTATATATAAATGATATAAAATAATATAAAATAAGTGATATAAAGTATTGATAGAAATTTTTTTGGAAAATTATTTTATAAAATATTGTAATTTTATAGTAAATTTAGACTATTTATCATTAAACTATTTATTATTAAATTATAGATTTGATGTTGAATTATCTCTAGAATTTTGTTTCTTAAAAAGAAAAAATCTTTTATGAGGCAATTTTATTTCAGTGATATATTATTAAAATAAAATTATAATTGAGAAAACCACATATATTGATATCTCCTTTATATTATTTTATTTTAATATTCATTATAATTTTATTCTATTATAATTTTATTCCTAACCAATATACTAAAATACCATAAGGAATCCAAAAATATATTAACCTCAACTTCAACAAGGAAAAAGGTTAATTAATTTCAAAGTTTTATCATCAAAGCATAACTATCTCTTTTAAGGAGAGAAAGAATATGATATAATTTTATTCCTAATCAATATTCTAAAATACCATCGAAGAATCCAAAGATATATTAACCTCAACTTCAACAAGGAAAAAAATTAATTAATTTCAGTCTTATCATCAAAGCATGACTATCTCCATTAAGGAGGGAAAGGATCTGATAAGGTGATTATTATAAAGAGAAAGAATATGATAAGGTGATTATTATGTAACAAATGATAGTCATAAAAAAATCACTATATAATATTTATATTTAAGATGTGCAATATTGATAAATGATATATTTTATTAAAAAAACTTGTTATTTATTTGTATTTATATATAATAGGAATACAATAATTATTTTTATAATAAATAATTATTATTTAATAAAAACAAAATCATCTCATAAAATAAATTCATTTCATTATAACAACGACAACAAAGTATAATTACATTTATAATTACCTTTTATTTAAATAAATATTATCAAATTTTAAAAGACCATGTCAAAACACTTATGGAGCCACTCATAACCTTTAAAACAAAAAATAATGAGAACGCTACATTTAAAACACAACAATAAGGTGAAGGGTATGTCATCACCCAATTTGAAGTAGTTCACACAGGATAAGTAACAACCGTTTATATGAAATCACTCACAACAATTTTATTAGGCTACGATCTTTTAAATGAGAGGTATATCATGGTTATTGTAATGAAAGAAAGATATTTCCATATAATTGATGTAAAATATTGATACAAAAGGTATCTGTGCTAATTGACATCTAATGTGCTAATTGACATCTAATGTATTTGTGTTAGTTGTTTTGAAAGCATATTTTATAGTTTAGAATATGTTAATTAGTATTTTTTAAATCATAATAAAATATAAATATATTACAATAAAAGATAATAATAAATATATATGTTTTATTAGTTTTAGTTATTTTTGATAGATTATTTTTTATAAATACATTATAAATACAATATTTTAATATCGTATAAAATAATATAATTTTATAATAAAAGTGATTTGTAAGTCAAATAAATTTAATTCCTCACACCAAATCTAAATATTAGAACTAGATTAATATTTAAAATGAATTTGTACTTATATACAAATTACCATTCTAAATGTAATGAAAAATTAACCTTCTAAATAAGTTAATGAAATTTTAGGAACAAGGAAACCCAAATAAATTGACATTTAAACTGTTTTTAAATGTCCATAATAGAAATTATAAAATCTTCTTTATAGTTAAACATTATGTCATAGTTGGTGAATTCTTAACTGAAAGAAACATATGTTTAAAGGAATTACACCGAGTCAAAGAAGTGGGAGATAGCTAGAGTTTCTGTTTTTAATAGAACGTAGATTAGGAGTAAATACAATGTTTACTTGCCGATGGATTATTAATTGAAGAAACAAAATATCTAAAGTTGCAATGTTCCTACTCAAATATGAATAGGTTTGAAAATAGTTTTCTTAAATAATCAGAATTTTAATATATATGATATTATTTTTAAAAAATTAATATATATATATATATATATAATATGGAGTGGCTATGATAATATTGTTAAGTATTTCTGATTTATTTTATAAATTTTATATCATAAAATTATTCAGGCCATGGATTTTAAATTTCTTAATAAAAATTTAATCTGTATGGTTATGATTTTATAAAAAATATATAAAACAGCACCATGTGACAAATAATTTTCTATACATCTGTCACAAACTTATTCACCGAAATACCTGCTATATTTTATTGATCAAGAAATAAGTCGTTTCCATGCTCGCTGGTGAATGAACTCCCTTTACAATTACGTCGACTGGTGAATGGATAGAAAGGTATCCACCATTGTTTAACATAGATTATCTAAGTCTTACATTCACAACAAGAAAGTATCTAAATCAATGACACTCCATTAGCGTTGCTTCTCACTTGAAAACTACCCTTCAGAAGTTTAAGGCTAAATGACATTAGAGAGTTAAAAATCCGACGATCATGCCTTTCAACAAAAAAATAATCATATCCATTTTACCGTACAAAATTCAATTTACATACCATCTACATAGAAAATTCCTCAACCAAAAACGACCATACACATCTTTCCCCAACATAAAATAAATATATCCATCTTACTGTACAATACTCAAATACCAATATGCACATGGCAATGGAGCACCAAGTGCTTCAATTTACAACATACGCATAGGAATGGGGCACCAAGTTCGTTGACTTTGGTAAACAAGGGTTACGGCTTTGTCAATGAAGACACGTTGTATATCGTCAAGGTCAAGAATCCTTATCCTGGGCCGAAAGGAGTTTGCTGACTCTACTGACCTAACCTACTCTAAACATGGCATCACATTCGAGTGAAACACACTGTTCCACAATTCTCACATATTCCGAACCTTTAAATCCTCTTCATCGGAATTTGGAATTTTGAGTGCAAGAATACCAAGAGAGGAGGAAACCCTAAAACATATTCCTTTTCTCCGTTTCCTTCTGGTAGCCCTTGGGAGAGGATGGGCTTTCAATCCGACGGCATGATCTGATCGAGAGCGATAATCAATCCCATAACCAAAGCTTGGTCGTCGCCAGGACTCACTATCAGATTGAACACATCTCCTCCCAGTGTTATCTCTGGTCTCACCTGCTTTGGCTTCACCTGAAAGCAAAACACGAAATACTTTGAGAACCTGGCCTGAACACACCCCAATGAGTTACTCTGAGCATACATATGGATTGTAACATACATACCTCTGCAACGACCTCGTTAAAGCTATTCATAATGGTGAAGCAACGCTTGGCATAACATCCTTCAACATGGTAATCTGGCGTCTTCTTCATTTTGCTCTTAGCTGAAGAAGTACACATGTACACTTCTGCTAAGCTCTTTCTGGTTATTAGCAGAGATGGCGCCCTTCTAATGACGAACAATGATTTCTGGGCATCCCGGAACTCTCCTAAGAATCCTCGCCATTCATTCCGTAGACTCAGCCTCTGCTTCACATACAACAAGACATTCAGTGTGCTTTCAAACGTTGCAAAGATAGCAGAGTTTTTGTTCTTCAAAAGAGAAAACAACGAAAATCAATTTGAAAGATATTATATATGTTTGCATACCTACCGCCGGAACGTGAGGATCGCCACTCCTGCAGCGTCCATGAGAACGACTTGGTTCTTGGGATCTGAAGGATAGTTGTCCACTCTGAACACAAGGTTGCCGCTGGAGTCGAAAACAGTACAGCCATTGCAGCTGAAAACAAGAGACTTTTTCCACACTGTGAGCGCTGTGGCAGACGCCCGGCGAATTCTGGTTCGTGTGGATGAATCTTGGGACTCATGTTTCCTGAGAATACGAGGCAGCGAGGAGCAAATCAAAGGAAAAATAGTACGGAATGAATAATGTGTATGAAACACGTAGTCAACTAAAGTGAACGCTAAGGCTAATAACTGGGTGCTGATTCCCCTCTGCTTGATCCCTTCTTATACTCGGATTGCCATTGCATTTGAAATGCCCCTCTCTCATGTTCACTAAAAATAAAATATATGACTAGCTCCTGTGATATATTTAAATGATAATAACCATAGCGATAAAGCCACCGAAGTCGGAACTTTATTGGTGGTCGTCTATTCAACTTTCTATTTAGACTATAATAAGGTTGAGAATATCAGTCACCCCTCCTTACTACCTAGGGTGGGGCAAATTGCACCTAGTGGACCGTATGTGTACAAAACATTACTTGGAGGTCGGTGTTAAAGTGGAATTAATAAGAACGAAGGTAGTTTCAAACACAGTTTATGTAAAGAAATGTGTCATCGACATCAACGAACGGGGTTCTTAATTTCAATTTCTTACTTTATAACTGTCCCATGGTAGAGACCAGATTGTCATTCTACTGCTAACTCATGTCTTCTCATCTTAACTTACAAAATTTGGTTCCTTAAAATACTTTCAGAAGTTTTTAGAGCACAATTTACCAAATTAGAATTTATTGATAAAATTATTTGACGAATAAATTTCAGCATTTTTTATACTCTAATAGGAAAGAAAATAATATAATTATCCGATCTAAATCACTAATTATCCCATCTAAATTACTCACCTAGAATAAATATTGCGAATAATATTCAACATAACTTATTGAAAGTTGCCCAATACAATATTCAATGTTCAATACATTTTCAATACCCGGTGCCATCATTAGCCGCCAAAAATAAAAACGGATGCTCTAGGAAAATCAACTAGATTCTTAACATTATCACTTATATCACACAGCCTTTCACAAATATAATCATCACACATACAACTCATATAATCATCACACATTCAAATGTGGCGATAACTCTAATAGTAATCATTGTTATGGATGTATTTGTTTGTATGAAATTTATGTGAATGTGCTCATATTATTAATATTTCTTAATTAATTAATATTCATCATCATATAAAAATCGCATAGCAGGTCAACCTTAGAATTTCCTTTTTTGATTGTGTAATTTACCTAACTAAAAAATATTTGATTTTTATATTTCTCTAATTGTGACATACATATTATCATTATGATACAAATATTTTATACATATAAGATATTTTGATTTTTATATTTCTCAGTGAGTGTGACATACATATTATCTTTATGATACAAATATCCTATACATATATGAGGTTTTGATTTTTATATTTCTCAGTGAGTGTGACATACATATTATCCTTATGATACAAATATCTTATACATATATGAGGTTTGAAAGGTAGAGATATCTAAGCCCATGTTTTAAAAAAAACATTGATAACCTCGATTCTTTACTTTAAACTAAATAGTTTTGTAATAGAAAATATTCTCAACTATGGATATTTACCGCATTTTACTGTTGATATTATTAACTTGTAATTTAATTAGGCTTTCTCATAATACCATGGGCCAATACCATGGCTTACCAATACCACATGCCCAAAAAAACATAACTTATTTCACAATAAAAATATTTTAGAACAATATGAAAATATCCGTAACCATGGATATTCAACCCCACTTTATCATGGATATTATTGACTCGTAAATAGATTTTCTTACAACACCATGGGCCAATACTATGGCTTATCAATACCATATGCCCAAAGAACATAACTTATTTTGCAATCAAAATATTTTATAACAATATGACAAGATTCTTAGTCATGGATATTCACCCCCACTTTGTCATTGATATTATCAACGTGTGGATAGGCTTCATTATAATACCATGGGTTATCAATGCCACATGCATAATACCATGGCTTATCAATGCCACATGCCAAAAAATCATAACTTATTTCACATTCAAAATATTTTTTAACAATATGACAAGAACCATGCATATTCACCCCAACTTTACCATGGATATTATTAACTTCTAAATAGGCTTTGTTACAATACCATGAGCCAATACCATGACTTATCAATACCACATGCCCAAAGACCATAACTTATTCCACAATAAAAATATTTTATTTTAGTTTATTTTTATAGCATTTTTAAAAGAAAATAAAAAGAAAAAAATGTTATAATTACTTTTGAGATATATCTAAATCCTCTATCCTCACGACTATTAGAAATATTCCCATATAAATTAAATTAACGTTGTAATAAAATTGAAAATGAGGATACTTTCATATTTAAAGATGTAGAATTTATATAATATAAATAATATTAGTGAGAACCAAAATAGATCCATCTTAAATAAGGATCCATGTGATGACAACAAGAAAAGTGAAGGGGCGAGAGGGGTAGTCTAGAGGGAGGAAGATAGTAACAAATCCGGAGTGAAAGAGAGAGAGAGAGAGAGAGAGAGAGAGAGAGTTGGAGGGGCAGAGAGGGGGGAAATAACAAAGGAAATATGGGGAGAGAGTGAGGGAGAGAGGATAGGGGGCAGAGATAGGGAGACACAAAGATGGAGGGGATAGAGAGAGATGGGGGCAGAGACAGAGGGAGGTGGGAGAGAAAGGGAGAGAGGGAATGAAGAAGAAAGCCATAGAGGGAGAAAGGTAGAGACAGAGAGAAGGTGGAGAGAGAGAGGGTGTGACAAGGGAGGAATGGAGAGAGAGTGAGGGAGTGACAAGGGAGGAATGGAGAGAGAGTGAGGGAGGGAGAGAGAGAGATACGGAGAGAAGCGGAAGAGAGAGAGGTAGAGAGGAAAAGGGAGAGAGAGAGGGGCAGAGAGGAAAAGGGAGGGAAGGAGGGAGAGAGAGAGAGAGAGAGATATGCAAAAGAGAGTGTGTATGTTTAGGGATGAGATAGAGAGAGCGAATAAGAAAGAGACACACAGATACAAATATAGATATTATATAGTTTTATATAACTAGTGTATATCCATCTCAACCCTGGAGGGAATGAGGGAGAGAGAGAGAGAGAGAGAGAGAGAGAGATATGGAAAGAGAGTGTGTATGTTTAGGGATGAGATAGAGAGAGAAAATAAGAAAGAGACACATAGATACAACTATAGATATTATATAGTTTCATATAACCAATGTATATCCATCTCGATCTATCAAGCACTGAGAGAGATCAAATCTCTTAAGGTGGAAACCATTCCTCACATTTTACACTCAAAAAATTAGTTTACACTTGGAAAGATTGAATCCTTTTGATGCTTGATAAATCGAGATTAAAATTAATCTAAACTGATTTAAAAATAATTACAATATTATTTAGAAAAACTCTACTCTGCCATTTTTAATATCTAAATACTATTAGAATATTTACTATTTGACGTTTTATAATTAAAAAAAATATATATTTATTAAAAAATAGGCTTTCCATCTAGAAAGGAAAATTACCACCGGTGTAACACTTATTATATGAAAAACATGTGACTTGATAGAGAAACAAAATTTACTAATTTTCTTTTATTATGGCCATCGCAATGAAAACAAATTTTCGAATTACTTCAAATATTTTTAGTCAAGAAAGGCGGCGCTCTTTTACCAATAATGTGGCCCATCGTTTTTCACCTCTACGTAAAGGAATGGAACCTTTTTGTATTCGAGTGACAAGGATTTTTTTCTTTTGGTTTGTCCATGGTAACAATATAATAAATTGTTCTTTTCTCATTCATGAACCGAAACTTCTCAAATATAAAGTCTAAAAATACATGGATCTTATATATACTATGTATCATCATTTTCGGCCTATTAAGCTATAAACATCAAAATTATTTGAGATGAAACATTTTTAAAGAAATAAAGTCCATTGATTTGCTTCTATTATGGATCATGGCGATGAACACAAACTTTCGAATTAATTTCAATATTTTTAGTCACGCAGCTGTTGTATCTATAACGTGGCACATTATTTTTCTCCTCTCCATGAACAAGAATGCAACATTTTTTTATTCGAGTGACAAGTATTGTTTCCTTTTGGTGTGTCCATGGCAATAATATAAAAAAATGCTTAGATTATATATACTATGTATCCTCATTTTCGGCCTATTAAGCTAAAAATATGAAAACTATTTAATATCAGAAAATTTTAAAGAAATAAAGTCTAATGATTTTGTTTAGTATGGGCCATGGCTATGAACCCTAACTTTCGAATTACTTCCAATATTTTGACACATCAATTTTGTCCTGTGCATGACAAGAATGCAACATTTTTTTTGGTCCGATGACAAGTATGGTTTACTTTTGGTGTGTCCATGCTAATAATATAATAAATTGTCCATTGCTTCTTCGTGGATGGAAACTTTTCCAATTATAAAATATAAAAATATGTACAATATATATACAATGTATCCTCATTTTCGGCCTATTGAGTTATAAATAAATTAAACGAAAGGAAATGTACATAACCCACAAGACCTGTAGGGAACAAAAACATATAACTCATACTCTTTCATTAGTCAATAAAATGTTCTCAAATTAGTAGGTATAAAAATATTTGGATTATATATAATATGCTTCCTCATTATCGGCCTATTAATTTATAAATAAATGACAATATAGGAAATTTCCATAACTAAGTGGACATGCATGGAACTAAAAAAACATATAGCTCATACTCTATCACACTTCTTTTGCGATCCAAAATTTCATTCACCCAATTCGGTCGTCTTAGTTGTGCTTACCGTTTGAAAATTCCTTTTATATCGTTGGATATATCTGGGCAACCATGAGCCCTGAAAAATATAAACAATAAGTCACACAAAGTATACCACAATATATGACACAATGAATACCATACCTCCCATAGATTAATATATCAATATATCAGCAATTGACTATATAGACCCAACCCTTCAATGTATAGTATTATATTGAAGTATTATAAGGTTAGCAAGGCCATCCACGTGCTAAAGTTTATCATGGAGCTGCCACTCACCTTTGAGTTTGAATATAACAAGATTGGGTATAAAACCACGACTCTGCCAGAACCCATCTCTAGAAAGGGGTCCACAAGGCATGATATTTCCTTACGGATGACCTCTTCATAACGTGGGGTACTCATTTGCAGGATGCATCGTCCCACCGGTTTCCGTCGTGCTCATTAAACAAATGTGATAACTACATGTTATTTTCTCCATTATTACTATCCCACAATGCGACAATTTTGTCACGAGTTGTGGTCAAAACGGAAAAATAGAGTGTGCAAAAAGTTTTCAAATGCTATGGCAGCATTGTCCTCATTGTTAAAAAAACAGTGACATGCTTTAAGATAGGCTTAAAAGAAAAAAATAATAATGTTTAGTTCGAAAAAATAATAATTAAATAAATATTCAGCTCTACAATAATATTTATTAAAATTTAAGATAATTTAAATTTCAAATTATTAAATTTTAATAAAGATCAAAATTTTTAATATGATATTAAAAATCCTTACATATATAAAGGATTAAGATGATTACAGGGTAATAAATTTGATGGATTTTGGTGTTGAATCTATATATACAATAAAAATCCAGTTTAAATAACATAAATGAAGATTTCACCTCAAAATTTTCCAACTTATTTCGGCAAATCCAAAAAATCACACTAAAGAAAACTCTATATATATATATATATATATCTGTGTGTGTGTGTGTGTGTCTGTTAAATTGTTTGTCTAACTCCTACTATGCGTCCATTGTTCATTAACATTATCTATTGAGCCAAGAAGCTCATTCTATAACCCAATATGAGGGCAATGTGTAATTCCTTCCGTGTTCAAGGTGAAGTTGACACGTGCCCTTTTTAAAATAAAAATAAAATATTCTTTGAATTAAAAAATAATGTTGACTATAATGAAAACAAAAAACAAATATACATATTTGGTTAGTTTTACTTAAAAATATTATAAAACATAGTCTCACTCTAGTTGTGCTCTTGTTTTATTGATTGCCCTTTATACATATATCACATTAAAATAATGATTTTGAAACCATATTTAAATTTAATGAATAAGCACATAGAAATTTAATATTATCAATATAATAAGATTCTTAACCATGAATATTCACCCATTTTACCATAGATGTTATTAACTTTTAAAGAGGTGTTCTTACAATACCATGGGCCAATAGCCTAGCTTATCAATACCACATACCCGAAAATGATAACTTATTTAATATATATATATATATATATATATATATATATATATATATTTCATTTCATTAAAAAAAAATTAAAACATAATACTTACAATAAAAATATCACAAGATTCATAACCATAGATATTCACCCTCATTTTATATGGATATTATTAACTTGTAAATAAGTTTTGTTACAATACCATGGCCCAATACCATGGCTTATTAATACCAAGTGCCCAAAAACCATAAATTATTTTAAAATCAAAACATTTAATAAAAGTCCAATATGTAGAGATGTTGTAATGTCAAAATGTTGACCCACTCAAAATAAAATAAAATTAAAATTAAAATTAAAAAGTTTAATAATGATAATTATAATAAAACATTTTAGATTGGTTAAATTACATAAAAATAATATAAAATATAAAGTATAAAATCAATAATTATAATTATATTTATAATTATTAATAAAGCCATTGTAGATATGAAAACCTCTTTTAAATTCAAATGAGATTTGATAGATAGATCTAGGCTGGTTGATATTACAAGATATGGTAAAAATATTTCGCTCTCACTCATAGTTATAAATAAAATATTTCAGTGTCCATGTCAAGTGAGAAGAAATAATTAAAAGTAAAAAAATTCAATACCTTCCTTATAACTATAATAACATGAAGGCATGTAATTAATTTAATATTTAATATAACATAATATGTGACATTTAAAAAGTATTAGCAATAATTGAAAAGTTCAATGTTTATCAT
The DNA here is from genome assembly GCA_031772625.1 of Pinus tabuliformis. NCBI lineage: Eukaryota > Viridiplantae > Streptophyta > Pinopsida > Pinales > Pinaceae > Pinus > Pinus tabuliformis. The sequence continues at coordinate 289,826,653 of CM062815.1, read as the reverse complement.
AATAAAGTATTTCAATATATAAAACTATAAAATTAAGTTATTTTGAAACGTATTTAAAAATATATTAATAAAAAACTAATAATATGGACAATGTAATTCATAAATGAAATATTTCAATGCTTAAGTTAGCTAAATTATTTTAATGTCAAATTTACTATTGTATATGGTTTTAAATAAGAATAATACTAATAGTAATAAAATGTCTATATATCATAAAAATTAATTGAAAATTGAAAATTCTTATTTCTATAACATTTCAAGTATAGTTATTTACTATTTTAGGCATTTATTAAAGGTTAATTTTGAATCAATCAAATATTTGTTGGAATTGCATGTTTAAGCTATTTTATTCCATGTATTCAAGAGATTTTCAAGGGATTAAATCTATTTATACATTCAAAAATGCAATTTAGAAAATAAAAAATTATATATATATATATGTGTAAAGAGAAATTCTAACCGTTATTTATCAAGTTACTAAAAAAAATGTAATATTCAGAAATGCAATTTTTCTTAGATTTTTCACTGTAAAACAAATATATGCTTCAACGATTTAATCCCTCTAAAATCTTTCTATATCTTTTATTAATATGAATCTAAGCTAATTGATAGTACAACCTAATATAAAGTAGAAAACCTCATATAAAGTAGATAATGTATTGAAAAGGATCCAATCAATTAATTAAATAAAGAAATAAGATGATGGCATGATCAGCTAGAACACACATATTAAGTGGAGTAAGGACGAGTTTCATATGCTTCCTGAATACGGGAATTTATTATTTTCCTGAAAGCACCTATAGTAATGTGTATTTAGATGTTCGATTCTCTAATTAAATTAGATTTTCGAGAGTTTTCTAGCTTATTTGCATAATTAAGCCGTTTAAAGAAAAAATTATATCAAAATTTACAAATGTTTTGAGAGGCATTTTTCATAACATATAAAATTTATTATAAAATTACATTTTAGATTATAAAATATATCAAATAGTGATAGGAATGTTAGTGATAGGAATGTTTGTTGAAATGTTTGGTTTGATAATTTGTTTATTTTCAAATTTTTCTCCTATATTCAACTGAAAAAAGATTTCACAATTTACAAAAATTCTGAAGAAGCACCACTTGCTATATTAAAGTAATCTAAATAGTTTAATGGAAAAAAGATTTCATAATTGGCAACGATTTTGAAGAAGCAACACTTTCCTAACTTATGGAACCTATTATAAAATTACATTTTAAATTATAAAATACATTTACAATTATTGAAATATGTATGAACCTTTGTCTTAGTTTTCATATATATCCATGGAATAGATCCACCTTGGTCGCAACATCACCCATAGATATACCACGTTCATGTACGTAGCTCTAATTTCAGCCAATTAATGCACTTATATTACCACTATCATTAACTATAATAGGACTATTCTGATACTTACAATAGCCGAGGCATCGATTTCCATGAGAGAGGCTTTTATTTTATTGAGGCGACCAAGTTGCCATTAGATTGTGCTTCAAATTATTACGCCTTGTTTTTGTTTTCAATTAGTAACGTTCTTGAAGTTTCACCCTTGTGGTATTATGGTTTTCATATTAGTTTGACTGATATTGATTAAGCTGGAAATTATGGTTTTCATATTAGTTTGACTGATATTGATTAAGCTGGAAATTATGAAATTTTTAATAATTAAAGTGGGTGAGGAATTATTATTAATTATAAGGAAATTTCATAATTATCATAATAATCAAAATATTTCAAACTGATATGTAAATTACGTTTAGTTGTTTCCTTAAATATTTTTATTATTTATAGACACGCGATTTTTGTTTGTGTGAAAGAAACTATAGAAATTCTCGGTTTTCTAATTGATTTAGATTTTTTAGAGTTTTATTATGTATTTAAATAATTGAATGGTTTAACGGGAAAAAATATTTTACAAATTGGAAAGGTTTTGATGAGGTAGTGCTTTCGTAGTTTATAGAATTTATTATAATGATATTGTAGATTTATTAATTCTGTATCTATCAAGTACTGGGAAAGATTAAATATTTTGATGTGCAAATCTTTTTAATAGTAAAACAGATTTGTTCCCTCTTCACTCTTTGTATATCTAGAATTAAGAGATTTGTTGTCTCTTGATTCTTTGTATATGTAGAGTTAAGAGTCGACAAGGATCTATTTTTTTCATTTGTAAACTAACAATCCTTCTTAATAATATATCTATAATGTTTTCAGAGAGATCAACGTTTTGAGATGCATACTTTTCATTCAAATTTCCATTCTCAAAAAGGTTTACACCTTAAGATATTTTATTCTTGAAAATTTTCATTGCTATAGCTTTAGGATGGATTTATAATGTTTATAATCAATTTTTAATGTCAAATTTCATTTAATGGAATTTCAAGTGATCTTATAAGAGATTTTTTATTTTTTATGTTAGTTAATTTATGTTTGTATATTAGGAGATTTAACTATTGTTTTAAATATTATTATATTGTGAAGGTATAAGACCATTAGAGGTAGCTTAAGTGGTTGGGACTCATGATGGTAATTAAAGTCTTGGTTAATTTTGATCAGTATGGTTTGCACACTATCATGTAACACTAGGGACTTATTCTTGGCAACAACAATATGTGATCCTTGGTGGCAACAACAATTGTATTTTTAGTTACTTGATTTCCCCTAGAGATAAAATGAAATTGTTGAGCAGGTTTAATGGTTAAGAACATGCATTTTCTCATAAGAAGTCATATGTTTAAATCTATAAGGATGTAGAACAAATACATCTCTGTAAATTTCAATAGTAAAATTGTTATGTTGAAACAATTGCCTTGACCCACAAACAAGGTGCTTCATACACCGATTTATTTTCTCTCTTATCTACCTCCTTAAAATAAGATAATCAAAATTATTAATTTAAAATATCTAACCATGATTTATTGTTTATATAAAAACTTAATATCTCTACATAGAATGGGATAATATGTATTACTCTTAACTTTAATTTATTTTTTGGTTAAGTTTTCTTAGTTTTGGCTGGAGGGCTTGAGAAAATGAGACCCATGGACATCTAAACCATCAAAATCACTCAGGGATCGCACCCAACCTAGGCCACACCAACCCTTAATATGGCTGGGTTAAGTTTTCTTAGTTTTGGCTGCAGGGCTTGAGAAAATGAGACCCATGGACATCTAAACCATCAAAATCACTCAGGGATCACACCCAACCTAAGCCACACCAACCCTTAATATGGCTATATTTTTTCCCAGAAAATTTCGAAATAAAGTAACTTAAAAATACACCCCATCACCATCTATTCTTCACTACATAGACTACTCTTAACTTTAAAATTATAAATTATAAAATAACTAACCATTTTTTCAATTTTCTTCGAATTATCTTATAAATAATATAAATTCAAATTACAAAACCCTAAAAAAATACTTAAAGAAATTTTATGTTCATAAAACCGTAAATTTACGTTTGACCATTCATATAAATATTAAAATAAGATTTCCACTTTAAATTAATCCTTTTCTTTTCACTTTAATTCAATTTAACCCTATAATGCAAGTTCAAACTTCATGATACCTCTAAAGATTAACTTCATATAAAATATTATTGTAATAAATAAGATTAAGGTGAGATTCCTTTCCATGATAATGACTTTAATGTCATTAATTTTTTCTAACATGATAATATTGCACTTAAATATGTATATTTAATGAATTTTAGTTTTACGTTAAAACTGTAAAGTCGTAGTGTTAAAATAACAATAACTTTAATTTAAAGGAACCAAAGAAATTGACTATTCCAATTAGGGTTGTTTCAATGTAGCATATATCTTCCAAGTATGCATATAACACGTGTATTTCGATTTTATAATGAGTATAGCACAACAGAAAACCTTCCTTAATCTCTATGTTACCATGGATTTCCCGTAACCCGTCCAATTTAATTTTAAAATCAACAATAAATTTCTCATACAATGTCGTTATTGTAATTCTCATCCTTGAAACATTTAAATATTCTAATCTCTTTCTCCGGTTTTTCGTAAGAAATGTATGATATTTTTTTTTCATGTTCATAAAGCAATAACAAGATAACAATTATATGGCATGTGTATTAAATTTAATTTTTTTTGAATTAAGATAATATTATTTCACAATTAACAGATATCATAAAAAATATTAGTATTTATAAAAAACCTTAGTCTCAATTTATGTTTAAGGGAACTAAATCTATTAATCATTAACTAGAGTTCAAGAAATGCAAAATCAAAATATTTGATACTTCGAAATTACTAAAAAAAACATATAATAAATTGTATAATGAAACAAATTAGATTCTAGAAGGCATAGCATGTCCTCAAGAGTTTGAAGAGGTAACTAGGACTTGAACATTTGTACTAACTAGAACAAGAGGTTTTAAGTCACAATGAAGATGACTTTCAAGGAGAGATAAAATCCACACTAGAATATATGAGTGTTGATATCATTTCATCCACTTGATTTCACTCAAAGAAGAGATGATATCATTGTCGTCTTCATGCTTCTCCTTCAAGGCCTTTTCTAGAAGAGTTTTCATCTACCAATGTAAGGTGATGGAATTCAAGTACTTCTCTATCTTACCTTAGTATACAGAGGGTTAAAAATCCAATTAGCTAGCTCATCTTGGGTTTCAAAATTTAAATCAAGTTGTTAACCATTGGTGGTGAGGGCTTCGAGTTGATGAATTTCGTCACATGAATTTCAAGGGGGGTGGAAGAATGGAAGATGGTTGGAGCTTCCTCGACATGAGTTTGGCAATGCTACCAGTCATGAGGACCTCTATGTCGAACCCCTCAGTTGTTGAACATTCGTTGTCGAGGCATGTTACACCAGAAGTGAGACATCCAAGCAAAATATCTTGGCCACAAAAACTCATAACTTTGAAGAATGAGGTTCGGGAAACTAGAGAGAAGCTTAAATAAAGGGGTTTTCATAAATCAGGGAAAACATGACCAATATGTAGAGGAAAAATGTAAAGGCATAGTAGATGAAAGTCTCTTGTTAACGACTAGTTCTTTCCAAGTGTCATTGTAATTGAGGTCATGACCTGATCTAGTTAAACTTGAAACAAAGAAAACAATCATCCACTAGCGAGAAACAAAACCAAAGAATGAAATTATTGAGATAGAAGAGTAGAATAATACCTTGAATATTGTAGCCCACTAAATCTAGACCAACAAGGTCATTCACATAGAAGGATAGCCAACACCACTAACTCCTGCAACATCTATCTCCATTGTACCCATCATAGTTTCAAGATTTGTAACCCCTTCATAACCAAATATTATTTCTCTTGACCATTTCTTAGCTTTCAATGCCTTTAATGAGGATATCCAACCCTAGGAGTGAAGTTGTATTTCATGTAAGCATAGGTTAATTAAAATCTAGAAAAGAACAACATCATCCATTCTCTATAAAAATCGCATTTATTATGCCATAGCTCTAAAGGTTTCGCACCACATGCAAGCCTCCCTCTATCAGGTGCCTAAGGGAGTCGTCCCACCTAAATTGACGTAGAATCCTAGGAATACTAAAACATTTAGAGAGCAACGTCTCCCCTTGTAGAATAGTCAATAAATGTAATGTTTGACATGGGATTGAAGATTATTGTATGTGGTTCGCATGTGTTTGGTATGGCGAAAGTGTCTGATGCCACCCCGCTCCCAATATTAAATTTTTTGGGATGTGACAGGGTGGAAGTCTCCCCTCCACCTTGCCCCCCTCCACCTGCAACGTGGCATTGACCAATGCCCAAATAATGGGCCTATTTTCATCATCTAGAATGAGTTGTAGTAGCTCCTTCAAGTTGGAAGACACCCCTTCCAACTAAGTTTCTATCAGAAAAATGTGACGATATTTAGACCCCAAGTTGACCAAGAAATTTATGCCTTTTTTCTCATTCAATGATAATGTAAAGTTGTGAAACAATTGATAGAATGGAGAAGTTTTTGAATGCAAGAGATAATGTGTTCTACTCATTAACTCGTAGACAATTTTTCTATAGGTGTCCCATTGATGATTTCCCAACAGTTTAGATAGCCAATTCGGAATCACCATCAACCTACAATATTGAATATTCTTCATTGATCGCAAATACCAGGCCTTTTTCTAAGGAAAGGAGCTCTGCTACATTATTACCTTTGAAGCCACAATTTTTAGCATACAACTTCAGGCTTTAATCTTCTGAGTCATGAGAATCCCCTCCATAACTTTCTTGACTAGGATTTCTTTCAGAAGCACCATAAAAATTTAACTTCAAAAAACCCATTGGGGGGGTAAGTGTAGATTTAAGGAGAGGTATTTTATGGAGACATGATCTTGTCAAGAAGAGATAAGATCATTGAAGGAGAGAGCTCATGTTATGATAAAATCGTAGATTCATTTTTATTTATTTCCCAGTCCTGTTGGCTCCATGCTTTAGAGAGGGTGGATAATTGAAGGAGAGAGCTCATGTCTTGATAAAATCATAGATTCATTATGATATTCTTTCCAGTCTTGTTGGCTCCATGCATTAGAGAGGATGGTCTCACAAATATTTTACTTAATAATTTTACATATTGTACCTTCTTCATTTTATTTTGTTTAAACATCCTATTGTTTCTTTCTTTCAATCTCACCCAGATGAAAAATATAGAAACAAGAACCCATGTTCAATTCACAATAGGGTCAGTAAGTATGATATTTGTCCATTTCTCCAATGTTTTAACTATGTTGTAATTATGGTTCGAGTATCCAAAAATGATAAAGCACCACATCTAAAGATGGTCAGTGAAAGGATAGGAATTTAAGAGGTGTACTATAGCCACTTCCTAAATTTAGCATGCACAACAAAGGGCCCTACAATCCTTTTTTTCTAACTTGAACCCATGAAAGGATATTTGTCTCCATATCAATGATAGAAATTGTAAAACCTTAAGTTGTTGGCCATTCATTCAAATTCTTCCAAAAAGGATTCTCATGGATGCCCTTGTGATCATTTAGTAGAGAGTAGGGTTCCTTAAGAGTGAACATCCACTTTGTTTGATATCCCCACCAATGTTTTTCATGGTCCTAATCAATGGTAGCTTTCCTCTTTGTAGATCCTAAGCTAAAATGACCTAAGCAGTCAATTCTAGGGGAATCAATGAATCCTGAATTATTTTCCATCCTCTCCACAACATATAATCATGCATTTTTTTCAAAAAATATTCTATTTTAGTGCACAAATGGTTTGATGTGAATACATGTATTTATATATGTTCCTCGTGATCCTCCAACTATGTCATTTGTTTCCAAGCATCTTTCTAAAATAGTTTAGTACATAGATTCCTAATCTCCTAGAAAACATGATCTTGAAATATAATATGATTTGCCTATGTAAATATCCATATAGAGGAGCATAAAGGTCACTTTGTATCACTTAATGAGTTTAGAGGTGTGGCAATATTTCCTATCCCAAATTTGTTTCAAAAGATCATGCCCTCCCTGAATCTACCACCATCATTTTTTAGCTCCCAATGCCTTTTTCACAATCTTTGGGTCCTACATACATAAACCCAAAAAAGTCATGGAGATTCAAAGCTTTTCCTAGGTAATTAATGACCATTTTTCCTTCTTTACTCATTCCATAGAAAATATATGTAGAGGAAAGTGATGGATTTGAATATACATTTGGGAGTAGTTAGGGCTAAGATTTAGTCAATTGGGAAGGCTTGAAGGAAAAACTTAAGAAGGACCATCCTATCCACCAAAGTAAGAGACCAATGCCCAACTATCTAGCTTGTTAGATATATTTTGAAGAATTCCTTGCCAGTAGGCTAATCTCGAAGAGTTGTCTACCCATTAATCTCCTAAGTATTTAGTAGGAAGTTTACCTATGTGGATGTCCATCAGGCATGCTAGGTGTCTCTGAACAATCGCGTTATTGTTAAAGAAATATATATTTTCATTTTACCTTTTTATCACTATACTTGAAGTGTCCATGACATCATTGAGGATAGTTTTCAAAAATCTTGTCTCCCCCACAGTGGGAATGCCAAAGAGCATACTATATTAAAAAAATTGTTAATTGGTGGTAGGTAAATCATTACAATAAATGTAGACACTCTTAATAGTATCCTCATGTCCAACATAATTAATATATCTTTCCGATCCCTCAGCTTCTAAGATAAATAAAGATGGTAAGATAGGGTCACCCTGAAGAAGACCTCTAGAGTGATTAAAAGTCATGATTGGAGAACCATTGAAAAGAATAAAGAAGAATGGAGTTGAGATTAGGGACATTATTAGAGTGAAAGACTGAGATGAGAACCCAATGCCCTGAAGAGTTTGAATCATGTAATCCCAATTTGAACAATCATAATATTTATAGAGGTCTAGTTTCATAAGCATGTGAACCAGCTTGGATATCCTTAGGGAGTGTATAATCTCATGATCCGCCACAATCTTGTTAATGATTTTGCCACAAACAACAAAGCCTATCTAATGTAGAAAGGTGACATTGCTCAATAAAGGTTTAAAGAAGCTCACAATGATCGATGATTACAGAGGGAAATTGATTGAAAAACACTTAGGGTTACCTACTCTACTAGATTTTGGAAATAAAGTCTTAAAAGTAACAATGATACTTGGCCATACATTTTGTGATTAGTGGGATTCTTTGACTAGGGCATTCACTTTAGAGGCTATGAATGACCATCAAGCCTAAAAGAAGTTTGTTGTGTAATCAAATATAATATCCCTCATATATTCTCCTCATTTCTTATAATAAAATAAAAATAAAACGTTTGTTTTTTTCATTCTATTTTTATCATATATATACACATACAGAAATACTTGGAGTCTTATAATTACACTACATATTTTTTATAAAAAAAAATAAGGAAATGATAGGAGACTTTCATTTATATGTAGTTCAAAAACTCTTTTACTCTTTTTCTTTTTGTTTTCTGGCCAGAAATTCTATCTAATTTTAATTAAGCATATTCTTATGTTAGACTTCTGGTTCAAAATATTATTATATATACATTTTTCCTACCACGCTTGTCGTATAGGTCTATTCTCTCTTCCCTTTTTCTTACTTAAAATATGGTCTATTGACCTTGCAGGAAAAATATGCTTTAAGAGAGACTCACTCTCTATATATATAAGGCGCGATAACCATTGCTGGATCTTACATGTATTTCAGAGTTCTGAATAACATAAATATCATTATTTAATTCACTCATGGTGCATCATAATACTGTTGCAGCTCACCAAAGGTTTTATCGACCCACCACAAGGTCCTTCAAGATGTAAATGTTCTACATATATATAACATTGATATGCTACTTCATATGTAAACCTTATTCATTAGTTGATAAAGGTATTTCAATTGTTAGGAAGCTTCTAGTTATTTGGTGTGTACAACGTGGAAGCCTGCAGTGATGTGGCGATACGTCAACTCCATGGCCATGTGATTGTCATGTTGATGGATGTGTGACCACCTGCCACACTGCCTTATGAAGTGCGTTATAAATGAAAATCCAAATGTCTTAGCTTGAAGATCGATTTTGGAGGTGAATTGGGGTTAGTTTGGAGTAACTACACATGGCCTCTCAGCCATTCCAATTCCATCTACACTTTCGCAGTTTGAGACAGAGGTCTCCAACGTATTTTTTGTTCCTTTTTTAACCATGACTACAAGGTCATCTCCCTTATTTGAAGGTCAACTCTGTGCATCTTGAATATTCTGGGATCTAATGGCATTCGTAGGAAACTCCGCTTGCAGCTATACGCAAAGAATACATTTCTTCAGCTTAGGGTTTTCAATTGTATGAGTGACTTGTAATGGCCTATTATAGACAGTACTCTTGTTCTTATATACCCTTCTGCAGTTTTCTTCCACGCTAGTTCTTTTAGATTAATCTCCTAACTCAGTGTATAATTCTTGGTTTTTCTTTTCAAGTGAACCCTGGGTCAAAGGGTCTCCCATGGCATGACCATTTCTTACTGCAAACGACAAGCAGGAGGTGCCCACCATTACGAGTATTGTGTAACAAAGTTTCAATCAAACCCTATCTCTGTCCATTTTCAACCCTAGCTCAAATTTTTATTTAATTGTAATTTCTAAAAATTGTCATTCTTTGTATTTTGGAGTAGGGTTGCAACACACTCTTCCCCTCAACGAAAATCTAAGTTTTTGTTTGAATTCTTTATTTTCCTTCCAAGAAAATTTTTCTCTAGACCCTTTCTAGGAATTCTGCTTGCTTTTATTGAGGATAATGCTTAAAATAAAGCTATGTAATTACTCACAAATTAGCCAGCAAATTTTGTGTTCTAAGTTATCAGAATTAAGGCAGCAAATTGATAGATGTAGTCAGTGATCATTCAACAAATTATCAGGGACAATAGATTAGTCAAATAATGGATAATGACATTAGAAATATGTGGGGTATATAATAATGTATTCATTGCTCCTATGAAGATATGAAATTCCAATGAGAGTTCAGCTCATGGATTGAGAATCAGACTTCTCTTATTTTTGTTCATTAGTTTTCTCTATGTTTTCATATGCATGCTCTTGCTAGATTAACATGGTTTCAGAGCTAGGTTAAGAGAGTTGATTTATATGTAAAGTTTGTGTTGTTGGCAGGAGGTTTCAAAAGTTTGTGAAATCCATTTGCAAGAGTTTTCATCATTTTGTGAAGCCTGTGGAATATTGGTGGGAGTGCTCAACAGTTAGCAACAATGGCCAATAATATTAGTATTTCTCAGCCCCAAAGACCAATGTTTAAAGGTGAGAACTTTGGTTTTTGGAGTATTAAGATGAAAACATTGTTTCTCTAACAAGATTTGTAGCATTTCATGGAGAATGGATATACAAAACCAGATGCTCAGACACTTGCCTGCTGGACTCAAGACCAAAGAAACTAGATAAAGGAAAATCGTAAGAAAGATTCAAAGGCTCTCTTCCTAATCCAACAAGCAGTGCATGATTCAATTTTTCCCAGACTAGTTGGAGTAACAAAATCAAAGGAGGCATGGGATGCTTTGCAGCAAGCATATCAAGGAAGTGATAAGGTAAAAATTGTTAAGTTGCAGTCATTAAGAAGAGAATTTGAAACCTTGTGCATGCAAAACAATGAATTTATTCAAGATTTTCTCACTAGAGTTACGAGTATAGTGAATGAAATTAGGTCTTATGGAGAAGATTTAAAAGATCAACAAATTGTTGAGAAGATTTTAAGAAGTTTCCCTGCAAAATTTGATGGGGTTGTTGTTGCTATTAAGGAGTCTAAGGATCTAACTCAGTTGTGTGTGAATGAGCTAATGGGGTCTCTTCAATCTCATGGGAAAAGAATCAATAGATCTTCTGAAAATCTATTGAGCAAGCTTTTGAAATAGGAGGAAATATTTTCAAAGACGAAAGTGGTTCTTCTCATGAGGAAAGCTAGAACACTTTTGGAAGAGGAAGAGGAAGAGGACAAACATACAAAGGAGGCAGAGGTCGAGGAAGATTTTTTCTACATACGAAAAAGGAAGAGGCAATGATGACAAAGATGGAGGTAAAATATTTAATAAATCCGAAGTTCAATGTTTTTATTGTAAAATATTTGGCCATTATGAAAGAAATTGTTGGAAAAAACAAGGACATCAAGTTAATTTTTCTGAAGAAAATGAAGAGGTTGGAACTTTATTCTTGGCTTCTGATTCAATTAATAATGTTTCCAATGAGGTGTGGCTTATGGAAAATGTTTGCAAAAATAACATGACAGGAAACAAAGATTGCTTTGTATAGATAGATGAATATACCAAATCTAATGTATTATTGGGAGTTGACAAGCCAGTTGAAGCTAAAGGTAAGGGAACAATTGTTGTAAAGACAAAATAAGGAAAACCAAAGCACATTAATGATGTTTTATATGTTCTTGGTCTAGCACATAATTTGTTGAGTGTGGGGAAGCTCCTTGAAAAGGGACATCTAATTGTTTTCAAGGACAATCAATGCATAATCTATGATAAAAATGATGACAGTAAAATTATTGCTAAGACTAATATGCTACAAAACGGAGTTTTTGCTTTCAATCTCCCTTGTGAAGCAAGTACAACATTAAATGTTTCACTTGACGATATTTCCTAGCTATGGAACATAAGGAATGGACATTTGAATATGAAAGGCTTGAAATTGTTATATAACAAGAAAATGGTCAAAGGGTTACCACCTATTGGTTCTACTGATAAAGTTTGTGAAGGGTGTATTCTTGGTAAGCAACAAACAGATTCATTTCCAGTAGCAAGTTAACCATTGGAACTAGTGCATGCAAATATATGTGGTCCTATGTAAACCTTGTCTCTCAAAAAAAAAAGTATTTCATTATTTTTGTGGATGATTTTAGTAGAAGAACATGGGTATATTTCATTAAAGAAATATCTGATGCATTTGTCATTCTTCAACAATTTAAATCTCTTGCGGAAAAGCAAAGTGGTTATTGTCTAAAAGCATTTCGCATAGATAGAGAGGGAGAATTCACTTATAATAAGTTTGATTCTTATTGTAAAATGAATGGCATTCAAAGGCAATTGATAACTAGTTATACTCCACAACAGAATGGCATTGTTGAATGTAAGAATAGAACAATTATTGAGATGGCTAGGAGCATGATGAAAGTTAAAAACCTTCCAAACATTTTTTGGCCTGAGGCTGTAGGTACATATGTTTATTTTCTTAATAGATTCCCAACAAGAAGTGTGCAAAATATTACCCCTTACGAAGCATGGTGTGGAAGAAAACCCAATATTTCTCATTTAAGAGTCTTTGGATGCATTATCTATGCTCATGTTCATACTGAAAAGAGAATAAAGCTTGATGATAAAAGCGCGAAACAAATTTTTATTGGATATTGTGAAGAAACCAAAGGTTATAGATTGTACAATCCAAAAACTGAAAAATTAATGATTAGTCGTGATGTCTTATTTGATGAGAAAGAAGAATGGAAGTGGAATCGTGATGTGCAACAACAAACTCCAAGTATTGTTGTACAAGAAGATGAATATTTTGTTTATGCAAATCCATTGAGTAATCAAAATACTTTAGAGGCCACATCCACACCATCATATTCTGTTACTTCATGTCATGTTTCAAGTCCAAGTCGTCCTCCAAAAAGGAAAAAAATCTTTAAATGAAATTTATGGTTATACTAATTTAGCTTTGGTGTCTCAGATTGAAGAAGAACCAAGATGTTTTGAAGATGCGGTAAAAGAATTAGTTTGGTGCAAAGCAATTCATGAAAAGATGGCAACAATTAAAAAGAATGCAACATGGGAGCTTGTGGATCCTCCTAGTGAGAAAGAAGTCATTGGGGTCAAATGGTTGTATAAAACCAAGTATGCAGTTGATGGATCAATACAAAGGCACAAAGCAAGGTTAGTAGCAAAGGGATATGCTCAACAACCAGGCATTGACTATAGTGAAACATATGCTCCTGTTGCAAGATTTGATACAATCATAACTGTTTTGGCATTGGTAGCACAATATAAATGGTTAGTTTATCAATTTGATGTTAAATCAGCCTTTCTAAATGGTAAGTTGAAAGAAGATGTATATGTTCACCAACCCTAAGGATATGAAGTAGCAGAAAATGAACACAAAGTCTACAAAGTGAAAAAGGCTCTTTATGGGTTTAAACAAGCTCCAAGAGCATAGTACAGCAAAATTGACACTTATTTTTTGAAAAAGGGGTTTAATAGAAGTGAAAATTAACACACATTATATATCAATTCAAATGGTAATAATATAATAATTGTGTTCTTATATATAGATGAATTGATATACACATCTTCAAGTAATTTTTTAGTGGAAGAGTTCATGGAGGCGATGTTGACTAAATTTGAGATGACTGATTTGGGTTTGCTCCATTATTTTATTGGCATAGAAGTGACACAGATGAATGATGGAATTTTTATTTCACAATAAAGTACGTTTCGAATCTTCTTAAAAATTGGAAAATGGGAAATTGTAAACCCATGAGCACACCCATGAATACAAATGAAAAATTTTCTCTAGAAGATGGAGCTGAAAAGGTAGATGCTCAATCCTATAGGAATCTAGTAGGAAGTCTTTTGTATCTTACTACCACTAGCCCTAATATTATGCATGCAGTAGGCTTGATTTCCAGATTCATGGAAAGTCTAAGTAAGATTCATTTTGGAGCAACAAAAATAATTTTGAGGTATATCTGTGGAACAAGAAATTATGGAATTTGGTATACTTCATCAAATAATTTTGGGTTGGTTGGTTACACAGATAGTGACTGGGTTGGATCTTTTGATGATAGAAAAAGCACTTCAGGTTATGTATTCAGCCTTGGGTCAGGTGAAGTATTATGGTGTTCAAAGAAGCAACCAACTATTTCATTGTCTTCTATAGAAGTAGAGTATATTGCAGCAACAACAACAACATGTGAAGCAATTTGGTTGAAGAAAGTATTGTTAGATCTAAAACAAGAACCAAAATATGCCACAACTATTTACTGTGATAACTTGTCTACCATTTCCTTAACTAAATATCCAGTGTTTCATAATCGCACCAATCACATTGATATCAAACATCATTTCATAAGAGACTGTGTGGCAAAAGGAGAAATTCAAATAATGTTTTGTACAACAAATGAACAGCTTGCAAATATATTTATCAAAGCACTACCTAAAGGGAAGTTCAAATACTTAAGGATATGCTTGGAATCACCTCATTAAGCATTAAGTGGGAGTGTTGAGGATAATGCTTAAAAAAAGCTATGTAATTGCTGACAAATTAGCCAACAAATTTTGTGTTCTGAGTTATCAGAATTAGGGCAGCAAATTTATAGATGTAGTCAATGATCATTCAGCAAATTATTAGGGACAGTAAATTAGTCAGATAATGGATAATGAAATTAGAAATATGTGGGATATATAATAATGTATTCATTTCTCCTTGAAGTTATGAGACTCCAATCAGAGTTCAACTCATGGATTGAGAATTAGACTTCTGTTATTTTTTTTCATTAGTTTTATTTATGTTTTCATATGCATGCTCTTGCTAGATTTAACAATTTTCCTCCTCACTTCACAATTTTGTCATCTCAAGACTGAGTATCCGTTGCATGGTTGTCTCTTTTCTTGGATTTTCCATGATTGCTCCTCACGACTTTGTGGCTTATCTAGGCTCTTCTGTAATTTCTATACTCATCCATGGTACTCAACCATGGTGGCCAAGAACCTTCCAAGGTTATTCTTGATGATTAGGGTTTGAACAAGAAAAGAAGAACTGTCCAACTAAGTTCTCTATCCTTCATGAGATCTTAAGAAGTTTTTTTTTCCATAATGTATAACACTAGTCGACCCTAGCAGCTGCAGTTTTTACCAATGATAGATCTATATTTTATAAATACTTAGATTTCTCTTTGGATTTCCATACAAAACTTTTGGTGCAATGTTTTTTGTAATTTCATTTAAACTGGTCTTGAACCATAATTACCTATAGAAGTCTCTATCGTAAAGCTATTACTCTTTCGCAGCATATATCGAAAGGAATTTTTGTAAAATGAAACCACTAGTTGCAATTGATGAAACCATATGGGTATTATTTTCTTCAAGTTTTCCTTCGTTGTTGAATATATATATATATATATATAGGTGTTTTGTTACATGGTTGTGATCTATGGACACTTTATTCAATGCTTTATTTGATGAACTCAATGTGTTTTCTAAATCATTTGAATAAATAATTTTTTAGGTTACATTACCTTCACTATCAAAATAAAGGCATAGTGTTTAACATAGTCTTGTTATTTCCTTACATATTTACATCTTGTATTTTCCAAAAGGATGACTTATCATTTCTCTCATATCTATTACTTCGGATGTTCTCTACCACTTTCTTATCACTAGGTATGGTTATATGTATAAATGGGTAAAAATATATATGTATACCATATTTATTTTATAGAGTCTTTAAACCCAAATTCTTGGCAGAACCTCTCTTAATTTTTTTTGTGTCTTAATTTTTTTTCGGAGTTCACGACTATTATTGTTTAAATCTAACACCGCCCCCTCCCCCACCCACCCACACACACACACACATAAATATATTCTTAGGACGTAAGAGTAGTAATAACAATAAAGAATGGTCTGATAATATTAATATATATATATATATATATATATATATATATATATATATATATATATATATATATATATATATATATATATATATATATATATATATATATATATAGATAGATATATATATTAGATTGTTCTTTATTGCTATTAATACTCTTACCTCCTAAATCTTACCTCCTAAGATGGATCCAAACCACACCAACAAGTTCGATTGGGTAACTCCTCTAACATCACATATTTGATATAGTGTTTACATGCATTCTCATATCTTTTATTTCCACCCCCAAATTCTCAGTTTAAGAATTTCTAATATAGGATTTTTATCAAGAATTTCCAATATAGGATTTTTATCTTTCCCATCTATGAACAACTTTTGACAAAATAATAAATTGCAACGTAGTTGCAATCTGTTATTGCAAATTAGAAATACATGCACCAATACTAGGACATATAAATATATAAATTGACAGAGTCATAGCATTATAGTTAGATATCTAGGCACATATTCAAATTTCATGACCTACATTTTCAATATAATATTTTTTGTTTTTGTTTTCATCTTCAAACTTTTCAAACATAGCCAATCAATAGTAAATTAAAAGTAATTGGGAACTTATCTAAAGTTCTTTCAAGGAATGAATTAAGGGCTTCTTGACCTACTTTCTCAATATAAATATTCTTTTTTCTTTTCTTCTTCAAAATTTTCAAACATAGCCAATCAAAAGTAAATTAAAAGTAAATCAACACTTATCTAAAGTTGTTTTGGGGAATGTATTCAGGGCTTCTTGACCTACTTTCTCAATATAAATCTTTTTCTTTTCTTTTCTTCTTCAAACTTTTGAAACATAGCCAATCAACAGTGAATTAAAAGTAACTGAGCACTTATCTAAAGTTCTATCAGGGAATGTATTAAGGGCTTTCATGATCCTCCAAATTTTAATTTGGATTTTACATCCAGCTACTCCTGAACTCTAATTTGGTGTTATAAAATTGGCAAAAATAGTTAAAAAAAGCTACACTACAACATTTGTTTGTGGTATCGGAGATAATAATAGAAATTCATCACAACTAGAAAGATATGGGTGGTCAGTCCACCTGGGCTAGCTCAAGTGGTGATGGTCGTGGAATGAAGTCTCACCGAATGGATCTCTTGGGTTTGAATATTGTGCTACCCTCGCCCCATAGCGGGGTGAATAATGGACATGTAAACTCGAAAATGAAAGAGTCCTATTAAGCTCACAAAGAAAAAAGAAGTTATGGGTGGTTAGAGGTTTTAATGGATGTTTTTTTTTTTTGTTTTGGGCTTAATGGAAAAAATGCACCAATGCGCTAACACTATAAAAGCACCCATGCTATCAATCTAAATAAAAACACCGGTGTTAAGCACTGGTGAATTGAATGAAAAAAACACCCGTGCTTGAAAAGTATACCTCCATAGTGTTTATGTGTTAAACAAATGCCCCAAGAAGTACTTTTCAGGATCCGCACCAGTGGAAGCAAAAAAAAATTGTAGACCTAGTGCTTTTACAGTGTTGATGCTTATGTATTTTACAAATGCACCAATGCACTACTGGTCTAAAACAAATGGTGTTGTTAATCTCAGTACTGCACCAGGGGTGGAGAAATTATTTTGGAGCAGCAAGGTGTTGGTTTTATGAAAACACTAATACTTTAAGAATTACAGTGCACTGGGGCTTTAAATTCAAACAATGATGGCGCTTGAAGAGTATAATGCCTTGGTGGTCATTTGCTTCCAAACTCCCTAGTGTTATAATTTTCATGAAAGACAATGTGATGTGAAAAAAAATCTTGCCCGACCAGTCATGTGTGTATTTGTTTTATAGCTACACTAAGACTTTTTATTATTATACCATTTTTTATAGACAATACCATTTTTTATTATTATAAATATCGTTGCTGAAAAAATTGTAATAAGAGTGGTGCACATTAATATACGATGTCTCGGTATCTATTTTCTCTTTTTTAGAAACATCGACCCATGGTAGTGCACTTATTGTGAATTTTAAAATCCATTATTCATCAAAAAGTCAACATATATCTTATAGCAATATTCATATAATTTTGTTTTTTACTAGTGCATTTGTATATGATGTTTGGATTAATTTTTTATATCATCATATTTCCCATGTCTTCATTATAATATTTAATCATCCATATATTTAATTAGTGTTGTAACATTTTACAATGACATTGGACAATGCAATAGAATAAATTAAAATATATATTATTATATATGGATAAGAGGCTCTTTTTCATACAAAATGAGATAGTTATTGATAACCCCTCATCTTTCAACTGGGGAACTATGTCCATTACATTCACTACAACAAAAAATGTCATTGGTTCGGGTCATGCCTATGATGGACCTTTAAGGTTTGTCACCAATGTTTCATATTGTGATGGTCCTTAAAAAAATGTTGTTGTAAGTGCATATAGTGACAGTCCTTTAAGGTTTGTCACTAAGGTGATTTTCAATGACACTTTTGGTGAGGGTTGTGAAAGGCCCATCAATAATTATCTCTTTAGTGACACTTCTAGTGATGATTTTTTATTATTCATCACCAATTCTATTTTTTGTTACTTTTGGTGACGGTCAAAAAAAAATTGTCATCATTTTTCAATCTAATGATTTTTTGATGACAATATGTGAGTATTGCTATATTTATTTGTCAAAAGGTAATGATTTAAGGCCATCATTGTGGAGTATTTTTCATTATGTTTCCAAGGCCACAGTGGTTAGATTCAATCATTTTGTTAAAAATTATTTAATGTGTATCATTTCCCTCAAGTAATGAGAATATAGCTTTCCTATTAGTCAACACATGATTCATCTCTCTTACCTTTTAGATGAAGTTCAACTATTGTTTGTTCGAAGCATATTATTCAATAAATTATCAATTTAGGTCAAGTCTATTAATGAGATAGACCTAACACTCCTCAACATTCTTAGCATACATTGACATGTTGTGGCACACACTAACATTTCTTGGCATCTCACATGTCTTGGAACATCTTTGTACCTAGAACATATTTCCATGACTAGGATGGGAAAATACATATTGGCATGCCGTAGTACAACATAGCACTCCCCTAGCATTTGTTTTTATGCCCTAGAACACCTTCGCATGCATTGCCATACACTAACACTCGAAACACATTGGAACATGGCATGTATTGGAACCTATTGTTAGTGTTCCTAGCATGCCCCTTTTGAAAAGGGTAAAGTCCTGACTTATTAGCCCTTTTCTGTGTTAATTTCCTTATATTTTAGCTTAGTTATTCCTTTTGTTTCCTTTACACTCTTTGACACATGTTGGCACACCCTAGAAACCTACACATCCTGGCATGCCTTAGCACTTAGCATGTCTTGGGATGCCTTAGAACTATGTGGCACATGTTAGCACACCCTAGAACTCCCCAGCCCACTCTGACGCTTCTTGATATGCCCTAGTATTCCCTAAGATGCCTTATGACCTAGAATACCTTGTTACTCCTTCCTTGACATGTCTAGCACTTGTGGACACTCCCATTCATTTTTACATAGTACTCCCTTCTGTTTCTATAACTCTCCTTAACACTCCTTGGTATGCATCGGCGCTCTCTGGCACACCTTAGAACTCTTTAACATGCCCTCTCACTTCATAGCATCTATAACACTCCCTGACACACATTAGCACTTGGTATGTGCTGGGATGTCTTAGAATTTTCGAATGCGTTGAGATTTCTTGGTATGCTTTGGAATGTGTTGGCATGGTTTGGCATGGTTAAATATTAAATTTATTTGACATGAATTATTGGAAAGTTGGAGAGAAGTAACCGAGGAAGATTTGGCACCTAGAATGCACTAACACTTGGCACCTGGAATGTATTGGCTATAAAAAAAATGCCTTTAGGGGTGGTCTCAATTGCGTGATATTTCCAAAACCAACTCTAAAAATGTTTTTAGGGATTTAGGCACAGTTTTTTAAAATCCTCCCGAAAGTCATGAAAAATTGAACTTTTTGGGGGAGTTTTCTAGAAACCATCTATATAAGTGTTTTCTCATGGCTTTTGGAGCAGTTTTTTAAATTATTGCCCCTAAATATATTTTACATGGCAGTTTTTGTACACCACCCCCCCCACCATAGAAAGTCATGACAATTGAACTTTGGTGTTGGGAGGGGGGGGTTCTAAAATTGCCTCTAAAAGTGTTTTCTCATGAATTTCTTTTTTAGGGTGACATGTTTAATTGATTTCTCCTAAATATATTTTTAATGGTGCTTTTTAAATACCACCCCCCAAAAGTTATGAAAATTGAATCTTTTTTTTGTGGTGAGGGGTTTCTAACAACCACCTCTAAAAGTATTTTGTCATGAATTTCTTTTTGGGGTGGGCGAGGGTTAAATGACTACCCCCTAATACATTTTTTATGTTGTTTTCTGACAATCCCGCTAAAATTCATGAGAATTTAATATTTGGAGACAATTTTTGAAACCCCCCAAAAAAGATCATGAGAATTGAACATTTGGAGCTAATAATTTAAAAATCACCTCCAAAAGTTCAAATATCATGACTTTTGAGGGTGTGGGGTGTCTAAAAACACATCCAAAAGTTCAATTCTTGTGACTTTCAAGGGGGTTTGTTTGACAACCCATAAGCCCTTAACCCATAACCACTAAATTCCCTATCCCCTTAACCCCCAAGTCATAATCTCTAAACCCCTACACTCATAACTCATAACCCATTAACACCTTGATCTTTAAACCCTAAGCTACTAACCCCTTAACGCATAACCCCTGGCTTATAATTCTTGGACCACCCTTCAAATTCATGACATTGTAACTTTTGCAGGCAATCTTGGATAACCACCCCACCCCCCCCACCCACACAAAGCCATTATAATTAAACTTTTAGAGGGAGTTGTTAAATGACCACCTCAAAATATTCAATTCTGATGAATTTTTAGGGAGGGGGATATTTTGGTGTATTGAAATCGGAATGGATAAATAAGGATAGAATGGATGGGTAGAAGTAAGAGGTTCATGCATGGTATATTGGGGTCTATAATACTAGCATTAGTGAATGAGAGGGGGTCGTAGGACCTCATGGCATAGGGGCTAGGGAACCTAAAGGGAAGGAATTGAGAGAAATTGATAAGGGAACCCCCAATAGTTGTGATAAGGGGATTAGGGGCCCCATTCTCATAACCCATATGTCATTAACTCATAACCACTATATACCTTATCCCCTTAACCCTAAAGCCATAATCCCTTAACCACTATACTCATAACTCATAACCCATTAAATCATTTATCCCTTAAAACCTAAGCCATTAACCCTAGAACCCTTAATGCCTAACTTAGAATCCTTGGACCCCCTAATCCCTAACCCTTACCATCTTAACACCCTCACCCTTAACCCTTAACATCTAAACCCCCTAACCCTGTAACCCACTAACACCTAAATCCCATAACTCTTAAGCACTTAAACCCTAAATACCCTAACCCATAAACCCTTCATGGTTAACCCTTAACGCTTGAATCCATTAACAACTAAACCATTAACCTCTAACCCCAAAACATCCTACACCTCAACTCCTTTTCCCTTAAGTCCCTAACCCATAAAACTCGTAAGCCATAACCCTTTACCCTTTACCCTTAACCCCTTAATTCCTATAACCCCCAAGCCTTTCTCCTAAGTCATAGGTGCTTTGACACTAATACTCCTATTCATATTACGTTTTTGTTCACTAAACACTCCAAATACATCCTCCAAGCACTACTAAGGTCCACGGAAAGGAGCCAAAAGGTCCCCAAATATCATCTTAGTATTTTCAAGAGTCCATTTCTATTATCTTATAACAATACCCATCTCCATGTGTGCCAAAATAAAGTTCAAGTTTTAGAAGTATGCTTCGACTATAATCTAGTAATAATCCTTAGATCACTAAGAAATTATAACAACCCTATGACAACCTTCATCATTTCATTTGAACCAATTTTAGTTTTTCATCCTAAGGAAATTTTGGAAAAGGTCAAAGAAGGTTTGGAAATGTTTTAAAGTATGTCACAAATAAAGACCATACTTCAAAGGGCAAAACGTCTCAGAATTCAATAACAGAATTCAAGCTACCTCAAATACTAAATTCACAGATTTGAAGGAAAATCCCGGTAAATTACTTCAAAGGGTCAAAGGTAGATGTTCATCAAGGTCAAAAAATAGTCATCATCTCAAGGAGAAGTCAAAAGGAAATACGAAATACAAAGTTCGTCTAAAGTCTAGTAGAACGTTAAAGTATCAAAGACACTTGTAATTTCACATATTGATGATAATGTTGCAAGTTCAAGTTGTTCCTCAAGATTGAAGGTCTATAATTTGAACTGGCATTGTTCAAGCACAAGTCTCCTTCTTCCTAAACAACATCCATGAATTCAAATTAGGACACAAGGCTTGGACCTATTGCTCATGTGAATATCTTCTGAATATTTATATAAATTTCTTATGTGGATATCTATGGCATTGAGTCATGTAAATGACAATGACACCTACGTAAAGGATGATGTTTAGGTCATAGAAAGAGTTAGTTACAAACTTCTTAGGAACAAAATTGAAAGGAATTCTTATGAACGCGATTAAACAGTTGACTTGAGCCACCATGATGTGAAGTATGAATTTATTATGTGCATATCTCCTTACAATATCCCAGGGAAGTTATATTATGGTACACCCAAAGGAAAAATGGAGAAGAATTAAGGTTGGATAGGCAAGATTGAAGAGGTATGTATAATCTCTTGCTATCATATCTCAAGAACTAGGCATATATTCAAGTCCATTCCAATTTATCTTGCAATTAATGAATATTAAGTTCATGTAAATCTTATAAGTGTATTTTGCATGTTAAAATGCATGAGTCTTTGGTCTTGAGGACAAAGACATAATCAATATGTCAAGTGTTATGTAGGCTAAATTGTTTATAAACTCCATCTCATACATAGAAGGCTTTCTATGGTATTACTCAGGGAAAATTTTAGGGGCTAATATTCACAGGTTGGCTAATTTTATGTACTTTTTCCCAAAACAAATTGCCAATTTCCATTTTTTCTTAAAATAATTTCCCAAGTTGTATAGTATGGAATTATTTTACCTTAAAAATCACGTAGATATAGGCTAATATAATATAATTAGCAATTTAAATATTTTTACAAAAATGTCTTTAAGCCTTTTACAATTTTTTATTAGAGATTACTAAGATTCCCTAAGGTTTCTAAACTTTCAAATAGATATCCATCCTTAAAATTTTCCTTGGTATTTCTAGTTTGTAGCTAACAATTTAGCATAGATGTAGAACATGCAATTTGAAAGGTGACAATTCTTGAAGACTTTGGATATTGAAGCATCTAGGTTTTGTAAACCTTAGCGAAGGTCTGAATAAGAAAAAATCCTAGGGACAATTGTTTTTATAGAAAGAAGAAAACCTAGTTTTTTCAAGAAGGATATGACACCTTGCCGATGCTAAGGATATGACTATAAGATCATTGGCAAGTTGCTAAGGTCTTTGTGCTAAACATATGAAGATAAAAATAGTCATTAATCTTTTGTATTCTTTCACAATGTTTCAAATTATTGAATTGGTTTTGGGTATATCCATGATTTTTACTCCAAATGTTGCAGGTGACACATTCACTGTTAATGCTACTATTTCTTACGCAACTTACCTACGATATTTCCTTTGCAACATTTGGTGCAATTACTAGTTATGTTATCACTTAAAAAAGTTCATATGTAATTATATTATGTCATGTGGACATGAAAATTTTTATTTATGATTGAGAATGACTATTGTAAGGTTGGGATTATGGATGTTTTATAATGATTTTAATTAAAACTAAATAAACATGCCTAGTCATTTTTTTAATTTAGCCGAAAATATTTTTGTATTAGAGAATATTTATTTTTGTTTCAAGAATGACACATGTCAACTCCATGTTGAGCATGAATGGAATCACTCATTTTTGTCATACTAGGTTGTAAAATGTTTTATAATAATCTAAGTCTTAAATTAAAACAAAGAATAAGTCTTCCTTAAATGAATAAAATCCCATTAAATATGTTTCATATGTCAATGAAACGGTGTTCCCACTACACTATTAAACATAAATTATACAATATCATCATGATGACTCAATTAAATTATGAGCAGATTAAAATTAAAAGGAATGAGTGTACTACGGTGCCCTATCAACACACAAATAGTATTATTTTGGGTATGTAAGAATCAATATATAAATATTTTTTTATTGTGGATCATAATTATCTTCGTGATTTAAAGTTTCTTCTTTTAGTGATGTTTTGACCCCAACTGTTAACGATGAATCTAGGGTAGGATTTCTCCCCTATTACTGTTACTAGTGTAACACCCCACATTGTAAGTAAATAATTAATCGTTTGATGGTTACCATATCTAGTGAATTTACTAGGATGAAACAAACTTATTATTGTTGCAAAGGATTTTTAAGTTTATAAATAAATCTATTGATTTTATTTTCGAAATTATATTCACTAACACTAGAGTAGAGGATAAAACTTGCCATAATCTAGGAAGAATCTTGATATATATGACATCTCGGTGGGAGATAGAGACCGGAAATAAAAGAGATGCAAGAAGAAATGAAGGCTTTTGCTTTTAGGAAAAAGAGTTAAAAATCCTAGGCTAAGGGGAAACAGAATCCCCGAAGGGAGGACACTGGCAAGGAAAAAATCTGTGAGAATGATAATGTTAAATAAACATTATCAAAGCTCAGTAGAGGGTATTGAGGCCTAGAAAGTTATCACAGCTTAGGGGGAATCAAAGGTGATTCATGAATGGGAGGTCTAATGGAGCTAACCATTGATTTATGCATAAGAGTATTGGTAAGAAAATCCTATACCCATCAAGAATCTCGATTAATTTATAATAATGAAGTATAATGGAAACATTGTATAGATTAGAAATAGTGTAGATTTAGTTTTGTTATGGTCTTTAAATGCGTAAATTTTATTTTATAATTGTTTGAATAAATGTTGCAAATCTCGGTTGAAGTAAATACACTATTCTTGTTATATGATTATTATTATGAATTAGGAAAGTGAGATGAGTATGAATGGTTTATATCCTGAGTTAACCATTCTTTACAACGTTATGTAGTATGTGGAACAATCATAACATATTGTTTGCAGGATGGAAGGTAATCAAAAGGATAAGAAAGGAAATTAATGCATGTCATACTGAAGTATTATTCTGAAAGAATTTAGCTGGTGGTTTTTCTTATCCTTTATGTCTATATGAGCTTTTAATCAAAAGGAAATTTTGTTACAATGCAAACAGAGGGCATGCATGGCAGCACTGCTAGATCAAACAAGTAAAACCATATGTCGAGTAGTACAATCAGAACACATGCATGGCTATAAATAGAGCGTATGCATTGCAACACGGATGGATCAACCAAGTGAAACCATATGTGGAATACTACAATCAGAAAACATGCATGGTTGTAATGATAGGATGAATATGTAGAAAATCATTTGTTACATGGTGCAAGTAGAACACATATGCACGATCTTGCTAATAAACAAATAATCAAGTTGTTTTTAATAATAAGGATGAATATTTAAAATCATCTATCTTTGGTGCAGACAGAACACAGGTATAACAATACAATTCAATGAGTTAGCAAAACTATTCTTCGACAAGAACTATGGAGTAGCAATATCGACTCACTGGACATAACAACGATACTAAGGCCATGTAAGGTTAAGCCTAAATAGGAAACCATATTAACCATTATGGTACAATGATACTAAGGGCATGTAAGGTTAAGCCTAAATAGGAAACCATATTAACCATTATGGAAACTATTCTTCGACAAGAACTATGGAGTAGCAGTATCGACTCACTGGACATAACAATGATACTAAGGGCATGTAAGGTTAAGCCTAAATAGGAAACCATATTAACCATTATGGATGCATGTAATGACACATATTTATGATAAGCTTCTACAATTTAATGGAAGTATATAATCACCTAAAATCATAATAATCCAATACAGAGGATATGTACAATTAGTCTTGTACGAAACCATGTTAAATATCAATGCTACATGCTTATACGAATTCAGAGTGGAATAAGGTGGGTACACTTCAACAATATAGCTATGTATGTGAGAGCTACAATGACCCTAGAAAAGTATTGACCTGAACTAGACGACGGAGAAGGCCATTCTAGTGCACTCAATGTGCATTGAAAGTAAACTAACAACATAGAGTAATACAAATTTGATATATAGACTAAAAAAAGAGTAATGACTAAGTCCAAAACTACCGTAATAGAAGTAAGGCAATTTTGTAAGGACAATATACTTAACTGGAAAAATAAAAGGAACCTTGGAAATATAATAACTAGTACATGCCTCAAAACTGAGAACAACGATGAAAATCCTCCTACCATCATTCTCAATACTAAAGTGCACGAATTATACCAAGATAATCTTTTCAACCTTTGAAAACATTAAAAATACAAAACTGCATTTAAAATCAACATATCCCTTTACAATTAAAGGAAAAAAATAAATCATTGATACACCAGTAGGATTCCACAGCCTTATTTCTTGCCAAACTTAATAACGAAGGACATAACGACTCGGCCAGTGTGACCTCCAAAACATCATACATATGGACAGAGTCGCAGACCAATAATTAGACACATACTGGGACTATAGGCTAAACAAAGCCCTGAAATAATAAGCAACAAATGCAATAAAATAGTAATGTATAAGGCTTTAGATCTATGTCCCAGCAAATGTCAGTAGACACCTAGGAGTCTCCGGTCTGTGACCTAGAATGCCTAGGCAAGTGTGAACGTATTTCTCATAGCTCACAAGAAACCAAAACGAACAATCACCCATACTCAATGAATTAAGAGCGATAGTGGTAGAGTTGCAAGCGGCAAACCCCATGGGGGGAATGGTAGGAGAGTCCAAGAAGCCACCAACCTGGAATGAGATAAAAAACGACAAATGAGGTGTGCCTAGCTCAACTAAAAAGCTGCGAACAAACCTAGTTGCCAGTGAAGCTTACCTAAGCCATCATTAAAAATACCCCATTACAACAAAGTAAAATGCATGCAACTTGGCTAAACAATGATGAAAATGGAGAAGGGAACTAAAAGATATTTACTTGTCGAAGTGCCAGAGCATAGAGAAGCATCCCCCCCTGCATAGAAGACCAATATCATGAGCCAAGGTATAGGTCAGGGGAAATCCAAACTCAGAAATACAGAACAACACAAGAGATCTGGTGTGATATCTTACATGGGTACTGAGGAGCACCCTCATGCCAAGGGAAATGACAACCACTAAAAATTATTTAGTTTTCCCTGCACCAAAGCTTGACAAAATCCTTAATGTTAGATCAATAACAGAGCTCATTGAAAATATAGACAAAGAGTTTCTGAAATGAAGAAAAAGGAGTACCAGGGATCACATGAACACTGAAGCCAAGCCGAAGCCTGTTTCGTCAGAGTTTCAAGAACTTTCTTCGTTGGGCAGGCCAGTGGGAACAATAATGTGAGATCATCGAATATTAACACCAAAAGTCATTGTAACTACTACGATGACCAACATTTAACCTCATACCTCTTCCTGTTCCAATCTCCAAAACAACCAAAATGGAAACCTTAGTAGAGGAGGGAAATCAAAATGCGACTAGGGTTAGGTTAGTGAAATCAGAACTGTAGATCAGCAAGGAGGCAATCTCCACCCTTAATCCCATATTGAAACCATAACCCTCAAGATGCATGCCCACCTAATAGATGCATGAATCTAGTTGTTGGGCACTGAAGGGTTTCACAGCTGACAAAAAGGTAGGTACCAGTTGTACTATCCTTACTAGTGGGCAGAAGGGATGAGCGCAAGAAGCCATCTCACCTAAGGAATTAAATACCAACGTGCCATCTAAGCAGGGTGATGGTGAGGAAGTGGGTGGGCTAACGCAATGGGTACGGGAAGAGGGGTGACGGTAGTTAGGGAGATAGTGGGGTTTGGTTAAGGGTTGGAGTAAGGGTTAATCACTTGACTTATACATAATGTACTCATATAAAATAAAATAAAACCCATAACCTAATCAAGGATTCCAATATTCTACTCACAAAAAATTATATGACGAAACAACCTTGTGCACCATACATGACATGTCTGCATCAATATTAAAAACCATTGTCAACCAAGGGAAATCTAAATTATGTAAACAATACTTGAATATAGTATTAAACCACAAAAATGAGTGGAAAGAATTTTTGTTTTTTTGGGGGTATGATTCAGGTTCGTTATAAATGGTATAAGAGCCCAGTTTCTACTCTCAATCATGTACAGGGAATGTGCGTTAGAAATTGTGTGCGAAGGGAAATAAAAAGAAATATATACATACAAATAAAATATACAAAACTAAAGCCACAATTGTTCCTATCTATTTTGAATTGTGATTTAGCAAATTAAATTTTTGAATAGCTAAGGAAGGACCTTCGTTGCCTAACACAGGAGGAGCAGAACTATATGTGAAACTGGGGGAAGAGGGAAGTACTACCATATCCTCCCAATTGGCGGAAATGGTAAAAACCCTGCAACTGGAGTTGGATCAACTTTGTAGCAATAATGAGAGGCTTCTAAAAGCCAGTGAAGAATAGGAGAAGTTAATCAGAGACTGGAAAAGAAGTCTACTTAAAAGAGTGTAGACACTGAAGGCATGAGGAAGATAGAGTCTAACAAGTCAGGAAGTGGAGGGGAATCTGATCTTGAGTCACCAAAAGTGCATAAGAAGTGAAGGAAAGCAGAGTTACAAGGTGAATTTAGAAAGATCAAACCACCAGCATTTGATGGAGAGAAGGAGGAGGACGCAGAAGCATGGAAGCTAAGTATGACTAAATAATTTCAATTATATGAATATGAAAGTAACCTGAAAGCACGATTGGTAATTTATCAGTTGTAGGGTAAGGTAAAATTGTGGTGGGAAGAGAGGAAGAGTGTTCAAATGCTTGAAGAAAAAACAATTTCATGGGAGGAATTTCAGAAGCAATTCAAGGCAAGATTTCTGAGTGAAAGGTATTATGACGATAGGTCTAAATAATTCCATGAGATGAAGTTGGGGCAAATGACTATGGATGAATTTGTAAACAAATTCACCAACTTGTTGCGGTACGTCTCGTATTTGAAAGAGGAAAAAGATAAAATTTAGTTTTTTATTAACTAGTTTCCAACCTCCTACGATGAGAGAATTGAGCTTGATAACCCAAGTACCATGGATGAGGTGGTCAAAAAGGCTAGGCTATGTTATCAAAAATTCAAAATTAAAAATGAAGGTGGAAACCTATGGAGGACTGAGGAAGGAAGCAAAGTTGGTGGGGGTGTGAAGAAAAAAAACCACTCCACCTGAAGAATTTTGGTAGGGATCATCAATAAAGGAAGGGGTTAAAAGGAGAAGTACCCTTGCCACCTCAATCCTATACAGGTTTGAGAGAGAGAGAGAGAGCAGAACAACAAAAAGAATGGTGCTGCCAAGGAACCATTAAAGTGTTGGGGGTGCGGAGAGCCACATATGTTAAGCCACTACCCACACAATCCCTGGTCTGTCCAAAACATCCAGGCAATTCGTGAGGCCACTACTATTAATGATGTTTCAAGTAACATACCGAGGATTAGTGTAGCCCTAGAAAAATGACAAGCTAAACATCAAGATACTATGTTGGAAATAGAAGGTATCATCTTAAACTAGTATGTGGCTATTTTGATCGATCTGGCAGCCACTCTAAGTTATATTAGCCCCAAAATTGTAGAAAAATGCAATATAAAAACATAAAAATTCATAAATGCTTGATTAGTGCAGCTAGCCACAAGAACCAAGCGAAGAGTAACCCAACACATGAAACAATTCACAATTGATTTTAATGGATACTCCTCAAAGGTAGATTTGAATCCTCTTCCACTCAGGTCATATGATTTATTAGTAGCAATTAACTAGTTAGAACAACAATTCATTGTTATAAATTATTTAGAAAAAATAGTGGCATGTGTTGGGATGGGTGGGGTCCCTAAAGTGATCAGGGGAAAAGAGAAATTTGTAACTGTTTGATAAATTTTAGCTTTACAGCTGAAAAGAAGTGCCAGAAGAGGTTGTCAATTGTGCTTGGCATAGGTTGAAGTTAGAGCCCGGCTGAGTGAAAAATAGGAATCAGAGATGATCCCCATCATCAATAAATAACTGGATGCTTTTCCAAAGGAAATTCTAATATTACCACCATCTCGAGATATAGATTTTACTATAAATCTAGTACCTAGATTTGTTCTTCTATCCAAGGCTCCATATCATATGAGTGCCCTTAAATTATTGTAGTTAAAAATTCAGTTACAAGAATTACTGCATAAAGGTTACATCAGACCCAACGTCTCTCCCTAGGGGGCTCCAATTCTATTTATGAAAAAGCAGGATGATACATATATAATGTGTATTAATTACTGGGAACTAAACAAATTAATAGTTAAAAATAGATACCCCCTACCAAGAATAGATGATCTACTGGATCAAGTCATAGCACCCACAATATTTTCAAAAATTGATCTAAGGATGGGCTACCATGAATTGCATATTAAGGAGGAGGATATCTAGAGTATGAATTTTAGAGCACGGTATGGGAATTATGAGATTGTGGTGCTACCGTTCAGCCTCACCAATGCACATGCAACTTTCACGTGTCTCATGAACAACGTGCTACACCAGTACTTGGATCGCTTTGCGTTGATTTTCATAGATGTCATTCTTGTGTAATCTAAAGACAAGGAAGAACATCAAGAACACTTAAGGTTGGTATGGCAGACATTAAGAGAACATAAACTGTAGGAAAGAGGTAGTAAGTGTGAATTATTTAAACCTAGGATACAATAATTAGGACATCTCATCTCTGAGGAAGGGTTGACAGTAGACCCTCAGAAAGTTAAAGCCATTCTATAATGGCCATTACCAAAGGATGTATCTGCATTTCACTCCTTTATGGGAATTACAAGATATTATCATAGATTTGTAAAGGAATTTTCCAAATTGGCATACCCCATCACCTCATTGGAGAAAAAACGAGCGATGTTTAAGTGGACGGAAAAATGTGAGGAAAGCTTCAATAAGATGAAGGAAATGTTGACAAGGGCTCCTGTCCTACAGATAGCAGATCCATATAAAGAGTTTTTAGTATGCACAGATGCCTGCCTTGAAGTTTTAGGAGATGTATTTCTACAGGACAATGTTTTAGTATCATCTGAATCCCATAAATTGAACAAACATGAGCAGAATTATGTTGTGAATGACTTAGAATTAGTTGCAGTAATTCATGCCTTAAGAATGTGGAGGCATTATTTTGTTGGGAAGAAGTTTGTTCTCATGACTGACCATGTCAGCCTTAAATATGTTTTTAGTTAGCTCGACCTGAATGCAAGACACGTAAGGTGGTTAGCCTTCCTTACTGACATTGAATTTGAAATCAAACATATTAAAGGAAAGGAGAACAATATTTTTGATGCATTAAGTCGGCATTCTCATACTTTAATCATATATACAAGAGTAAGTGTAAGGACAAATTTTGTGGACCAGATAAGATTATTTGGGTAGCATGACCCACAATATCAAGAGTTGCAGAATAAAATACAACAAGGGAAAAAGATTGGTAATGGGATTAATCCTCAAGGATTGACCCCCTACCAAGGTAGATGGGTCATTTCCAACGTTACCCCTCTAAAACAGATTATTTTTTACGAGTAGCATAAGGAGCCATATGATGGCCACCCCGGGTACCAAAAAATGATAACTTCTTTAAAAAATAATTTTTCTGGGTCAGAACCAAAAAAGAGGTAGCAGACTACTTAGAAAAACTCATGTAATTATAGCAACTGAAAGTAGAGCATCAACATTTGGCAGGCCTATTGAATTGATTACCCATTCTAAAATGGAAGTGGGAAGTGATTTTTATGGGTTTCATAACTGGACTACCAAGGACTCGATACTAGCACGATTCCATTATTGTGGTAGTAGATGTACTAACAATGGAAACACATTTTATCTCTGTGCAATATACCTTTGGAACAACACAAATTGCAAATATCTTCATGAAAGATATATTTAGACTACATGGTATACGAAAAAAGATCATATCATATCGAGATACAAAGTTCACCTCAAATTTCTGGAAATCATTATTTGAAAATTTTGGTACTAAACTAAACTTCAATACTACGTACCATCAGTAGACGGATGGGAAAACTGAAAGAGCGAATCAAATATGGGAAGATTTGCTTCGAATGTATGTAATGGACAAACCCGCAAAATGGCAATACTTTTTGCATCTAGCCAAGTTCGCCTATAACAATAGTTATTAGGATTCCATCAAAATAAGCCCCTTTGAAGCTCTTTCTGGAAGAAAATTCCATAGCCCTCTCAACGGGAGTCAACCAGAGGATAGATTGGTCCTTGGACCTGAGGTCTTGGGTGAAATGGAAGAAGCAGTGTAGAAAATTCAATAGAACATTAAAAATGCTCAAGGCCGTCAAAATCGTTATGTAGATAAGCAAAGGACTCCTAACAAATTTCAAATTGGGGAGCATTTGCATTTTAGAATCAAAACTCACAAAAGTACTTTGAGTATTGGCAGCTGCGCTAAACTCGCACCACGGTCAAGTGGGTTGTTTGAAGCACTAGACTGAATAGGTCGAGTAACTTATCAATTAGCTCTACCTACTCATGTTAAAGTACATAATGTATTTAATTTGTCATTATTAAAAAAATATGTGCATGACAACTCTCATATAACTGATTGGCATCTCCTATGGGTGGAGCCTGAAGGAGACTTCTTTCCTGAACCAATCTTCATTTTGGAGCAGAGGGAAACCGTACTTCGGAATTGGTTCATTTGTCAGATTAAAGTGTAGTGGGGGCACTTTACTGCAGAGGGGGCAACCTGGGAAAAAGAAGATGTCATGAAGGCAAGGTATCCATAATTTTTTTCTTATGAATAATAACACCAAGGACAATGTTAAGTTTGAAGGGGGGAATGATGTAACACCCCCCATTGTAAGTAAATAATTAGTTGCTTGATGGTTACCATCTCTAGTGACTTTACTAGGATGAAGAAAACTTATTATAGTTAGAAAGGATGTTTAAGTTTATAAATAAGGTTGTTGATTTTATTCTAGAAATTATCTTGGCTGACACCAGAGTAGAGGATTAAACTTGCCAGAATATGAGAAGAATAAAATTCACTTTGATTTTCCTAAAATGAAATAATATATATATGGATATATATTACATCTCGGTGGGAGATAAAGATGGGGAATAAAAAGAGTTGCAAGGAGAAAAGGAAGCTTTTTCTTGTAGGAAAAATAGTTAAAAATCCTAGGCTAAGGGGAAACAAAACCCCCGAAGGTAGGACATTGCCAAGGAAAAAAAATGTGAGGATGATAATGTTAAATAAAAATTATCAAGGCTTCGTACAGGTTACTAAGGTCTGGAAAGTTATCATAGCTCAAGGGGAATCAAAAGTGATTCATGGTTGGGAGGTCTGGTGTGGATAGCCATTGATTTCTGCATAAGGGTACTGGTCAGAAAATCCTGTACCCATCAAGAATCCTGATTAATTTATAATAACTATGTATACCCAAAACATTGTATAGATTAGAACTAGTGTAGATTTAGTTTTGTTCTAGTCCTTAAATGCCTAAATTTTATTTTATAACTGTGTGAAGAAATGTTGTAGAAACTCAGGTGAGGTAAATACATTATTCTTGTTATATGAATACTATTATGAATTACGAAAGCGAGATGAGTATGAGTGATTTATATCCTACGCTAACCATTCTTTACAGCGAGATATGGTATATGGAACAATCATAACATACTATTTTCAAGATGGAAAGTAATCAAAAGGATTAAAAAGGAAATTAATGCATGTCACACTTAAGTAATATTCCAAAAGAATTTATCTAGTGGTTTTTGTTATGCTTTATGTTTATATGAGTTTTTAATCAAAAGGAAATTTTGTTACAATGCAAACAGAGGGCATGCATAGTAGCATTGATAGATCAAACAAGTAAAAACATATGTCAAGTAGTATAATCAAAACACATGCATGGCTATAAATAGAGTGCATGCATAGAAACATGGATCGGTCAACCAAGTAAAACCATATGTCGAATAGTACAATTAGAACACATGCATGGATATAATGATAGGATGAATATGTAGAAAATCATTTGTCACATGGTGCAAGTAGAACACATATGCATGACCCTGCTAATAAACAAATAAGAAATTTATGCTTAATAATAAGGATGCATATGTAAAATCCTCTATCCTTAGTGCAGACATAACATAGGTAAAACAATAAAATTCAACGAGTCAACAAAACTATTCTTCGACAAGAACTATGGAGTACCAATATCGACTCACTGAAGATAACAACATTACTAAGGGCATGTAAGGTTAAGCATAAATAGGAACCCATATTAACCATTATGGATGCATGCAACCACAAAGATTTATGATAAGCTTCTACAATTTAATGGTAGTATATAATCATCTGAAATCATAATAATCCAATACACAGGATATGTACTTCTAGTCTCGTAGGAAACCATATCAAATATTAAAGTCACATGCTTGTAGGGAACCAGAGTATAATAGGGTGGGTACACTTTGACAACAAAACTTTGTATGCTAGAGATACAATGACCCTAGAGAAGTATCGACCAAAACTAAATGAAGGAGAAGGGCCATTCTAGTGCACTCAGTGCGCATTAAAAGTAAACTAGCAGCAAAGTGCAATACAAATTTAATATATAGATTCGGGAAAGAGTAAAGACTAAGTCCAAAACCACTGTAATAAAAATAAGGCAATTTTGTAAGGATAGTAGACTTAACTGGAAAAATAAAAGGAACCCTGGGAATATAATAACTAGTACATGCCTCAAAACTTAGAATGGGGATGCAAATACTTCTACCATCATTCTCAATACTAAAGTACATGAAGTATAATGAGAAAATCTTGTTAGCCTTTGAAAACAATTAAAAATACAAAATTGCATTTAAACTAAACATATCTCTTTACCATTTAAGGAAAAAAATAAATCAGTGATACACCAATATGATTCCACAGTCTTGTTTTTTGCCAAACTTAATAACGGAGGACATAACCGACTCGGCCAGTGTGACCTCCAAAACATCATACATATGGATAGAGTCGTAGACTAATAAATTAGACACATACTGGGACTATAGGTTAAACAAAGCCCTAAAATAAGAAGTAGCAAATGCAATCAAACAGTTATGTATAAGGCTTTATTTCTATACCCTAACAAGCGTTGGTAGACACCTAGGAGTCTCGGGTTTGTGACCTAGAATGCCTAAGCAAGCGTGAAGGTATTTATTTGAGCTGAAGAGAAACCAAAATGAATAATCACTCATACTCAATGAATTGAGAGTGAGAGGGATAGAGTTGCAAGTAGTAAACCCCATGGGGGGGGGAATGGCAGGAGAGTCCAAGAAGCCACCAACTTAGAATGAGATGACAAATGACAAATGAGGTGTGTCTAGTTTGGCTGAAAATGTTTGAACAAGCCCAGTCACCAGTGAAGCTTACCTGAACCATCATTAAAAATACCCAATTATAACAAAGTAAAATGCATGCAACTTGGCTAAACAACGAGGAAAATAGAGAAGGGAACTAAAAGGGACTTACCCATCGAAGTGCAAGAGGACAAAGAAGCATCCCACACCTGCAAAAAAGACCAATATCATGAGACAATGTATAGATCAGTGGAAACCCCAACTCAGAAATATGGAACAGCATAAGAGATCTGGTGGGATATCTTACCTACATACCGAGGAGCACCCTTGTGCCAAGGGAAATGACAACCACTAAAACTTCTTTAGTTTTCCCTGCACCAAAGCCACATAAAATCGTTAATGTTAGATCAATAATAGAGATCATCGAAAATAAAGATAAATAGTTTCTAAAATGAAAAAAATAGAGTACTATAGATCACATGAACACTGGAGCCAAGCCGAAGCCAGTTTTGCTGGAGTTTGGAGCCCTTTCTTTGAAGGGCATGCTAGTGGGCACAATAATGGGAGAACACCAAATATTAACACCAGAAGTCATTGTAACTACTATGGCAGCCAAGATTTAACCTCATACCTCTCTCTGTTCTAGTCTCCAAAAGAACCGAAGTGGAAACCTTAGTAGAGGAGGGAAATCAAAACGCGACTAGGGTTAGGCTAGTGAAATCATAACCATAGATCAGTAAGGAGGGGATCTCCACCCCTCATCCCATCTCGAAACCATAACGCTCAATATGCGTGTCCACCTAATTGATACATGAATCTAGTTGTTGGGCACTGAAGGGTTTCACACATGATGAATAGGTAGGTACCAGGTGTACTATCCTTGCCAGCTGGTGGAATGAATGGGCGTGAGCTACCATCTCACCTAAGGAATTAAAGATCAGTTTGTCATCTAATCAGGGTGATGGTGAGCAAGTGGATGGGCTAGTACAGTGGGTATGGGAAGAGGGGTGAGGGTAGCTAGGGAGATAGTGGGGTTCAGTTAAGGGGCGGAGTAAGGATTAATCACTCAAATTATACAAGATGTACTCATATAAAAGAAAAGAAAAACCACAATGTAATTAAGCATTCCACTATACTAACAGTAATTTATATCATGAAACAATCTTTTGCACCATACATGGGATGCCTACATCGATATTAAAAACCATTGCTAACCAAGGGAAATCTAACTTATGTAAATAATAGTTGAATATAGTATGAAACCACAAAAGTGAGTGGAAAGAAAAAAAAATGGGGTATTATTTAGGTTCGTTACAACTAGGATGCCCTTGTTATGGCAACAAATATTTGGAGTCCCCATACTGTTGGTTCATGGGAGGCACCCTTAAAAATATTTATTTTGGAATTTTTTTTTTAAATATTGTAATTTCGTAGTCAATCTAGACCATTCATCATTAACACATAGACGTGATGTAGTCAATCCCTTTTATGATGAAATTTTATTCTAACTATATATATTAATTCAATTATAATTAAGAGAATCAATATATATATGTGTCTCCTTTATATTCTTTCATTTTATATTTTATTTTAACATTCATTATAATTTTATTACATTATGATTTTATTCCTAACCAATATACTAACAAATATACTAAAGTACATAATAGTTCTTAAGTATCAAATTGCATTATAATTTTATTCTAACAAATATGCTAAAGTACCTAATAATTCTTAGTATCAAAGAGTCTAAAGATATATCTACCTCATCAACCAGAGAGAGAAAGAAAGAAAGAAAAGAAAAGAAAACTTCGAAGTCTTATCATCAAAAAATAACTCATTGCCTTTAAAAAGGAAAAGATATGATATAGTAATTGATATATAACAAAGCATATTCATAAAACCATCACTATATAATATTTATATTTAAGATGTGCAATATTAGTAAGTCATATACTCTATTAGGAAAAAATATTATTCACTTGTATGTATACACTTAATAATGAAAATATATACATTTTTATAATAAATAATTATTTTTTAATAAAAGTTAAATCATCCAATAAAAAAACTCATTTCACTTTAATCCCAATCTATAATAAAAAATGAAATAACAACATATAACTAAATTTGTAATTACCTCTTATTTAAAGAAATAATATCAAATTTTAAAAAACAATCTCAAAACACTAATGAAGCCACTCATAACCTTGATAATGAAAATTAATGAGAACGCTACATTTAAAACACATCATGTCATTGAGAATAAAGATAACGTCATGTCCTTGAGAATAAAGATAACGTGAGGGGTATGTCATGAGGAAATTTGAAGTAGTTAACAAAAGGGTGAGTAACAACCGATTATATGAAAGCACTCACAACGATTTGGTTAGGTTATAATCTTTTAAATGAGAAGTATATCATGGTTATTGTAATGAAAGGATTATAGGAAAGCAGTCACAACGATTTGGTTAGATTATAATTTTTTAAATGAGAGGTATATCATGGTAATTGTAATGAAAGGATGCACTCACAATGATTTGGTTAATTATTTTATAAATCAGAGGTATAAAGAGAAAGTTATTTCTATAGAAGTGATAGAAAATAACATTACAATTATCTTATAAACTTATTTTATAAGTTTATAGTAAATTTAAATTATTTATCATTAAACTATTTATCATTAAATTATAGATTTGATGTTGAATTATATGCTAGAATTTTGTCTCTTAAAAAGAAAAGCTCTGTTATGAAGATATTTTATTTCAGTTACATATTATTAAAATAGAATTATAACTGAGAAAATATCTTTTTTTATATTATTTTATTTTAATATTCGTTATAATTTTATTCCTAACCAATATACTAAAATACCATAAAGAATCCAAAAATATATTAACCTCAATTTTAACAAGGAATTTTTTTTCTAATTAATTTCAAAGTCTTATCATCAAGCATAACTATCTCCTTTAAAGAGAGAAAGAATATGATATAATTTTATTCCTAACCAATATAGTAAAATACCATCAAAAAAATCCAAAGATATATTAACCTCAGCTTCAACAAGGAAAAAAAATTAATTAATTTCAGTCTTATCATCAAAGCATAACTATCTCGTTTAAGGAGGGAAAGGATACGATAAGGTGATTTTTATGTAACAAATGATAGTAATAAAAAGATCACTATATATATTTATATTCAAGATGTGCAATATTGATAGGTCATATATTTTATTGAAAAATTTTGTTATTTATCTATATTTATATATAAATATGAATAAAATACGTATTTTTATAATAAATAATTATTAATTAATAAAAATTAAATCATCTTATAAAATAAATTCATTTCACTATAACCACACTAACAAAATATAATTACATTTATAATTACTTCTTATTTAAAGAAATACTATCAAATTTTAAAAGACCATGTCAAAACAATAAAATATAATTACCCCTTATTTAAAAAAAATACTATCAAATTTTAAAAGACCATGTCAAAACACTTATGGAGCCACTCATAATCTTTATAACGAAAAATAATGAGAACGCTACATTTAAAACACAACATTAAAGATAAGGTGAAGGGTATGTCATCAGCCAATTTCAAGTAGTTCATACAGGATAAGTAACAACCGTTTATATGAAAGCACTCACAACAGTTTTGTTAGATTATAATTTTTTAAATGAGAGGTATATCATGGTTATTGTAATGAAAGAAAGATATTTCTATATAATTGTTACAATATATTGATACATAAGATACATAAGGTATTTGTGCTAATTGATACTTAATGTATTTGTGTTAGTTGTTTTGAAAGCATATTTTATAGTTTAAAATGTGTTAGTTATTTTGAGAAGCATAATTTATAGTTTAAAATGAAGGTGATGTGTAGTTATGTTTGAAATTATGTTAATTAATATTTTTGTTAAATAATAAAATATAAATGTATTATAATAAAAGATAATAATATATATATATGTTTTATTAATTTTAGTTATTTCATTATGTTTGATAGATTATTTTATATTATAATTTAATATGAAAAAAATATAAAAATAATTTTTTTATTTTTAAATTAAATTATAAATACAATACTTTAATATCAATATAAAATAATATAATTTTATAATAAAAATGATTTATAGGTCAAATAAATTTAATTCCTCACACCAAATTTGAATATTAGATTTAGATTAATAATTAAAAAAATTCATACTTATATACAATTTACCATTTTAAATGATGTAATGAGAATTAACCTTCTAAATAAGTTAATGAAATTTTTGGAATAGGGAAGGCCAAATGAATTGGCATTTAAACTGGTTTTAAATGTCCATGATAGAAATTATAAAATTTTCGTTATAGTCAAACATTGTGTCATAGTTGGTGAATTCTTAACTGAAAGAAACATATGTTTAAAAGAATTACACCGATTCAAAGAAGGTCGAGATAGCTGGAGTTTCTGTTTTTAATAGAATGTAGATTAAGAGTAAATACCATGTTTACTTGCAGATGGATGGTTAATTGAAGAAACAAAATATCTAAAATTTCAATGTTCCTACTCAAATATGGATATGGTTGAAAATAATTTTTTTAAATAATAAGAATTTTAATATATATGTAATATAATATAAAATGAAGTAGCTATGATAATATTGTTAAGTACTTTTGAAATGATTTTTTTTATAAATTTTATATCATAAAATTATTCAGACCCTGCATTTTATATTTCCTAATAATAAATTTAATCTATAGGGTTATGATTTTATAAAAAGTATATAAAACACCAGCCATGATATTACATGTTTAAGTGTCTTCCAAAAGCATATTCTTTTATATAAATTTTGTATCATAGAATTATTCAAATTACGTATTATTATCTATTAAGATATTTTAATCAGAAAGTTAAGTTAAAGTAAGTTGTCACAAACTTATTCCCCGAAATACCTGCTATATTTTATTGATCAAGAAATAAAAGTCGTTTTCATACATTTTGAGGGTTTATAAATTATTTCACATTTGCTCGCTGGTGAATGGACTCCCTTTACAATTACGTCGACTGGTGAATAGATAGAAAGGTATCCACCAGTGCTTAACATAGATTATCTAAGTTGTACATTCACAACAAGAAAGTATCTAATTCAATGACACTCCATTAGCGTTGCTTCTCACTTGAAAACTACCCTTCAGAAGTTTAAGGCTAAATGACAGTAAGAGAGTTAAAAATTCCGACAATCATGCCTTTCAACAAAAAAATAATCATATCCATTTTACCTTAGAAAATTCAATTTACATACCATCTACATAGAAAATTCCTCAACCGAAAATGACCATACACATCTTTCCCCAACATAAAATAAATATATCCATCTTACTGTAGAATACTCAAATACCAGTATGCACATGGCAATGGAGCACCAAGTGCTTCAATTTACAACATACACATGGGAATGGGGCACCAAGTTCGTTGACTTCGGCAAACAAGGGTTACGGCTTTGTCAATGAAGACACGTTGTATATCGTCAAGGTCAAGAATCCTTATCCTAGGCCGAAAGGAGTTTGCTGACTCTACTGACCTAACCTACTCTAAACATGGCGTCACATTCGAGTGAAACACACTGTTCCACAATTCTCACATATTCCGAACTGGGATTCTGTACCTTTAAATCCTCTTCATCGGAATTTGGAATTTCGAATGCCAAGAATACCAAGAGAGGAGGAAACCCTAAAACATATTCCTTCTCTCCGTTTCCTTCTGGTACCCCTTGGAGAGGATGGGCTTTCAATCCGACGGCATGATCTGATCGAGAGCGATAATCAATCCCATAACCAAAGCTTGGTCGTCGCCAGGACTCACCATCAGATTGAACACATCTCCTCCCAGTGTTACCTCTGGTCTCACGTGCTTTGGCTTCACCTGAAAGAAAAACACCAAATATTTTCAGAACTTGGCATGAACACACCCCAATGAATAACTCTGAGCATACATATAGATTGTAACATACATACCTCTGCAACGACCTCTTTAAAGCTATTCATAACGGTGAAGCAACGCTTGGCATAACATCCTTCAACATGGTAATCTGGCGTCTTCTTCATTTTGTTCTTAGCCGAAGAAGTACACATGTACACTTCTGCTAAGTTCTTTCTGGTTATTAGCAGAGATGGCGCCCTTCGAATGACGAACAACGGTTTCTGGCCATCCCGGAACTCTCCTAAGAATCCTCGCCATTCATTCTGTAGACTCATCCTCTGTTTCACATACAATAATACAATTCAGTGTGCTTTCAAACGTTGCAGAGATTTTGTTCTGCAAAAGAGAAAACAACGAAGATCAATTTGAAAGATATTATATATGTTTGCATACCTTCCGCCGCAACGTGAGGATCGCCACTCCTGCAGCGTCCATGAGAACGACTTGATCCTGGGGATCTGAAGGATAGTTGTCCACTCTAAACACAAGGTTGCCGCTGGAGTCGAAAACAGTACAGCCATTGCAGCTGAAAACAAGAGACTTTTTCCACACTGTGAGCGCTGTGGCAGACGCCTTGGAGACCTTATCGTCGATCCAATCATGCCCGGCGAACTCTGGTTCGTGTGGATGAATCTTGGGACTCATGCTTCCTGAGAATATGACGCAGAAGGAGCAAAAAGACAGATATCAAGTGTAGGAAGAAGAGTAAGGAATGAATAATGTGTATGAAACACGTAGTCAACTACTGCTGATTCCCCCTCTGCTTGATCCCTTATTATACTCGGATTGCCGTTGCATTTGAAATTCCCATCTCTCACGTTCACTAGAAATAAAATATATTACTAGCTCCTATGATATATTTAAAAGATGATAACCATAGCGATAAAGCCACCGAAGTCTGAACTTTATTGGTGGTAGTCTATTCAACTTTATATTTACGTTATAATAAGGTTGTGAATAGGAGTCACCACTCCATACAACCTAGGGTGGGGCAAGTTGCAGCTAGTGGTCCGTATGTGTACAAAACATTACTTGGCGGTCGCTGTTAAGGTGGAATTAATATGTTAACTGTGATGATAAGAACGAAGGTCGTTTCAGACACAGTTTATGAAAAGAAATGTGTCATCGACATCAACGAATGGGGTTCTTAATTTCAATTTCTTACTTTATCACTCTCCCATGATAGAGACTAGAAATGTGTGATCAACATCAACAAATAGTGCTCTGAATTTCAGTTTCTTGCATTATTGGTCTCCCATGATAGAGACCATATTGTCATTGTAATGCTTACTCATGTCTTCTCATCTTAACTTAGAAAATTTCATAATTCCTTGCATTATATCCATCCCACGATTGACAGGAGCTTGTCATGTACCGCTGACTCAGGTCTTCTCATCGTAAATTTAAATTTAACAGAGGACGGTTTTGGAGAAAAGCAACCAATAAAGGAATAATTGATGGTGCTCTTACTTGGACCACACAAACAGCAACAAAACCATCTTACCGATTATCTTATTCATTCTCACATTTAGTAAAGATTAATTTAAATTCTCATGCTCACCGTGTTATGTTATGGGAATACGCTTTAATTGCAGCCTCTCAAATATAAATAGCGAATATTTTATTATGTTTTATCTTATCATTGAAATTAATTCAATTTTTTTAAGGAGATAATATAAAATATTATTTACATATAAATATATTTGAAAAAAATTATTTAATATTTGATATATTATTTAAAATAAGTATAAATTTCTCTTCTTTTGAATGGACGGTGTGTCTATATGTTTTAATATTTCTGGATATTTCCATCCAGATTAAATTGTTTTTTTTAAGGATTGGTGTCAAAATGTATGTGTTAATAGTTATCTGAAAAATTATTAAATATTTTATATATTTATTATAATCTAATTTAAAATTAAAATAAATTTTAAAATAATAATGTATTTACATG
The DNA here is from genome assembly GCA_031772625.1 of Pinus tabuliformis. Lineage (NCBI taxonomy): Eukaryota > Viridiplantae > Streptophyta > Pinopsida > Pinales > Pinaceae > Pinus > Pinus tabuliformis. The sequence goes on along the minus strand of CM062815.1, from coordinate 289,782,914 downwards.
TTTATTTTAAGTTAATTTAAATTTCCCCAGATGCGGGTGTTAGATGAACATTTAATGCACCTCAGCCGCCAGACAAGCAGGTGGTTGATCCATATGCCAACCTGCGCCTTTCCCTGTGGGAATTTAAGGCAGGTTACTGCTCTTCGGCTGGTGCCATCAACCAGTTGTGAAAACTGAGAAATTCACTGCAAATTTAGAAATGGGGACCAAAGCCCCCTGCATTTACCCATTCGGCCTCTCAGTTGCTCTTGCCACCCCTCTGCCGCAGAGCCGAGCCTTCGCACTGCTACGGGAAGATGTTGCAGACTCCTCTGCTGCGTTGACCTGGGTAATGGTCACCACTTTTCTCAGTCCTTTCTCTGCAACCTACATTTTGAGGTCTCGACCCCTCTCTCCGAGCCCGATTTGAATTACCCTATTCCTCTCAACATCCCCTCCGCCATTCTTGCCCCGCCTCCTGCCCCTGATATTCGATGCTTGCTGCAGCTTTCTAATCGAAGAATCATGCACCAACACCATCGAATGTGGTGCAGGCAAGGTGCTTGTCACGCCCCTACACCTGCGGTGGTCTTCCAACCGCTTGTAGCAAGGTGCGGCACCACCGAACGCTTTCTTTTCACCAATACTAACATTCGTGGACTACGCCTACTTTCACATTAACATTACTTAGCTTGTGTTTCGCAACCAAGTTAACATGCAATTATTCTTTATACTTAATGAATCCCATACTCATTCATTATCCATAGCAATTATAACAAGAACATTGACAATTGCAACAAGTATAAAGGGGAGGGGCAACTCCCCGTAATGTGAGTCTACCCGACAATATATTAAGAATATCAGTTTACAACATACAAGTGTGTCTTGCCAAACCAAGTCTCACACTTAGCCAAATATTACAAAGAGAGGCAACCCTGCCTTTTACAATCATGTGCACCTCTTGCACGAAGGGCGGTGCTCACCCGAGCCACCTAGATACCCTTGCCAAGTCCTACACAATTCTGCACATCCACCGAACCCCGGGCACACCTTGCCCACACCTCTACCAGATTAAGACAACCTCCAAGTGCACCTCCAAGTAGTGCGCATGAGCTATGCGTAGCTCTACCCAAAACTGCGCAATATTTTTCCTCTCAAGCTATGCGTAGAAGTGATGAGTGAGTTCGAATTGATGAAGAATGAGCTCCAACGCTCATACACTTATACCCTTTCTTGCGTGGGTTTCATGTGGGTGGTAGCCCCTTGGCCGACCCCCAAAATAGTCACAACGCACCCCATAAGGCCTTCTTTCAAGTCAGCTTGCCCTCACCGCAAGCCCCCTTCCAAATCGTTGTATAAAGGTTCCAACACTTCATCGCATTTCTAAAGTGTTCACGGTTTCGTCGCAAGTGACTCGTACAAACATCACATTATTGTTCAGGGTGCGCACGTGTCTGCCCACGCGCCCATGTCCGCCCGCGCGCCCTCGTGCAGCTCGACCCGTCGTCGCCCGCACTTGCGCCCGTCGTGCATGAGACTTCGCTCGGCGCCCAACCACGCTTAAGCTCGAGGACCTTACATCCTCCTCCACCTGAAATCGTTTTCGTCCTCGACAACATACCATCCCAGTAGCCATCCACCAAGATCATCACCATCCATGATGTTGACTTCTCCACATAAGGCAAACATCCCTGCAACATATGTAGAGCCTCATCTCCATCATATCTCGACTTAGTGACCAACTGCCACCAAGCTCACCATACCAAGGTATGCACCTCAACGGTATGCTCTCCATCAGATATCATCTCGATCCATGATCATCGACCCCTCTGCCACAATCTCCACTGCAACATCTCGTGTCGACCACATCATGTGTCCCCATGTGAACCACTGTCATGATACTCCAGCACGATGCTAACATATCTCTGCACACTTCCGGACCCCATGTCTGAACTAGTTGGGTAGCTAATCCAACCATCACGCTCAATCCGTGAGAGTGAACATCCTCATGCCATCATCAGTTGTTCCTCAAACATCGGCCACATCCTTCACTCATCAAGAATCTACCTCCATAATCCATGCTCAGGTCCATGGAACTCCATCCATCTTATCTACAACATGTCATGATGCTTGATGCCAATCCATCCCTGCACCATCAGCCATACCTACTCAAACATGTTTTAAGGACTCACTGCCATGAGCAGCTAACAATGAGTCCCATCTTCTTCATCCATCTAAGAAGATGTAGAGGGAGTAGAGCCTGAAGGCTCTCCCTCACTAATCAATTCGATCCACCTATGAGGATCCCTGGTCTCCATCCTTTGTAGATAAGCAACCCGGTCTTCCTTCTGGATATCCGGCCACACATATACCTCCTCATTATCATCATCATCTTCCACCAACTCTAGCCTTCTTGTCAAATACAGGATGCTATGTCAAAGTGATCTAATGACCAATGACTGCTCCACAAGCTTTGTCTGAACAGTAGACAACCGCTTGTTCACCTTCTCCTTATCCTCCATTTGCATCACTCCTAATTTACAATCAGGCCTTGTCACACCAATGGTTGGAACACCAATGGGTACATCTTCCATTCCACCATAAATGTAGAGCTTCTTCAAATGTGGAACAATCATAGCATCAAATTGTTTCACAAACTCCATCCCCAATACAGCATCATAGTCATCAAACCGCACTATAGTGAAGTCCACCTTCCCGGTCCATTCACCAAGTCTAGTGTCCACCCTTTCAGCTATACCAAGAATCTCAATAGGAGGAGAATTCACTATCCTCATTTGTGCCTTTGCTGGTATAAATTTCAGCCCAATTCTTATTGCAGTATCTTCGCCCATGAAGTTGTGAGAAGCCCCACTATCCACCATAGTGAGCACATCAGCACCTCCAACCTTCATTCGAACATACTCCAACTTGTTCCTTTCAGGATCCCTCCTAGAGGCCACCTCCGTAGTAGCAGAAGCACAAAGTATCTGCATCATCCCCACAGAAGCATCTTCATTCTTTCCATCAGACTGTGTAATAGCGGCCACCTTTGGTTTAGAGGGACAATTCTTCACCATGTGTGGTCCTGCACATATCCAACATTTCAAAGGTTTCTTCGTCTTCGAACCATCATCCGATTTCGAAGCATCATCCTTCTTCTTTTCTTTTGGCTTGTAAGACTTCTTTTTCTCATTAGAAGTCTCATCATAATGATCCACCAACCTATCAACCGCAGCAAAAGCCTCCTCAAGTGTCCTAATCTTCTACCTCTTCATCTCATTGCGTGCCCAAGGCTTCAACCCAATAATGAAGTTGAACACCTTGTCCCTCTCTGCCATGTCGGGAAGTTCCAGAGCTGCACTTGCAAACTCTCGCTGATATGCTTGTAGGCTCCTGGTTTGCTTTATGTACTTAATCTTTGTCCTTGCTTCCCATGTTTCATCCTGAGGACTGAAATGGATCTGCAAAGCCTTCTTCATGTCATCCCACCTAGTGATGTCATCAGCACTGCCATTGAAAATATGGTCCACCCTCCTTTGCCACCACATCTTAGCATCCTTTGTTAGGAACTGAGCAGCCACCTTGACTTGTGTCTCAACATCAGATAGACTCAATCGTTCCAAGTACTGCTCCATGTCCCATAAAAAGTTTCCAAGAGTTTTTGCATTCCTTGTGCCATCATAAGATTCTGGTTCCTTGACCTTCACATGAGGCACTCCTCCACCTGAGTTATGCCTCGCGGCTTTCTTCAATACCGCGATCTCATCCTTGGATTCATCAAGAGATTTGTTTTCTTTGTCAAGAGATTCTTTCAAGTTCACGATCTCTGCAAGACCTTGATCCCTTGCTTCTTCAACCTCCTTGACCTTTATTTCAAGTTGTGTGCACATAAGATCAGTGTACTCATGCTGTGTCCGGAGCTCATCAAATTCTTCCCTTAGCTTCGAGTTGGCCTCTTGCTCCTTAGTGAGCAAATCCACCTTCGTATCCCAGGAAGACTCCATGGCTTCCATTCTCAACAACATCTTCTCCATAAGTGATAAAGTCTCGGTTTCATGGCCAGACCCAACATGAGACCCAGCTGCCATCTCTAACAGCTTCTTCTTCCTTTGCGATCTAGTCTCCACCATCCAACAACTTCACCCTTCAATACCCGGATCAGCTACTCTGATACCACCTGTCATGCCCCTACACCTGCGGTGGTCTTCCAACCACTTGTAGCAAGGTACGGCACCACCGAACGCTTTCTTTTCACCAATGCTAACATTCGTGGACTACGCCTACTTTCACATTAACATTACTAAGCTTGTGTTTTGCAACGACGTAAACATGCAATTATCCTTTATACTTAATGAATCCCATACTCATTCATTATCCATAGCAATTATAACAAGAACATCAACAATTGCAACAAGTATAAAGGGGAGGGGCAACTCCCCGTAATGTGAGTCTTCCCGACAATATATTAAGAATATCAGTTTACAACATACAAGTGTGTCTTGCCAAACCAAGTCTCACACTTAGCCAAATATTTTAAAGAGAGGCAACCCTGCCTTTTACAATCATGTGCACCTCTTGCACGAAGGGCGGTGCTCACTCAAGCCACCTAGATACCCTTGCCATGTCCTACACAATTCTGCACATCCACCGAACCCTCGGCACATCTTGCCCACACCTCAACCGGCTTAAGACAACCTCTAAGTGCACCGCCAAGTAGTGCGCATGAGCTATGCGCAGCTCTACCCAAAACTGCGCAATAGTTTTCCTCTCAAGCTATGCGTAGAAGTGATGAGTGAGTTCGAATTGATGAAGAATGAGCTCCAACGCTCATACACTTATACCCTTTCTTGCGTGGGTTTCATGTGGGTGGTACCCCTTGGCCAACCCCAAAAATAGTCACAATGCACCCCATAAGGCCTTCTTTCAAGTCGGATTGCCCTCACCGCAAGCCCCTTTCCAAATCATTGTATAAAGGTTCCAACACTTCATCGCATTTCTAAAGTTTTCACGGTTTCGTCGCAAGTGACTCGTACAAACGTCCCATTGTCATTCAGGGTACGCCCGCGCACCTGCCCACGCGCATGTGTCCATCCGCGCGCCCATGTCACCCCGTGTGCCCTCGTGCAGCTCGACCCGCCGTTGCCCGCACTTGCGCCCGTCGTGCACGAGACTTCGCCCAGCACCCAACCACGCTTAAGCTCGAGGACCTTACAGTGGTAGTCGTGGTGGCGCCACTCGCCCCTCGACTGTGCCCCCTTCAGTCTCCACTTCCCCGTCCGCCTACCCTCCTCTTCCCGCTTCCTTGGCCATTATCCGGACACCCACAGCGACCGAGGTAGTATGGGCACCCGCGAAGTTCGGCGTTCAGGTGGGTCGCCCAGCACACCACTTCCACTACTTCTTCCTAGCAAGCTCAATTCAGGTTTCACTGCACTATGAATAGGCGGTCATCATTGCCACCGTCGCGGTGGACTTCGGAGAGGAAATTGGCTCGTGTATAGAACCAGATCTTAGCCCAGAAATGAACCAAGCTCCTCCATCACTCGTCAACTTCTATGTGGAGCCTCGCTCCAGCCACCCATCGAGAGATATGGAACACTTGTCCAATAGCTGACAGCAGAACTTGAGAAGCGACACCACCAGGAAAGACAAAGGAATACAAGTGGAGGACTGTAAGCCACAGGACACTGCAGGTGGCGGGCAAGCAACGAAAACTGGTTTAGAAGAATATGGCTGGTGTCCAATCAAGGAAGAGAAGCCACCAACCTAAGCCACCTAGCCGCTGCATTCTGAGTTCCAGTTTTGTTTATTCTGAGTCAATTTTACCATGGTCAATTTTGAGTCTAGTGTCCAGCTCGGGTCTCAAGTTCTAGCTCTCTTGGGTTTTTTCACTATGGTTAATTCTGAACTATATTGTGGGTTTTACTGTGGCTGTCTTTCTAAATTTTACAGTCTTTATACAGTGTTAATTTTGGTTAAAAATTTTGATTTCTGGAACTGTAGCCCCTGCATGGGCAAAATGAACTTTTTTCTTATCTCGTTCTCGGACTGGTTTCCCCAAATGGGGCAGTCGCGATGTCAAGACTTGTTGTTTCAAATGGTCATATAGCTGACCTAGTACGACAGAGGTCGGTGCCTCTTTGTACATTATGTTTTTATTAATAGATCAGTTTTACTTAGAAAAAAAAAAAAATTATAGTAATTTTAAATTCATAATATATTTACATAGTTTTGTATTTTTATTGAAATTAGATTAAATTATTATTATAGTTTTACAATATAAAAAATATATTTTAATATATAAGTGAGAGAGATATTGATCATCCATCAAAGAAAAAATTGGTTTTGGAGCGTGAGTTTGAGGTTTTATTTTCATCCCACAACCATGGTGGAATTTCCAAAGGGAATATGCTTGAATCTCTATTTACATCCCTTGACCTACATAAATTCTCGTAAGAGCATATGGACAGTATAAAGAAGCTTGTGCTCTTATGATCTAAGAGGGATTTGAGTTTAAGAAGTCGTGCACCTTTGATTAATGAGGGCAATTGAAATACTAAGTGCTTTGTGCATTTTTCCATGTGTAGGAAAGATACAATTATTATTTGGGAGTTCACAGATGCAAGAGGGCACAAAAAATATGATTTCAAGCACCTTTTAATCTAAGTGTTTAACATTTCAAAGAAATATTTATAGAATTTGGGCATATAAATGTGAGAAAGGTCCTTCATTTAGTTAGCCTATTCCCGACCCTTATTGATGAGGAGATGAATGAAGATATCTTTAAGCTAGTCAGAGAGAAGGAATTATTAGAATTCATGAGTTATTTTAAACAATATAAGATCCCTAATCTAGATGGTAGGATGATATATTTCTTTGCAGACATTTTCGAGACTCCTAGTGATGACCTCTTGCTAGTAGTTGAGGAGACATGTTTAATTCATAATTTGTTGAGAGCATCAACTCTACTTTCATCACTTTGACTCCGAAATTCAATTATCATAATACCTTTAATTGTCTCAACCCTATTTCCCTTTCTAATTTCTTGTATAAAAATATTCAAAACTTGACATCCATAAGGATCAAATCAATGTCATCAAATATCATTTTAGACAAAAATTGTGAACTATTAATGAAACAATAGGTACATCCTAGGATGTCTAAACTTAATAAAAACAAATAAGTATTCAATAGTTGTTCTCAAACTAGACTTATCTATATCCTATGACCATGCTTCTTTGCTATTCTCCATCTAATCATGTTACAAATTGGGTTTTATTACTAGGAGGTAAAATAATAATTGGATGTGGCACATCAAACGATTTTTTGTTTCTCATAAATGGTTTGTGTTCATATCTTTCCTATCTTTAAGGAGGTTGCAACAAGGGTGCCCAATTTTCCCCTTCAATTTCTCTTAATAGTATAAAGCCTTCATCATGCTCTTATCGAAGCCATATGGAAAAATATCTAAAATCCTTAAAAATTGTTCTTGTTAAACTAACATATGTGTTCTTATTAGACAATGTATTGTTATTTTATTTTTTCTCAAAATTTGAATTTTAAAAACTAAATGAAACCCTATATCCATTTTGTGCTACAACATGATCATGTTCAATGTGCTTAAAGAAAACCTTGATTTCTCGACCATTGATGAGGACCTATAAAAATACATGGTTGATATTTTCTCTATCAATGCCTTTGATTTAGGAAAAGCCATCAAATACCTAAGCTATATTCTGAAAACAAATATAGTGCCTAAGCTAAGTTATAGAATGGAACTAGCTTCTTTTGGAAATTAAAAAAATAATCAAGTTTTGGTATAATAGATGGATTAGTCTAGGTGGAATATTGGCTTGGATAAAAAAATTCTTGGAGTTATTTTAATTTATTGGCACCTAATGGAACATGCTCCATCTGGAATCTTAAATAAAATTTAGAAAACATGCTTCAATTATCTCTACAATGGAAAAGGGGAGTATCTAAGATCTCATTTTATCAATTGGAAAACAACAACTAGATGGATGGTGCATAAAAAATACACTTATATTCATAAAATCTTTGGCTAAAAAATCATTGTGAAACTTCCTAACAAGAAAAATCTTGTGGAGAAAAGTGTTGGTGGAAAATTACATAGTGCTATATTTATTTTCAGATTGGATTAGATGGATGCAAGTCTATGCATAATCCATCCAACAATGGAAAAATTTGACTTTGATGTTTCTTGTAGTAGGGTATTTTTTGGTTTGTTTGGACAAGAATTGGTTTGCATGTAATCATGCGTTTCCAGGTAAATATCTTCTTTCCTAAATAAATTTATCCTTCCTTTATGAGCTACAAGTATAATCACAGTCATCAAGATTAGTGATCTTAATCTCACTACTTTGTGTTCCGAGGAACAGTTAGAGGGAGAGGTGATGGGATTTTAGCGTGAAGGTAAGGCCTTCTCAAAGACAATTAGATGCACCTGTGATGTATTTTTAGGGTGAAGGTAACATTTTGGTTAGAGTTCATAAGGGAAATTTAAAAGTCTCATGTTTCTTAAGAAATGCATACCATTAGATGGAATGTTTTTTTGGAAAAATTTTCTACCATTACAACACTAAGATGGGATATTTATCCTTGCTATATCTCGGTCTTATGGAGGATAGTCGGTGGTTGAGTAAGTTGTGGAATTTGAAGGCATCACCTAAGGCCTTACTCTTATTCTATTTCATCTGAAATAACCATGTCTTCGCTTAGGATGAAGTCCAAGTCAAGAGAAAAATGGTTTCCTAGATTTGCATGATATGTCATTTAGCCTTAAAAATAAACAACTTTCACTTTTTTTGTTTACAAGGAAGGTCTCATTTGAGTTAGAAGGTCATCTAGTAAAGGGTCATTTGTAAATTGAACATAGCATAAAGGAGTTATTTTAACAAAATTGCAACAAGGAGGACTAAAGGAACTTTGAACTCTCCCCTTGCTAGTCTCAATGAGAATGTGGAAAGGTATTTAAATATCATGTTTCACCTTTTTTAAGACTTGAAAAAAAAAAGAATAATTAAAATTCCTACCTCTTTATTCTCAAAACAGAGCTTTTTATGGAATATTAAAACACCACTCATATAAAAACTAGTAACTTGAGACTTCTTTGAACAGTACTACACGAAGGGAACTTTTAACTCATTTTTTTAAGATGACAAAAATATTTTGTCTTAAAAAGTCACTTTTTATTTTAGTTATTTTTACACAAAACTATAATATAATTAAACTGCCTTAATTATAAAATTTAAGACAAAGATAGTTTGAGACAAAAATATTTTAAGACAAAACTTTATATTTAAGACAAAAAAAAATTAACAAAAAATTTAAATTGAAGACAAAAACAGTTTGAGAAAAAAATATTTTAAGACAAAACTTTATATTTAAGACAAAAATAGTTTAAGACAAAACTATTTTAAGACAAAACTTTATATTTAAGACAAAAACAATTTGAGACAAAAATATTTTAAGACAAAAACAGATTAAGACAAAATTATTTTAAGGCAAAAAATTATATTTAAGACAAAACAATTTGAGACAAAAATATTTTACAACAAAACTTTATATTTAAGCCAATGGCCACTTAAGAAGAAATCTATTTAACACAATTACAAGTTAAGAAAAAACCAAATCAGTTTAAGACAATATTATCTAACAACCACAAAATTGACTATGACAATGCACCCTAAGTCTGCTACCTTGTCGAATACTATTGTCTCACACATATACAGAGGCTTATATTTCACTTACCATTCACATTATCTTTTATAAAGATAACAATTTGTTGGTCTCCTCATTTTGTGAGGATAGCCGACATTGAAGAATATGAAAACTTTTCTTGGCAATATTTCTCGAACATCAATTCCTCTTCTCTCCCTTCGATCGTTACTGCTATGATTAGAGACAACTTGTCGGTCACTACATTCATCACTACTACACGGAGGGGGCTTTTAAGATAATTTTGTAAGAAAAAATAAACATTTTGTCTTTAAATATTCAATATGAGGAACTAGTGAAAAAGGTAAAGGTAAAGGATTAGGTGTTCGTCTTTATGTTATTTATGGGTTCTTTAGGAATTGGAGCAATGGAGGCTAACAGAAACTGATGGAATTTAGGGAAATTGACACTAAAAACATAGTTTTTCTTCATGAGTGGAGCAATGGAGGAATTTTTGCTGAACATGGATAGGGAGCAACATAGTTGCAGTACTTTTCAGGGTCTCTATCAATTGTGTTCTAATATGTGTATTTTTTACTATTTTACTTATTTTGAATGATACTTCTATCTATTTATTGTTTTTATCAGTACATTGTTGTGATGGAACTCCTAACTATCATCAGAAACATGGATTAGATTAACGTGAAGGATTATTGAAAAATGTAGCAAGAAATTCTGAATTTGTTTTTTCCTCCATTAATTGATAACATTTGAATTTCCACATCAGCAGACAACTTGGATGCAATTAACTTGTGTGACATGGCTTGTCTCACCCAGTTTACTCAGTAAATTCGATTTGGATGAGTTAGAGTTCAATTAAGCATGTGTGATTTCTAATTTGTAGCAATTAAAGCTAGTTATCTCAACTTGTTTCCAATTAAACTAGTTCTAATCATTCAAGGAACTAATGGAAGGTGAGTTGTGCAGTGGGACTTCACTCAAACTGAGTGATCATCCAATTAACTAATCAATCAACCCAAAATATCTAGTGCATGTGAAGAATTCAAGTTCCCCAAATATGGTAGAGATTCCAAGGCAGTGTAACATCATTTGTAGACTAGTCTTGAGTGTACAAGTGTTGCATGAATTCACATGATCAACCTTTGGAAATACGTAATCCATTTTGAAAAGATTCCTAAATAATAGGGGCCTAATTTCTCAAGGAATTGTTTAAGGAAATATGGGCTCAAGCAAAGGAAAAAATAGACTAAATCTAAGTCAGAGCTTCTAAGTGACCAGAGAGATAGGTTATTCCCTTACAGGTTGTGCTCAATTGAGAAAAGCAATTGTAATATATTTCTATTCATTAGATGAATGCAAGAAAGCATTGGGGTTTTTAGCAGATTGTTTTCCCCGGGAGAAATATTATGTGCATGTGTGTTATTTCTTATTGCATGTTTGAATTTTTTATTCGAAATTGTGAGTTAAATTTCACAGAGCATTAGAGTAGGTTTTTGTCTTGTGATTTTGATAAAAAATTAATGAGAAGTTGCAAATATACACCATAATTTCTACATGGTATCATATCAAGATTCACATTAGAGAAAGAATTTCCAAGTTGTTTCTTAGGAGGTTCAAATTTGTAGTTCAATGTAGCAATATCTCTTTATAGCTTAGAATATGACCTTCAACAGGCTGAGGCTAGAGCATGCCTTGGAAGGAAACTCTAATTCATCGCACGGAGGAGGTATTTGATGACAATGGATTGTTACAATACATCAAGAGAGATGTTACAAAACCAATGGAATTTGATGCCCAAAACCTTGCTTAGTGGAAGAAAGATGTAGCCAAGGTGAGGAGAATAATATTGGGGGGAGTACGAGACCTATTGGAGGGAGTACATGACCACATTATCACCAATCTCCATTGGAAATAAAATGCTTATGAAATGTGGTAGGAACTTACATATCTATTCCAGAATAATAGTGACCATAGGAAGTTGGTGCTTAAGGATAAACTTTGAAATATCAAGATGTAGTCCAGAATGACAATATCCCGCAGTATCTTAGTAGGTTCACACAAGTTTGTAATGAGCATGTAGGAGTTGGTGTTGTTGTTTCAGATGATGAACTCATAAGTGTAGCCCTTCTAAGCCTTCCCAAGAGTTGGCATAGCTATCAAGATTCAGTGAACGGGTGGGAGAAACTACCGAATTGGGAATACTTATGGTATGATTTGGTCTATGGAGAAATAAGGTAGAATACCAGAGATAGGACCTCATCCAAGGGTGAGGATGAAGAAAAATTTGCATTGGATGGAAAGGGAAAGAAGGGAAAAGGGAAGAAATGTCAAACCGAACCAGAATCTAGCCAAGGGAGAGAGAAGAAAGATCTATCAAAAATTAAATGCTTCCATTCTCTTGAATACAGGCATTATGCCATGAAGTGTCCACATAAAGCGGAAATAAAGAAGACCTTAGGAGGAGAAGTAGGTAAAGATTTGGCTTCATAGTTTGAGCTTGACTTTACCCTTATCACATGCATGTTGAGCACACTAATGAGGAGTGGGTGGTACTTGGACTCAGGTTCATCGTTCCACATGACAAGGTTTAGATATTTTTTTAGTGACCTGGATGAGAAATATCTCTAGATTCACATCAAAATAGGGGATGAAAAAAGGTACAACATGGTTGATATTGGCATAATCACCTTTCAAAGGGAGTCAAACTCCCCTCTCAGGTTCAAGCATGACATGTTTTTTTGAGGCTTGAATAAAAGTTTCATATTCTTTTCATTTTGGGAATATCGTGGTTATGATGTGATCTTTAGCAAAATGAAAGCATTCCAGAGACACATAGTCATAGGACAGGTGAAACAGATTGGGGTTCGTGCAAAGAACCTGTATAAGCAAGATGTCGAAGACTATGATGCATTAAGCACTAAGACAGAAAAGGTGCAGGCCCACCACGTCGATGAACTTTGGCACAAAATACTTGGCCATTTGAATCATCGAACCTTAAAGATTATACAAAAAATAAACATTGGCTTCCCTAAAGGAGAACTTGAGAAGTAGGATATATGAAAACAATATATGTTTGGGAAGTACACAAAATACACGTTCCATGATCGGGACAACAAAGCACATGAAGTCATAGAAAGGATCCACTTTGATGTCTGTGGACCTTTATCAATGGCCTCCATTCCCACACATAAATATTTTGTTATTTTTATTGATGAATTCTCATGGAAGTAGTGGATCTTGTTCATGTGGAAGAAACATGAGACATTCTCGAAGTTCATAGAATTCAAGGCACTGGTTGAGAAAGAAATCAACAAGAAGGTGAAAGCTCTCAAGATTGAAAATGGATGTGAGTACGCGTCGAATGAATTTAAACATTTATGTGCAAAACAATGTATTCGATGAGAGTTAACAACACCCCACAACCCACAACAGAATGGGGTAGCTGAGAGAAAGAACCGTATAATTGTGTGAGTAGTTTAGGTTATGTTGCATGACCAAGGCCTACCTATGAATTTTTGGGATGAGGAATGCAACACAACAATCTATTTGCAGAACTAGATTCCTCATTGGATTCTTGGCATGATTAACTACAAGAGGCTTTATAAGCGAGAAATTCATATGTGTCACACTCCAAAATTTTTGAAGCCTCTACTTACTGCCATGTCTCCAAGAAATCAAGGAATAAGCTTGAGTCGTCCTCATAATTGGGGGTATTTTTGGGTTACACAGAAACTCCCCACAACTACCATGTGTACTTTCCAACCCTCAGAATTATAGTTGTGCAAAGGGATGTAAAGTTTGATGAAGAGAAATCGATGTGGTGCTTTCTCGAGAGGGAGATTTAGATCCCACAGGACGACAAGATTTTAGCTCCAATGGAGGAGCCTCAACCATGCATGATTTTGAGGGATATACAAGTTTTTTTAGCATAATATATGGTTAAGATTCCACATATTTTTAAAATATATTATGACCCACATAATATTGTAACCATTTAAATCATATATAAAACTTATCTTATGACATTGTTCATGTGAAATATTGATAAACTAAATATACCAACAAATCACAAGAGGTGCACCCTACCATGTAATACTTCTAGAAGGTCCATGTGGTAGCCGCATGGTAGAGTTTGGTTGTTCCACATGGAAGCCCCTCATTGGTTCATATGGTAGTTTGGATTTGGTCCATATGGTGTTGCATAACATATTCTAGTTGGTCCATGTGATTTCATCTACGTGTGCGACATGTTCCAATTAGTGTGCCACATGTCATCCTCAGGTGTTACACCGATGTTTTTATTTAACTTATGAAGGCCATAACTTTCACATACACTTTCTATTTGAACTCATTCATATTGTGTTGGAAATATCTTGATGAGCTCTTCAATGTGGACGCTTTTTTTTAAATAATTTCACACAATCAATTTATATTGGTTATGGGAATCCTCTTGGATCAATCCCAATCAAAAGTATTTCCCTCAACGACCGAGCAGTGTAGAACATCAAGAAAATCTCTAGGAACAAATTGTGTGGTTTCTTGAACAAGAATCCTTACAAAAAATTGGAAAATTTCCCTATATAGACTGCTCAATGTACATACTTCAACTTTCCTAGTGCTAACCATCTCCTTAGAATATATTTTTAGGATTTTCATGAGAAGATCCTTTCCTCTGTTATGTTTGTGAGGAAGGTGTTGTCCTCAAATAACTTACAAAATCAAAAGACTTAGGAGCAAAAGAATATTCTTTAATAAATTGGGAGTTAGATGAATAGGGATCTTATTAGCACTCTAGGGAATCAAACCTTAAAAATAAAATAATTCTAATCATACACCTGGTATGTACAATGCTTGAAGGCTGAGCCTTGTTATTACTTTTCTACTTTTGGTTAATTCTTCAATACCATTAATAAACCATGAACCACTAAAAACTATGATGTTATTTCTTACATGTAATAACAATGTGAACTCCCTTATTTTATTCAAAATTGTTAGTTGATAATTATTAACAATTTTCAACAACTGAATGAACTAAGATCTAGCTAATTGGAAACATTTGTAGTTTGAAGTGTCTTAATAAATTGTTTTATGTCGATAGATGCAAATAAAGTTGGTTCATAAATAACAAACAATATTATTTTAAAAATATTTCCATATTTCTATGAAAAACATACCTCATTTAATGCGACAAGGATATTTGGTCCTACAAAATTATGCATTTTCATTACAATTAAATACATCTTGAAAAAGGTAGTGGAAATATAATTAATGCGGGATGCAGGTTTGGGATAGTGTCAACTAGGACACCCCCCAAATGCATCCATGAGGAATGATTATGTATGAAATGACTAAGTGTGGGGAAATATGTGAGAGAATCATGTGGGATCTAAGATGCATGGAAGTAAGTGAGGAAAAAAGTCTCATTCAACTTACATGGAAATAAATGTGGTTAGGTATAGAGAATGTGTGTGAATTCTAGGTTTCCGAATTATGGGTATGAAAATAAAGAATGTGGGATGTGGGTGTAAGAAGAATATGGGAAGAAGAGATTATTCAAAGTGCATACATGAAAATTACTAAGTATTGGATATTTTCAAGTTGTCAATAATGTTGGAAGCGAAAGGGTAAAAATGTCTTCCACAACCCACACATGTGAAAAATTAATCATGTGTCTTGAAATAAAGAACATTTGTTATAATATGGGGTCAAGATAGATATGATACTATTGATAAATGAATGTTCATCAAAAACTCTGAGAAATCATGACTCAAGGGAATTTAAGCTGTCAAAATCCCCTAGGAATTGCACACGTCATAAACCATGCCAACCCTTAACATGGTTGGATTGTTTTTCATGTCTATTCCGTCTTACAATGATTTTGAACTATGGCCTCATCACATAATGAAACCCTCAAAAAGTAATTTTTGTAATGGGATTTGACATTTTTAAACAAGAACATGGGGGTGGAATTTGATCCAATTATGTGTGCAAAGGCCATCAAACCATTTTTTAACATAATTCTATGGGAGAAACCACATGTTTGATCACAACCTCAAGGTTCCAAAATGGCCTTAAATTTAGGCCTCGCGTGAATTGAACCTTTCCCAAGGGTGAAAAGATCCTTTTATTGTATCATTGGATCCAACCCTCTTGGGTGATAAGGAAGGAATTTTAAGGAAAATAGTTTGAATTTAAAAGGAAATTCAAATTTAATGTAGAAAAAAAAGACAATTTAATTTTTATTTTAGAATGTGAATATAATTCATTTGTAAATCGATATTAAGAGTAGTTATTACTAGCTTCTATGCATGAATGTAGGTTGAACATTGATCATCATTCAAGAAACACACATTGCCTTAAATGACTTGTTTCTGGTTCGTGAGGGCATAGAGCTCCATGTTTGCTAGATATTTCTAGGTCCTCGGTTGTTAATATCTTTCCTTATGTCTAGAGAATTATGAACTCTTGGATAATAAAAACTAGTATTTTTTTAATTCAAATGTTTAATTTGATTTAGTTTTTATGTGTCCTTTTAATATTACAAATATTTTTTTTTTAAACTTTACCAAAGAATAATAATAAATTCTTACTGATTAGTTACGATTTATTATATATATTTTAATTTTTTTTCTTAATTACTAATATTGTAAGATAACAAAAATATTAGATATTACTATTTGATATGATTTCCTCTAGATGTGTTTAGAGATAGGAAATTTTTTTTCAGATAAGCTTCACATAGCCAAAGAGTTGTGTGGTGAGATGTGACATGACCACCATCGACGATGGTAGATAATAGAGTGAAAAGTATATATTCATGTTTTTGTGTGGAGGTTACACATTTATTTAATGGTAAGGCTTGATTTCAGTCACATACAAGGTCGTACTAGGGGTCTCAAAATAATATGGCAATGTTTATTCCTTAGTGACCATCAATCTCTCACCCATGGGGAATGAATTGAGTTAGTTAAGTTCCTTCCATGAAACTACCACCCAATATTAAAAAATGATATTTAAAAGGTATTTATGAAAATTTCATCCTTAGTAAGAACCAAATTTGAAGTAGCATTTAAAGGGCATGTAAAGGCACGACACCGCTAGTATCATTCACTTGAATAGTTGTAGAGGTTATGTCTAGCTCTTGGTGAAGGTGCTTGAAGATTTGTCCTATATTGGTATTAAATACTTGATGGATTTGAGATAACTTGGTATCGAACTTGGTATTGACATTAACTCACTTTATATATCATATAGAGAAAAAATCCCTTCTGCATATCGATTTTATTATACCGTGGGAAATTAAGTGAATTGCACTATTCATAGAGTTATCCACATGTTTGGTAAAAATGAAATATAATTAATTTTATAATTGGAAATGGGAATATATTATTGAATCCAAAGAATAATAATTTTAATTAAATAGCCCATGGGGCTTTGGATTGATGGTGAATGGGTTCCTTGTTAAGGCACTCTTTGCGATAGGTCACCGGTTCAAATCCCCTGTGGGTACCTAGGTTAGTCTTAATTAGAAAAAAAAAAAAAAAAATTAATTAAATATAGAATTGTAGTTTCATGTGTGGCCACTCCATGCAGAAAGTAAAATGGATGTACAAAACATCTAACAGTAAAAATATGAGAATAGATTGGGATGTGTTGGATAACTTACCGTTACCATTTTAAATAAATAAAATGATTACATAGTGTATGGATTGGAACATAGTTGACTGAAAAACATGGAAATATTAATTAAAATATTTAACATTTTAAATTGGCTAGACAAATGACATGAGCATCAAAGGATATTAAAGTATGGAATATTGGATATGGAAGCTCAAATTTTAGCAACATAATGTTAGATGGATTTCATAATGCTCAATTTTGTTTTGTGACATGGTCTTAATTTTTGTCTCAGGAATGTGGTAGTTCCATGTAGATGGCAACCTCAAATTCTCGAGATGAACCACACACTAAACGTGTTAGTATTTTTTTTTTTACTTTTCTTATAAAGGGTCCATGGCGAACATAAATACCTATTTGAGAGTGGGTAAGATGGTTATCCAACAAGAAATATTTGTTTTTGAGAAGAGAGAATTGGAGATAGTAGTTGGATAATTCTTAAAATTTACGAATCATTACGGGGATCTTCTAAGACCACAAGAAAAATATATGTAAGATTGTAGTTGGATAAATCTTAGAATTTACGAATCATTAGGGGATCTTATGAGACCACAAGAAAAATATATGTAATTATAAAATTTTCAATATTAGACAAATGAATTCTACCTTGAGATTCTCTTTTGTGTTTTGTCTTTTTCTATTTTTTCTTTTAGAAACTGTGAAATGAAACATGGATGGGAGAATTACAAAATTGTAATAGAATTTATACTACACCTTTCCATATTTTCTAAAACCATTCTAAAGACGTTAGCTATAATTAAGACCTAAAAGATTTTTTTGGGTTATTTTAATAAATATTTTCCCATTTAAAAAGGGTACAACACCTTTATCTATGGACAATATCATACCTAGTGACCCTTTCTTCATTAATTGTGCATATATATAGACTTTTTCTAGCATTAAGGGAATGTGTACATTCCATAAAATGTTTTCCGCAAGTGACAATTTTGATATGATGGGGTGGGAAACATTTAGGGTTATTTTTGTGTGTTTGGGAGATAATATATGTTTTCGTAGGTTGTGCTTTAATCTTTTACGAAGTATGCTGAACCTTTTTATTTTAGTATAACTTTGAATCAAGAGTAAGTCAAACAGTTTTAGTCTATGGTTTTAGTTTTGAGGCCATGTTATCTTTCCTATATTAATTCATTTAATGAAATCTATAAATACGCTTTTGATCCTCCATTGTAATATTTCTAGATGTGAGTGAGGAAGTCTCACTTAGTCAAATTAGGTATGTTTGGCCAAAGGAATAAAAAATCTATTGCCTAGTCTTTCTGTTACACAACATTTTGTCACTGTCACTGTACTCCCCATTCCACGATCCTAAAGGACCTCTACATTGACCCTCATGTGTTTTCCCATCATGAAGAAACTACCATTATGTCCCTCTTCATGAGTAGAACATTTCCCTTTTGCATCATTTCCCAAGAATCTTCCTTTTACCCCAGTTTACAAGACCAACGCTAATGACCAGTTCATCCCCCTTGCCAATCTGCGGAGTTTAACACTGAGCCTAGCACCGATTAGTACTACTGAGCCTTGTCTTAGTCACGCCGATCCTCTTTTTGTAAGTTTTTTAGATATGGAGTTGAAGCTTCCAGGTCTAGAAGCTTCGTGATAGAATTCTGATAAATGGTTGGGTTTGATGGAGTTGAGGAAGTGAGATTGGGTTCCTTTACCCTACTAGGGTGGAACAAACCCAAGAGATAAGGCCTCTCCCATGATAAGAGGAACCATATCCCCTCCATAAAAGCTAGATAAGCCCCTCCTTTCCCAAGTTGAACTAGTTTTTTGGATGTATTTTCCAGTCTTAGTATTTTTCGAGCTTGAATAATTAGCAAGACATCTATAGCTTGTAGCTCTCTAGTTTATGTTTGAGGGAGAATAGTATGTTTGGTTTGGTTTGAGACGAAAGGGAAGAAGCCTTAAACCTTCTATTGTTGGGGCTATCCATGAGATGATAGCAACGTCAAGGCATTGGTTTTAATCTCTTTTTAAACTTATATGAATACAACTATTGATTGATTTCCTACATTAAAGTGTTATCTTACATTTGATGGCATAATGTTCCTTGACCTATTAAGTAGGCTAAATGCAATGTATGCTATCACGTTTGTTGTTGTTGTTTTTTTTCTTGTTTCAGGTATTCGAGGGAAGGAAACGAAAAATAACTGGAGTAAGAAAGCAGGATCATCATCAAGAGGAATAGCTTTCTAAGAGGTAGGCCCTCTTATTTGATTCTAGCTTAAGGAAATTTTCCGTAGATTGTTTGTTTGTGGCTAGATCCGCTATCTCGAGCTAGAGGAATTGTCTGTGTCTGCATCGAGAATTTACCTACACCACAAATTGTTGACTCCATTGGGGACCCAATCCTTCCGTTTGATTGATTTTCATCTCATGGTTTTGTGTGAACTTTTCTAGTATCACCCATTTCCCTTTAGTTTTCTCTGCTTTACCTAGTTTACTACTTTGATTCCGAAATTTACAGTGGCAAGTCTGGTTTTAGCCTTTGAAAATTTTTATTTTTTTCCTTGATCGTCAGTTAGCACATTTATTTTCCTAATAGCCGCATTGATCAGCACGAGTTTCTCGAAAACAGTCGCATTGACCCACTTGTGGGCTTGTTGTTAGTTAGGCAGTCACACCCATTCTTGTAAGTGAAGATCATGGTTTCTCCTAGATCATAACTAGTGTGTCTTGCCCTCTTAATTTTGCCTCTTATCTCGTTTTTCCTGTGTTCTCCCTAACTGGAAAGCTTCATTGGCTTGTTTTGTGCTCTTGTTTGGTTTGCCTTCTTTTACTTGATTATTTGAGTCTTTGGATGGTTTGTGTCCATAGGGCATCTAAGTCATCATCCATTTAGCTATTTGTGTACTCAGCAAGTCAAGTTGTTGGTTAGCTCCTCCATGCATTTTCATTTTTTATTCCTTTTATCACTTTGATTTCAATTAAACAAGTTTGAAAATTTTTGTTTGTTCTTCTCTTGATTAAGCATCTATTTTCAGGCATAGATTAGATTGCTCATCCTGTTCTTGATTGATTTGTTGCATCATTGGTTTGGAAGGAATTCTCTTTTCGTGCTTTCCATTTGATTGATGTCGATTTTTTTGAAAAATTTTCATTGAAGTGTTTGTGAAAGATGCATGTTATCATTCCATTGAAAAATATATAAATCTAGTTTTTTGAATCAACATGTTACATTAGCTAGCATCATTGAAGATTAGAGTCGCATCATCATTTGTATTTGAAAAGAAATGAATTCTCTTTAGTGTTAAAAGGACTAGTTGAAGTGCATTCGATAGGAAGATTTAATGCATTTTGGATATTTATTAGTGAAAGATTTTATTCTTTGATTGTTACATTGATTGTGTGTTCTCTATCTCTCAATTAGTCTTAACTTTCATTGAAGACAAAAATTTCCTTTCTAATATAGCTGCATGTAGGATTTTTTTTCAGCTGACAGTGGTAGGGCCTTGTGATTGAAACCTAATTCAAGATAAACCATTAGAATCTATTTAATTAACCTAAGGAAGCATTGAAACTTAACGCTTATATTTAGAGGTCTAGGCTAGAGACGTGTTCCGGCGTCTTGAAACCTAGCAGTCGTCATTCACTTCAACGCTAGACAACACTAGTACGGACTTGTGCTCCCCATACTGTCGAGTATATAAAGGGACACCCAACTAGGTCTACAATCCTTTATCTATTGCAAGCTGAGTCTATCACCTTGTAAACATGATACACCAAACACAACATTCAGGGAGATTGTATGCCTGTACTTCTTGGTTCATCCGGAGGTATTTTGCAGTTCATGGTTACGTGGTAATCCTTTTTCCTAGATCATCTAAAGCATTCATTTTGGTCTTTTTGACTCCTTGAATTTAAAATATCATCGAGCACTTGTCATTTCAATCTCGTTCAAACCGAAAGAGAACTTCCTTCCCTTTTCTCGACTCTTAAAACATGAAAAGGCAAAGTTTTGTTTCATTGTTTTAAAATTAACCTCCCACGAAATATTCCTGGTTATATTTATCTTCCTTAATAATTCTTTAGGTTCGATTCCAATGGAAACATTTCCAGAGTCTACCAGTCAAGGATTCCCCTCAGATTGGAATCTTGGTCCTTTTCCTTCATTTGGAAATGTTGGTGCTCCTTATATGGCAATGTTTTCCCTCTTTGGGTTAACCATTGGTTTACCAATCTCATTATTTTTTACCTTGGTGGTCTTGAGTGTCCTTACCTTACTTAGCCATGTCCTTCATTTGAACCACATCACATTGATTCTAAGGTTGACCTCTCACCTTCTTCACCTATTTCTTCACCTTTCTCTTCTACTTCTCCTTGTGAAAGTTTGAAATCTTGTAATCACTACCAGGAGGCTAAGAAGAAGAAGAAGAAGACAGATAAGTGAGAGGCCAACCGTGCAGTTGTTACTCCAAATGTACTTCACATAGACAAACCTTTCGATCCTCCATGAAAGGTAAAATTCCCTTGCAGGCTATGTAAGGGTGACCATCTCCTTCGATATTGTCTTGGAATTCCCAGTCATAGAGGTATGGTCTCAAGACCTGAATCGACCATCCCTACCAACCTCTGGAGATCATGTTGATGGTACAACTTTAGGTAATGATGGTAAGAAGAAGGGAGATATTAGATTCCGGTCCACTTATGGATAAAGCTTCCAAAATTTTGGAAAAACTTACAGGTCTTCAACCCCAACTTCCTATTGGTTATCATAGGCTTTCTTCTAACCCTCTTATAGTTGGTAAAAATATTAACTTGGATTCATCTCCTGCCCATCCTTCCCTTCTTGAGTATGAATCTCTTGTGTCTATTCTCGACCAACCATTGCTTGAAAAGACTATTGACTTGGCTCCACCTTCAGTCGTTCACGATGTTCCAGAAGAGAATGGTGATCATACTGCTCATGTTCTTCTCATCTCCTTAGATTATCATGAATCAAAGAGTGATCATCCAATCCCAGTTGTCTAGGAGAGTCCTTCTCCTATTGCTACATAGCATGGGGGAAATCATATGGTACCCCCACCAAGTAGTTATGTCCTTTCTTTTTATTGGAGTAAATTGACTACTTTTTTCCTTCCATCTTATGTGCCTTTCGAGATCATATTACAAGCCTATAATATGGTAGTACATGACACTATATTAGATGAAGGTGCATCTATTAGCATCATGTCTTCTACTACTTGGAAAGGTTTGGGTTCCCCACAGCTTGTGCATGTCACCCAGAATTTGTTGCCTTTCAACGGAGGAATTGGTCAAACCTTAGGGATCGTTCTGAAGATCCCTATTACTTTGGGAGGAAAGACCATCTATATAGACATGATGGTAGTCCAAGGTCCCTTACTTTTCAATATTCTCCTTGGACGCGACTATGTTTATGTCATCGGAGGTCTTATTTCTTCACTCTTTTGTGTGGTTTGTTTTCCACACGAAGGGAGAATTGTGACTATTGATCAACTCTCTTTCATTGGTCATTAGGAACCTCCTTCACAACCATTGTCCCCTATCGGCCCTTGTTTGCAAGTAGTACCTTCCCTACCATAGGTCAATTATGTGGCCACTCGTTCTGTCTCCACATCTGCTGATGATCACACAGATGGTATTGTACATTATGTATTGTGGGCATTGGAACTCGATCTGTCTTTGGTACCAAATTACATGTATTCCTCTGAGAGTGTGGGACTTCCATCTAGTGAAGACCTCTTGGCAGCCATGTTCTCTTATGGGCCATGAACAGATTTCGTGAGGATAGTTCCTTGTCTTATGTCAACCGCGTTAAAAAATGAAACAAGGAGTCAGAGCATAGCTCCTTATCTTTTGTCAAGCTCCTTAAAAAATGAAACAAGGACCCTGGAGTAGAGTTCCTTGTCTTTTGGCGAGCTCCTTAAAAAATGAAATAAGGGATGTGAGCATAGTTCCTTATCTCGTGTCAAGCTCATTAAAAAATGAAACAAATGTCCGAGGACAGTTTCCTCCTCTATCAACCTCATTAAAAAATGAAATCGATGCCCGAGGACAATTTCTTCCTGTATCAACCTCATTAAGAAATGAAACAGATGTCACGAGGATAGTTCCTAATCTTGTGTCAACCTCGTTAAAAAATGAAAGAAAGTGTCATAGCATGGTTCCTTGTTTTGTGTCAAGCTCCTTAAAAAATGAAACAAGGGGTCTTGAGGATAGTTCTTTTATCGTGTCAACCTATGTAAAAAATGAAACAACTCCCTTTTCCAAATCAATTATTTAATTAAGATCTCTTAAAATCCCAGTCGAGTCTTTCTTGGATCTCGAAATCGAACCTTCACTCCATCCACCGAGTTGAATGAAATGAATCTTGGGGGGACATGTACCTCAAATTGAGTCATCATGTTGGGGGCATGCGAACTTATTTAAAGTATAGTTTTTCGTTTCAAGGTTGTGTAAACATGAAATCACATCCAAGCAAAGTTCTCCATGGTTCAAGCTTGTGTAAAAATGAACACATGCCCAATTTACATCCCATGATTTGCTTTTTTATCAGCTAATTTCTACTAGATGAGGCTTGGTTATTTCATTCCATCCCCACCATCTCTTTGGCTGATCATATGCTTTCACTTGGTTGTTTTTCCTTTCCTGAGGAACAGCAGTGATGAGTGGTTTTGTTAGCTAGCCTCATCACCATGTATACCACTCGTTCCTCTAGGAGAAGTTATGTTTAACTCTTTTCTCGACTCATAAAAAACTCAAATGAAAAGATCGATGAGTATTTTTCCTTTTTGACTCGTTAAAGAGAATCAAAATGGGGGGTCTACTTTTAGCTCTTTTTTGACTCTTTAAACATGAAATACTACCAAGCTCTTGTCGTTTTGAACTTGTTAAAGGCTGTGAAACACTGTTTACCTAGTATATGTTTACCCCTTTTTCGGCCTGGGATAAACTCTTTACGAAAAAGGTACTCTTTACCTGACATGGTCAAGCGGTTATCTCAAGTATTTTTTTCTACCCTATCAGGCTTGAGACACACAACTGTATGAAAAGGGACCTTTTGGAGTTTTATTTTCTATCTTTCTCAAACTCTCTAAACATGAAAAAGATGTCGAGTTTCACTTTGTCGGACTCATTAAAAGACTAAACTATATAGGACTTCTCATTATGACGAGATCAAGCTAATCGTTCCTGGGGCTCGTAAAACATACTAGGGTGGATCAATCCAAAGGATGGACTTATATTACGAGCACATGATATCCTTGTCAAGCTTGTGTAAAAATAACTGGGGTACTTGCAAAAAATGGTGGGGGGAAATTGGAAGTATTTCATCAGTTGTATTCACTTGAGGAAGCTTGTTGCTCTTGAACATTGAAACTCATCTGATGTTCATGTCGGGTTTTGGGACATCCTGACTCTGTCACTTGCCTCCCTAGTATTGGGTTATCCATTTTAAACCTCTCATATGATCTCCGCCACGTCACCATGACCTTTGATTCTATGATGTCAAAATGCTGCCAGACTCCAAAGTTGTGTCATCCATATGTTCAAGAGAAGTCTTCCTACCCGTACATTGTCTGATCATATTGGATTACTCTCATTCATTGTGTCCCCGTTTCATGTCGATGATGAAGCATTCATTATGCCCTTCCTTTGGCGGATCGGTACCTATCGCCTTCAGCTCATTTAAGCCCTACCACATTATTCCTCTTATATTTCACCTTTGCATCACCTTTTTCATTACAATAATATGAAATAGTTTTGCCTTGCAAAAATTCTCATCTTTTTGTCTACACCTTATTGCAACTTGTTCAAATATGACCACCTAATACATAGATTGTCATGGATATTCCATTGGAAATTTTGTCTCCACAAATATGATGCAATTATATTTAAAAAATTAAATCTACAATACAAAGGTTAATTTATCCTTACATTTCTGGATTTATTATTTATTGTGTTATGCTTATCCATGCAATAGAAAAAATATGTGAAGAATAGAGAACAAAAAAATGAACATCTCAAACCATCTTTGATACTAGATATAACTTAGGAAACCATTTTAGAAGAAATGCCAATTGGAAGGTGATGCTATTGTACTCTCTTTATTTGAGTCCAAAATGGATGTAAGTACAAAAAGGTGAGACCTAGATCTTGTGGGCTACCACAGTTCACAAATCCTCTTTGTTTTCTATCTCCTTATCCACTCTTGGTTAATCTTCTCATATATGGAAAAAAATTCAATTGAATAAAATATAAACCATTTTCCTCCTAGTAGCATGATCATAACTCTAGCATGCTAACATACTAGTGGTTAAGTTTGACTCCAACTCTTAACTAGAGTTAAAATATGGTCTCTTCTAGAGTAATCTTCTTCATGGTCATGTGCATAGCACAATTTCAATTAATAATGGGGGATGACATGGAATACTCTCGAATTATGACGGTCAAAACATGAAGGCAAAATTCAAAGTGGCATAATCTTTGCATACAGACTCTAGTTGTGGTCATTAATGTGTCATTAGAAATGTTTCTATGTGAATAAAATAAATAACATATTTGATGTTTAAGTGGAAATTGTTTACCGAATAGAATTTCGTTTGATATGTCAAACTTACTTTTGGAAGTTTTCAAACCCCAATTTTCCAAACTATTACCTCTAGTAAAAATGGTTTTATGAGTTTATTCCTTGACGTTTTTCATTCTAAAGGAATGTAGATGGAAAAAAACTAATACAATTATACCTTATGAATCGCATATCCAAACTATTGAATACTTTTGATCCCTAAGCTCTTCCGTTGAATGTGGAGGGTAAAATTTTCCTCCAAATTCTCTTAGGTGTAGGATTTAGCTTTTCCTATAAGTTTTCGTTTCAACACAATATAAAAAAATCATATTGCCCCTGTATTGTATCTTTAGACCTCTTTTGAAAAATTATAACCTCTTCCAACTATCCCTGACAATCTGGTTCCAAATCCTCTACAAAAGGTAGCACTTGTTCCTCTTCTTGATCTAGCATGGAAGGTGTGTAGATTTTTAAATTATTTACATTCACCAGTAAGTCAATGCTTATGTATAGGGATAGACTGAGTTTATAGAAATTTTACCCCATATTTCTGAGTATCTAAAAGGGACAAATGGTCGAAGAGCCTTTAGTTTCTTACTAGGACTCTGTAGCCTCTAATTGATCAACTGTAACCACAGTCTCTCTCCTACGATGAATTGCCTCTCCATTTTATGATGATCATACCAAACCTTGTATTTTTCATGTGACTTTTGCAGTGTCTCCTCTACCTATATATGGATTTTTCTAATCTTCTCACCAAAATTTTCTACCCTTAAGGAATCCCCTATAATACTCTCACTCACTCCTTGTTAACCATATTCAATATCAAATGCTGAAGGTGAAATATATCTAAAACAAGTTTCAAATGGCGACTTACCATTAGAAGTGACGATTTATCTATCATAAGTGTGTTGTATAGATAACTAATTTTCATCCAAAATATTTAGATGGTTTTGATTGTAACCCATCAAATTATGGACCAAAGTATGATTTAGTACTTATATTTTCTCATATTCCTATGGATGGAATGTTGTATACCTTTTTAAATTCATTTTTATATTCTCCCACAATGTATTCCAAAATGAACTAAGAAATCTTATGTCCGTGTTGAAATGATGCTCCTTAGTATCTGAAAGTGCACCTAGATTTTTCTACAAGGAAAATATTATTGAACCTGTCAATTACCATGAAGATGTAGTTGTGTTGCTTCCTAGTTGTTGGTAAATCTACCATAAAGTGCATGGAAATGTTTTTTGAAGGATGAGTGGGTATAAGAAAGGGATCGTATAGAGTGTATTTCTTGTTACTAGGCTTGATAATACAATAAATAATGCATCCTCTCATGAATATAGCTACATAATCTTGCATCTTGTGCCAATACACATACCTCCAAAAGTTGGACACTTTCTTCCCTACAACAAAACTCCCTACAGCCTAAGAGGTGTGGGCCTATATAATCAACTCTAGTTTCTCACATTTAGGAATGAATAACTTATATTTCCTATAGAGTAACCTATATTTGAGATAGTAGTCAATTGTGATATCACTATCATGCACATGACTCTGGCTCTACAACTACTAAAACACCTCCTTGAAGTCCTCATCGTCTAAATATGTCTTTATGTATGTATCATGGGTTAATGGCTCCATATGCCTTAGAGTTCCCAAAGATATGATATATTTGATGTTGGTTTCCTTGAAATCATGTTAGCCAACTTGCTTGTGTTTACCTTCTTTTACTTGATCACTAAATTAAATTGTTGTAGAAACCCCATCCACTTGTAATGCTTGGCCTATTGTAGCTTACTATGGGCCTTAGGGTAATGTTAAATAGCTAGTGATAAAATTGTATTACTATCTCCTTTCCCATTTGATAATGTTTCCACTTCTTCACATCTTGCACTAAGGCATAAAGCTTCTTTCCATACGTAGGTAGTTGATAATTTCCCCATGAAATACTTAAGAATGTGTTTATGGTGCTAGACCCGCCAGCATGTCAAGGGGATATCCCCGGTAAGAAGTCCCAATTAGACCTCAGACCGTTTGGTGTAGGAGTCCCAACAGTGGGTCGTAAGGTAATGTCTTGACCATGATGTCACACAGAGGCAAGTAAGATAACTCTGTTAGTAGCAAGGGTGTGATTGACGTAGTGAGTCAAGGAATGAATATGAGAGGTTCCAACACTTCAAAAGGGAGAGGAAGGTGAAGGCGAGTTCTAGGTTGAAAGGGATCAATCCCAACTCTATTAGGAACACACCACACAAAGGACATGCAAAACTTCTAGCAGAGCAGTTGACAAGGATGCAGCAGTCCCAACATGCAAGGTAAGGTAACCTGAACAACACTCATGGATCAGTCTGAGACAAGTGTGACAGTTGATATAACAAGGTTTAGAGAAAGGTCTGTCTATTGTCCGGCAGAGCAATCAACACAGACAGTGATAGCATTAACAACATATGAAACACATTAACCACGAGATTCATATAATTTCATGTGAATCAATTCATAGACAAGTATGTAAGTTAAACAACATATACAATTAAGGCAATTGGAGCAGTTCAACTACAATAACAACATATGCATGAAAATGTGTTGGATTTTATTATATAAAGAAGTGTAAGTCACAATCATACAATACACCATGTAAACCTGCTAGCCCTATTTGTAGAACGTTACAGCAACATCCTCCTGCTCCTCCAAAGATATGTACTAGCTCCATGCAGTGGAGAAGTGAAGGCACATTATAATACTATCCAGGCCTTCTTCAAGATAGTCATAATGGAAGCTTGGCTGGCAAAAAGCCTATTCAATGAGTTATGAGGGACTAACTATAGCAAATTGTTGGGTGACCCTTGACATTCCCCTTTGTGTCAGTTCAACTACCCTAATGACTCTTCACCTACTCTATGACTATTACATCCAAGTGTTGATGCTTGACTTACACTTGACATGACTCTACATCACAATGCACATGTACTCATGTGAGACAACATGGCTTGAGCAAGCCTTGCAAGACATCACTGACACTTGGTCCGCTATGGTGAGACCAAATCTTTGACATGCTTGTGATGGTGAATTCGGTGAGTTGATTCCAAGCTTGGTCTTCCATGATGGTGTGCATGCACCTCATGGTGACATATTGCTGAAGTGAACTCTTGTCTTTTTTGCAATGAGTGCTTTGGTTTAGCCTCTTCATCTAACTTGGCTTCTAACATGTAGATGGTCTTCTTCAGTATGGTTGAACTAGAAACTGATGCATAGTGTCTGTGTTGATCTTCAAGTGTGTGTTTGTGGTCATGCTCATCAACTTGCAGAAGTGCATGTTTAGCCCCAGTTGGACTTGTTTCTTGTCTTCACCTTGGTGAGTGTGTTGAATTGGTTGGATTACATACGTGTGCACAACGACATGCATGCTGCCAGATCCTTTGCATGTAATCAACAACATTGCTCAGCATGTTTTCTCTATGTCCACTACTAGGATGGATCCATAACTTGTACTGGCATAGTTTCATCTGTGAATGCATGTTGTGCCCACTGTTGTTCACGTTCCTGTTACAACTCATGGACAATCTATGTAGCTTAATGTTCTTCCTTAGTTGCTACTTCAGCACATGCAACTCCTTCTTTGTTCCATCTTCTTCCTTCGCATGATCTTCATGTCATGCCATTACTTCATAGTATGAGTCTCCAATGTTTCTTTCATTATCATTGGATCTACTTGATCTTGCAACTTTGCTCCACCTCTATGTTGTCAACAATGTTCCTCTCGCATTCACTGCGTTCGTTGCATTCAGTGTGGTGAATTCAGCTACTGTCCACGATGTTGCTCATTGTGATGCTACTGCTTGATGTCCTTGTCCATGAACAACTTGATTTCTTCATGAGTAGGTAAGCCAATGGAAACTTGATCGACTGCATCCCCAAGTGTGCTCTAAATGGTGTCTTCATCTCTACTCTCTTGGAAAACATTGTACCTGTACTGCTGAGAGGTAGATGAACACCTACGATACCTAGAAACATGGCAACACTCATAGCAAGAAATCTGTTAGTCGAAAACCAAAATTAACATGAGAACTAACCTGCAACATACCTAGGTGAATAATCGTGAAGGTTGTGCAATTTCAGTCGGGAGGTCAGGAGACTGACTACCGAGACTATAAAAGGAAGTGTCTGGGCTATAGGGAGACTAACTAACTATTGGAACTCCAAAATGAGAAATCCAATTGGGAAGTTGGCTGATGGTGTTGCGGAATGCGTGATTCCAAATGGGAAGGACTTCTAGCCCAAGGACAGATTTGTGCAAATTTTTGGGCCAAGAAACCACTGACCTCCATAAATGCGCAATTTAGTCTAGGAGGTCAGTGTTGGGATATATTGTGCAAATCTGGAGAGAAGGGTGAGCGTTCCTTCTCCAAATTGCACAATGTAGCCATGTTGAAGGCAGAGACCGGGCCAAGGTTGGCCCGACTCGCCGATGGGCAACTGAAAGTAAGTAAGTCGATGACATCCATGGTGACACTAAGTGTTTACAAAAGTGACAAATAGTTCATGCAATACATGGATGGAGGATTGAGAAAATAGATCAACATGCATGTTGATGAGGTCGTTCGCTGGTTGGGTGAACATCTGTGCAAAACAGTTTCATGGATGTGTAAGCAGTGAGATAGGAATGAAAATTGAAATAGAGCTAGGACAAGCTATAATATATGTAAATGATAGTAGGTGCTCAAAGAAATCATGAAAACAACACTCACACAAGTGAATACACAGAAAGAGACAAAAATACAGCATAAGTCATGGGAAGCAAGCTTACCCGAAAATAACTAAGCTAAAAGTGCCAACTGCTCCTAGATGTGATGTGGGATGTTAGAGCTACCAGGTTGATGTGAGTATTGGGCTCTGCAGTGTCTGGTTGATGATTTTTGGTAACATTGAGGTTATGATACTCATTCCACAAATCTAGGAGGAAGCGACACTTGGAGGGAGGTTTCAGAATTACTCCTTGCTTGTAACCTCCAACTCCTAAACATAGATCCTTGAAACAAGGGATTCATTTGCATGATGCCTTGGGAGAAGCAGACTATGCATGCAATTCTATTTTGCTCAGTCTCGGAGGGAAGAAGTCAACTCAGCTGCACATGCAAGCGACTGCTCGACTGTTGGAGAAAAATGTGCATTTCTCACTGTAAGGTGGGTGACATCCCAAGGGGATTGTGAAATTTCTAGGCCCAACAGCTGATTGCTACCCAAATTTGTGAAAGTCATGAGCTAAACTTCCTATTGATGGGAAAAATTATGCAATTCCTGCTCGGAGGGTTGGCTGGCAGGATTGCGCAATCCTAGAGCCTAGCAGGCTGTTAGAGGGAATTGTGCAATTCCTAGCGGGAATGGATGGTTTCCCTCTATAAATGTGAAAATTTCATTGGGAAACTGCTAAGCCTGCAACTAGATGAAATCTGGGTGATTAGCCTGTGAGGGGAAAAGATCAAACTTTGATCAACAAGTTTCCTTTGAGAAAGAAAGACACTGAAGCTTGGGGACTTGATGAAACAAGGCAAGCTACTATGAAGGCTGGTAGGGAGGCTCCAAAATAGGCTAAGGTAGAATTTTGGATGGTCGTTGCAGCCACTATAACACCTAGCGACACATTGGTAGAACTCCAGCTCTCTGCATAGACCTTGTTCATGAAAAGCAAGTCTAACACCTTCAGATGTATTGTTTAATTCTTAGCTCATCTTGGCTTCACACTAGATTGATGTGAGATGTAGCATCTTCCAAAATCCTGCTCGATTGAAACACATTCCAAGCCATCGAAACACAATTGTTTAGATTGGGGTTGAGGGGTATCTAAGTTCATGAGAAGTATAGTCATCAGAGTCTTAGTTTCATCTCTAGTGTTGCTCAATTGCTAGTAGGCCTAGACAATACCCCGGTGGAATCACATAAGAATACAAGTATGGCTTCGCTGCTAGTGAGCCTAGTCAATACCCCCATGGAGTTACTTTCATCACCTCCCTGCATAGGAATCCTTTGTCTTCTTTAGCCTTATTCATTTTTCTTTTTGAATATTTTTGACTTTTCATTTCTTTCATTTTTATTATGCATATCCCTTATTCATTTCATAGGTGAAAGAGGGATCCTGACTTATTGAGAGTAGAGGAGGTTGTTCCAGTAGAGAAGTATTTTTTGATATCTCTGACATGCTTGTTAAGGTTTTCCCCCTCATGCTACTCTACCCGACTGAGCTGACAAGGTTTAACCCAAAAACAATAAACTAGAGAAGGTCACACTAGTTAGCGTGCAAGCGTCATGTTTAAACCAAAGTTCACTTCGAAGAGTATGTATTTTCCTTCGATGTATCATGGACTAAGAGTGACAAGCTCATCATAAGAAGGCAAGATGACAGATAACCAAGTAGCGATAGTTGTACAAACCCACTTGTACTTTACCCAGCTCGTTTCATGAGTCACACATAGTTTCATGTAAACCAACCTATGAATGAATGAAACAAACAACAAAACCAAGCAAGAGAAAAAGAGAAAATGAAAGCAAAACAAGTAAACAAGCAAGCAAGCAAACAAACAAGAAAACAAATCATGTAAGAAAACAAGCATGCAACCAAACAACTAAAAGCAAACACTACTCGTACTTCTACACTAATGGTGAATGGGCCTGATCACATGAAGTGATAATTCAAATGCAGCCACCAGCGCATTGGTAGACCCATGTGAGTGAATGCTTGGTCCGCGAGTAACCCAGTTGTGCAAACTAGCATACAAGAAAGATATGACGGTGAAGACAACCACACTTCATGTTTCAAAGTTCCCACGGGACATAAGTGAGTGCATGTGCATGACGGGAAGTCCGTGGACTTATCATGGCGTTGTGTGACACTACGTGCAAATTTGAAGCAAAAGAACACTCTTGATTGATACATGAAAGCAAACTAAAGAAACAAAGATAACTTGTATGCATGATTGCTTGCAATGTAAGACTCCTCCAATGCATAAGAAATTGGATCGGCCAGTTCGAGTGGAGGAAGTATGATCTGTGTGTGAGATGGATCTTCAATGCATACAGATGAGTGATGAGGAGGCTTGGGTGATTGAACAGTTTCATGATCGGACCTGAGACTGACCCCAAGAGAGCGAGAGCCTGAGATAACCATCAACTCAGGCTGAAGTGCCTCAACAGTCTTGGGTGTCTGAACTTCATCATCAGGTAGATCGTCATAAACCAGTGGCTTCGAAAGATCAACTGCGATAGATTCATGATCCTGATAAAAAATGGAAGCAAATCGATCACGACTGCCACAATCAGAAAAATCAATGAAATCTTCGGCATCCTTATGATCAGATGAATCAAACAAAGAGGTAGATGAAAATCGAACGAACTCATCCTCTGTGTTTCCGAAAAATACAGATGAAGGATCAAGTGGATATTCAATGAATAACTTATCCTCTCCGTTGTAAAATGATGGACTAGCATTCGGTGAGTCCTGCGAGTGATCAACAATGGGTGCATCTGTAGATGAAGACACACATAAAAAATCATGGATGGCAGGTTCACCATAGAAGCTAGGAAAGGATGGAGGGGGATTGGATGGAAGGGACTCATCCTTCGCCGAGTGTTGATGTTCAAGCTCCCACTCATACTCTTCATGAATGACAATGCATGTTGGTTGTGCAACACCAGCTCCATCAGTGGGTTGTTCCTCGTTCACAACAAGTGAAGAGTCCAGAACAAACAAACACAAGACAATATCATCCAGAGGAACACTTGGTTATGAAGATAGAGGTGGAAGAAAAGAATGCATATGGGAACTCGAACGACTCACAACCAACTTTGCATGAAAATTAAGTGGAGTGATGTTGGGAGGGTGTGAAGAATGAACAGATGTGCGAATGTGATCCTCATCATTAGTGGGTGATGGTGGAACTAATGAAAGAAAGGGAGTCGGAAATTCCATTGAGACAATGTCTACTCCCAAATGGGATTACACATTTCCATCAGTGAAGAAGGTTGAGTGAGGCTTGACATCAAGCTTTCTCTTGGGATGGGAAAATTTCTTAAGACAATACTTGAACCAGTCCCAGAGATAAGTGAACTTAATCTGTATACCCGAAGCTTGAAACTGTAAGTCACGGAAGCGCTGCCAAAAATAAATAACGGATTCATGCAGAGCCCTCCATTGCTGTAATAATTTCTGGTCAAGATGGTCTAGATCAAAATGATGGAATGTGTCTTCAATAATATCACAGAAGTTCTTACATGAGTGCACAGTGTCAGCCGGTAGGCTGAGCACCCATGAAATGGGTATTTGTGAAGTGTGAATGCAAGAAGCAGACCGACCTGTTCGTTAGTAAACTCATCTTCCTCATAAATCATGGAAAGGAAGCTATGTAAGTTCTCAGACTAGGCCAGTTTGCCTTCACCATCATACGTGTGAGTGGGCAAGAGATTGAAAATCTTCCTTGAGATGGAGAAATATTCACCATTAGAAAAACACCTCAGGGGAAGAACAATGCAAGATTCCATGTAAGATATGCAAAGGTTCAAAACTGGATGAGAGGACATTACTTGTCATCAAGCCCTCCTTCCAGTACCAGAAATGTTGACAGTGCTAGACATGCCAACATGTCATGGGGATCTCCCCGGTAAGAAGTCCCAATTAGACCTTAGACCATTTGGTGTAGGCATCTCAGCAGTAGGTTGTAAGGTAATGCCTTGACTACGATGTCGCACAAAGCCAAGTAAGATAACTATGTCCGTAGCAACGGTGTGACCGATGCAGTGAGTCAAGGAATGAGTATGAGAGGTTCCAACACTTCAAAGGGGAGAGGAAGGTGAAGGTGAGTTCCAGGTTGAAAGGGATCAGTCCCAACTCTGCTAGGAACACACCACAAAAAGGACATGCACAACTTTCGGCAGAGCAGTCGACACGGATGTGGAAGTCCCAACATACAAGGTAAGATAACTTGAACAACACTCACGGATCAATCCATGATGAGTGTGACGGTTGATATAAAACATTTCAGAGAAAGGTGTATCTGGAGTCCAGCAGAGCAGTCGACATGGATGGTCGCTGAATTAATAACATATGCAACACATTAACAACAAGATTCATATAATTGCATGTGAATCAATTCATACACAAGTACGTAAGTTCTACAACATATATCATTAAGGCAACCAGAGCAATCCAACTACAATAACGACATATGCATGAAAATGTGTTGGATTTTATTATATAAAGAAGTGTAAGTCACAATCATACAATACACCATCTAAACATGGTAGCCCCATCAGTAGAACGTTACAGCCACATCCACCTACTCCTCCAAAGAGATGTACTAGCTCCGTGTAGTGGAGAAACCAAGCCGCGTTACAATACTATTCAAGCCTTCTTCAATATAGTCTTAGTAGAAGCTTGGTTAACCAAAAGCCTATATAATGAGTCATGAGGGACAATTTATAGAAAAGGGTGGGGTGACCCCTAACATTCCCCTTTGTGTCAGTTCAACTACCCTCACCCCTAACATTCCCCTTTGTGTTAGTTCAACTACCCTCATGACTCTTCACCTACTCTATGATTTTTACATCCAATTGTTGACACTCTAATTACACTTGACATGACTCAACATTACAATGCACATGTACTCATGTGAGACAACATGGCCTGTGCAAGCCTTGCAAGACATCACTAACACTTGTTCTACTGTGGTGAGGACAGCTCTTTGACATGCCTGTGATGGTGAAGTCGGTGAGTTGATGCCAAGCTTGGTCGTCCGCGATGGTGTGCATGCACCTCATGGTGACATGTTGCTAAAGCGAACTCTTTCCTCCGTTGTGACTGGTGCATTGGTTTGGCCTCTTCATTCAACTTGTCTACTAACATGTGCATGGTCTTCTTGGGTACAGTTGAACCGGAAACACACTGATGCGTAGTGTCTGTGCTTATCTTCAAGTGTGTGTTGGTGGCCATGCGCATCAACTTCCCGAAGTGCATGTTCATCCCCAGTTGGACTTGTTTATTCTCCTCACTTTGATGAGTTTGTTGAATGGGTTGGATTGCGTGTGTGCACTCAAAAATATGCATGCTACTAGATCATTTGCATGTGATCAAAAACAATTCTCACCATGTTTACTTTGTTTCCACTGTTGGGATGGATCCTTAACTTGTATTGTGGTAGTTTCATCTGTGAGTGCATGTTGCGCCCACTTCTATTCATGTTCCTACTACAACTCATGGACAGTCTGTGTAGCTTCATGTTCTTCTTGAGTTGCTTCTTCAGCACATGCAACTCCTTCTTTGTTGCATCTTCTACCTTCACGCAATCTTCATGTCGCGCTGTCACTTTGTAGTCTAAGTCTCGAAAGTTTCTTGCATTATCAGTGGATGTACTTGCCTTGCAAATTTGCTCTGCCTCTATGTTGTGAACAACCTTCCTCTTGAATCTGCTACGTTCACTGCATTTAGTGCTTTCGCTGCATTCGGTATGCTACCTTCAGCTGCTATTCACAACTGGATGTCTTCATGAATAGGTAAGCCCATGGAAACTTGATCGACTACATCCCCAAGTGTGCTCTGAATGAGGTCTTCGTCTCTTCTCCCCTGGAAACCATTGTCCCTGTACTTCTCAAAGGTATATGAACACCTGTGATACCTGTAGACATGTCAACACTAATAGCAAGCAATCTATCAGTCGAAAACCAAAACAAACATGACAACTAACCTATAACATACTTGGGTGAATGATCGTGAACATTGTGCAATTTCACCTCGGAGGTTGGGAGATCAACTGCCAATACTGTACAAGGCCCAATTCAAGCTACTAGGAGACTAACTGACTACTGGAGCTACAAAATGTGCAATCCAGTTGGGCGGTTGGCTCATGGGGTTGCGGAATGTGTGATTCGAGCTAGGAAAGATTACTAGCCCAGGGACCAATTTGCAAAAATTTTTGGGCTAAGTAGCCACTAACCTCTAGAAATGCATAATTAAGTCCAATAGGACAATGATGGGCTAGATTGCGCACACCTGGAGAGGAAGGTGAGCCTTCCTTTTCCATATTGCGCAATGCAACCTTGGTGAAGGCAAAGACCGGGCCATGGTTGTGCCCGACGCGTCGATGGGAAATTGAAATCAAGTAAGTCGATGACATGCATGGAAACACCCAGTGATAGGAGAATTGCTAAAAATGCATGAAAAACATGAATGGGGGATTCAGCAAACATATCAACGTGCATGTGGGTGAGGTCGTTCGCCAGTTGGGCGAACATCCATGCAAAACAGTTTCATGTGAACAATTTCATGCATGTGACAACAGTGGGATAGAAACGAAATTTGAA
This sequence comes from Pinus tabuliformis, assembly GCA_031772625.1. Taxonomy (NCBI): domain Eukaryota; kingdom Viridiplantae; phylum Streptophyta; class Pinopsida; order Pinales; family Pinaceae; genus Pinus; species Pinus tabuliformis. The sequence continues at coordinate 289,745,656 of CM062815.1, read as the reverse complement.
ACAGAGCTAGGACAAGCTAGAATATACATAAATGATAGAAAGTGGTCAAAGAAATCAAGCAAAAAACGCTCACACAAGCGAATACACAAAAAGTGACATGAATGTAGCACAAGGTATGGGAAGCCAGCTTACTTGAAAATAACTGAGCTAAATGTGCCAACTACTCCTAGATGTGATATGGGATGTCAACGATAGAAGGATGATGTGAGGAATGGACTTTTCAGTGACCGTTTGATGAGTTTTGATAACATTGAGGTTATGAAGCTCATGCCAGAAATATAGGAGGAAGTGACACTTGGAGGGAGGCTTTAGAATTACTCCTTGCATGTAACCTCCAACTGCTAAAGATATATCCCTGAAATAAGGAATGCATTTGCATGCTGCCTTGGTAGAAGAAACCTATGCATGCAAGTCTATTTTTCTTGGTCCTGGAGGGAACGGTTCAACTCAACTACACATGCAAGCGAATGCTCGACTAGTGGAGAAAAATGTGCATTTCAGACTGTAAGTTGGGCTGACTCCCCAAGGGGATTGCGCAGCTTATGGACCCAACAGCTGACTGCTACCTAGATTTGCGTAAATCTTGGGTAAATTGTCTGCTAATGGGAAAAATTACGTAATTCCTATTGGTAGGGTTGGCTGGTAGGATTGCGCAATCCTGGATACGAGTAGGCTATTAGAGGGAATTGCAAAATTCGTGGAGGGAATGGTTGGTTGCCCTCCAGAAATGTGCAAGTTTCACTAGGAAGTTGCTTAGGCTGTAGTTGGACCAAGTTTGGGGGATCATCTTATGAAGGAAAAATATCAAACTATGATCAACAAGCTGCCTTTGAGCAAGAAAGACACTAAAGCTTGAGGACATAACGAAACAAGGCAAGCTGCTGTGAAGGATGGTAGGGAGGCTCCAAAACAGGCTACAGAAAAATTTTGGAGGGTGGTTGTAGCTGCTACAATAGAATGGTAATGTAGAACCCTTCCTCCCTATGCCAAGAAAACTTCCATAGAATAACCACTTGCATCTGTCTCCACTTTGAAGGGTTGTTTCAAGTTTGGAAATTCCGAAGCTAATGCTTAAATGATTTTTTTCCTAAACTCCTCAATGACCCTCTTCTAATTATTTCACCACTAGACAGTCTTGCCACTTTCTATTGTGACATGGAATCATGTGGTCACTCCTAGAAATGAGGTTATGAATTTCCTGAGGTATTTTTCTTCCTTAATGAAACTCTTGACCTAAGAAATATTAAGAGGAACTAGCAATTTTATGATGGTATCCATATTGGCACGGTCTATATTTGACTCTAATCCACTTACAACATACCCCATATACACTAAATACTATAGTAGAAAATCACACTTCTTGATATTTTCTAATAGTTGGCACTTCTTTAGTACCTCTAGCACTTGCATCAAATGTGATATATGATCCTATCAAGTAGTATTTTATATTAATATATCATCAAAATAAATAATAAAAAATGAATCTACTAAAAAAAGAAATATTTCTCATTAACCTGATAATCATAGCGCATACATTACATAAGGTAAATGTCATGACTAACCACTCATACAAACATTGCCTAGTTTTGAAGGCAATCTCCTTCGAGCCTGCTGATATCCAAACTTTAAGTCGAGTTTGATGAAGAATTTAGCTTGCTGAAAGTCATCCAATAAATCATCTATCCTAGGTAGGGGGTGCATGTTCTTGAGCACAATTCTCTTTAATGTGATATAATGAATACACGGGTGCTACAATTCCCATCCTTCTTTGGCATAATGAGGATGGGTGACCCACATGATATTATACTTGGTCGAATAGAACCTTATTCAAATAAATATTGAAACTTCTTCTTCACCTCTCCTGATTCTATAATGGACTTCCTATATAGCCTAATGTTTTATAATGAGGATTCTTGCAATAGTTGGATCTTTTTCTCCACATCCCTTCTAAGACGTACCCCTTTGGGTTCCTAGAACACACTCTTATATGCCTATCACAACTCTTCCAATTGTTGATTCTATTACTTAGTGCACCCCTAAAAGGATGATTTTTTCTTACCTACTTTTATATAGATTGGTTATCTCTCAAAACCAATAAAAGACACTTCTCTCTAGAATTGACCAGATTCTTAGTTTGGTTGGAATTTAGGAATGGCATTTCCAAATTTCCCTTTTGCACATTGATGGTGAAGGATTTCTTGTCCTTGATGAGGCATGAAGATTGCATCTTTAATTTTCAGATAGGGACTTCCAAACACCACTCCACATAAATCAAGGGGAACTAGAAGATGAATGCATGTATATGGGTTACACTTTTGGGCCAAAAGTGGCGATGAAATTTCAAAATGTTACTCTTTTATCAAATTTAAGCCCTCAAAATTCATATAAGCATTGTGAATTTTGATTCGGAGGAAAAAGAAAATTTTTGGAGAATTATGTTGTTTTCCTAATGATATTTTTTTCAAAAAAAAAATAGTGTCATATAATTTGTCAATTATCCATTAAATGAAATTCTTGTCCTTTCAAATTATTGCACTTCTTAACATGTGTGCATGCATTCATGTAGCATAACCTAGTCTAAAATGTGTGTGTGGGTGTGTGCATATGTATATGCATGATCTACATAAAAAGAGATAAGTTGTGCATATAAAACTTTATTTTTTAAATGAAAAATTATATTTTTATTATTTTTCAGAGCTGGCAAATTAATATTTGAACTGCATTTATTAGACACATGTGTTCACGTAAGATTTGTTTCCACTATTTAAAGCAATTAAAAAAGTAAGAGTATCCTTTTGAATAGGACTCATAAATGAAGATGGTGGTTTTTTTGAAATTTCTTAGTTTTGTATATTTTAGGTTATTGGTTTTTCATTTAACCCCTCTAAAATTATCCAAAAAAAATTAAATCATAATGTTTAAAAGAAAATAGCTGAAAATATCATATGAATTTGAAAATGTCAAACTCATATACCATTGGATAAAGGATTCCTTCATGAATCCATCCTTATTAACTCTTCCACATAAGGACAAATGTCGCCTGAAGTCTGCTAGGCTATAAAATGTTGTTGCAGAGAAATTTGTGGAAGGAGAAATACAAATTTTTTTGCTTAGGCTCCCAGGAGCTCAATCGAGTGCTTCAAATGCTCAATCAAGTGTTTAAGGTAAAAATTAAAATAACTCAACTCCATTCATAGACCCTACATTTATTTCTACTTCATTAATAAAATCAAGACCAATTTGATTTTGCACTATTTTTTTACCTTTACTTCAGCATGCTTATTTACCCATCCTAAGGATATGGGCTTTGATGATTACAAACTCTTAGCCTTGATTTGTGTACTAGATCTACTGTAATGAGGCTTTCCTATAATCCCGAGTTGAATAGAACATCATTAATTTTTTTCTTGACATGTATCTTTATATGAAAGAGACTTGTATTCTTCTTTTCTTCTTGTTATTTAAGGCTACTCAAATTCACTTCCTTATGCATTAAAGTACATGGGATCTTCTCATACTCATTAGAGCTACATTCCACTTGATTACCTGAACATATGACCATAAAATTTTGCTTCTTATTATATTTATCTTTTTTCTTCGAGTTGAGCTTTGTATGAAACTTCAAGCACTTCTCCTTTATATGGTTTTCAATCGTATAGTGGTTGTAGTGGTTGTTTGTATCTTTGCATCTGTGTATTACATCTATTGTCTCTTCATCCTTTCCCCATTTCCACTTCTTATTCCCTACCTTGGAAGCTACCTTGTGATATTTTTTCTTTGACCCACTTGATTACCATTTCTATTACCCTATGTTCTCCAAGTAGTATTCCTATACATAAGCCTCATCCACTAATATGGGTTTGCACATAATGTTTTTCTTCTAGAGATGGTTTTATATACCCCTCAAATAGTGGCGAAGTACGTATGGGTTCTTTATAGACACAAAAAGAAGTATGTTCAAGTTTATAAATTCTTTGGTGTACTCCTATACACTCTACCCTTTTCTCCTCTTGAAGTAATTCCACCATATCCATTGGTCCTCTATATGCCTGATAGGGTAAAATTGTGAGTTTATGAGGGTTTTGAAATGCTCCTACCTAGTCACTAGAGGATCTCTCTCCAACCTCAAGGTATTTGTGTGGTTTTCCCACTAGGTTAGGGCATGGAACTTTAGTTTCATCCAAGAAAACAAAATATTATATTCTTTCTTTATATGATGAATACTAAAATAAACTTTGAATTGCTGCAACTAATGGTTTAACATTAGAGTGTCAATATCACTTCAATACAACTTAATGTCTAACTTCACTTCCATATTAAATAGGGGCTATAAATGGTTCATGACACTGAGACTATATTGATCCCTTCCAGTTTCTTCCTTATATTCATTCCTTTCTTCTTCTTGATCTATCGATTTCCCCTAAAATCCTATCTCTATGTTAGAAAATTAATCTTCTTCAAATAGAATAGACTTATTGTCACACCTCCCATGAGGAGGTTCACATTTTGGTTTATATACGTGACTTGTGTTTCAAGCCATGAAAACCTCTCCTCTACAGGACCTTGAGGGTTACTGATAGATTCATTAGGTATTGCTAGGGTTTTGTGATTTTTTGGCTTATATGATTTGGATACACTATAAATACACAAAATATATGTAAGGAAACTTAATATAACACTAATACAGTCTATAATCATTCGTTTTTATTCCATTGGAAAGTTTGTCTCAATAGGTCTGATGAAATTAAACTTAAAATATGAAATCTACACTATGAGGGTTTATTTGTTCTTAGTTCCCTAGATTCATTAATTACTATGTTATGCTTATGCTTAAAATAGGTAAAATATGCAGGATATAGAGAATATTGAAGTAAAACACACAAAATACAATTGACAGAAGATATAACCGAAGGAACCCTTTGTACAAAAATCCTAGCTGGAAGGTGAGGTCAGTTTGGTCTCTTTCTCTAAAAGGGGAATTGATGCAAGTACAAAGAAGTGACCATTTATCCTGATGGTTGCTATAGTGTACAAAATCTCTTTCTTTCTCTCTACATATCCACTTTTTTCTACTTTTCTCATCTTGGAATAAAATGCACTCAAATAGAATGAAAACCATTTTGTTCATAGTGGTGAAGCTATAACACAACCCAATAGGCTATTAGTGGTCAAGTTTAACTCCAACTCTCAACTAGAGTTACAAGATGCACTCTTCTAGAGTCTTATTCATCATTATCATGTGGATAGCCCCCTTTCAATGAATAATGGGGGCTTATGTGGTATCCTCTTGAATTATGATGGTCAAAACATGGAGGTCAAATTCCAAGTGGCATAACGTTTGTAGACAAACTCCAATTCAGCTCATTCTTACACCATTGGAGATTTATATATGCGTAGAGTAGTGCTAAAAGGTGTGGTGCTTATGCAAAAAATTTACTTCTCCCAAAAATAACATTTGGTTCCTCAAAATTCTTTCTGAAGTTTTTAGACCACAATTTACCAAACTAGGACCCATCAATAAAATTATTTGATGAGCTAATTCCGCAACTCTTTCCACTGTAAAAGATTCAATATGGATGAGAAATGATATAATTATCGAATCTGGATGTCTCACCTAGAGTGAATGTCATGAACAATGTTCAATATAATTGAAAGTTGGTTAGTGTAATGTTCAATGTTCAATTCCCCCATGCCATCATTAGTAGCCAAAAATAAAGCATGGGCTAGCCTTAAAATGCACTAGAAAGCCTTAAAATGCACTAAGAAAACTCAACTAGATTCTCAACAATATCACTTATATCACCTAACTTTTCACAAATAGGATCATCACACATACAACTCTTTCCATAACTCTAATAGTAATCATTGTTATGGATATATTTCCTTGTATGGAATTTATCTGACTGTGCTCATATTATTAACATTTTATTAATTAACTAATATTCATCATCATATAAAAGAAATCCCATAGTAAGTAAACCTTAGAATCTCCCTTTTTAATGAGGTAATTTACCTAACAAAAAAATATATTTGATTCTTATATTCCTCACTAAATCTACATGCATATTGATGATGATGGTGGTGGTGGTGGTGGTGGTTAATGTCCACTGAGACCCAATTGGTATATCAGGCCTATAATTTTCTTAGTTTCTAGTTGTCTGGCTCCTCGTCTTTCTTGGCGAGATTGGTGTCGTAACTTTCTTTCTTTTCTCTAAGGTCTTCCAACTTTCTTTATCTTGCATCTCCTTCATCTCTTCTGGCTCTTGGGACATTGGTGTCTTAGCTTCACAATCTATTGTGTTCGTCCTTTTGAAGATAGTCAGAGAAGAACTTTAGTCTAGGAGATCTACTTTGTTGTTAAATGAAGATTTATTTTGTGCGGTATTTGAATCCTCATTATTGTTGATGCTTGAGGGGTTGTCAAGTTCACTCTTTTTTTGTTGGGTGGGGCTTTCCCCCTGCTTGTCTTGAAAATTGTTTCTTTCTTGCCCGATTTCTTGTGATTCAGAGTTTTATCGAGAGTATTATTCTTTGATGATAGTATAGTGTTATTTTTGTGCTCCTTCCCACCATGTAGACCTGTGGTGATTTTTTCTAGCAGAATTTTTCTGGGAGGCTTTTGGGAAATTTTTGGCTAGGTGGCCTGTCTCAAAGCAGGATCGACATCTGAAGAGGACACTTTCATAATCGAGCTTCTAGTTCCACACATAGTCTTTACCTGTTAGGTTTATTTCAGCTGGGAATCCCGTGTTGAGGTCCATTTCCACATAGATGCATGCATAGGTGGTTCTGGCATATTCCTCTGTTTTTGGACACCTACAGTAAAATTTCCCAATTGCATTTCCAATGGCTTTTAGCGAAGAGAAATTCCAAAGATGCAAGGGTAGGTTTGGCAATCTCACCCAAACTGGTCTTGACGCTATGATTGTTGTTGAGGGATCGAATGATGGGTTCTATGGCCTCTTGAATAGGCCTGGTTTTTCCCAAAAGCAAGGGTCAGAATCTAGAATACATTGTCTGCTTTTAGGGTTTTCAAAATCTACTATAAAGAAACCCCTAGCACAGGGGTAGATATTAATTCCATCAGGAATTAAAGGCTTCCATACCTCCGAGATCTAACTGTGGAGAGCTATCAGCCACGGAAAAAAACCATTGAATCGGCAGATTAGCGCAGTTTCAAAGAACTTCAAAGCCTCATTGAGTGAGGCCAGGACCACCTGGACAGTGGGAATTGGGGCTTCACTGACAATATGGGCTGGAGCTTGCCCCCTAGAGGCGGACGGAACTGAGCCAACAACTATTTTCGCGAAGCTGGGAGCCATTTGGAGAATGCCCTCCTACTGAGTATAAAAGATTGTCGAAGAGAAGGCCACAGAAGATTGCCGAAGAGAGGTGAAAAGCCGCAGATCTTTAAAGAAGAGCCACAGAAAGGCCCAATCAATGAGAAGAGACTGTAGATCTACGACAGCCACAAGATCTACTATCCATATAACATCCAACAAGCTTGCCCTGAGTTTCTTCTCAATCCACAAATTTTCGTTTTGCTATATTCTAGCAATGGCTGCCAGGAAAAGGCCCAATCGATGGAGAACCGCAAATCCGAAATTTTGAAAGAGGGTCGGAAAACAACAACGTTCTCATACAGAGATAGAAGAGCAGACTCAACGTAATGACTGTGGATGCATGGATCTGAATAGTTGAGACATTACCATTCATATTATATTTCACAAGAGCCACAGATCAAGAGCCACAGATCTGCTCATGCAGAGATGGAAGACCACAGATCTTCTCATGAGAATAGCGTAATGACTGTGGATGCCTGGATCTGAATATTATATTTTCACAAGAGCCACAGATCTGGAATTCTGAAGAGTCGTAGATCTGGACTTTAAACCTAAGAGCCGTAGAAGAGACGGAAGACCACAAAAGAGACGCAAAATCTAGGACGCAAGAGCCGCAAAAGAGACGGAAGGCCACAAAAGAGATACATATATGAGGTTTGGAAAGTAAAGATAATTGAGTATATAAATTCTTTTGAATTTTTTCATAACCTTGTCTCATTGATTTAAGGTAAATAGTTGCTACTCATGATATAAAACATATTTTTATTACATGAAACTACACATTTCTATTTTAATTTTATTCATGTTTAATGTAAAAACATATTTAAAAGAAAAGTAGCAAATATTTTTTTTTCTACCTAGGGAATTGTATTTAAAATTTACACTAAAATTATAATTAAATATAATAGACCAAATAATCTAATTATAACCATTAAAATTTGAATGTATATGATTGTTAACAAGAGAATGTTATATTATTACCAGTAAAAATAATTATGAACCGTAAAAAACTAATCACTATATTCAAAAAACATATTTTAATTAAATTATTAAAAACATATCTTAATTTGCTAACTTTTATTCCTTACATAATTATAATTCAAATGTTTCAAGGTATTAATATTATGTATTTTTGAAAAAATATATAGGTTAAATTTTCCTGTTAGACACCTGTACTACTCCTACTACTAGTATAAAAAATTATATAATTAAAAAAATAAATTAATTGGTAATTATTTAAAAATAATTACGATATTGATTTAAAAAAACTCTCCTCTCCCATTTTTTAATATCTAAGTACCATTAGAATATTTAATATTTTACGTTTTACGATAAAAACAGTATATTTATTGAAAAAAGGCTTTCCATTTACTAAAGGGACATTACCAACTGTGTAACACTTATTATATGAAAAACATTTGACATCATAGAGAAACAAAATCTAATAATTTTCCTTTATCATGGGCCATGGCGAATCAATTTTCACCTCTACGTAAAGGAATGGAGCCTTTTTATATTCGAGTGACAAGCATTTTTTTCTTTTGGTTTGTCCATGGGAACAATATTGTAAATTGTTAATGGAAACTTTTCAAATTATAAAGACTAAAAATACGTGGATTATATATATTATGTATCATCATTTCCGGTCTATTAAGTTATAAATATGAAAATTATTTCACATCAACATTTTTAAAGAAATAAAGTCCACCGATTTGCTTTTATTATGGGCCATGGCGATGAACACCAACTTTCGAATTAATTTCAATATTTTTAGTCACGCAGGTCTTGTATCTATAACGTGGCGCATCATTTTTCTCCTCTGCATTAACAAAAATGCAACATTTTTTTATTCGAGTGATAAGTATTGTTTACTTTTGGTGTGTCCATGGCAGTAATATAATAAATTTCCCTATGCAAATTCCTGAATCGAATCTTCTCACATTATAAAGTAAAAAAATACTTAGACTATATATACTATGTTTCCTTATTTTCTGCCTATTAAGCTATAAATATGAAAATTATTTAACATGAGACATTTTTAAAAAAATAAAGTCTAATGATTGGCTATGAACAATAACTTTCGAATTACTTTCAATATTTTGTCACATCAATTTTGTCTTTTGCGTGAACAAGAATGCAACATTTTTTTATTCCAGTGACAAGTTTGGTTTACTTTTGGTGTGTTCATGGCAATAATATAATAAAATGTCCATTGCTTGTTCGTGGATGGAAACTTGTCAAACTATAAAGCATAAAAATACGTAGAGTATATCCTCATATTCGGCCTATTAAGTTATAAACAAATTAAAAGAAAGGAAATGTACATAACCCACTAGACATGTAGGGAACAAAAACATATAACTCATATTCTTCATTAGTCAATAAAATGTTCTCAAATTATTAGGTATAAAAATGCTTGGATTATATATAATATGCTTCCTCATTATCGGCCTATTAAATTATAAATAAATGAAAACATAGTAAATGAACATAACCAAGTGGACATGCATGGAACCAACGGGGTCGTGTTAGTTATGCTTACCGTTTGAAAATTCCTTTTATATCGTTGGATATATATGGGCAACCATGATCCCTGAAAAATATACACAACATGTCCCACAAAGTATACCACAATATATGACACAATGAATACCATACCTCCCATAGATTAATATATCAATATATCAGCAATTGACTATATAGAACCAACCCTTCAATATATCGTATTATATTGAAATATTATAAGGTTAGGTTAGCGAGGTCACCCACGTGCTAAAGTTCATCATGGAGGGGCCACTCACATTTGAGTTTGAATATAACAAGATTGGCTATATAGGGCCAACGACTCTCCTATGACCTATCTCTAGAAAGTGGTCCACAAGGCATGATATTTACCTAGGGATGTTCATTTGCAGGATGCATCGTCCTACCGGTTTCCATCGTGCTCATTAAACAAATGTGATAACGACATGCTATTTTCTCCATTATTACTATCCCACAATGTAACAGTTTTGTCGTGAGTTGTGCTCAAAACGGCAGGGTGCAAAAAGTTTTCAAACGCTAGGGAAGTAAAGTATGGTAAATACAATGAGTTGCTTTAAAATATGGTTAAATTTGATGATGAATCACATTTCAATAAAAAAAATTAATTTATATGATTTTTATCAATTTTTTTTTACTTAATTCATTATAAATCAAATAAATCTTAATACAAAAAATAATAATGTTGTTTAGTTAAAAAAATAATAATTAAATAAATATTTATGTATATTATAATATTTATTAAAATTTAAAATAATTAAAATTTGAAATTATTAAACTTTAATAAAAATCAAAATTCTTAATATGTATTTTAATATCATTTAATATAAAAAATTATTATTGATATAAATGATTAAAAAGATTACATGTTAATAAAATTGATGTTCTTTGGTATTTAAAAGACCTATGTCTAAGATAAAATTATATTGGTGGTGTAGAGAGATATGAGAGATGTAATCTTTTCTATGTTCAAATTAAAATTTTCACCAATACTTACGATTGTATACTACGGCTCACATTCCATACTTAGTTTATTTTTCGTTACCAAGTATTATCTTTGTCCTTTATACAGTGAAAGCCCATAACATTCACATAAACAACATTATACAAGAGAAATGCATGACTGTATAAAGGGAGGGGCAACTCCCTGCAATATGAGTCTGCCTGAATCAATATATATAATCTTCTTTTATAAGTACAAGTTAAATCTTGGGAAACCCCAAATTTACACTTAGCCAATCTTCCAACATCGGCAAACTCAGTTTCCTAGCTCGTCGGTGCCTCTGCACGGTCGCCGCACACCTCACCAACCCTTCGTTCACCTCGTTGCACATATTCACTCGACTCGCTCTTCATTTGGCTAGCAAACATCCAAATCGTGCTATCCTACTCGACCTTCATTAGGTGGACCACACACAGTCCTGCCTGCCCGACTCCTCATTCATGACCTCTAATTCCAACGTTTGTTTCGGCGTGCAGGCGTGCCCTCACCCAGCCACCCGTTGGCACATCCACCCTTTCACCCAAACTCGTTCACTTGAACAACTTCACTCAAGTGCCACACAACTTCACCTGAGTTGCCACTTGATTTCACCCAGTTTGCCCAAATGACTTCACCTGGGTCGCCCAACAACCACACTCGGCTCGCTTGAACGACTTCACCTGGGTCGCCCAACGACCTCACCCGGCTCGCCCGAACGACTTCCCCTAGGTCACCCGACGACCTCACCTAGCTCGCCCGAACGACCTCACCTAGTTCACCCGAACAACCTCGCCCGAGTTTCCTGCCTGACGACCTCGCCCGAGTTCTGCCTGAACGACCTCGCTTGAGTTCTTCCTGACGACCTCGCCCGAGTTTCCTGCCTGACAACCTTGCCTGAGTTTCTCACCCGATGACCTCGCACGAGTTTTTTTGAACGACTTGCCCAAAGTGCGGGCACATCTCCTGTGCCCTTTGCACTTCTACACCTGCGCACAACTTTGCACTCGAACCAACTCATAAGAGAACTAGGTGGTAGAATGATGGCTTGTCTCCATAAAGCATTCACCTATGTATATGAGCGGGTGGCGGGTTGTGTCACCCGGCCGACCCATGCCAAACGCCCAGCCCACTCGTTCATGTTGTGATGTCTCGCCCAAGAGGAGGGTCGACCCGCCCAACTCGTGGGACCGCCCCCTCAACGCTCGCTGAACGCCTATATGAACTAGTCCAAGGCTCGTACAACCTCATTTCACACATTCTCCTCGCACGTACTTCGCACGGTGAAAGTGACCCGAACTGTAGGTCCTTACATCCTCCCCCACCTGAAGTCATTGTTGTCCTCGACAATATCTTATCCCGGCAACCATCTGTCACCAAGATATCCATACCAAGGCATATACTCCATCGGTATGTCATACATCGGAAAATCGTCTCAATCCATGACCATCAACCACCTTGTCACAATCTCCACATGCTACTCCCATCATGGAAGGTTGGCCACTCCATCTCAAACTACATGCTTCCCGCAACATATTGTGTCGACCTCATCATGTATCATCATCGTGTGAACTACTGCCATGATACTCCAACAAATGCTAACACATCTCTACACACTTCGTAACCCCATGTTTGAACTAGTTGGGTAGCTAATCCAACCGTCATGCTCAACCAATAAGAGTGAACATCCTCATGCCATCATCAGTGAGTTCTCTAAACATCCCATCACATCATCAACTCGATCAAGAATCCATATCCATACAAGTAAGCCATGCTCAGGTCCATGAAGTAGTCTCCATCTTGTCTGCAACATGTTGTCCATGATGTTTGGTGTTAATGTGGCACATGAAATTAGCTGCATCTATCCCAACATCGTCATCCATCTGCAAAACATCCATATCCTCACACTCCTGACTCTCAATGTGCCACATCCAGGTCCATGAAGCAATCTCCCTCATATTTGTATCTTCCATCCCTCAATTCTGCCACAGAAACAAGTATACACTTGTCTCATCTATCCATGTGTTGCCCATGATCATAGATCAATCAGCTCCCATGTGTCAAAGTGGTTAAGTCTCGGCTCAACCCATGCCCAAGTGTTGCCACCAAGGCATCATCAGTGTTGTAACTCCATCACTCCAAAGTGCCTCATATCGGTCCTCCTCATCAAGTCACTCTTCCAAGCCACACCCATACATGTACTTGAAAGTATGCACCCCATCCTGCATCAAAGTCTCTGACCTCAGCACCTCAATGCATTAGATCCTCCAAGTCCACCATATATGAAGCCCCTAAAAGTCACAACCTCATGTCATCATGAGATCCATGAGTCATCCCCAACCAACATATCAGCAAGCATACAAGTCTTGTCCCAAAGGTCTCTGCAAGATGCCTCAACTCTCCATGTAGTAGGAATGCTCCATAGTCTGCTCACACCTCCATCCATGTCCATGGCCTTGTTGTACAAGAGTGCACAACCTCTCCATTGGATCATAAGTAAAAAATCTCCATGTCACACTAGCAAATCTACCTGCACAATATCCCTGCCTTGGCACTCCTCATTGGATTCCCATAAGTGACATCTCTATAAGTGCTCCTACATAATGTCCCTGCATAAGACTGCCATGATCCATGTCTCCAACCTGATGTCCACGAATAAGATGCTCATGTAGTCCAACCAAGTAGACCCATCACAACAATCGGTCATCCCCATCCAAGTCTGCAATATTTGGTCTAGTGAACTCGGTCACCTAATGATATCATCATCACATGAGTCTGTCCACCATAGCTCCCCCACTAAAGGTCCCACTAAGACTTCCTCTCTTGGTCTCGACCATGAGAAGTCCACCCAAGTATCATCATACCTGAAGTGTGTGCCCTCCTCCAATCTATCCATCAGTCATGCCAGGCACTTAGCCAATTCCACCATATGGCAAAAGTGCGACCCTTTCCTCCGCAATGATCATCATGTTCCTCCCTTGTCACGAGCCTTTGCACATTCTACCATAAGGTCACAAACAAGCCCAACAAGTCCTACAACAATCAACAATCCTTGCTTCTCCATACAAGGTCTCATCATAGACATCCATGGTAGGATGTTCCCTTGCATCGACAAACTGGTGTTGCTCTTCTCTGCATACGGTTCATCTACCAAATGCTCAAGTGGAACACAAGTATCAATAGCACTTACATCATTATCATGAGGCTCCTCCATGTGAGTATCCTCATCCATCCATGTCTGCAAACTGCACAATCTTGGTCCAACTTGATCAACCTCAAGTTCATCCTCCATTGTTGTCACAAATTCCTCTTCCTTGTTAGCGCAATCTGCAACTTCATCCTGCTCCATTATCCAACCAAGTTGAAGAAGTTCGTCTTCAACATTCTTTTCCAAGACTTCAAGTTTCTCTCAAATCAGGGGATTCTCTTCTTTCATCCATTTCAACCTATATAAGGTAAGCAAGAGCTTCCCTTCACATTCTTCCAAACCTTACATGCCTTGTCGTTAAGCTTGGTCCAAGCACAAGGCTTCACCTCTGCTAAACCTGTTTCACCCTTCACCTGAATCACCCTGATATTCCACCTATCACCTGCAAAAGTTGAACTTCCTGCCAAGTCTTCGGTCTTCGTGGAATCATCTCCTTGATTCAATTCACCAAGTTTACTACAAAACTTTGACCAGCTCTAATACCACCTGTCACGATAGTGTAGTGGGATTATCACTTCATCGTCAACTCGATCAGCGTCCTGATCATCAACTCTGATACCAATTGTCACGCCCCTACACTGGCGGTACTCTTCCAACCGCACTATAGTGAGGTGCAGCACTACCAGCCATTTTCTTTTCACCAATACTTACGGTTGTAGACTACGCCTAACATTCCATACTTAGTTTATTTTCGTTACCAAGTAATATCTTTTTCCTTTATACAGCGAAAGCCCATAACATAGCGAAAGCCCATAACATTCACATAAACAACATTATACAAGAGAAATGCACAACAGTATAAAGGGAGGGGAAACTCCCTGCAATATGAGTATGCCCGAATCAATATATATAATCTTATTTTATAAGTACAAGTCAAATATTGGGAAACCCCAAATTTAATAGCCAATTTTCCAACTTTCGCAAAACTCGGTTGCCCAGCTCGTCGACACCTCTGCACGGTCGCTACACGACTCACTAACCCTTCGTTCACCTCGTCGCACGTCTTCAACTGACTCGCTCTTAGTTTGGTCAATAAACATCCAAATCGTGCTATCCTACCCGACCTCCATTCAATGGACCACACGCAATCCTGCTTGCTCGACTCCTCTTTCATGACATCCAGTTCCAACCTTCGTTTCGGCGTGCACGACACACTCCCACCCAGCTGATGAGCCCCAATTTTGGTACAATTTGGGCTCATTTTGGCCTATTCTACTTGCTCAAACCATTCATTTTTTACTACTTATGCATGCATTTCTTAGTTTATTCATGTTGTTTGTAGGAAGAAGGGTAGGCACTCTATCTACGTGACTAACGCATTGTGATTCCAGGTTTTGGCATTAAAAGGGAGCAAAAGACAACGAAAAGGAGACAAGGAGACAATGAGGTGGCACTGCTGACTTTTAGGAGAGGATGTCCACGGTCTTGGGGACATTCCTCGTGATTCCCACCAAGAACTCTGAGCTCCAATCCATCTCCCCTCCGAGCTTAGAAGCAGCCAGCTGTTCTACAGGAACAACAGTTATAAACTGCTCTACAGGAACAATAGTTATGACTGTCCTACAGGATTAGCAGTTAAACTCGAAGTTGGACAGCCGAGCTCCTAAAATCAAGGATACTTGTTGGATCATCGTTTTTGTATAAGTATAGAGGCCTTAGCCTTGGATAGGTTGTTGAAACTCTCGTCTTGCTATTGTAACTTTCGAGCACAGCTCAGTTTTTGTTCCTTTTTGTAAGCCAATTTGGCATGACATCAGGTTATGAGTAAAGAAGGCAGTTTGTGATCTCGTTATGAGTTTCTTAAGGAGACTATAGCTCTCAGGTTAGGGCCCAACCTGAGAGCCATAGATCCCCTCTGCTGTAGTGTTGTTTCCATTTCATTTCAGCACTTTGAGCTTTTCATGTGCACATGCGATTCGAATTACAGGTTGTTAAGTTGGTCTTTTTCATGAGATAGATAGGATTTGCTTATGGTGAGTTTGTTTACAGTTGTTTAGTGTAGCAGAGGATAGATATAGTCCATTGGAGCTCCAACAAAAAGGGTTGTTAAGGCTCACTGCCGTCTCATTTGGGATTGGGGTGCAGTCCATGACTAACCACCAAAAACACGCATTTCTTTATTTCATGATTGCTGCAAACACAGTCACGTTATGTTAGATGCTTCCTTGTCATTCACACCTGCACCACACTCCTTTACCACAGCTTCATGCACATTCTCCTTCGCGTTTTGGATTGCTGTTCATTGAATTTATACGCACAAGTAGTTTAGGTTGATGCATTTTCGGTTTGGTGACAGTCATAAGCATTTGTTTCACTTACACTGCTCTCTCTCGTCCATTACTTCATTCTCCATCTTGATCACGCATGCAACACATCTCCTCGACCTTTACCCCGCTCTGTTATCTCCCAAAGTCTTTCACTCCTCACGTAACTTCATTTCCTAGCCTTTTGTTGACCTAGCCCTCTATCTTCCAACCTACTCCCTACACTCAT
Source organism: Pinus tabuliformis (assembly GCA_031772625.1). Taxonomy (NCBI): domain Eukaryota; kingdom Viridiplantae; phylum Streptophyta; class Pinopsida; order Pinales; family Pinaceae; genus Pinus; species Pinus tabuliformis. Next base: position 289,729,092 of record CM062815.1, on the reverse strand, counting down.
TTCTCATCTCATTCCTCCACTTCTACAGCCATCACCAGCCTCATTCCTACCTTACACATCTCCCCCTACCATTTCATCACTCCTCCATCACGCCAAACACTCACGGTAGGTCATCCTGTAGCCATTTGTAGACATCCTGTAGAAACCAGAGTATCCTGTAGGATCCCCTGCAGACATCCTGTAGGAGGCCACTCTCTCGGCTGCTGAGCTCCCGAATGTGAGGAACCTCTGTGGATGGATGCTAAGGATCCCTAGGGACCTCTCCTAGCCTTCCCAACCTGTCCCACGTTCTCCTTCCTTCTCCATTCCATCTGCACAACCAAACCCTAATTAGCACACAATCACAATCATTCCACACACTTAAAGGAAAAATACAAAAACATGTCTTTTATGATGCAAGCAGCTTAGATCCATGCATTTTCACTTATTAGAGGTAACAGCAGCATTGATAGAAGTTTCCTTCACATTCTTTGCATTATAGAGGTTAGACTAGTTAAATTAGGGTTTCTTAGGTTTACATGCTTTGATTTGCTTTCAGTTCATTTTTGTCAAATAGATTAGTCTCCTTTGAGCTAGCTTTTGTCCATCATTGATAAAGCTTCTTCTGTGAGCCTATAGAAGTTGGCTTGAGCCCTAGCGGACTTGTGCCAGCTGACCAAGTGACAGTTGCGACAAGAGCTAGTACTTGTGCATACAGCACCGTCGCTTCCAAGTTTGTACGAACTACCGGGTTGATAAAATGAGAGACAGGAAGCCCCAGGAGTTGTAGGATTATTGCTACAATCCTGGAGCTCACCATCTTTTTGGCGCCGTTGCCGGGGAAGCGTCAGAGTATTAGTAATTGTTGCTTTTCTTCTACTTTCGTACTCTTACTTCTGCTCAGTAGTTTATTTCATTTCCATTGTGCAAAAGTAGCTTAGTATTTCCTGCTTCCATAGATTAGCATTTCCTGCTTTCATAGCTTAGTATTTCCTGCTTTCATAGCTTAGTATTTCCTGCTTTCATAGACTAGTATTTCTCGCTTTCCTAGATTAGCTTTCTAATTCTGCAATTTCATTTGAGCAATATAGTTAGTTGTAGATCACTTTGTTTCAGTTTTGTAGGTACCAAAGAAAAAGCAAAAGCACTCAAAAAAGAAAAGTCCTTTCCCTTTCATGCCTCGTAGGAACCGAGATAGATCAGGAAAATTCCTACCTAACACCCCCACCACATCACTTAGTCACCCTTCACTCTTCGGTGGCGACAGTGATCCAGAGGAAACTATAGGTGAACATCCCGAGACATACCAAAATCCTATAGAAGAAGAAGAGTTAGAGACCACTCCACCCGAAGCTATGGCTGACAATAGAGAAGATGAGAGAATAGAAGGAGCTTTCCCCATCCGAGAGACCAACGGAGAGATGAAAATGAAAAACATTAGCCCCTCTGCTTTGCCTCACTTCCATGGACTGACCACTGAGGATCCTGATACCTTCCTATTTGAGTTTGCTGTCCTCTGTAGAACCTATGACTATACTGAAGATGAACAAAAGCTAAAACTTTTCCCTTCCACTCTCAAGGATGCAGCATTACGCTGGTTCATGGGTTTGCCTGGGAATAGTATCACCACATGGGCTCAGATGCAGCAAGCCTTCAACACCAAGTACCGGGATTATCGTAGGTCCAAGGAAACGAAAGGGGAAATCTTTCGGATGACCATGGGAAACGATGAGTCTTTAGAGGATTATGAGGAAAGGTTCCAACTTAGTTACAAGCGGGCCAGGTGCACACTTGACCCTGAATCCCTTAAGTTGGTTCTGCTCCGAGGAGTACCTGAAGAACTCTTAGATACCCTTCACATGTTAGCTGGGGGGGACATTTACCAACTGCCTTATGAGGACATCAAAACTGTGTTTAGAAATCATTCTAGGGCAGCTAGGAAACGAGGTAGAGGAAATCTCCTCTCCACTGGTGTCGCTTTCTCCAAACATGAGTTTACAAACCAATTAGAAGATCTTAAGAGTGAGGTGAGACAGACCATTGCCATGCAGTTGGACACATTCAGGATCCAGCAGAAGAAAGAAGAAGCTGAGAGAGCCCTGGCTGTCTTCTGCCCTAGGTGCACAAGAAGACATCCTAAGAACGAATGCCCATTGCATTCGGTTGAAGTGTGTTTTGTTTGTGAGGAGGACCATCCTACCAATCGGTGTCCCACCTTACCTGGGTTTAAAGCCATGTACCAAGGGACTGAAGCCCCCACTGAACCTCTCTACTTCATCAACCAAAGGAGACCACAAGGATCTAGACCCTATCAGCAGGGAATGCAAGGGGCACCACAAGCCTATTACAACCCCAACCAATCGACTCCTATGCCTTCCTGGGGTCCCCCTGCTCATCCTTCTCGGTCCATGCCTCCTCCATGGTCTTATCCACCTCAGTATCCTACTCAACCCACTACTCACTCATATCACTCACATGCCCAGTCACAGCCTCAGTGGAGTGCACCTCAGTCGGGGTGGAGGCCCCAGTACAACATTCCTCCCGCCATTCTGCCTCCACCTCCAGTTCAGCCACAACCATTAAATCCTGCTCCTCCAAGGCAACCTCAAATGCCTGCTCAACCGAACCCGAACCCCAACAATAGACAGGCTCAGCAGGTATATACTGGGGAGACCTCATGCCCTACCTATGCTGTGGAGATCCAGGAGATCAATCTTAGATCTGGAAAGACTCTTCCAGATCGCCAACCTCCTCCCCCAGAGGATGAGGAAGACCATCAGGAAAGTGAACCAAAGCCTATTCCACCCTTTCCTGAGAGACTTACAGCCACCACACAACCCAACCCAGAAGAAGATGAGCTTCTGGGAGAGCTCAAGCAATTGTGTGTGAAGATACCCCTTCTCCAGGCCATCAAGGATGTGCCAATCTATAACAAGCTGGTTAAGGAGAAGTGTTTCAAACATCCAGGCAGACGGAAGAAAGATGCTTCAACTATCAATGTCATAGGACAACTGTCTGACCTTATGCTAGGACAAGTCATCTGCCCAAAGTACTTAGATCCTGGAAGTCCTGTAGTAGATGTCCACATCAATGGCACCATCATACCCCACACCCTGATTGATCTGGGGGCTGCCATTAATGTAATGACCAGGGATACCATGCTCAAGATCAATCTTCAAGGTTCCTTGAGGAAGACCTCGACAGTACTGCAATTGGCAGATCGCTCCACTGTGACTCCCGAAGGGATTGTGGAGGATGTCTTGGTCTCTATTGACTCTTGGGAGTATCCTGCAGACTTCCTGGTTCTGCAACCAAAGGCAAAGCTTACTGGATATCCCCTCATTTTGGGAAGGCCTTGGTTAGCCACTGCAGATGCCTATATCAGTTGTCGTGCCGGAAATATGACCATCAAAAATGGTCCTATGTCCAAGCAACTTGTCCTATACCCTCCTGCCCAACCCTCTTTGGAGCATGACTTACCACTCTGGTTGGAAGAAGGAGAAGAAGACGAGGTGTATTCAGCACCTCTGTGTACCATAGAAACCAATAGAAGAAATCCCCCAACCGAGGATGATTTGATCGAGAACTTGATCCAAAACCCACCTACCAGTGCACTACCTTTAGAGAAGTTGGTGGAGGATGCCCAAGCTAGCACCTTAGTGGATCTTTGTACAACCAACCCTGTCACTCCCAGAGTTAAGAGTGTGGAGTTCGGCCCTGAGAGAGCATTGAAAATCAGCTCCTCCCTATCTCCTTCTCAGGAAAAGGAGCTGTGCAACCTGTTGGCCAGCCACCTAGATGCTTTTGCTTGGAGCTATAAGGAGATGAAAGGAGTCCATCCCTCGGTCTGTACTCATCATATATACATCAAAGAGGACTATAAACCGGTTAGGCAACCCCAGAGGAGAATGAATCCAGCCCTTAAGGACATTGTCAAGGAAGAATTGCAGAAACTGTTGGATGCCGGATTCATCTACCCCATCTTAGATAGTGAATGGGTGTCCCCTCTAGTGTTGGTTCCCAAGAAGAATGGGAAGTGGAGGATCTGTGTAGATTACCGTGAGCTGAACAAAGCTACCAAAAAAGACCATTTCCCTCTACCTTTCATAGATCAAGTGTTGGATGGACTGGCAGGAAAGAAGTTCTTCTCTTTCCTGGATGGGTTTAGCGGGTACAATCAAATCCAAATCAGCCCGGAAGACCAAGATAAGACCACCTTCACTTGTCCTTGGGGTACCTTTGCCTACCGAGTCCTTCCCTTTGGGCTATGCAATGCTCTTGCTACTTTTCAGAGAGCTGTCTTGAGCATCTTCTCGGAGTTGGTCCATGATGCAGTGGAAATATACATGGATGACTTTACTCCTTATGGGGCCAACTTCCAGGAAGCATTGTCCAACCCGGGGAAAGTCCTAACCAAATGCACCGAGATGAACTTGTCCCTCAGCCCTGAAAAATGTGAACTCCTAATGACTGAAGGGACCGTGCTAGGCCATACCATTTCTTCCCAAGGATTGCAGGTGGATCCTAACAAAATTGCTCTCATCAAGAGGGTTCCACCTCCTCAAAAAGTAAGGGATGTCTGGAGTTTCTTGGGATTAGCAGGATACTACCGGAGATTCATTAAGGACTTCAGCAAGTTAGCCTCACCATTGTTTGGTCTGTTGGCAAAAGATGTGGAGTTTAAGTGGACTTACGATTGTCAGAGGAGTTTGAATGAGTTAAAGGACAAGTTGGTGTCAGCACCAATCTTGAGATGTCCAAACTGGGCCCTACCTTTCCACATCCACACTGATGCCTCGAACAAAGCCATAGGTTCAGCCTTAGGACAAGTTGAGCAAAAACTTCCATATGCCATTTACTTCGTTAGCAAAAACTTGTCCAAAGCAGAGCTGAATTACACTGTAACCGAGAAGGAATTCTTGGCTGTGGTCCATGCACTAAACAAGTTCCGACATTATATTACTGGTTACCAGACTTTTGTACATACTGACCATGCTGCTATTAGATATTTGATGAATAAACCCGATGTGAATGCTCGTATTATTAGATGGTTACTTTTATTGCAGTAGTTTGATCTAACCATTGTTGATAAACCAGGTAGAAAGAATGTTGTTGCTGACTTTTTATCTAGATTGGATTTGTCTGCAGGTGAAGATGGGACGGTGGATGACCAGATGCCTGATGAGCATCTGTTTGCTATCTCAGTACTCTCCCCATGGTTTGCTGATATAGCGAACTACCTTGTTTCAGCTCAGTTCCCTCCGCACCTCTCTTCAAAAGAGAAGAGCAAAATCATCAGAAAAAGTGCCTCATTCACTTGGATCGGGGGCGACCTGTTCAAGCTTGGCCCTGATCAGATCTTAAGGCGTTGTGTAAGGGAAGAGGAAGTCTTTGACATCCTCCTCACCTGTCATGATGGGCCTTGTGGAGGAAATTTTGCAGCAAAGAGAACTTCCTTCAAGATCCTGCAGGCAGGCTACTATTGGCCCACACTTCATCAAGATGTCAGAAGATATGTCAGCCACTGTGACCAATGCCAAAGGATGGGGAAACCGACGCAAAGGGATGAGATGCCTCTCCAACCTCAAGTGACTCTTGAGCCATTTGAGAAGTGGGGCATGGACTTTGTGGGTCCAATCAATCCCTCTTCGAGGCAGAGATCCTACATCATTGTGTGTACTGACTACTTGACAAAGTGGGCAGAGACTAAAGCAATCAAAGCAGCAACAGAAGAGAAGGTGGTCGAGTTCTTAAGAGAGAACATCTTCTACAAGTTTGGCTACCCAAGAGAGCTGGTGACCAACCAAGGGAGCCAGTTCACATCCAACTTGGTTGAAGATATACTAGCTCATCACAAGATCAAGCATAGGACTTCCACCCCCTATCATCCTCAAGCAAATGGGCAGGTGGAAGTCACCAATAGAGCATTAGAAGGGATCTTGACTAAAGTGGTGAGCAGCAGCAGAAAGGACTGGGCAGATCGCCTGGTTGAAGCCACATGGGCTTACAACACCACCTGGAAGACCACCACCGGCTTCACACCTTATGAGCTGGTCTATGGGAAGAAAGCTTTGCTGTCCATTGAGTTTGAGTATAACACTTTGAGGATGGCAGCTCAGCTGGACCTAGATCTCAGCCATGCACAGCAAGAAAGGTTATTGCAGCTGAATGGACTGGATGAGCACTGCATGCAGGCCCTCCTTCACTCAGAAGTGGTTCAACTTCAGAGAAAGGTGTAGCATGATCAACATCTCCATGACAAGTAGTTCCAGCTGGGAGATTGGGCTTTGTTGTATGACTCCAGATTCAAAGATTTCAAGGGGAAGTTGAGAACCAGATGGCTAGGACCATATGTAGTGGAACAGTTCCATGACAATGGATCTGTCCTCATTCGAACCATTGATGAGGAAGCCATTCCCATGCTTGTCAATGGGCACCGATTGAAGATCTACAGAAGACCTCTCTCAAGACAAGAGTTTATCAGCACTATGGAGAAATCTGTTTTGGTCATAGAGAAGGGTTCTGCCTCCACTTTGGGCATACCCTGAAGAAAAAAAAAAAAAAAAACAAAAAAAAAAAAAAAGAGAGAAAAAATAAAGATCGTTGGGTGAAAACCTCTCTGAGGCGCCCAAGGCAGGCAGTAGGGGTGAAAACCTCATTGAGGCGCTCCTATTGTCTTTCAAAAAAAAAAAAAGATCCTTGAGTGAAAACCTCTTTGAGGCGCTCAGGGCAGGTAGCAAGGGTGAAAACCTCTTTGGGGCGCCCCTGCTATCTTTTCAAAAAAAAAAAAAAAAAAGAGAGAAGAAAAACAATAAGCACAATAAAAGTTTTGCATGCAGATGTTCTATGGAGGAGAAGAAGCCTCTCCACTCCAAGCCAGGGGCCTTCATCATGCTATCAAAGGATGTCATCAACACCTCCTCCAAGAATAACAATGATTTTCAAGGTATGTGCAATTTTTATCATGATTTCGATCTTCTACAGGAAGATACAGTTTTCTACCGGAACAGACAGTCTTCCTACAGGAAGACGCAGATCTTCTACAGGAAAGTGAAAAATTTCTACAGGAAGCTCTGTGTTCTACACGAAACTTCCTGTAGAAGGTTGCGACGGCCGAAATGTGTTTCAAGTGAAGATCTAGCGACTGAGGAGTGGATTGAACGCATGCATGCCACTGATGGCACCCCTGAACATTGCTATTATCTTGCTCCACCATCCTCGTCGCCATGTAACCAAGATCCCTGCATCAGCACAACAAAGCAATGAGTTCTCGTGAAAAAACATCTGTCAAAGAAAAACCAAGCACCGAGAGCCATACCACATCCATGTTATGCATCAGAAGCGCTGGGATCGTGATCGAGAAGCCAGAACCGCCAGCATGCAGCATGTACCCAAGGAGAAAGGACTGTGACAAGACCCCTCGCGGGGATCCTGTAACAGTTCAACCTGCTCGAGTGAATACCGTCCACAGCACCGCCATCCGAGATAGAACACGGGCGCATGAACGCGAAACCATCCACTCCAGCGTCAGCAACCGGTAGCCATGTGCCTCCGGGTCTATGTAAGCCGCGTGCAACAGGTAAATCCATCGTCCACAAACTGGAAATCATGTGCAGCCGCGCGCAGGTAAGTGTTCTAATCCTTCTCTCCATCAAATCGCATGGATATTACTTTGATTTGTTTTGCATGGCATAAAGGTGAATGGTTGAGCGGCCGTAAGGCCAGTTGACTGGCCACATCGGCTAGTGAAAGGATAGTCAGATGATGAGGTGGCAGCCATGACAAAAGACACATGTAGCACGCACGTGAAGATTAGTCCCGTCAACCGTGAAACGAGTTTAACCGAAAAGGGCGGCGGCAGATCTGTGGGAATGAATGCGATAGCAAGCGAATGTGCAGGCAGATGATGGGTGACGTCACCCAATGGTCCGGCGGGGACAGCTCACCCCCCGCGGCACGAGCTGCGCCGATTCAAAATCTGATCGGCTCGATTAAACGTGTATATCCATCAACCTCACTTCAAAACTTGAGTAGCTCCTCTGATTCCCTCTGCATGTTGATACGCCAAGCTCTCGGCTACCTGAACACTGGTAAGGCACCTCTCGACCGCTGTCCAACTATAGCTCCCCCCGAAGTCTGCGCACTGCTCCTACAGGAACAGTTTCTACAGGAACGCAGTCCTACAGGAAAGCAGTCTCTACAGGAAGCTGAAGTCTTCACGTAAAAAAGGTGGCGGAAAAGAGGTAACCCTGAAACTCCTTCCGCAATTGGTTTTCAAAGGTGGCAAGGTCATTATTCACAGTCTGGTCATAAAAGATATTGGATTGCCGTGCCCATACTATCGCTTCTATAGGATAGAGGTATAATTAGGCTGTAGTTTTGTGAATTCATTGCATGCTCTGTCTATAAGACCGAATTCCCTTTATACTTACCACCTGTGGTCAAAACCACCGTGCCCATCATGCCTGGTGGGTTTATCAGACGAGAGCCCACTGATTCAACCACATTGAGGAGAAATCAGGCAGTGGTGGAGCTCTTTACACAAGCACAATGGATGTCTTTTTGTGATAAGTTGCAGGGGTACGATGAGGAAGTGGCCGAGGAATTCTTGCAGGCCCTGAGGCCAAAATCCAAGGTGCTGGCCACAGTCAATTTCAGAGGCCTAAGCCTCAAGATAACCCCGTAGTCCATCAGTAGAATCACTGAGCTTCCTATGGGTCTCCCGTGGGATAAAGAAGAACGAAAACAGAGCCAGCAAGCGAAGAAGGAATTCTTTCCACCTGAGGAAGAATTCTCTGAAGATAAGAATGGAGTACGAAGGAATAGTTTGACACCACCATGGAACGAGGTCAGCTTGCAGATTATGAAATATATTACATGTGAGGGGCGCTATAGCATCGTCTACGGGTACCATTTCCGATTGCTGAACGAGTTAAGGCACCAAAGTGAGCTTCCTGTAGAAAAGAAATTAAGCATTCCTTATTTCCTGTTGCAATCTTTAATGGAATGTGCTACGAAGCTGAAGGGTGGCGTCCCAGATCAGGTGGCACACCATGGGCTGATCAAGTTTCTTGTAGAAGATGCACTGCACTCCTATAAAGTTCCCCTCTCCTGGGAGTCATTTAGAAATGTAACACGAGATGGGGACATCAAAATGCTGGTCGAAGATATTGGCTCCTCCAGCAGTGAAGAAAAAGAGGCAGTGGCCAAAGAAAAGAGGGAACCAGGTCAGAAGACCCCTGCCACAGTGCAGAGGAAGGAACAAAAGAGGAAGCAAGAAGAAAAGGAAGATGAAGAGGAGGGTGACACACCTGTTTTGATAGCAAGAGAACAGAGGATGAAGAGCAGAATGGACAAAGCGGAGGTGGTCCCTGTCAGCCCAAGCACCTCGTCAGCTCCTGCAGTCAAAGCCAAAAGCAAAATCCATGCACCCAAGCAAGAAAAGGTGGTGACAGTTGCATCTACAGGGAAACAAACGCAGGCTTCTACAGGAAGCCCCAGAACAACGCCTACAGGAAAGCAGACGAAGGCTTCTATAGGAGGCTCAAAAACAGAGAAGGGATCTTCTACAAGAGACCCACAGAGCGTAAAGAAAGAGTCTTCTACAGGAGGGCTGAAAGTGGACAAACTAGGGTCTTCTACAGGAAGCCCGAAAATCACTAAGGAACAGACTTCTACAGGAAGTCTGGAAACAAAGACAAAGGCTTCTACAGGAAGCCCAAAAATTCAAGAAAAGGCTTCTACAGGAAGCCCAAAGCTGCTAAAAGAAAAGGCTCCTACAGGAAGCCCAAGAGCTAAGGAAGATGCTCCTACAAGGAGCCCAAAACCGGTCAAGGAAGGGTCTTCTACAGGAAGCCCGAAACCAAAGGAGGAGGGGCCCTCTACAAGGAGCTCCGAGAGAGCGAAACGCAGGAAAGAGAAGGCTGGCATTCTTGAAAAGGAGGCAGCAGTGGCATTGACTGCCCTCAGCACACCGGCAAAACCCAAAGAAAAGAGAGAGAGGGAGATCCCTCTACCTTCCGAAGCAAGGAGGAGTCAGAGAATGAAAACAGACAAGTCGCAGCCTCCACCCAGCAGCCAACCCACTTCAGGAGACATCCCTACTTCACCCAGTACAAGAGCTCCCTCTAAAACACAGGCCACCCCTGAGAAGGGAAGCCCAAAAGTCACTTCCTGGATGCGAAAAATAGGCCAGTCACCTTCTGAAGCCCGGCTCAAGGAAATGAAAAAGGGGGAAGAAGCACCACCCTCGTCTCCACCTGAGGCAGAGAAAACAGAGGCCCCAAAAGTAGAGAAGAAGGAGCAGGTTCTGGGCCCCAGCTCTCGGCCAAAGACAAGGAGCCGGGGCAAAATTGCTCAAGGATGAGCAAATGGTTCAGCTGGGGGGTGATGATGAGCCCCAATTTTGGTACAATTTGGGCTCATTTTGGCCTATTCTACTTGCTCAAACCATTCATTTTTTACTGCTTATGCATGCATTTCTTAGTTTATTCATGTTGTTTGTAGGAAGAAGGGTAGGCACTCTATCTACGTGACTAATGCATTGTGATTCCAGGTTTTGGCATTAAAAGGGAGCAAAAGACAACGAAAAGGAGACAAGGAGACAATGAGGTGGCACTGCTGACTTTTAGGAGAGGATGTCCACGGTCTTGGGGACATTCCTCGTGATTCCCACCAAGAACTCCGAGCTCCAATCCATCTCCCCTCCGAGCTTAGAAGCAGCCAGCTGTTCTACAGGAACAGCAGTTATAAACTGCTCTACAGGAACAGTAGTTATGACTGTCCTACAGGATCAGCAGTTAAACTCGAAGTTGGACAGCCGAGCTCCTAAAATCAAGGATACTTGTTGGATCATCGTTTTTGTATAAGTATAGAGGCCTTAGCCTTGGATAGGTTGTTGAAACTCTCGTCTTGCTATTGTAACTTTCGAGCACAGCTCAGTTTTTGTTCCTTTTTGTAAGCCAATTTGGCATGACATCAGATTATGAATAAAGAAGGCAGTTTGTGATCTCGTTCTGAGTTTCTTAAGGAGACTATAGCTCTTAGGTTAGGGCCCAACTTGAGAGCCATAGATCCCCTCTGCTGTAGTGTTGTTTCCATTTCATTTCAGCACTTTGAGCTTTTCATGTGCACATGCAATTCGAATTACAGGTTGTTAAGTTGGTCTTTTTCATGAGTTAGATAGGATTTGCTTATGGTGAGTTTGTTTACAGTTGTTTAGTGTAGCAGAGGATAGATATAGTCCATTGGAGCTCCAACAAAAAGGGTTGTTAAGGCTCACTGCCATCTCATTTGGGATTGGGGTGCAGTCCATGACTAACCACCAAAAACATGCATTTCTTTATTTCATGATTGCTGCAAACACAGTCACGTTATGTTAGATGCTTCCTTGTCATTCACACCTACACCACACTCCTTTACCACAGCTTCATGCACATTCTCCTTCGCGTTTTGGATTGCTGTTCATTGAATTTATACGCACAAGTAGTTTAGGTTGATGCATTTTCGGTTTGGTGACAGTCATAAGCATTTGTTTCACTTACACTGCTCTCTCTCATCCATTACTTCATTCTCCATCTTGATCACGCATGCAACACATCTCCTCGACCTTTACCCCGCTCTGTTATCTCCCAAAGTCTTTCACTCCTCACGTAACTTCATTTCCTAGCCTTTTGTTGACCTAGCCTTCTATCTTCCAACCTACTCCCTACACTCATTTCTCATCTCATTCCTCCACTTCTATAGCCATCACCAGCCTCATTCCTACCTTACACATCTCCCCCTACCATTTCATCACTCCTCCATCACGCCAAACACTCACGGTAGGTCATCCTGTAGCCATTTGTAGACATCCTGTAGAAACCAGAGTATCCTGTAGGATCCCCTACAGACATCTTGTAGGAGGCCACTCTCTCGGCTGCTGAGCTCCCGAATGTGAGGAACCTCTGTGGATGGATGCTAAGGATCCCTAGGGACCTCTCCTAGCCTTCCCAACCTGTCCCACGTTCTCCTTACTTCTCCATTCCATCTGCACAACCAAACCCTAATTAGCACACAATCACAATCATTCCACACACTTAAAGGAAAAATACAAAAACATGTCTTTTATGATGCAAGCAGCTTAGATCCATGCATTTTCACTTATTAGAGGTAACAACAGCATTCGTAGAAGTTTCCTTCACATTCTTTGCATTATAGAGGTTAGACTAGTTAAATTAGGGTTTCCTAGGTTTACATGCTTTGATTTGCTTTCAGTTCATTTTTGTCAAATAGATTAGTCTCCTTTGAGCTAGCTTTCATCCATCATTGATAAAGCTTCTTCTATGAGCCTATAGAAGTTGGCTTGAGCCCTAGCAGACTTGTGCCAGCTGACCACGTGACAGCTGCGACAAGAGCTAGTACTTGTGCATACAGCACCGTCGCTTCCAAGTTTGTACGAACTACCGGGTTGATAAAATGAGAGACAGGAAGCCCTAGGAGTTGTAGCGTTATTGCTACAATACTGGAGCTCACCACCAGCCACCCGTCTACACATCCACCCTTTCACCCAAATTCATTCACCTGAATGACTTCACCCGAGTCGCCACACGAATTCATCCAGGTCGCCACACGACTTCGCCTGGTTTGCCCGAACGACTTCACCCGGGTCACCCAACGACCTCACCCGACTCACCCAAACGACTTCACTTATGATGGCCGACAACCTCACCCAGCTTGCCCGAATGATTGCCCCCCAGTCGCCCAACGACCTCAGCTAGCTTGCCCAAATGACCTCACTCGGTTCGCCCAAACGATCTCACCCGAATTTCCCCCTGGTCGCCCGATGAACTTACCCAGCTCACCCGAACGACCTCACCTGGTTCGCCCAAACAACCTCGCTCGAATTTCCTCCCTAATGACCTCGCCCGAGTTCTGCCTGAACGACCTCGTCCAAGTTCTGCTCGACGACCTCGCCTGAGTTTCCTGCCCAACAACCTAGCCCAAGTTTCTCACCTGGCGACCTCACACGAGTTTTTCTAAATGACTTGCCCAAAGTGGGGCACATCTCCTATGCCCCTTCGCACTTCTGCACCTGCATCCAACTTCGCACTCCAACCAACTCGTAGAAGAACTGTGTGGTGGAATGATGGCTTGTCTCCAAAAAACGTTCGCCTATGTATATGAGCAGGTGGCAGGTTGTGTCACCATGGCGACGCACGCCAAATTCCCAGCCGACTCATTCATGTTGTGATGTCTAGCCCGAGAGGATTTTTCAGCCCGCCGAACTCATGGGACCGCCCCCTCAACGCTCGCTCAAAGCTTATATGAACTCGTCCAAGGCTTGTTCAACCTCATTTCGCGCATGCTCCTCGCACACACTTCGGACAGTGAAAGTGACCTGGACTGCAAGTCCTTACGATCTAGATGTGTAGGTGGTAGATGTTATATGTTAGACATATATCACATTAAAATAATGATTCCATAACCATATTTAAATTTAATGAATAAGCATATAAAAATTTAATATTAACAATACAATAAGATTCTTAGCCATGAATATTCACCCATTTTACCATGGATGTTATTAACTTCTAAGTGGGTCTTCTTACAATACCATGGGTCAATACTATGGCTTATCAATACCACATACCCAAAAATTGTAACTTATTTCAAAAAAAAATAAATTTTAAATATTTTTATTTAATTTCATTTTACTAAAAAAAACATAATACTTACAATAAAAATATCACAAGATTCATAACCATAGATATTCACCCCCATTTTACATGGATATTATTAACTTGTAAATAGGTTTTGTTACAATACCATGGCTTAGTAATACCACGTTCCCAAAAACCATCAATTATTTCAAAATCAAAATATTTAATAAAAGTCCAGTATGTAGAGATGATTAAAATAACTCGACTCATAGTTATAAATAAAATATTTTCATGTCCATATGAAATAAGATAATATTATTCTATATTAATTAAAACAAAAAACAAATAAATTTGATATTATTTATATTTTCATATTTGAATAGGATATATAAATAAACATTCTAATATCTCTATTAACTACTGATTTATTTTAATATCAAATTTAAAAAAACATAAACATATATGTATATATGAAAAGAAACAAAATATTTCAATCTACAAAGAGAAGAAATAATTAAAAGTAAAAAGATTCAATTCCTTCTTGATAACAATAATAAGATACATATAATTAATTCAATGTTTAATATAACATTAATATGTGGCATTTAAAACTATTAACAATAATTAAAAAATTCAATGTGTACCATAATAAAGTATTTTAATATATAAAATCATAAAATTAAGTTATATGGAAATGTATTTAAAAATATATTAATAAAAAAAAATTAATATGAACAATGTAATCCATAAATAAAATAGCTCAATATTCACATTAGCTAAATTATCTTAATCTCAAATTAACATATTATATATGGTTTAAAATAATAATAATAATAATAATAATAATAATAATAATAATAAAATTTATATATATTATCCAAAGTAATTGAAAATTTAAATTTTTTGTTTTTATTGTATTTCAAATATAGTAGAAAATATTTGTTAGAATTACATGTTTAAGCTATTTTACTCCATGTATTTAAGAGATTTTTAAGAATTTGAATCTATTTATACATTAAAAAAAAAATGAAAAAATGAAAAATTATATATCTATGTTTATATAGAGAAAGATAGAGAGTCATTCACACCATCATCTATAAGTCACTAAAAGACTGTAATGTTTAGAGGTGCATTTTTTCAAGTGATTTGCATCTCAAACGATTTAATTCTTTTAGGCTTTTTTAGATCCTTTATTAAAATAGATCTAAAATATTTGATAATACAAGCTAATATTTACTTACAACCTAATATAAAGTAAATAATGTATACTTTATAATGTATTGAGTGAAATCAAATCAATTAATTAAATAAAAAAATAGATGATTACATGATCAAGTGAGAACACATATTAAGTGGAGATAGGGACGAGTTTCATATGCTTCCGGACTATAGGAAATTATTGTTTTCCTAAAAAGCCCCATAATAATATAATAATGTTTACTTAGATCTTCGATTCTCTAATTGCTTTAAACTTTTGAAAGTTTTCTATCTTATTTGAATAGTTGGGTGTTTTAAAGAAAAAATTATATCACAATTTGCAAAGGTTTTAAGAGATGTTTTTTTTATAATTTATATAATTTGCTATAAAATTACATTTTAAATTATAAAATATATCAAGCAGTATATTTGATTCTATAATTTGTTTATTTTCAAATTTTTCATCTAAACTAATCATAGTTAATTTTTTTTCGAAAAAGCACCACTTTCGAAAATTAGGGAACTTATTATAAAATTACATTTTAAATTATAAAATATATTTACAATTATTGGATATGAAATTTTGTCTTACTTTCCATACATCCACCTTGTTTGCAACATCACCCATAGCTATACCACGCTCATGTACGTAGCTCTCATTTCAGCCCATTAATGCACTTATATGACCACTATCATTAGCTATAATAGGACTACACTGATACTTACAATAGCCCAAGCATCAATTTCCATGAGAGAGCCTTTTATTTTATTGAGGCGACCAGAGGTGCCATTAGACTCTGCTTCAAATTAGTACACTTTGTTTTTGTTTTCAATTTGCACTATTCTCAAAATTCCACCCTTATAGTATTAGGGTTTGCATATTAGTTTGACAAATATTGATTAGGGAGCAATTATATAATTAAAGAGGGTGAAAATTTATTTTTAACTATAAAAAATTTCATAATTATCACTCTAATTAAGATCTGTTAAATTGTAGAATAAGTTTATTTGTTTTTTTAAATATGTTTATTATTTATAGATATGTGATTTTTGTTTGTGTGAACGCAGTTATAGAAATATTTTTTTAGATTTTGATTTTCTAATTGATTTAGATTTTTTTAGAGTTTTATTTTATATTTAAATAAGTGAATAGTTTAAAGAAAAAAAAAATTCACAAATTGGAAAGGTTTTGATGAGGTAGTATATTCATAATTTATAGATTGTATTATATTAATATTATAATAATATTGTAGATCTATTATAATTATATATTTATAAAGAATGGAAATGATAAAATATCTTGACGTGCAAACATGTTTAATAGTGAAAAGAGATCATAACTTATAGACTTTATTATAATAATGTTGTAAATCCATTTTAACTTTATATCAACCAAGCACCCGAATGATAAAATATTTTGATGTGTAAACATCTTTAACAGTGAAATGAGATCATAACTTATAGACCTGATTATAATAATATTGTAGATCCATTTTAACTCTATATCTACCAAGCGAAGTATCAAATATCTTGATGTGCAAACATATTTAACAACGAAAATAGATTTGTTCCCTCTCGACCCTTGGTATATCTAGAGCTAAGAGTTGATAGGGATTTAAGAGTTGTCACAGATCTAATTTATTCGTGTGTAAACTAACAATCCATATTAATATCATATCTATAAATTTTTCAGAGAGATCATTTTGAGATTCATACCTTTCATTAAAATTTTCATTCTAAAAGACTTTTACACCTTGAGATATTTTATTCTTAAAATTTGATGGCTATAGTATTAGGGTTGATTTATAATTGTTATAATCAATTTTTAATATCAAATTTCATTTAACTGAATTTCAAGTTATTTTATAAGATCTTTTTAATTTTTTATGTTAGTTAACTTACATTTGTATATTAGGATATTTAATTAATTTTTTAAATATTATTATATTCTGAAGTTACAAGACCGTTAAGGGTAGCTTAAGTGAGTGGGACTCATGATGGTAATTAAAGTCTTGGTTAACTTTCATCATTATTGTTTTCACATTATCATATAACACTATGGACTTATTCTTGGTAACAACAATATGTGATCCTTGGTGGTAACAACAATTGTATGTTTTAGTTACTTGATTTCCCCTAGAGATAAAATGAAATCGTTGAGCAAGTTTAATGGTTAAGAACACACATTTCCTCATATGAAGTCGTATGTTTAACTCTATAGGGAGGTAGAACAAATACATCTCTATAAACTTTAACAGTAAAATTGTTATGTTGAAACAAGTGCCTTGTCCCACAAATAGGTGCTTCATACACTAATTTATTATCCCTCTTATCTACCTCCTAAGAATAAGATAATTAAAATTATTACTTTAAAGTATGTGACCATAATTTTATTGTTTATATAAAAACTTAATATCTCCACATAGAATGGTATAATAAATATTACTCTTAAATTTAATTTTTTGTTTGTTTGTTAAGTTGTATTGGTTGAAGGCTTGACGTGTGACTTGAGAATCTGAAACCCGCACTATCAAAATCACCCAAATCACACCCAACCTAGGCCACACCATCCCTTAATATGGCTTGAGAATTTGAGATCCACGGGCATCTAAGCTGTCAAAATCACCCAGATCACACCCAACCTAGGCCACATCATCCTTTAATATGGCTAGATTTTTTCCCACAAAATTTCGAACCAATAACCTTAACATGATAAAACAAATTAAAAATACAAGTCATCATCTGTTTTAAACCCTCTAAACTACATTTAACTCTAAAATTATAAATTATAAAATAATTAACCATTTTCTCAATTTTCTTGAAATTCTTCTCTAAATAATATAAATTCAACTTATATAACCTTAAAAAATACCTCAAATTATAAAATAGAAATTTTATTTTCATAAAACCATAAATTTACGTTTGACAATTCATAAAAATATTAAAATAGGATTTCCACTTTCAATTAATCCTTTTCTTTGCACTTTAATTCAAGTTAACGCTATGATGCAGGTTCAAACTTCACGATACCTCTAAAAATTAACTTTTTTAACTTCATATAAAATATTCTTGTCATAAATAAAATTAAGGTGAGCTTACTTTTACGTTAAAAATGTAAAGTCATAGTGTTAAAATAACAATATCTTTAATTTAAACGAATAAAAGAAATTGACTATTCTAATTAGGGTTGTAACTTGTTTCACTGTAGCATATATCTTTCAAATATGCCTATAACATGTTTATTTCGATTTTATAATGAGTATAGCACAAGAAAAAACCTTCCTTAACCTTTAGGTAACCATGGATTTCTTATAACAATCCAATTAAATTTTAAAATTAACAATAAATTTCTCATACAATGTCATTGTTGTAACTCTCAATCTTAAGGAAATATTTAAATCTTTTAATCTTTTTCATAGGTTTTCTTTAAAAAAAATGTATGGTTTTTTTTTTCTTCAAGTCTATGAAGCAATAAGAAGATAACAATTATAGGGCATGTATATTATTTTGAAATTTTCTTCTGAATTAAGCTAATATTATTTCAAAATTTCAACAAATATTATAAAAAATTATTAATGTTTATACAAAATTTGATCTCAATTTACGTTTAAGGAAACTAAATCTATTAATCATAGAGTTCAAGAAATGAAAAATAAAATATTTGATACTTAGAAACTGCTACAACACATATATAATGAATTACATAATGAAATAAAATAGATTTTAGAAGGCACAACATGTCCTCAAGAGTTTGAAGAGGTAACGCGGGCTAGGACTTGAGCATTTGCACCAACTAGAGCAAAAGGTTTTAATTCAAAATGAAGATGACTTTCAAGGAGAGATAAACTAACATTCAAACTAGAAGATATGAGTGTTGATATAATTTCATCAACTTGATTTCATTCAAAGAATAGATGATATCATTATCGTCTTCATGCTTCTCCTTCAAGACCTTGCTTAGAAGAGTTTTCATGTACCAATGTAAGGTGATGGAATTCAGGTACTATCTCTTTCTTACCCTAGTATAAAGAAGGTTAAGAATCTAATTAGCTAGCTCATCTTGGATTTCGGAATTTAAATAAGGTTGTCAACTATTGGTGGTGAGGGCTTCTAGTTGATGCATTTTATAACAATTTGAAGGGGGGTGGCATAATGGAATATGATTGTAGTTTTCTTAGTATTAGTTTGGGAATGCAACTAGTCATTAGGACCTCTATGCCTAACCCCTCGATTGTTGCACATTCACTATCGCGGCACATTGCACCAAAAGAGAGACATCAACGCAAAATAGCTTGGCCACAACAACTCACAACTTTGAGGAATAAGGTTCGAGAAGCTGGAGATAAGCTTAAATCAAGGAGCTCTTGGAAACTAGGGAAAACAAGTCCAATAGATAAAGGACAAACGAAAAGGAATAGTAGAAGAAAGTCTCCTATTAAGGACTAGATATTTCCAAGAGACATTGTAATTGAGGCCATGACCTGACCTAATTAAACTTGAAACAAAGCAAACAATCATCCACTAGCAAGAAACAAAACCAGAGAATGAAATTATTGAAACAGAAGAGTAGAATAATATCTTGAATATTGTAGCCCACTAAACCTACAACATCAAGGTAATTCAGATAGAAGGAAATCCAAAACCATTGGATCCTACAACATCTAGCTCCATTGTAGGCATCATAGTTTCAAGATTTGTAACCCCTTCATGCCCAAATATTATTTCTCTTGACCATTTCTTAGCTTGCAGTACCTTTAATGAGGACATCAAATCCTAGGAGTGAAGTTTTATTTCATGTAAACATAGGTTAATTCAAATCTAGAACAGAACAACAACATCCTTTATTTATAAAAACCACATTGATTATGCCATAGCTCTACAAGTTTCCCACCACACACAAACCTCCCTCTACTAGGTCCCTAAGGGATTTGTCCCACCTACATCGAGGTAGAATCCTAGGAATATTGAAAAATTTAGAGAGCAACGTCTCCCCTTGTAGAATACTCAAGAGAAGTAACATTTGACGTGGGATTGAAGATTGTTTTATGTGTTAAAGGAAATTTTAGCCTACAAGTGCTCGTGAAAGTTTCATGTAATTTCTGTGTCATAATATGTAAACCAATAAAAATCCTTTAAATTTCAAGAGAGGTACATGTAAATTCCACATCTAATGAGTACCCATTCTGTATATTTTTGAGAAGACCCACATTGATAAAAATTGAAGATACATTAAAAAAACTTGTTCGACGCTCTTTTTTAATTTATCTTCATTTTTATCATTATGGGTCTTCTTAAAAGAAAGCACAATGGGTAGTCATTGGATGTGCAATTTAATTACCCATCCAACAGGTGCCTAAAATTGAAATTTGAGTAAACCTATAATGTTTTCAGCCAAAAATACCATTAAAAAAATAGTTTTCTTCTTTTCCCTCCTAAATTCATTTATTTTTTCACTATTATTTAATTATTTTTCCTTAGGAAGCCACTTTTAGGCTGAAATTTCCTCTAATGTGGTTTGCATGTGTGTCGCATGGGGAGAGTGTGTGATGCCACCCCCTGGTCCCAATACTAAATGTTTTGGGATGTGATGGAGTGAAAGTCTCTACCCACCCATCCCCCCCCCTTGCAACGTGGCATTGACCAATACCCAAATAATGGGCCTATTATTAGCATCTATAATGAGTTACAGTGGCTCCTTCCAAATGGAAGACACCCCTTCTAGCTAAGTTTATGTGAGAAAAATGTCATGATATTGAAACCCCAAGTTGACCAAGAAATTTATAGCTTTTTTTATCATTTAATGATAATGTGAAGTTGTGAAACAATTGATAGAATGGAGAAATTTTTTAATGCAAGAGATAATGTGTTCTAGTTGTTAGCTCATAGAAAATTTTTCTATAGGTGTCCTATTGATGATTTTCCCGAGAGATGAGATAGCCAATTAGGAATCACCATCAACCTACAATATTGAATATTCTTCATTGATCTCCAATACAAGGCCTTTTTATAAGGAAAGGAACTCTGCCACATTATTACCTTTGAAGCCTCAATTTGTAGCATATAAATTCATGATTTGATCTCCTCAGTCATGAAAAATCCCTCCATAACTTTCTTGACTAGGATTTATTTCAGAAGCGCCATCAAAATTTAACTTCAAAAAACCCATTGGGAGGGTAAGTGTAGATTGAAGGAGAGGTATTTCATGGAGACATGATCTTAGTAGGAAGAGATGAGATCATTGAAGGAGAGAGCTATAAATTCTTTTTGATTTTCTTTCCAGTCCTATTGGCTCCATGCTTTAGAGAGGATGGTCTCACAAATATTTTACTTAATAATTTTACATATTTTCCCTTCTTCATTTTATTTTGTTTAAATTTACTCTTGTTTCTTTCTTTCAATCTCACCCACATGAAAAATATAGGAACAAGAATCCATCTTCGACTCACAACATGATTAGTAAGTATGATAGTTTTCAATTTCTCCAATGTTCTAACTATGTTGTAATTATGGTCAAAGTATCCAAAAATGATTAAGCACCACCTCCAAACATGGTCAGTGAAAGGACGGGAATTTAAGAGGTGTACCATAGTCTCTTCCTAAATTTAGCATAGGGGCACACGAAAAGACCCCACAATCATTTTTTCTAATTTGATCCCACGAAATGATCTTCCTCTCCATATAAATGATAGAAGTTGTACAAAACTAAGTTGGTGGCAATTCATTAAAATCTTCCTCCAAAAGGGATTCTCATGGATGTCCTTGTGATCTGTGAGTAGAGAGTAGGATTCCTTAAGTGTGAACATCCATTTTTTTTATATCCCCATCACAGTTTTTCATGGTCCTAACCAATGGAAACTTTCCTCCTTGTACATCATGAACTAAGGTGTCAATGAATCCTCAATTGTTTTCCATCCTCTCCACAACATATAATCATGCATTTTTTTTCCAAAAGTATTCTATTGTAGTGTATAATTCTTTGATGTGAATACCTCTATTTCTCTGTGTTCCTCACGATCCTCTAACCATGTCACTTGTTTACAAGCATTTTTCTAAAAGAGTGCAGTACATTGATTCCTAATTGCCTAAAAAACATGATCTTGAATTATAATATGATTGACCAATGTAAATATCCACATAGAGGAGCCTAACGGGCACTCTGTATCACTTAACGATTTTGACTAAGAGGTGTGGCAATATTTCCTATCCCAAATTTGTTTCAAAAGATCATGTCCTCCTTGAGTCCACCACCACCATTTTCTATCTCCTAATGCCTTTTT
The DNA here is from genome assembly GCA_031772625.1 of Pinus tabuliformis. NCBI lineage: Eukaryota > Viridiplantae > Streptophyta > Pinopsida > Pinales > Pinaceae > Pinus > Pinus tabuliformis. The sequence goes on along the minus strand of CM062815.1, from coordinate 289,706,999 downwards.
CATTATCCTCAGGTCCCTCGTACATAAACCCCCACACGCATGGAGATACAAAGCTTTTCCTAGGAAATTAATGACCATTTTTTTCCTTCTTTTCTCATCTCCATAGAAAATATATGTAGAGGAAAGTGATGGATTTGGAGATACATTTGGGAGTAGCTAGGGCTAAGAGTTGGTAAATTGGGAAGGCTTGAAGGACAAACTCAAGAAGGACCATCCTATCAACCAAATTAAGATACCCGTCTTATTAGATATCTTTTGAAGAATGCCTTGTCAATAGACTAATTTCAAAGAGTTATCTACCAATTAATCTCCAAGGTATTTAGTGCGAAGTTTACCTATGTGGATGTCCATCAAGCATGCTAGGGGTCTCTAAAAGATCGCATTATTGTCAAAGAAATATATATTTTCTTTTTACCTTTTTATCACTATACTTCAAGTGTCCATGAAGCCATTGAGGATAATTTTTAAAGCTCTGGTCTCCCCCACAGTGGAAATTCCAAAGAGAATAATGTCAAAAAACGATTGTTGATAGGTGGTAGGTAAATCATTACAATAAAGATAGATACCCTTAATAATATCCTCATGTCCAAGATCTTTAATATATCTTTCCAATCCCTCAGCTACCAAGATAAATAAAAAGGATAAGATAGGGTCACCCTGAATAAGACCTCTAGAGTGACTAAAATTCGTGGTTAGAGAACCATTCAAAAGAATAAAGAAGAATGGAGCTGAGATTAGCGAATTTATCAAAAACAAGAATGGAGTTGAGGTTAGGGAATTTATCAAAGTGATTCACTGAGATGAGAACCCAAAGGCCTAAAGATTTTGGATCATGTAATCCCAATTTGAACAATCATAATATTTATAGAGGTCTAGTTTCATAAGCATGCAAACCCGCTTGGATCTCTTTAGGGAGTGGATAACCTCATGATCTCCCACAATATTGTTAATGATTTTGCCACATTCAACAAAGCCTATCTACTCTAGAGAGATGATGTTGTTCAATAGATGTTTGAGGAAGTTCACAATGAACGATGATATAATCTTGTACACAACATTACAGAGGGAAATTGATTGAAAAACAATTAGGGTTATCTACTCTACCACATTTGGGAATTAAAGTGATAAAAGTAACATTGATACCTGTTGATACGTTTTGCAATTAGTGGGATTATTTGACTAGTGCATGCACTATAGAGCCTATGAATGACCATCAAACCTAAAATAAGTATGTTGTGTAATCGTATATAATATCCCTCATGTATTCTCCTCATTTCTTATAATATTTTTGCAAAAAGACATGTTTTTTTTTTTCTATTTTTACCATAAGTATACATGCACACATAATTGGAGTCTTATAATTACATAACATAGTTTTTCAAAAATAAAGAAGGGAATGATAAGACTCTTTTACTTATGTGTAGTTCAAAAAAATATTTTCCACCTTTTTTTGCCATAAATTTCCCACTAAAATTACTATCTAATTTGAATTAAGCCTTATGTTGGTCCTTTAGTTCAAAACCTTATTATATATACATTTTTCCTACCACGCTTGTAGTATAGGTCTATTTTCTCTTCCTATTTCTTACTTGAAATATGGTCCTATTGACCTTGTAGGAAAAATATGCTTTAAGAGATACTCAGTCTCTATATACTTGTAGTATAGGTCTATTCTCTCTTCCCCTTTTCTGACTTAAAATATCGTCCCATTGACCTTGCAGAAAAAATATTCTTTAAGAAAGACTCAATCTCTCTATATATAAGGCACTATCACCATTGCTTGTTCTTACATGTTCTTACATGTATTCCAGAGTTTTGAATAACTTAAATATCATTATTTAATTCACTCGTGGTCCATCATAATACTAGTTCTACATATATATAACATTGATATGCTAGTTCATATGTCAACCTTATTCATTTTTCTAGTTGGTAAAGTTATTTCAATTGTTACGAAGCTTCTAGTTATTTGGTGTGTACAACGTGGAAGCCTACACTAATATGGCGATATGTCAACTCCATGGCCATGTGATTGTCATGTTGATGGATGTGTACCCACCTACACCACTGCCTTATGAAGTGTGTTATAATTGACGATCCAAATGTCTTAGGTTTATGATCAATGGCGGAGGTGAATTGGGGTTAGTTCTGCACCACTGCCTTATGAATTTTGTTATAATTGACGATCCAAATGTATTAGGTTTATGGTCGATGGTGGAGGTGAATTGGGGCTAGTTTGGAGTAACTACCTATGGCTTCTGTGCTATTCCAATTACATCTACACATTCGCAGTTTGAGACAGAGCTTTGCAACTTACTTTTGTTCCTTTTTTAACCATGACTACGAGGTCATCTCCCTTATTTGAAGGTCAACTCTGTGCATATTCAATATTCCAAGATCTAATGGCATTCGTAGGAAAATCTGATAGCAGCTACGCAAATAATGGGCTTCTTCAGGTTAGGCTTTTCAATTGTATGAGTGACTTATAATGGTTTGTTATAGACAGTACTTTTGTTCTTATATACTCTTCTGCATTTTTCTTCCACGCTAGTTCTTTTAGATTAATCTCTTAACTTAGTGTATAATTCTTGCTTTTTATTTTCAAGCGAACCCTGATCCAAAGGGTCTTCCATGGCATGACCATATCTTACTCGAAACAGTAAGCAGGAGGTGCCCGCCATACTGACTATTGTGTAAAAAGTTTCAAGCAAACCCTATCTATGTTCACTTTCAACCCTAGCTCAAATTTTTATTTAATTGTAATTTCTAGAAACGGTCATTCTCTTTATTCTGGAGTAGGGTTGCAACGCCCTCTTCCCCTCAATGAAAAGCTAAGTTTTTGTTTGAATTCCTTATTTCACTTATTACTTTTATTAAAGAAAAATTTACTCTTGATCCTTTCTACGAATTCTACTTGTTTTCCTCTGCACTTCGCAAGTTTGTCATGTCAATACTGAGTATCCCTGTCATGGTTGTCTCTTTTCTTGGATTTTCCATGATTTCTCCTTACAATTTTGTGGCTTATATAGGCTCTTCTATAATTTCCATACTCATCCATGGTACTCGACCATGGTGGCCAAGACCCTTCCAACGTTCTTCTTGATGATTAGGATTTGAACAAGTAAAGAACAACTTTCCCACTAAGTTCTCCATCCTTCGTCAGAACTTAAGAAAGAAAAAATTTCCTTAAATCTTGCATGCATGATGTATAACATCACCCTAGCAGCTACAGTGTTTTTACCAATGATAGCCATTTTTTGTAAATACTAAGATTTACCTTTGGCTTTCCATTCAAAACTTTTAGTACAATGTTTTCTTTTGATTTCATTTAAATTAGTGTTCATCCTTAATTGCCTAGCCAAGTCTATATGATGATGTTATTACTCTTTCAAAGCATATATAGAAAGGAGTTTTCCAAAAGAGTTTTGTAAAATGACACCACTGGTTGCAATTGATGAAACCATATGGATATTATTTCCTTCAGTTCTCTTTCGTTGTTGAATATATATATATATATATATATATATATTACATGGTTGTAATCTATGGACACTTTGTTAAATGATTTATTTGATGAAATCCCGTGTTTTTTGTTTTCTAAATTGTTTGAATAAATATTTTTTTAGGGTTACCTTACCCTCATTGTCAAAACAAAGGCATAGTGCATAGTTACAATCTTTGACATAGTCTTGTTATTTCCTTACATATTTACCTTTTGTATTTTCCAACGAGATAATTTATCATCTTATATATTATTTTTCTAAATCATTTGAATAAATAATTTTTTAGGGTTACCTTACCCCCACTTTCAAAATAAAGGCATAGTTACAGTGTTCAACATAGTCTTGTTATTTCCTTACATATTTACTTCTTGTATTTTCCAAAGAGATCATTTATCATTTCTCTCCTATCTATTACATCAGATGCTCTCTACCACTCTATTGTATAAATATATGTGTATACCATATTTATCTAGTCTTGAGACCAGAATTCTTGGTAGAACCTCATGTGATCTACCAAACCATTTTCTACTAAAATCCTGAAAAAACTAACCTAGATCATTGTTTAAATCTACCCCTATACATACATACATACATACATACATACATACATACATACATACATACATACATACATACATACATACATACATACATACATACATACATACATACATACATACATACATACAGATATATATATAGATCACATTGTTTGTTATTTCTATTACTACTCTTACCTCGTAAGATGGGAATTGAACCACACCAACAAGTTTGATTGATTAAATCCTCTATTGTCACACATTTGATATATTTTTTACTTGCATTCACATATGTTTAAGAATTTCCAGCATAAGATTTTTAGCTTTCCCATATATCGACAACTTTTGACGAAATAATAAATTACCATGTAGTAGTTGTAATCTCCTGTTGCAGATTAGAAATACATGCAGTAATACTAGCACATATAAATATATAAATTGACACAGTCATAACATTATAGTTAGATATTTAGACGCAGATTCAAATTTTTTGACCTACTTTCTCAGTAATCTCTTTTTTTCGTTTTCTTCTTCAAACATTTCAAACATAGCCAATCACGAGTGAATTAAAAGTATCTGAGCACTTATCTAAAGCTCTTCGAGGGAATCTATTAAGGGCATTCACGATCCTCCAATCTATAATTTGGATTTTACAGCGAGTTACCCCTGAGCTCTACTGCTATTTATCCACTACAAGGAAAGTACCTTATAGTGAAGGTTATAACGAAGGATTTTGGTGCTATAGAATTGACGAAAATTGTCAAAAAAACCTCCGCTACAAGATTCATTTGTGGTAGCAGATGTTTTAGCAGAGATAATAATGGAAATTCATCACAACTAAAAAATTATGGGTGGTCAGAGGTTTTAATGGATGTTTTTTTTCACGTCGTTCTTAATGGAAAGAAAGCACGAGGGTGCTATCAAAATAAAAGAACTAGCGGTATCAATTTAAATAAAAGCACGAATGTTAACCACCAGGGTGTTGAATGAAAACAACACTGATGCTTGAAACGTATACCTCCCAAGTGCTTATGTGTTAAACAAATTCACCCACAAGTACTTTCACGAACCGCACAAGTACAGGCAAAAAAACGTTGCAGACTGGATGATTTTATTTAAATTAAAATTGTCGATGCTTATGTACTTTACAAATGCACCAATGCAGTACTAGTATAAAATAAATGGTGTTTTTAATTTGAATACTACACTGGCGGTGGAAAAACATTTTGGAGCAGCAATGGACTTGTGCTATGAAAACATTGATGCTTTAAGAATTAAAATGCATAGTGGCACTAAATGCAAACAACATTTGTGCTTGAAGAGTATAACGCCTCAGTCTTCATTTGTCTCTAAACGTGATGGTGCTATAATGTTCATGAAAGGCAGTTGGTTGTGAAAAAAAATATTGCCCGACTGGTCCTGTGCGTATTTGTTTTGTAGATGCATCAAGATTTATTATTATTATACCATTTATTACAAATGATTCCATTTTTATTATTATAAATATCATTGCTGAAAAAATTGTGTTAAGAGTGGTGCACATTAATATAAGATGTCTCGGTATCTATTTTCTCTTTTTTAGAAACATTAACTTGTGACAGTGCACTTATGTGATTTTATAAATCCATTATTCATCGAAAAATCAACATATATCTTATAACACTATTCATATAAATTATTTTTTTACTAGTCCATTTGTATATGATGTTTGGATTAGTTTGTTATATCATCATAGTTCTCATCTCTTCATTATAATATTTAATCACACATATATTTAATTAGTGATGTAATTTTTGACAATGTCACTGGGAAACATAATAAAATAAATTAAAATGTAATTTAGTATATATGAATAAGTGTCTCTTTGTCATAAAAAATGGGATAGTTGTTGATAACCCCGTATTTCAATTAGGGCATTATTTTCATTACATTCACTACAACAAAAAATGTCGTTGGTGAGGGTCATGCCTATGATAGACCTTTAAGGTTTGTCACCAATGTTGCATATTGTGATGGTCCTTAAAAAAGTGTTGTTGCGAGTGCATATAGTGACGGTCATTTAAGGTTTGTCACCAAAGTCATTTTCAATGACACTCTTTGTGAGGGATGTTAAAGGCCCATCACTAATTCTCTCTTTAGTGACACTTCTAGTGACAATCTTTTATTAGCCCTTTTCAATGCTCTTTTTGCTGACTTTTGGTGATGGTCAAAATATGTTTGTCATCATTTTTCATTCTAATGATTTTTTATGACACTATGTGACTATTGCTATCTTTCTTTGTCAAAAGATAATGATTTAAGACCATTGTTATGGAGTGTTTTTAATTATGTGTCCAAGGCCACAGTGGTTAGATTCAATAATTTTGTTAACAAGTAATTAGTGTGTATCATTTCCCTCAAGTATTGAGAATATAACTTTCCTATTAGTCAACACATGATTCATATCTTTTAACTTTTAGATGAAATTCCACTAGTGTGTGTAGGAAGCATATTATTCAATGCATTATCAAGCTCGGTCAAGTCTATTAATGAGAGAGACCTAACACTCCTCAATGTTCTTAGCATACATTGACATGATTTGGCACACACTAACATTCCTTGGCATATTGAATGTCTTGGAACATATTTGTACCTAGAACATATTTCCATGACTAGGATGGGAAAGCACATGTTGGCATGCCCTAGCACAACATATCACTCCCCTTGCATGCCCTGTAGTCCTTATCATGCCCAGGAACATCTTGACATGCATTAACATACATTAGCACTTGGAACACATTGGCACTTGTCATGTATTGGAACCTATTGTTAGAGTGCTTAGCATGCCCCTTTTGAAATGGGTAAAGTCCTGACTTATTAATCATCTTGTGTGCTCATTTCCTTACCTTTTAGCTAGGATATTCCTTTTTTTTCCTTCACTCTGTTTGACACATGTTGGCACGCCCTAGAAATCTACACATCCTAGCATGCCTTAGCACTTAGCATGTCTTGGGATGCCTTGGCACTATTTGGCACATGTTAGCACACCCTAGAACTCGAACTCCCTAGCATACTCTGACACTTCTTGATATGACCTGGTATTCCCTAGCATGGCTTACAACTACCTAGCATACCTTGTCACTCCTTCCTTCACACGTCTAACACTTGTTGACACTACCTCACACACCCTCATATTCATTCATTTCCATGCATTTTGGCATAATGCTCCCTTGAATTTCTCTAGTACTCCTTAACACTCCTTCGTATGCATTGGCACTCTCTGGCACACCTTAGCACTATTTGACATTCCCTCTCACTCCATAGCATGTGTAACACTCCCTGACACACATTGACACTTAGAATGTCTTAGCATGCCTAGCATGCATTGAGATGCGTTGGCACGCTTTGGCATGTGGTAGAATAGTTTTGCATGGCTGAATATTAAAGTTATTTAACCTGAATGATTGGAAAGTTGGAGAGAAGTATCCGAGGAAGATTTGACACATAGAATGCAATAAAAATTGGCAATTGGCATGTATTTTCACCTATAATACAATAAAAAAATCCCTTTCGGGATGGTTTGGCTTGCATGATATTTCCAAAACCACCTCTAATTCTTTTTTTAGGGATTTAGGGGCAAGTTTTTGTAAACCCCCCTAAAAGTCATGAAAATTTTTACTTTTTCGGGGGGTTTTCTATGTGTTTTCTCATGACTTTTGGAGGGGGTTTTTAAATTATTTCCCTTAAATAATTTTTTCATGGCAGTTTTTTAACCCCCCCACCACAAAAAGTCATGAAAATTGGACTTTGGTGTGGCCGGGGGGGGGCGGGGGGGTGGGTTTCTAACAATTACCTCTAAAAGTTTTCTCACATGACTTTCTTTTTTTTTTTTTTTTTTTTTTTCTAGGGGGGGGAGGTTTAAATGACTTCTCCTAAATATATTTTCCATGATTCTTTTCAAATCTCACCCGCCAAAAGTCATGAAAATTGAACTATTATTTTGTGGAGTGGGATCCTCGAGGGGGGGGGTTTCTAACGACCACCTCTAAAAGTGTTTTCTCATGATTTTTTTTTGGGTGGGGTGGGGTTTGATGAATACTGCAAAATACATTTTTTATGGTGGTTTTTTGACGATCCCCCTAAAATTCATGAGAATTTAACATTTCGAGATAATTTTTGAAACCCTCCAAAAAAAATCACGAAATTGAATATTTGGAGCTGGTTATTTAACAACCACATCCAAACGTTTAATTATCATGACTTTTGGGGGTGTGGGGTGTCCAAAAACACCTACAAAAGTTTAATTTTAATGAATTAAAGAATATTAAGCCAACTTGACCTCAAGTTTTACCTTTACCATGATGATAGCTACATGCTGAAGTAGAGGATGGAATGGTTGTAGCTAATGTGACTGTTGATCTAACCTACTAAAGAAGAAGGAAGGTTAAAATAAAGAGAACAAGGATGGACTGAAAGTCCTATTCTCCCCCAAGCTTGATGAGTTGTAGTTCCCAAACACTAATGAAAGGTGACTTCTGTTGCAAATGACAATGGAAATGCTAATACAAAGAACAAAACTACTGCAAATCTTTGTTTAAATCACAAATCCATATATTCTTGAACAACTGCACGCCCATGTGAAATCTTCCATATGTGAATAAATGGTTTTTATGTCGAACATAAGAAATAATCATTAGATTATCGACCATTGACAGATTCATTAACCAATGTGAGATACCCCACCTTTGATGTCAATTGGAATCAAGGCACTAGGTACATTCTACTAGCCTTGAATGGATTTGTCAAAGTCGAATGGACTGCAAAATTCATTCACTAGGAAACATTGATGTATATCCTGCAATGATACCTGCCATTAAGGCATGCAGGCTCCCACGTACCTTATCTAACCCTAACATTATTCCCAGATAATTTTTTGATGTCGATGACACAAGGTTTGTTGGCAGGTGGGCCTTAACGAATCCCACATTAACGAACTCAAGTATAAACGTAATCAAGGATACATGACTTGAAGAACTCATATAAATTTACAAATTTTATTGGGAATTTTTCTCGTCAGCTACTTGTTTTTGAATCAAATTCCTTGTCTAGTTGTGACAGACAAGTTGGTTTTCACAAAAGGACTTATTTTCTCTTTACTATTTTCATTTATTTAGTACAATACTAAGTTTCCTACTATACTAAAGAAAAGGCATACTCCTTCAAGTGAAAGACAACTTCCGATGAGGCCATGTACGGATCAGGTACAAGGATATATTCATGCTCATATTTAACATATAAGAGTTAGAATGTACAAGAGCATGATAAATAAACAACTTTGAAAGATGTGATACAAAGAGTATTTGAAGACGAGAGTGGTACTTTGACTAGATTGTGATCTGGAACCAATGCTCAATGTAATATTGGTGGTATTGGATCATTCCTTCAATTGGACCATTCCAAAAGTCATCATCGGTCATGCCAAACAAACTTGGATAATTGGTCTTTGGAATGCATACAAGGCTTGTTACTGGGCATGGTGAAAGTTCTTCAATCTCAGGTTCAGCTAGATTCTCCCCATCAGATTTGGTAAAAGATTTATCAATCTCCTTGGTAGATAGGCATGAGGAATCAATGGATATTTCCAAATCCTCTTCTGGCTATGGAGAGATAGATAATTTCTTGAATGCACGGTGAAGATGAACTCTTCGTGAGAGGCAGATATAGAAGCTACTGCTAGGATTTGAGAAAGTACTTTGAGGGACATTCTTCAATCTCCCTATCATTCTTTGAATTTCTCTTGATGTTTTATGATCCCTGCCTAACAACATTGATTAGTACAAATGGGTTCTTACAGCACCCGAAAAATGTTTTGTCTTTAAAGAGCTTTGAAATTTTAATATAAATGAATTAAAAACTGCTAATTGCAATAAAACGCGCTAAAATTTCTTATTTGCACAGCCAAACTTTGGACCAACCCCACAATAGTGTATACATGGCTCTCCACTCACGTCTTACCATACACTACCTGCCCTCTGATTTCCCTGCAACTACGATCACACAAAAAACTTGTGAAAAAAGCTAAGCTCTAATCCCTTTATCACCTCCCTGACACAAGCGAAGGTAATGCAAGATTAGAGCATCTAACCTAAATTAATATCAAATTCCTATTTCTGAATTAAGTACAGAATGAAAATAAACAATTTTAATCTCAATCTAAATCAATCAAACTTAATTTCAATGCAAGTAAAATTTAACTACAATGAAACCACACTGACATGTTAACTATGAAATGCTCAGAAGCTAATTACAGAATTAAAACTATGCTTAATGAAAGAAGAATTCATTTAACACACTTTGATGCTAATCGAAAATAGAGAATCCTATTCTAAAAGCATGCACACTAAATCTAAATCCCGGGTCTCACAAATCTACTACTTTACTTAATCATCAAAAGACTAAATTACTGCAATGACCATTTCAAGACTAAATTACTTCAATTGCAATGCCAATTCAAACCTAGATTACTCTTAATTAAAATAGAAATACTTTAGCTACAAGATTCAGATTGCATCTTATGGAAAATGAAATCATTCAAATCGAAATCAAAATGTTGAACTATAAGATTCATATTGCGTCTAATGGAAAACAAAATTACTCCAATGAAAATCGAAATGTTGAACTATAAGATTTAGATTGCACTCATGAAAACATTTGGTAATGAAAATTACTCTGCAAATCTAATCCCTATGATTGGAATGAACTATAGAAATTGCTTCTAGGTAGTGATGGGACCTTTCCACTGCTGGAGCAAGTAAGATTGACTTAATGGAAATAAAATTCAAAACAATGTCATAATACTTACAAAGAATTTAGAGATGAAACAAAATTCAATTAACATGCAATTATTATTACAAAGAGATTCAATCCATCATTTATTCCTTCCCTGCTTCCCTTCCTTTTACAAACTTCAAAATATTACAATAAAAACAATGTCTGAGCCATTTACAAGATTTACAAGGAAAATTAGTTATTTTCCTCAATTATGGAAAACTGAACAATTTTAACAAACTAATCCCAAAGATATTGGCATATCTTCCTAACCATGGTGAATTTTTGAATACTATTTGGAGGGAACCTAGATTGTTATATTTTAAACAGAAACCTCTCTTGGATTAACCTCATTAAAATCCATATCCTTGGAAATTATTCCCCAAAGTTGGTTGTCTGGCACCTTTTACAAGATTCTAGAACTCTGGAAGAACAATAATTTTTTATAAAAATGGCCCCCAATACCGACTTATAACTTCTACAAAAATTTGAATCTCAAGAAACAGGTTTGGATATAGATAATTTGTTATATGGTTAACAAACCCATTTTGTCAGAGTTTCCATATTCACCTCGATATGCACAAAAATCAAGGTTACACTTGGCAGTTTCTAAACTATGCACATTTTGAAAAGATTTGTTAATTACCTCCTAGGGACCCACGTGTGCAACCTAGTTGCAATACGACACATGGAAAGGTATTAAAAATTTATTATGGACAATAATCTCCCTCGGTTTTCCCCGGAAGCATGCCGAAATATCAAAACTCCAAATTGGATATTCTCGTACTCTACTTGTACCAACTAGTTCAACTAACTTGTGAAGAGTTTCAGCGATGGAACCTTATGAAAAATGAACTTAGAAAAAAATTCATTAGTAAATCATGGTAAAATCATCTTTAATAATAGAAAATATAATAAAACTATTGATAATCAACCATGAGGCTTAAGACGTGAATTGGCAACAAGTGATGGAATTATGGTGTGAAATGACTATAATAGTACATGAATATAGGTTATGAATGGTGGTATTGAGTGATTAAAACATGGGCATATCTGAGACCAAACAAGGATCTAGTTTGACCCCAATAAGGTTTCCATTATCATAAGGGTCCCTATGCCTCAAAATAAAAGGGATGTCAGATGTTTTCTTGGGCTAACTAGGTATTATAGAAGATTCATTAAGGACTTTATCAAGTTGGCTTCACCTCTATTTGGATTGTTAACTAAATATTCAAAATTTTGTTTGATAGAGAGATTTCAAGAGGAATTTGAATAACTAAAAGAGAATCTTATCACTGCACTAATTCTTGGAGGTCCCGATTAGGAATTGTCTTTCCACATCAATACAGATGCACCGGACAATGTTATTGGAGTAACTTTATGACAAGTGGAACAAAAATTTCCATGTGTGATATATTTCATCAGTAAGAACCTCTCTAAATTTGAGCTTAATTATACAGTTACTGAAAAATAACTCTTAGTTGTGATGTGCTCTTCGAATAATTTTAAGCATTATATCACTCGACATCAAGTCTTTGTCCATATTGATCATGTAGTGATTAAATACTTAAAGAATAAAAATGATGTTAATGCTAGAATCATTAATCGGTTCTTATTGTTGCAGCAATTTGATCATACAATTGTTGACAAGCCAACGAAAGAAAATGTGGTTGCATATTTTTTGTGTAGATTAACGTTTCCTAACTGAAATGAGGAGAGCGTAGATGATCAACATATGGATGAACACCCTTTTTCTATATTGTTATTGTCTCCTTGGTTTGATGGTATAGAAAATTACTTGGGTGTTGGGAGGCTCACTCTGAATCTATCATCTGAGGAGAAGAGAAAAAGTGTTAGAAAAAGTACCCCTTTCACCTCGATTGGGGGAAATCTCTTAAAATTGGGGCTAGATCAGATTTTGAGAAGATGCGTGAGGGAAGAGGGGGTCTTTGAAATCATTTCATCATGCCATGATGGGTCCTATTGTCACTTGTTACTAAATGTGTTTTCAGCTGTGAAAAGGGTGAAAAAGTGTAGTGAAATTTGGAGCCATCTCTCAAGCCACATAATATCTCAAAGATAAATCAAATGCTTTCCATTGCGTAGTTCTTGGAATGTGGTTTCCAACAGGATATCGAAGTCTGAAAATGGACTTTTGGATCAGAAGTTAGAGCAGATTGAAGCTGCCCTTTGAAAGCCAAAAGACAAATAGAAAAAGATCAAGGGTAAAAATTATCGCAAATTGCAATCGGATTTTTTCAAAGAAAAATGTAGGGGAGGAGTAAGCAAAATTGTGATCAACGATCATTGATATTGGTGACCACCAGTGTTAGAGCTCACAGGTGAATTAGAGATCAGACGTCTTGGAATCAACGAGGCAATCAGAGGTTCAGGATGATCATTGATTGAAGGTCCAAGAGCATATCACATATCACATATTGAGGTCCATGGCCCATAGTCTATCGCATATCAAAGGTACTAACAATCAACAGATATCAGTGATCACAACAGTGTATCACAAATCGGCGAATCGACGGGGAGACAACACTAAATTATTGTGATATCTCGAGTAGCGATATGATAGTGTAAATCACTAGGGAAGGCTGAAAAGAATTTAACAAAGAAATTTAGTGAAAAACCAAGGGCAGGCGGGCCCTTTCTCTCTCCTCCAATGGGACCACGTGGTAGAATGCTATTGGATCCAATAAAGACCCAGGGTAGCTCGTGTCATCATGATGTGATAGTACGGAGGACACTTGGCATGCAAATTCAACATTTCGAGGGGTCATAAAAGGCCAAAACTATGTCACACGTGTCACTAATCACAAGGGGACATGTGGTAGTGGATGACATTACATCGGCAATCATAAATCGCAGGATAAGGCATGTTGTTATGTCCAAGTTAAAACTAAAATTCCAATCATGCAATAAAGGGGCTCTAATAAGGGGACTAGCTCGCGGTCACATAAAGGGCCATAGAACCAAGATCTTAGCTCTAAAGGGGTATCGACGATTGGATATTGGAGATGGCAAAGTTCAAATGTCACAACTCCAAGTTAAAAGTCCTTGATTGCAAGCCACAAATAGAAGCATCTGATAGTGGGCTAAGCACCCGATCATAGTCCCCGATCATATGAGAAGAAATGGAGACAATGGCTAAACAAAAGGAGGCCAAGGAGCATCATAAATCCCTATTTTGTAGTGCCTTTAAGAGCAAAAGTCTTTCTTCCATAAAGACCCAATAGCATGGTACAAGGCTTTGAAGGCAGATGGGTCGGCAGTTGATGCATTGAATGAAGTATGGTGCATCGGCAAATCATTATGGGGGGATTAGGAAGAATTAATGGATCCACATGGAACTTCACTCAGATATGTAATGAAGCATTGCCCTGACAAAATCTTCTTATGCTCTGTAACAAGCAACCATAGTCAATCACTATCAATTCTAGATAGTGGGGGAGTTAGGAAATTAAGATGAAAGCGACAGGAACTGGTTGAGCGGCAAGAAAGGCACATCATGGTAGAGATGTGGCCCGATTAGAGATCTTCATAGGACCAACAGACGGATACTTCCTCCCATCATCTATCAGTTTTATTATTTTTTATTATTCTATAATTTTTGTTCATTTCCAAGAAGGGAATCAAATCCCAATTGTAATAAGTTGGGTAGCAGGACTTCACACGGTGAGACAACTAGTCTATGAGATAGATGGAGCTCATGCCAAGATATTTTGTAACTATTTTAAAAATATCTCCCTCTCCTTATAAAATGATCGAGGTTCTGGAATTTTGCACTCGTAGTGTTCGAAATTATTGTGTTCCATTTTGGTTCTAATTGCCTGTTCATGAGGGACTTGAGCTGTAGATTGTTCAATGTAAATGGACTGGTGAATGGGACTCATTTTGTAGATTAATGAAACTCCTTGGTGATTCAAATCATGGAAATGAGAAATATGTTTTCCCCTCTGTAGATCTCATTCCATATATGTTTTCCTTTCTCTAAAATAGTGTGTTGAAGCTACAGGTTTCATCCTTGTTAATGGTTGTATATTTGTTACTAAGTAGAAACAATAGTTGTGTTAGCTACAGATTTACTTAAGTACTTGTAATGTGTACATTTTTACTTAAGCTTTTGGTGACAAATTTGCCCATGAGTATCTCGCCTGAAACCCTGACTAGCGCTCCACTCCTTTCTCTATCTCATCTCCTCCCTCTTCCATATTTATACTAGAACATTGTAACAACCCTAAGATAAAAACATGTAATTAACTAGATTAATCATGTGATTTATAATCAACATGCAATTTATCAACTAATTAACATCAAATTTCAAAAATATGAGTACAAAAAACTTACCTGTGGTGATGATGTTTCTCACTTGTGATTTCAGGGTTGAACACTAGTTGAATTCTACTAACTGCAACAATGTCTTGGCGACAACTCTCCACCCAACCGTAGGCTCCATTGCAAAAAATCTTGCTACAGCTGGCCACCCCTAAGCCCTCAATCAACATACTACTACCAGGGAATCCTTTGTCTCACAACACTATTCTCCCAAGAGAATGGATGATAGAATCATGGAATGATGGAATGCCTCTCATCTTCCTCACGATCTATTAAATAGAGCAAACATTTGAAGGGAAACCACATGCACACACTCCATGTGTCAACATGCAAATTTACTGCTTTCTTGTTTTATTCTTTTGTTTTTACTTTTTGATAGCTTTACTGATTTGTACTGCTTTTCTGTTTATTTTTTATTTATATTTATTTGGAGCTTTAGTATTGATTTATTATTTTATTATTACTTATTATTTATTTACAATTACTAGTTTTTATTTATTGTTTATTATTTATTTTCTTGTGTTTTAATATTATATTATATTATTTATTATTTTTATTATTATTTATTATTTATTATTAAGGGACATTACATACTCCCCCACTTTAAGGAATTTCATCCCAAAGTTAAGTTGAATTATTTAAAATTTTATTTCGTTATTTATTACTTCATGTTCGCCAACACCCTCTGCTGAGCTAGTATAACCAGTAGGCATCAAAAGTTTCACAACACCCGGGAAATCCCAAGGAATCTCTGTCCCTTTTCCCAATTTCGGAACTAGGCATAAGCCTCCTCAGTCTGTATCCTAGTCCAAGGTTGGCCCCAAGGCTCGCGCTTGACTCAGACCTCATCTACCCCAAGGCAGGAATCCAATACAGTGCTCAATGTCTCTGGGCATCTCGCAAGGTTGGCCCACTGCCTCCACAACTCACTAAGGCGAACAACCCCAGGCATCGAAGTCCTTACATCCCTACTAGACTTTGGCATCCCAATACAATACTGGGCACCTAGCCTTCAATATCAGACACTTGGCCTCCTCAAGATGGTCCCATACCCCTCAAGAGCTATACAAGACAAAGGAACCACTGGCATATGTAGTGTTGATTGATTTTGTCCCCAACCCATATGGTGTTACTTATTCTCCCTCGTGCGTATGGGCTCACACAAGATCATCAAATAAACCAGCCCTTTCGGCCCATTTGTGGAGTCTTGTAAATCATCACACCTCAACATGCAACCAATTCATTAGCTATACCATCATAGTATCATAGAAAATAATCCTCATGCCAACTCTTCCATGTCATCATGAGAACATTTATCATTGTTAATCGCAACATTATGAATAATAACAAACTGCATCCTCATGCATATCATAAATTTGTACGCAACTTATCACATGCTTCACCTCATGAAATACCATCATAAGTTATAACATCAACATATTTTCATCAAAGACATTTCAAGACTTCACATAATAAATGAACCACATGTCAATAAACGTCATATTATAGCATCATAATTCCTATGCCACATTATGCATGTCATGTCCATCATGAGTATTCAACACTAAATACCTATCATCACATAGTAAATGAATATGTCAATATACCTCGATATAACATCATAAATCCTATGCATATCATGATCATCATAAGGATACATCATCACTATAAGAACCACATGTGCATCATTATCCTCCTACCATTATATCACGAAACCTCATGCAAAATTATACTCAACATCATAAAACCAACCCCAAAATAAAAACATGTAATTAATTAGTTTAATCATGCGATTTATAACCAACATGCAATTTATCAACTAATTAACATCAAGTTTAAAAAGTATGAGTATAGACAACTTACCTGTGGCGATGATGTTTCTCACTTATGATTTTAGGGTTGAGTGCTAGTTGAATTCTACTAACTGCAACAAAGTCTTGGGGACAACTCTCCACCCAACCGTAGGCTCAATTGCACAAAATCTTGCTACAACTGGCCACCCCCAAGCCCTCAATCAATGTACTACTGCCAGGGAATCCTTTGCCTCACAACACTATTCTCCCAAGAGAATGGATGATGGAGTGCCTCTCATCTTCCTCACCATCTATAAATACAGCAAACATTGGAAGGGGAACCACGTGCACACACTCCATGTGTCAACATGCAACTTTAATGCTTTCTTGTTTTATTCTTTTGTTTTTAATTTTTGATAGCTTTACTGATTTTTATTGCTTTTCTGTTTATTTTTTATTTATATTTATTTAGAGCATTAGTATTGTTATTTATTATTTTATTATTATTTATTATTTATTTACTATTACTATTTTTTATTTATTTTCTTGTATTTTAATATTATATTATATTATTTATTATTTATTATTATTATTATTGTTATTTATTATTTATTATTTATTATTAAGGGACATTACAAACATTGTGGCTTAGGATTCTGCATTGTAATCAGTTGTACGCACTAATTTCCCTCCTCTTCACTTTACTGCAACGTCAAGATTAAGTTGCCTATTGTTGTTTGTCGGCCACCAGAACCAACCATTTCTCTTTGACGTTGGCCTGATTTACCCCCATGAACATTCAGATCCATGTGTTGGCCTGAATGTACCTTAATGATAAACTATTGAATCAAGCACCGTTTATTCCTTTTTTTACTGCATGACAATTGGAGTGCAGTAGAAATCCCCATTGATAATCTTCGAAAGCACTCATCTATCTAATATGTCCTAGGAACTGGTCTACAATCAACCTAGGGGTTGTCTCTAGGAAGCTTTCTATGTCTCCCTAAGCACTTGTGCTACGGGTCCCAGAAAAAGGGACAATATCTTTCTAGCACCATTTTCGGGGATCGTATTGAAGGATTTTCCCCTTGGGATGCAACAAATTTTTACATTCCCTATGTTAGGTGATCAAGGGAAGTGTGGGTTGAACATCCCACCTTGGTAACTCCACTATTTCAGTTTTATGGTAAAAATCTTGGCAACTCCACTATCCATATCTCTATTTGATCATCGTAGCTTTCAAGTAACCTCATACTCACTCTGATGCTAAATTAGTTAAAATCTTTTCCTACCTTTGAACCTGATATCACTCACCTAGGAAGGTTTTTGAAATGGCCATTCGTGAGTTCCTGGCCAATGAATTTGCCCCACTAGATTTTTCTTCTACCATTGGTTCTCCCAATCATGTCCCTTCGTTTCATGAATGGAAAACATATTTTCCTAGATTCAGTGGAAACACATACAGAAGGCCTGAACAACACCTCAAAGATTTTCATGAATGCATGGAACAACAGGATATTTTTCTTGAAGATGTACAAATGAAATTGTTCATGTATTCTTTACACGACAATGATAGAGCTTGGTATAAAACAATACCTTGTGGAAGCATATCTTCTTTAAAGTGTTTTCACATGGAATTCAACCATTTTTGCAAAATATTATATCCATGGAATGCTCTGTTCAAAGATTGTTGTGCATATTTTACTATTGAAAATGTTCATGAGGTTAATGACTTTGTTGAAGATGTTTTTGGAGCTCTGCTCTAAGAAAACATCTACTCGCATTAAGAAGAATCACCCAGTGACCAAGAAAGAAAAGAAGGAAACATCATCGATCTGCAAATAAACCCTAAGAGATCTTATTCATCTAAATTTGATGATCGCCCTTCTTATGATGAGTATGAAGCCGATGGGAAGTCAATCCATGCAGAGTACAACCTTCCAAGTTATAGGAAGATGCACAAAAAGAAGAGACTCTAGGCCACAATTCCCAACCTTTACCTGTAGAACAATTTCAAGAACCTCCTCCAATTGATGATTCGAATGATTCTCAAGAGGATAATCTGGTCACGGATTAGCAAAGTGATATACTTACAAAAAGTGGAGAGAGGGCTTCCAGTGACAGATTTTTCAATAAGAGCCCAATGTTGAAGAGCCAAGAAAAGTCAATGGCTACCTATTGTAGAAAGATTCATCCACGGAAACTATTCAAGAAAGGGAGACAGCTACAAATTTTCCTCATTAGTTGCATGATCCATTAGCTAACTACATGATAGCTTTATTTAGCTTGCAACAGTATACATGTATTCCAGGGTATGTGGAAACTCTTATGGGGTGCATGCGCATGGTAGCCACTCATTTTTAGGAAAAAAAATCCCATCAGAAGGTTCATGGAGGATCTTAATATAGTTGATCATCAACTACCAAGGTGTGGACACATATCAAAAATTTTGTCCAAAGCTCTTTCATGGTGCATGTTGGTTGTAATTTTCAAATTTAGCAGCATGAAGGCATTAGGTCTATCACGCAAATTCTAGGTTAGATCCATTGGAGGGTTGAACTCACTTAGGTGAGTTGAGCCCTATATGTATGTAGGAATTGTACATAAATAAGCTCACTTGCTGAGTATTTACTTTTCAATTGGTAGCATTTATTTTTCTTCATTTTAGTTTGATGAGGAAAGGACTCTCTACGAGTAAAATCTCATGGAGATTTTAAGGTTATATAAGTTTCATCATTTTTTTTAATCCATGCCCAATGGTGAAGGTACTGGTCTGCAGGTTCTCAACACTTTCCTAGCAAGGCACTGTCCCTAGATGGAGCCAATGTTGTCACTCATTGCTAAATGTGTTTTCCGTTGTGAAAAGGGTGAAAATGGGAAGTGAATTTTAAAGCCATATCCCAAGCCACGGAAGCTCTCGAAGCTACATCGCACCCTCTCCATTTCATAGTGCTCGGAATGAGCTTTCCAACAGTATATGGAAGTCCGAAAATGGACTTACGCATCCGAAGTTAGATCAGATTGAAGATCCCCTTCGAAAGCCAGAAAACAAAGAGAAAAAGACCAAGGGCAAGGCTCATTGCAAATCCCAATCAGAGTTCCATGGCCCATAGTCTATCTCATATCAGAGGTCCCAACAGTCAATTGATATTGACAATTGCAACAACGTATTGCAAATCACTGAATCAGCGCGTGAGACGGGTGACAACACTAAATATTGCGATATGATAGTGTAAATCACCGGAGGAGGCTGAAAATAATTTAACAAAGAAATTCAGTAAAAAAGCAAGGGATGGTGGGCCCATTCTCTCTCCACCAGTGGGGCCATGTGGCAGAACATTATTGGATCTGATAAATACCTCGGGAAACTGACATCATCATGATGTGGTAGTACAGAGGACACGTGGCAGTACGGAGGACACGTGGCAGTAAGAAGGACATGTGCCATGCATATTCAATGTTTCGAGGGGTCATAAGGGCCAAAACAAGGTGACATGTGTCACCATTCACAAGGTGACACGTAGGAGTGGATGACGTCACATCAGCAATCACAAATCATAGGATAAGGCATGTCGTTATGTCCAGGTTAAAACTTCAATTGCGACCATTCGATAAAGGGGCTCCGATAAGGGGGCTAGCCCACAGTCACATAAAAGGCTGAGGAACCAAGGTCTAAGCACTAAAGAGGTATCGGCGATCGATGTTCGGTGAACATGAAATGTCGTAACTCCAAGTTAAAAGTCCTTAATTGTAAGCCACTAATAAGAAACCCCCGATAGTGGGCTAAGTAGCTGGTCATAACCCCCGATCATATGAGAAGAAATGCAGACTGGGAATAAAAAAAGGAGGCTAAGGATAATCAAACCTCATTGTTCTGTAGTGCCTTTAGGAGTAAAGTTCTCATTGTTGTAAAGCCCTGAGAGTATTGTACAGGCCTTTGAAGGTGGATGGGTTGGCAACTGAAGCATTGACTAAAGTATGGTGCAGTGGAAAATCAGTATGGGGGACTCACGAAGACTTAATGGCTCAGCATGGAACTCCACTCAGATACGCAACGAAGCACTACCCATAACAAAATCTTCTTATGTTCTGTAATAGGCAACCATATTCAATCACTATCAGTTCCAGAGAGTGGGGAAGTCAGGAAATTAAGATTAAAGGGATAGGAACCAGTTGAGCAGTAGGAAAGGCACATCATGGCAGACATGTGGCCTGATTAGAGGCCTTCATAGGAAAAGAAAAGGGATACTTCCTCCCATCATCTTTCAATTTTCTTTATTTCTGATTATTCTATAATTTCTATTTATTTCCAAGAAGGGAATCAAATCTTGATTGTAATAATTTTGGTAGTAGGGCTTCACACGCCCAGATAGGTAGTCTATGAGATAGTTGGAACTGAGGCCAAGATAATTTATAATTTTTTTACAAATCTCTTCCTCTCCTTATAAATGGGAGGAAGAAACACTTAGTCGAGGTTCCAAAATTCTACACTCATAGTGGTCGAAATTCTTGGGACTTCAGCTCTAGATTGTTGAATGTAAATGGATTGGCGAATGGGGCTAATTTTGCAGATTAATCAAACTCCTTGGTGATTTCAAGCATGGAAATGAGTAGTATGTTTTCCCCTCTATAAATCTTATTCCATATATGTTTTTCTTTCTCTAAAATAACGTGTTGAAGCTATAGGTATCATCCTTGTTCATGATTGTATATTTGTTATGAAGTAGCAAGAGTACCTGTGTTAGCTACAGATTTACTTAAGTACATGTAAGTGTAAAGATTTACTTAATGTTTTGGTGACAAATATCCCCATGAGTATCTAATACGAAACCCTGACTAGCACTCCACTCCTTCTGCTCTCTCATCTTCTCCCTCTTCCATATTTCTGCTGGAACATTTTGGCTTAGGATTCTGCATTGCAATCAGGCCTACGCACTGATTTCCCTCCTCTCTTTCCTCCTTTTCACTTTACTTCAATGTCGATATTAAGCTTCCTATTGTTCTGTGTCGGCCACCAGAACTAGACATTTCTCTTTGTGGTTAGCCCGATTTACCCCCTAAGCATTCAGATCCATGTGTTGTGTTGTGTTTACCTTAATGAAAAGCTATTGAACCAAGACCCTTTTATTCCTTTTTTTATTATGTGACAATTGGAGTGCAGCAAAAAGCCCCATTGATAATCTTCCGAAGCACTACTCTATCTAAGATGTCCTAGGCACTAGTCTACAATCAACCCAAGGGATGTAGAAAAGTTCCATGAGGCACCTCAGGCCAACTCTAGTGTTGAAAACCTCTATGAGGCAACCCAAGAACTAAAGAAGGGGGATTAATAAATGAAAAATCCCTAGGTGAAAATCTCCTCTGAGGAACCTTGGGCGATCTTGTAGGTTTAAAACCTATTTTTAGGTAGCCTGCAGGTCCCAAAATAGAAGAAAGAAGAAAAAAACAAAAAAAAGAAGAGAAAAAGTTAAAAAAGGAAGGAAACAAATGAAAAAAAATAGCAAAGGAGAAGAAAGGGATCCCTTATATCAGTTTGGCTAACAAGTTTTTGCATGGTTCCAATCATGGTCAAGAGGACAATACTCAGAGGAAGAAACCTCCAAATTTCACTTCTCCACCTCCCAAGATAGCTTCTTACATGTCCTTCACATTCCATCCATGTCCACACATTCCACCATCATCAGGAAACCTATCTCACTCAATTTTTCCTCAATCCTGAAATGTTATAGGATTGTCCTGAACTGCTAGAGGATTGACCAAAAGTGTTACAAAATTGTGATTGACATAGAAAAAGGGTTCATATTTTACATTTTCATTGGTGGAATGAAGAAAGAAGTCCATCACACCACCATCTTCGAACGTCCACACCATTTAGACACTTATCCATCTAAAAACGCACCTTCGTCCATGAAAAAACCCATTTTCACTAGCAACAAATGATCTAGTCCCTATCCACGAGCTTGGGATGGATTGTCATAGCTTTTGAATGCATTACATGAAGCCTATTGTGATCTTGGAACAATTTGTCCAACTGCTACAAGAAAGAATCCAATCCTGTAGCAACTTGAACGAACCCTACATAACCACAATGAGACATGCTTGACAACACCAGAATGAATGCTTATCCATCCTGAAGCATTAAAGGACCATCATTATGATCTTGGGAAACCTCACAAATATTGAGGAGTCGCTACAAGGTAATTGTTCATATCCAACAGAAGTAGATCAATCCACCATTTGAATAACTTGCATCAACAAACTTTTCTCAATTAGGAACCTATTAGAAATATTAATTTTTTTTCCAAAAACATGACCAGAGCATGAAGCAACTGGCACGGAAAATAACACCTCCAAAGACCAGTAGATCAACCACTATATTGAATAAGCATACAAGCATTGACGTAGCTAGATACCATCAAGTCGACAGAGGTATGACACTCCTCACCTATTCCTTTAAATGCATGGTAGCTCAAAAATATTTTAAATGTATGAGGAATGATTTTTTTATAGGTTCGAGGTAGAGAACAGACTTGGCCACCATCAAAGAATAAAAGTGCAGTTAGCTCCCTCACCCATGCAACATGGAAAACATAAAAAAGGAGGGTGATTATTACGAGGAGTGTGGCCAATGGGTCCATAAGTAGAATACATAGGTGATAGAGCTGGTAAATCCCGAATGTCATTGTATTAGCAGGTGTTGGTTCATAAGGATGGAGACATATATATCTAAGGGCAATCAATCTCCTTCCTTCTCTTCGTCTGTTAGGGAGCGGCATAACGTAATGTAGCTTCATGGTACCACGCTTAAAGGTACCAAGCTTCGGAGACGATCTCTAGCTTACTGAAGACCTTAGCTTACCGATCGCACTAAGTCCACTCACTTCGTTACTCTGATAAGCCCTTTCATAAGCCCTGCCTTTACCGATAGGGGATATGAGATCGGTCGAGTCTACCCATACGCTTCCTTAGCTCCAGGGATCGGTTCGCACGTGTGATGAACGACTGGGTGACTGGGTGGCTGGCTTCCTTATCTATAGAGGCGGGTAACTCAATGCCACAACCATGCCTTGAGGGGCACCTCACATTGTGCATTGATCCCCCTACCACTAGAGGAAAAGAAAGACAAGTGCAAACCTCATTTGTATCGAGAAGTCATTCCTAAACGGATAAGAGAGGCCCACTAAGGCGTTGAGAGTCAAGCTATCACTAACCAAGGGTCCCCTAGGTTGCTACAGAGAAGTTACAGAGTCGAAAAAAAGGTGTTACAAAATTGGAATCAGGTACTACCAGATGGGAAGCAACTGCTCCATGATCAGGCCGAGAGGTAAAAAAAGGTTCGAATTGGTGTGAATTTTCCCCCAAAACACCACAACCATATAGGAGTCTCCTAATGAGGTGTAAGTAGCTCATTTTCCTCACCTCTCATGGATAAGGAGTCAGATAATTTGGTTAATTCCAACTTGTATAGACATCCTGTAGAAAATCCTTAAAAAATGAATTTCTCTCTTTCAAAAAAAAACATTCCTTGTGAGGGATGCAAGGTATCAGTAGGATTAATTTTCTTTGAATTTTGCATGTAATTTTCCTCCCTCTGGCTAGAAGAATAATACCACCCCTATCACCTCTACCTTGAGACCCTACGCTACTTAAAAACAATAATTGATAGGAAATTATTTGAGGAAACTTAAGGAAGCAACAATAGAAAACATGGGAGGATGTTTCAACAGAAGGGAGCCCAGATACTCTAAAATAATCCTCCAACATCTTGATATCATAGATATCTTCATAAGCCATCAATGGATGGGGTTCTTTGAGAAGCTAAGCGGTTATGATTATGAAATAACTCATGAACTTTCCATGGTCCTTCACTCTCAGGAGGATGATGGTTCCACGACTATTGTAAGAGGTGTTTCCATAAATTTGAATGGATATTTCATTAGTAGAGTAACCACAACAACTCTAGGAGCTAGGTTGGTCAAGGAGGATAGGACAAAATCCATCACAACCAAGAAAAATTTCTTCCTCCATGAAGAAAATCAAGTTGAAGATAAGAATGGAGTTAAAAGGGAAAGACTCCCTTACCCATGGAATGAGGTGGCTTATAAAATCCTAAAATACATATATTATCAATGAATGTTAATTGTTGTGTATTCCTAACCATTTAGGATACTCTTTCAGATGAGGTTCCATGCATAACTTCCCATCCCAAGCAGGCTTAATATTCCCCACTTTTTCCTTTAGTTTATGATTGAAATGAGCTAGAGGTTGAGAGAAAACAAGCACTAGTAGATTTCTCATCCTCGCCTCATAAGGCTCATAGTTATAAATACCTTGAGTCACCTCAAAAACCACGTGCTATAGACAAATTTTCTAGACATGGATAGGGAGGTCTTCATTGAGACTCAATCCCAAACTATGCTAGAACATGAAGGGACAAACAAAAATGGTGTTGATAAAGAAGAAGTTTAAGAGGAAGAAGAATTTGAAGAAGAGGAACAAGATGTTTAAGATAAGAAAAAATAAATTGAGGAAGAAGTTGGAGAAGAGAAGAAGGAAGAGGAAGGGAAAACAAAGGGAGAAAAAGAGACCCTTGTCAAGGTCTCTAGACCTAAAAAGAAGAGAAAGGAAGAGCAACAAGTAAGCTTCTCAAAAGGAAATATAGAGAAAGAGGTGGTTGCCACCCTCGAAGCCCTTATCACACCTATCAAAACCATAAGGAAGGATCCCAAGCAAGGCCCCTTATATTTTAAAAGAAGGAGGAGCAATAAGATGAAACATGGGAAGCCTCAACCCCCTTCATCAGTCCCCATTATAATCGAAGAATTCATTAGCCACTAAGAAGGAGAATTAGGATGAGGCATAGGGGAAAATTGAGTAGGTCACCTCCCTCAAAACCAAAGGAAAGAAATGTTAGATATTCCAAAAAAGGCCAACCACTAGGGAAACTAGAGCCAAGAAATTACAAGCAAAAACTGGCCAGCTACTGGAAGGAAAAGTACTAATACACGTAAGGAAAAAATTTCTACACTATAGGGAGACACTACTACAAGAAAGAGAAACAACACCTCTGGAGGGAAAAAAGGACCACAAGATCTTCGAGAGCTTGGTCCATAGCCTAATCTTGTGTCCTACTACAACCTTTATGAAGAAGCATGAATTATACCTAAAAATTTTGCAATCCTCATCCTATTTGAGCTATAAAAGGAGATAATTCGAAGCTATCGATAAATGAAAATTTCAAGTCAAAGAAAGTTGAGGATCTAGTCCCAATGGAATAAAAGATTAAGAAGAAGGGTGAAGAAATGGGTGACTTGAGATTAAAAGAATTAATCATGAGAGAGCAATTGCTATTATAAAATCAAAGGTTAAGAGAGAAGCTACATGAAAGGGAAGAACAACTTTCCATCATGGAAAGCTTGGCCATGGAGGCCATCTAGTGCAGAAAACCATCCAAATCATATGAAATCTTCCTCAAATAATAATGGTTGTGATTTCAAATGAAAACCTTGGCATAATATGGATCTCTCCCATTTAGGGGCTATAGGAAATTTATTGAATTTTTCCAATAGGTCAACATGGTAGATAGGGCCAATTTATGTAAGTTCTATATTCACAACATGATCCTAACAAACATAAACTTCTGAGACCCGAATTCAAGGTTGGGAGATGCACATCTAACGAACCTATCCTCTTTCCTTGTCCATGAGGAAGCAAGCGATGAGGAAGTGAATAAGGTTATGAAAAAGTTAGGAAGTGAGTCTCTATATATCCAACCAGAATTAAGAAATCCCAAGGATGTCATAAGCAACCATAGCCTGATCTCTAGAGATCCTCAATTAGCCCCTCACAACCTAGAGAAGCAAGAGCAAGCAATCCTCCATTTTCAAAACACCTTTAGTCTTTTGGGGGCTGAGAGTTTGGACAAAAACCACAGGAGATGGCATGCTCTACCCCACAATCTATAAATCAAGGAATAACACTCCCTTGATTGGTTGAGGAATGCTAAAGAGAGAACCCCAATCTATAAAAGAATTTTTTGAAGATTGAGTATCAACTAGATAGGGTTGAAGCTCAGTCCTCCCATGTTATTGGGCCTACATGAATGAAGAGATCAAACAAATGAAAAAAGGAAGTGGAAACAAATAGAGGCAATGGAGTTCTTTATCCATAAGAAGGAACACCATCCGAGATGCCTTGGTATTTCATAAATTCCATCAGGGCCATGCATCAGCTACAAATTAGTGAGTAAGTTTCTTAGAAGGTGAGAAATACCTTCAGGAGGGGGGAAGGTGATGGGGCCCATCAATAGGTATATCATAAGGCCCATTCTTCCATCCTCCAACCTATAATTTCCTATTTTCTCAAATTTATTAACATCCTTTTTACTACAATGTGCTCGATAGGGAGACTAAAGGATGTTTGTCATACTTCGTGGCCTAATGTGGTTAATGTGCAAGAAAATAATCCTTTTGAGTGCATTTACTATATATTTGTACCTTAGAGGTAGCTATAGAAGATATAGGAGGATTTCCCCCTACATTTACTCACCTACAACTTGATTTGATCTCTAAAGACACTCTCCTACAAGTCGAGGATCTACTAGTAGCTGACGCACTCAAGGAAATGTGAGGATCTAAGGGAGGTAGATCCACTTTTTTAGATATTTTGGAGGGAAGAATTCCTCTTTCCATGGATGCTTCCCTGTAGTCATTTTTGTATAAATAAGCAAGACTAAGGGCTCAATAGGCCTCAAAATTTTGGAGCAGATATGAGCTTTTAAGAGCTATGAGTTTGAGACTATCATTTTTATTTCCTCTACATGATGTATTTGAACTCTATTTTAGGTAAATGAAAATCATATTGTTATCTTCCATTTGAGTTTGTTTCAAAGGGCTAATATCCCTAGGGTTAGGGCCCAACCTAGAGACTCTAGTCTCTCTTTTTGTATTGTATCCATACATTACTTTTCATAGTAGTATCCCTTTTCCTTGTTCGATAGAAATTTTCTTATAAAATTTTCTAGTCTAGGTATATCCACCACCTCTCTTGTGGAAAGTGTGGTTAATGAATATGTACTAGAAGGCCAAAAACATGTGGTTAATTTCTTTTGCAATTGTTAGATCTTAAACTAATTATCTTTTACATTCTCTATTTTCTAGATACTTAGGGATTAAATCACAAGATTTCATGAATGTAGGTAATATTCATGCTAAAATATAGATTGTATTTTGATGCAAATAAAATTCAACTCATACTTCCTTGTTTAGTTCATTTTGCTGCAATTTCGTTATCAGTTTGGCATTCTTTTCAAGTTACAAAAAGAATTATTTGTCTAGTGTGAAGGTAATGCTATTGTCTTGTAGTTCTGGCATATTCACCCTACATTCCTCCTATCATCTTCAGCCTCTTTCCCCTCACCTCACAACACCCTTAAAACTATGCCACCTAAAGTACATGTATGGGACATTGAAGGACATCGTGTGCATTTGTTTTTGTGCAAGATGGGTCTATGAGAGGTTGTAAGCTTGGAAATAGCTTCATCCATCCTTCATATCCTTCATCTACCCTTTAAAACCTTTATATCACCTTTTCCACCCTCAAAATTCTCATGGATCCCATCTTATGAAAAAGCAGGGAAATCATGTAGCACCCTGTAAAATTAAGCATGTTTGCTCCAAAAGAATTTTTTTTCCCTCTTAAGCTTGAATAATGTCCCCTTGCCTCTAAAAGTAAATACCTAATGATCTATGCCACTAAAGCTAATCTATTTTAACACAATGATTAAACGTCAATTTATCCAGTCAATCTAGACTATGATTATTTCTCTTGAATTCATGTTTCCATTAGGGTTTCAATTGCAAACATTGTTATTACATAGGTTAGTTTCCTTTTTCATGCAACTTTTCCATTCTTTCATTAGATTAACGTTTACATTCCTGCAAGTAGCATAGATTTTGTATTCTAAAAGTGAATTAATGTTTCCATTCATGAATGTAGTATAACATTTTAACTTATGTAGCTAGGGTTAGCATTTACATTTGAACAAGTAGCATGTTCACTCCTTTTGCAACTAGAACAATATTTCCTTTTTTAAGTTAGAACAAAATCTCTTTTTATGCAATCCCCTTCCTTGAGTCAATTGATAGAGTGGTCTATATATGCCTTTGTATGGGCCATTACTTGAAGGTGGCATGAGTATAACTTGATGTACTATGCATATAGCACTATCACCTCTTAAGTTTGTACAAACCCCATGTTAATAATTAAAGCTGGTAACCTCGAGAGTTGTAACACTTATGTTGAAATACTGGGGCTCACCAATTTTCACATACCCATCCTAAAGGATAATGCTTTTGATGATGCTTAGTTTCTTGTCCCAATGTGTTAATAATTTCTCCAGAAATACAATTAGCTTACGAACCACTATCGAAAAGTTTATTGACATGACTCTAATATGAATAGATAACCTTATTTCATTCAATCATGTATGGTATTAGACATTTAGGAATGAGAATTATATATGAAACTAACAATGGAAGATATACCTTGTATTCCCATGGATGTGATCATGGTTCCATTACTTGAATATGTTCCAATATCTTGTTGGACTATAGAAATGGTCTTCTTATCACCCTTCTTGTCCCCAAAACTACTTGGTTGCAGTTCTTGATGAAGTTTCCAACACCTGGAATAATTATTTCCTATATTTTTGCAATGTCAACATGTCATATTATCACCTTCTTTATTCACTATAGTTTTTATTTTGGTCTTAATCTTTCCTTTGTTCTCTCAAGAAACTGGGTAAACTAGTTTCTTTGAGAAGTTCTCATGGACATTATTTTCTCTCAACTGAGATGAGTATCTTGGAAAAAAAGTTTGTCAAGATTAGTTGGATTAAAAATAAGAATAATATTACTTAAAAAAATATGCAACCCACCAACATACTTCAAAAGAGTTTCTTTCATATAAAGAGGAATGTCCAATTTTATACCCTTTTTTGGAAGTCTTGAGTATATTCTTGTGCACTTTTTCCTCTACCTTGTCTTAGATTTTCCCATCTATTAATTCTTATTTGATAAATCCTAATGGATATAATTGATTATTTAATGTAAATTTAATTTAATACCAAGAAGAGGTCAATTTTCATTTCATACAAATATCTTCTTTAACCTTAATCACTAACCATATTAGTTTTGTGCCTCCAAGTCAAAGAGTAGCTAGTTGAAACCTTCCTTCTTCATCCACAATTATTTGAACCCCACAATATACTTCAATTTATTTGATTCAACTATCTATATTTTCTACATCAAGTTTTCCATTATATATTTGAAAATTAAATTTCACATCCAATTTTAACAGAGGTAATTTAGAATTGTCCTTCTCTAGTTTCCCTTTATGAGATGGATATGAATTTGGAGAAGAAGAAGGAGGAGGAGGAATTTGAGGAGGCTCACCACTAGCTCCTTCATCTTTAACTTGACATGATCCTTCTCCATTTTTTCTTGATTCTTTTTACAATTCTTCCACCATGGCTTTCATGTTAAGATAAACTTATGGAAATCCCCATTCATACTCAATGAGTATTTCTTCACCTTCATGTTACATTACTTGTCATGGAAACATTTGTCTCATATCATTCTCAATATTAAAATCTTCAAGCGATCCTTCCCAACACTTTAACTTAGAGATGCTAAGAGCTCAACACTTTTCAAATCCTAGATCAAACCTTCTATGATACCAAAATTGTACTAAAATTAAATATTGAAATACTTTTGTATCCTTAGTGTATCTTATTTTAACTTTATTAATAGATTTTAATAGGTAATTAAAAATATATATTTGTAGAAAGAAACAACAATAGAAAAGACCAATAATAGGAAGTTAATAATGGAGTTCACTCTTCATGGGTTACTTTTCGAGGTCGACCTCAAATGAGAGATCAATCAACTAAAAATATGAAAAACGCTTCAAATGTTTTCTTACATCAACATCTATTTCCAACCTAGAGAAAAAATGCCTCTAGCAAGATTATAGGGTTACTGGAATACTCGTCTTGTCTACATTCCCAAAAAAAAGGCTTTATGGCCTTTATTTCCCAAATCTCTACTCGAAAATACACCTAAAAATATTTTTTGCACATTATACTTCATAGATTAAATTCATGGTGCAATGGTAAGTCATAAGGCTTAAATAGTGGAGGTTGCAAGTTGAGTCATTAACCATAGATGATTTTGAGGGATATACAAACTTTTTTGGCATAATATATTGTTATGATTCCACATATTTTTAAAATATATTATAAGCCACATAATATTGTAACCATATAAATGATATATACAACCTACCTTATGACAATGTTCATGTGAAATACTGACAAACTGAATCTACCAACAAATCACAAGCGGTGCGCCCTACAATGTAATACTTCTAGAAGGTCCATGTGGTAGCCACATGGTAGAGTTTGGTTGTTACACATGGCAGCCCCTCATTGGGCCATGTGGTAGTTTGGAGTTGGTCCACATGGTGTTGCATAACATATTTTAGTTGGTCCATGTGATTTCATCTAGGTGTGCCAATGTCCTGATTAGTGTGCCACATGTCATCCTCAGGTGTTACACTATTGTTTTTCTTTAACTTATGAAGGCCATAACTTTTGTTGAGTCCCAAACCTGCATTTTCCCTATACACCTTTTTAGCCTTCTTTTCCAGTTACTTGAACCACCAAGCTGTCAAATCATTGCATATTAGTTTAAAAAGAGCTTATAAAATGGTTTCCTAACTATGTCTTGTGACTGCTGTTTGATTTAGATTTTTGCTCAGTCAGCTACAGAATCTTGTCAGTTTCCATAGCCAGCTCAACCTTCTGTAGCCATTTTGTTGAAGTCTATGTTACATGTGTCTACTGGAGAATCTGGCCACATGGGCAAGCTACAAATGATGTGTACATGGAACGTGTCCCCTTGGTTCAGCCGAATCACTCACAAAAGGCCATGGTCAAGGATAGTCAAAGCGGTGGTCAAGCTAAGAGTTTTGCGGTGGCAGGACTCTGATTTTCACCACGTGAAGACTTGCATGGCAAATTACTCAATCTTAGGAAGTGTGCTAACACCTGTGGACTATTCCGTGAACCCAAATCCAACAGCCACCACTCCTTGGATTTAATTGTCATGGCTACCATATTGCTAGATCTCCGGACGTGGTCATTCACGTGTCTATTTAGCAGCGCATAATTTAGGAAGTAGTTATAGCATCCTCAGTTATAAATAACGCGTTATCATACGCTTTTTAGTTAGCTTGATATATGTAATTTTTACTGTTTTATGAGCCCACTGTGTCGTGCTCTATCTTTATCTTATAACAACATTTTAATATATGAGAAGACAGTATTCTTAAGTTCCATTTTGTGACTGATTTCTGGTTGGCCGAGGTTGCAGAGGGCCCTTGTACACCAAGGCTCTGTAACTACTGTATAGTTTCTTGCTTTTCTCCATTATGTTACTGTTTTCATAATCATTTGCTTGTATATATTACACTGTTTCTAATATTCATGTTAACTGTTGTCCATACTTTCTTTTATGCTTTCTCATGATTGTTAACTGATCAGTGTTTTTCTTTCAGCTTCTTGTAGACAGCCCGGGCAATTTTACATAGCTTTTGAATGACTAATGACATGAAATCATCTTGTCCTTCCGCTGATTTATTTCTAAGTTCTAATTCCAGCATTGTTATTTCTTTCAGTTTTGTTTGGTTCTTTTACTTTTATGCAAGTTAGAAATCAGATTACTCAATTTGTTTATGATTACCTCCTATAGCCAAAGCAAGACTACTGGTGAGGGGTCAGAATATGAGTTGATGTGATATGATTTAGTTTGTTTTTCTGAAAGTTAGTGATTAGATTACTCATGTCATTTTTAGTTACCTCCTATAGCCAGAGTGAGACTACTGGTGAGGGATTGAAGTATGAATGCGTAGTTTGATCTTAGTTTCATTTTATGCAATTTAGATATCAGATTACTCAATTTTTTTATGGTTACCTCCTATAGCCAGAGCGAGACTACCGGTGAGGGGTCAGAATATGAGTTGAAGTAGTATGATCTAGTTTACTTTACTTACAGTTTTTGAATTGCTTTAAGTTCAATTTTTTTCTCTTTTTATACAGTAGCAAGGATACTGGGCTTCATTGTCACTAGCTCACTGTTTGGTACATTTTTATTTTCTCTTAGTAATTGATTTCACCATTGCAAGTTTTGAAACCTTTTTGAGAACTTTGAAGTTTGGAAATCATTGTAGAGGTCACCACTGCCTTGAACACTTATATCCATACTTGACTTTTTATTTTGCCATCTCACATTAGGGAATCAACAAAAGATAAACCCAAAAAAAACCAAAAATCATAGACGACAAAGAATTAAGAAATCGGTTATCTTGCATATACAGTGCACTTCATTTCAGCAGTTTAGACTCCCGGATTGACAATTTATATAGCAATTTAGGACACACTAAATAGACCAAACAACTTTCACATACACTTTCTATTTGAACTCATTAATATTGTGTTGGAAAGATCTTGATGAGCTCTTCCACATGGAGGCATTTTTTTTAATAATTTCACACAATCAATTTATATTGGTTGTGGGAATCCTCTTGGATCAATCCCAATCAAAAGTATCTCCCTCATTGACCGAGTAGTTTAGAACATTGAGAAAATATCTAGGAATAAACTATGTGGTTTCTTGACCAAGGATCCTTACAAATAACTGGAAAAATTTCCTATATATACTACTCAATGTACATACTTCAAGTTTCCTAGTGTTAACCATCTCCTTAGAATATATTTTTAGGATTTTAATGAGAATATCCTTTCCTCTGTTATGTTTGTGAGGAAGGCGTTGACTACAAATAACTTAAAAAATCAAAATCCTTTAGGAGAAAAAGAATATTCTTTGATAAATTTGGAGGTAAACGAATAAGGCTCTTACAAGCCTTTAGAGTGCTAATAAATTCCACAGTAGAAATATATATATATATATATATATATATATATATATATATATTTCTACTGTGGAATTTATTAGCACTCTAGGGAATCAAACCTTAAAAATAAAATACTTCTAATCATGCACCTGGCATGTACAATGCTTCAAGGTCAAGCCTTGTTATTACTTTTCTATTTTTGGTTAATGCTTCAATAGCATAAATAAACCATGGACCACTAAAAAATGTGATGTTATTTCTTACATGTAATAACAATGTTACCTCCCTTATTTTATTCAAAATTGTTAATAGCATAAATAAACCATGGACCACTAAAAAATGTGATGTTATTTCTTACATGTAATAACAATGTTACCTCCCTTATTTTATTCAAAATTGTTATTCGATAATTATTAACAATGTTCAACGACTGAATAAGCTAAGATCTAGCTAATTGGAAAATTTTGTAGTTTGAAGTGTCTTAATAACTTGTTTTATTTGAATAGATGCAAAGAAAGTTTGTTCATAAATAGAAAATAATATTATTTCATAAATATATTCATATTTATACAAAAAACATGCCTCATTTAATGCAATAGGGATATTTTCTCCTACAAAATTATGCATTTGCATGACAACTAAACACATCTTGAGAAAGGTAGTGGAAATATAATGAATGCGGGATGCAATTTTGGGATAGTATCAGCCAGGACACCCCAAATCTACATCCATGAGGGATGATTAAGTAAGAAATGACTATGTGTGGGGAAACGTGTGAGAGAATCATGTGGGCTATAAGATGCATGGAAGTAAGTGAGGAAAAAAGTGTCATTCAACTTGCATGGAAATAAATGTGGCTAGGTATCGAGAATGTTTGTGAATTGGAGGTTTCCAAATTATGGGTATGAAAATAAAGGACATTGGACGTGGGTGTAAGATGAATATGGGAAGAAGAGATTATTCAAAGTTCATAAACGAAGTGAAAGGGTAAAAACGTCTTCCACGACCTGAAAAATTAATCATGTATCTTGAAATAAAGAACATTGGTTATAATATGAGGTCAAGATAAATATCATACTATTGATTAATGAATGTTTGTCAACAACTCTGAGAAATCATGACTCAAGGGCATTTAAGATGTCAAAATCCCCTAGGAATTGCACAAATCCTAAACCACACTAACCCTCAACATGGTTGGATTCTTTTTCATGTTTATTCCCTCTTACAATGGTTTTGAACTATGGCCTCATCACATAATGAAACCCTCAAAAACTAATTGTAGTAATGGGATTCAACATTTTTAAACAAGAACATGTGGGTGGAATTTGATCCAATTATGTGTGCAAAGGCCATCAAACCATCTTTTAATATAATTCTCTGGGAGAAACCACATGTTTGATCACAACCTCAAGGTTCCCAAATGACCTTAAATTTAGGCCTCACATGAATTGAACATTTCCGAAGGGTGAAAAGCTCATTTTCTTCTATTAATGGATCCAACCCTCTTGGGCGATAAGAAAAAAATGTTAATGAAAATAGTTTGAATTTAAAAGTAAAGTCAAATTTAATCGTAGAGAAAAAAAGACAATTTAATTTTTATTTCATAATGTAAAAATAATTCATTTGTAAATCGATATTAAGAGTAGTTATTACTAGCTTCTATGCATGAATGTAGGTTGAATGTTGATCATCATTCAAGAAATACACACATTGCCTTAAATGACTTGTTTCTGGTTCGTTAGGGCATAGAGCTCCATTCTTGCTAGACATTTCAAGGTCCTCGGTTGTTAACATCTTTCTTTATGTCTAGAGAATATGAAATCTTGGTTAATAAAAACTAGTAATTTTTTAAATCAAATGTTTAATTTGATTTAATTTTTATGTTTTTTTTTAATATTACAAACAAAAACTTTTTAAAACATCACCAAAGAATAATAATAAATTCTTACTAATTAGTTATGATTTATTTTATATATTTTAAACCTTTTTTTCTTAATTATTAATATTGTAAGAGACAAAAATATACATAGTACTATTTGATATCATTTCCTCTAGATGTTTTTAGAGATAAGGAATTTTTTTCGAGATAAGCTTCATATAGCCAAAGAGTTGAGATGTGACGCGACCACCATCAAGGATGGGAGGTAATAGAGTGAAAAATATATATTCATGTTTTTGTGTGCAGGCTACACATTTCTTTAATGGTAGGGCATGATTTCGATCACATACAAGGTCTTTAACGGTAGGGCATGATTTTAGTCGCATACAAGGTTGTACTAGGGGTCTCAAAATAACATGTCAATCTTTATTCCTTAGTGACCATGAATCTCTCACCAGTGTGGAATGAATTGAGTTAGTCAAGTTCCTTCTATGAAACCACCACCCACTATTAAAAAAATGATATTTAAAAGGTATTTATGAAAATTTCATCCATAGTAAGAACCAAATTTGAAGTAGCATTGGAAGGGCATGTAAGGGCATGACACCCCTAGTATCATTCACTTGAATAGTTATAGAGGCTATATCTAGATTTTGGTGAAGGTGCTTGAAGAGTTTTCATAATCATTTCTCGATATTGGTATTAAATAATTGATTGATTTCAGATAACTTGGTATCGAACTTGGTATTGACATTAACTCAGTTTATATATTATTTAGGGAAAAAATCCCTTCTACATATGCATTTTATTATAGCATGGGAAATCAAGTGAATTACATGACTAGTTTGACTATTCATAGAGTCATCCACACGTTTGGTAAAAATAAAATATAATTACATTGTAAAGCGTTTCTCTCTGAAATCAACTTAACCTTTTTCCACCTGTCATTACAGTGCCATTTTTAGTGGTTTGATGAAAATTAGTTTCAATAATTAGTTAAATCAATTGTTTATGGTTTATGGTTTATCAGGCACAATGGTGAAGAGCAGATCCGCAGGCGTCTGCCGACATCTTGCAAGGAACCCTTGCTTGTGGACTGGGAAGAGCCGAATGTAGTGCAATTAAGTGGACCTATCCCTACTTTCTGCCCAGCACGCTCGTTGCCCATGCCTCATATGCTTTCAATATTTACTGGTAGAAGAATAATCAGCAGGGGGCTTCTTGCCATTTCAATGTCGCTGCATTTATCATAGAAAATAGTCTACTACACTTGAAACTCTAGTGACTAGATCCAATAATATTTATGAAAAACCAGTGACTAGATCCAATAATCTTTATGAAAAACTAGTGAATAGATCTATTTTTCTTACGGAATACATTGATGGTGTTCTCTCTTTCTTCTATTTTTCTTTGTGATTTAACTGCATCTTGGGTTTTCTTTGTGCATATTTTACCCTTTCAGGCCATGCCATCGTTGATTCTGTTACGCAAAATCTAAGAGGAACCTGCCGCTTGCAGAACATCCCACCGGCTTGAACGAAAAGATTGAAGATTTTGAAAATAAAGCCTTATTGGAGCAGTGGCAGAGTGGGAGAAAGAAAGAGCCCCTGATCTCAGAGGCGGCGAAGGAGAATTCAAAAGATTTTAGTCTCACAATAGAAACAATAATACACTGCTTCCACTTACCAAGTATCCACGAGGAGATGAGCAATAAATTATTAAACCCATATAGAAAAATTTAGTTAATTGTGAAATGATTACATCCAGATACAGATATAATGTAATAAATAAGAAATGAAATTGGTGAAGACATCCAACCAACAAAATGTCCTGCTAAGAGGGTTAGCCAGAAATTTTCGTTTCCACCCGGCTCTGGTGATATATTTTCCTGGTCCCTTCTCGTCTCCCCTTTCCTATAGTTTTGAAAGACTGGTCATAGTTGGCTCCGACAACATGGTAGCCGAAGTCACCAACTTCTGTAATTCGAATTGTTAATTGACCAATTTGACATGCCAATCCAAGTCAGTCATGTTTATCATTTCAAGGCATCATTTTTGAAATTTACTACTTGCCATTGTTTTGGCATACTTTCGACACCAAGCTTCTTCAAGAAAAAGTGACAATCAACATTTTTGTTCCAACATAAACAAGGAGGTTAACAAGGTGTTGCAGAGGAGTGACTGTAGGTGTGGTTTCATTCATTCCTTCTGCGGATGAAATACTATGCCAGATTCCAATGTAATAATTTGAATGACTTCCTAATCATTGGGTAAAAGAATGTAGTGCATAAGCGGTTTCAATATTCTCACTTGCTTTAGTAATTTGAAATATTAGGACAGCTTTTTACTCTCATATATATCTCAGGATCTTGACATTCTCAGTTTACATAAATATCACAGATGGTTATGTTAAAGGAGATTTCAATATTAAGACAGTTGAATTTTAATGTATTTTAAATATTACTATTGTTATATTTCGAAGAAATATATTGTATTTCATCGCTGGTCATGCTAATGGAAATTTTAGTCGAAGTCCGTTGTTTTAGAACTTTGAGTCTTTGGCACTACCATTTTAATAATTTCAATAATGTTTGCCAACTTCATTTTCTGGCCATCTTAAAAATGGCGTCAAGTTTATAGATGAGTCCATTTGTATTCTCAATGTTGGTGTATAACTAGAGTCGATTTTGAAACTTGGGCAAATTATGCCACCTTCTGGCTTCTCAATAATCAAACAACTCTTCTCATAATATTTGGAAAGCTAAAGTGTAAATTCATGTACTTCATGAGGTTTGAATAAATGTTGGTACCGATTCCATAGGTGAGTTATTTGATCTTATTTTCATTGAGATTTATGTCACCACATAACCAGTTCTTGTACTTTAACTGTTGAGATTATGTCTTCATTGCTTCCACATTTCACTGATTTTTCAAAGAAGGAAGGCAGGTTTGTGGCTTCGATTCAAACCAAGTTTTGTATTTTAATGAAAAATATGCCTATTTCACTGTGGATGTAGAGCATTCCTATGTAGTTGACAATCTTACATCACTCAAAAATATTTCATTTTAATTTGTTTTCATTTTGGTAAAAAAAACGTTGAGAATACTCCACATAACAACTGGTAATTGGTGAGAAGTGGAGCTAGTTGAAATGGTCAACTTTGATTAGGAGACTTTAAGGAGGCTTAGGGCCTATTAAAGGAGGAACCATTTCCCTTGGAAGTAGTGTTTGGTAGCTCAGCTGTTTAATTGAAGATTGGCAGCAAAGCCTTGTTAAAAAGCAAGTAGAGCTTGGTAATAGCTCAGAGGAGCTGGTGGAATAGAACTGGTAGATCAGTGGACTCCAGTGACTGTCATTACAGTCTAGTTAAGGTATAGCAATGCCTTAAGCCTATATGTTGAGGAAAGAGAGTTTGATTCTATCAAAGATATTCTTAAATCCCTGTTGAGGTGTTTTATTGCAAAGGCAATATGCCCATAAGCCTGGTAAATGTAAGATTAGCATTATTGTGCTTTAACTAGCATGAGAAATAGAGCTACCGAGCTTGTAATGTAAACTGTATTGTGTTGAATGAAAGAGCTATTGAGCCTATCCATTAACACTAATACAAGTATTGTTGATAGAAATTTGGCAGTGATACCTTTTTTAGTATAGTAGTTACAATTTATTTCTGCTGAAAATACGAAATTAGTTCATGAAGTGCAGTTCCATTATATAAAAGAAGCTAGGATATTGTTAGCAGTGTAATTTGTTGTTTACTCTGTAATTGCAAGCATTCAATTGCTAGATTTATTCAGTGCCTCAAAGGCATCTGCATCAAGTTATTACATCATAGTGGGTTGATCAAGTGGTGAGGAAAACTCCAGCCAAGAAGATTGCTGGATAAAGTTGTCAAGATACAGAAACACCGCCAACTTTCGGACTAGGTAGATACTAGTCTAAACTGTAGAGGGAGCTACTTGGAAGAGTAGATTAGGGCACATAGAAGGGGATTCTCTGTATGGAGAGGTTGAGGAAGACCACATAGAGGAGTTCTTAATGAAGAGATATAGATATGTTGAGTGGCATAACAAGAAGGTTAGACGCTATGGAAGCTTCTCAAATAAGGGGAACAATAACAATGGTAGATTATGACAATGAGGACATAAGAGGTGAGGTAAAGGAAGAAGTGATAGCAAATTCATTTTGCTAGTCATCTTCTCTCTTACCTTGAGGCCATACGATGGTCATATGGGCCAGACACAACCCCCCTCTCTCTCCCTGAGTGATAAAATTGCTTGTTGGGCATTGCCCATTAGCTATTGGGCACTCCATTTCATTGATAGGTGTTTTCATTAGTTGCCAACGCCTTCTTGGGAGAATGGATGGTTGATTATGGAGTAAATAAAAGAAAGGAATACAATAATATTTGGTAAAGGTACGAGGATATTGCAGTCTTGGGGTGGAGGACTTGTTAGGATAAATCCATATTTCCTTCGTGGCATACCAGTCTTGTAGAATATTTGAAACAATCCATATTTTTTAAATAAGTTCAGTGTTATTATCACTCTCTTATCCATTTCCATTGGATTTTGAATTTGTAGATAATAAAAAAACTCATTAGGATTATGAGTAAGCAAGGCAGTCCTTAACATATCATTTGAGTGGTCCATGATGGTTGTGGATCAGAATTGTTGCACAAATATACTGATACAAAAACATGTGTATATGCTCTGTTTCTTATTTTCATGCAAAATCTTAACTAATAAGGAGGCAATTTTAATAATCTCATTATAGATGTTGGTGATGCTTTCACTGGTTCCACTAAATTTGAGTTGATAGATGAAAACATGCATTATCTTTATTCGAGACAACTCATATTATGTTTAACTAATGGAACTTAAGCATATCATGCCTTCCTTGCCACAATAGTAATAAATGTTTTCACCTTATTGCCATGTTTTCCCAATTAATAATTTAGAGTGGGTTACTCGATTCTTGAGCTAATTGGTAAATGGAGAAAATGACAACTAAATAATTGTTGTTCACAACATTGTTATCTGGTTACTTGTGTGCAGGATACATAGAAAGAGGAGCCAACCGAACAATTTGGAGCAGACATTACAGAGAGAACAAGGCTTAGAACTATCAGAAGAACAAAGAACATTAGATATCCTTGTACAATGTAGAGGGAAAAGACCCAATAAGCTCTCTAAATACAGAGTCCTCTATCCAACATTGAGATAGAAAACAGATTTTCAACTTCCACAATGAATCTATGTTTATAAGTGGGCTGCAAGTCCATTGTTGGATCATAACATATTAGAGAAGCTGCATCCTTGACTGTGACCCAAATTCTAAAACTATGAAGAGAACATTGCAAGCCTAAACATGGGCAAAGTAGTCATAGAGAGATTAGAAGCCTTAAGAGCCAACGATGTTGAGACTCGAGAAGAGGACAAACACTTGAAAGAGAAGGTCCAAATGTTCAACCAGAGGATGGCAAAGATGGAGAAGCACCTTGAGACCTCTACCAAACTATTTCCATTACTAAAGAAGAAGTTTGATGAATGTCAAGATTCCCTCATTACAATCATCATAGATTGGGATAAGCACAGAGTGAAGCTTGTATGCCTTGGTGAGGTGGTCATCTAGATGGATAGTTGGCAAGAAAGTGGGTTCACTCAAATGATGGTACAACTGCAACAATAGTTAGTGGAGAAGGAGGAGGCCTTGGCAAGGTTCCAAGCATCTGTCCAAGACTATGAGGAAGAAATACCACCTTCGTTGCCATTGCTAAAGCCAACACCATGACTAAAACCACCTTTTTAAGCTCACTTTCTATAGACATTTCTCTAGTGCAAATTGGTGACTTTGAAAAAGCATACCAGAGGCATTAATTCCAAGATCCTAAAGAAAATGGGCTATGATAAACAAGGATTAGGAAAGTCAAGGAATTCTAAACTCCATTATAGCTACATAGAGGCCAAGCATAATGGACTAGACTTTGATGGAAAAATGGAAAGGCCCATCACCATCAAGACCATTTTGTAAACCCAAAGACATGTTGGTGTTGGCCTATTCATTAGGAGAAGTAGCAACAACAAATGAATATAGTAGTCCACTATCATCTTAGCCTTCTTGTGGAAGATTGAAGGTGGGTAGCAATGAGAAAAACTCATAGGCTTAACCTACACTAGCACTCTAAGAAAGCAACAAGAAGATCAAAGGAGACTAGGAGGTCTTCCTCAAACAAAACATTCATCCTTTGTCATTGCTGCAATAAGAGAGGCCATAACGTTGCTAGTTGTTGGTATGCAATGGCTTGCTAACTTTATAGAAAGAAAGTCCATCTTGTGGCATCTCACTGGGAGGAGCAAGCCATATACCATAGGCCTAAATGTTTACAGAGGAAGGAGGATAGAAAGACCTCTCTACAACAAAAGACTTGAAGAAAATGATTCTCTCAAGCATTCCATACCACAACACCAAGAAATTTTACCACCATTCTAAGTTGAGTTGACATTGGGAAGAAAAGTGTTGATGGCTCCCCATCAATTCTCCTTAAATGAGAGTGGAAATGAGTATATTTCAGGAAATGATCGACAGATCCAAATTATTACAAATGACTCCATCAACTCAGTGTTGTGTTTGTAGTCGTGACTTAAAAATCTGAAAATGTTTCATTAATGAAAATTTGACC
The DNA here is from genome assembly GCA_031772625.1 of Pinus tabuliformis. Lineage (NCBI taxonomy): Eukaryota > Viridiplantae > Streptophyta > Pinopsida > Pinales > Pinaceae > Pinus > Pinus tabuliformis. The sequence continues at coordinate 289,664,478 of CM062815.1, read as the reverse complement.
ACGGTTTGGAGGTGCAGGGTTCAACTTTCTCTATATTCTACCATGCAAACACTGCAATTGTAGCTCCCCATCATTTCTCCTTAAATGAGACTAGCAAGGAGTATATTTCAGGAAATGATCGACAGATGCAAATTATTACAAATGACTCAAAATTAAATAGAATACTAGTATAAATGGACAATTTAAGAGTGTTTTCCATCTTCAACCATTTTAGATTAAAGTGACAAATTTTTTCATCTTGTAACATTTTGGGAATGGACCAACTCAAAGTTTTAATATTTCTTGGTTCTACTTTTGCCTACAAGTGACAGTTTAGAACTGTAGGGTTCGCCTTTCTCTATATTCTGCCATGCAAACACCACAACTGTAGGTCCCCATCATTTCTCCTTAAATGAGAGTGGCAATGAGTATATAGGTTCGCCTTTCTCTATATTCTGCCATGGAAACACCACAACTATAGCTCCCCATCATTTCTCCTTAAATGAGAGTGGCAATGAGTATATTTTAGGAAATGATAGACAGATGAAAATTATTACAAAAGACTCCATCAACTCGATATTGTGCTTGCAGCAATGACTTACAAATCTGAAAATGTTCCATTAATGAAAATTTGACCACGGTTTGGAGGTGCAGGGTTCACCTTTCTCTATATTCTGCCATGCAAACACTGCAATTGTAGCTCCCCATCATTTCTCCTTAAATGAGACTAGAAAGGAGTATATTTCAGGAAATGATCGATGGATGCAAATTATTACAAATGACTCCATCAACTCGGTATTGTGTTTGCAGCCATGACTTACAAATCCAAAAATGTTTCATTAATGAAAATTTGATGGCTTCACATTTTTCCTCTGTGTTCAAAAATATTTCTTTACAAGTTTTGTTATCGATAAAGGTGAATTATAATCCTTGCAACTAGGAATGATGGTGATGATGCAGTTGAGGTGTTTGCTTTGAAGAATATAAAGAAAGGCGATTTCATCCCATGTAATTATCAGCATAGATAGTGTTTGCTTTGAAGAATATAAAGAAAGGTGATTTCATCCCATGTAATTACCGGTACGGATATTTTCATTATCCTCTGCTTTTAATTTTGCTAAGATCATAGTCGGTAATAGTCATATGACATCCCTGGTTTATAATTAGGGTTTGGAAAATCCTCTAATGATAAGAAGCTTTATGTTGTGGAGGAAAATATTTGCAGCTTTATTTTCGATATCATCTTTTAGAGGAATTTAATTTACCCCACTAAGGTTCAAGATTAAGTTGTGCATTAAAATGAAATGCATGATTTTATTGCAAAATATTTGAAAATAGGTCCATAATGCATGAAATGAAAGTAAATGTCAAAGATGCCAAGTTAATATAAGAAAAAGTTGGAAGAAAATTACTTACAACTGTGATAAATATTGAAAAAATCCATTTATTGTGAAGTGGTAAAAAAAATAACTATTTTCATCTCTACAACATGAAGGTAAGTCAAAACATTTAGACAATCAAGCATATGCAAGAAAAATCAAACATTTATAGTAATGAGAATATGAGAACAAGAGATTGGCAATAATCTATCTTATTTTGATTGTAGGTATCTCTCAGATTGTCTCAGAATATGAGAATAATATATTGACAACAATTTATATATCTCAGATTGATTGATAATATGGTATATGAATCAACTATAGTTTAGAATCTCTGAGTAGTTATATTTCAATTTTCTCCATGATTGTTTGAGTCTCCTTTGCTGACCCATCACTCTATCACATAACCAAATATGCAACAAACAACAAACTCTGACTCCTCAACACACTTGACACTTCAATTCATACCAAACACAGTTTCCAAAGAAATAGTTGGCATCAAATACCAAGCATCATCGATGGCTAGTTGGCATCAAATACCAAGCATCACCGACGGCTGCACGACTCACATTGTGCAAACCTAAACCCTCTATACCTTTTTCAGCATACTGAACAACCATAATAACAAACTTAGGTTCATAACATAACGCTAGTAGCTTGAATAACACTCATGCCTTCATATTCTCACTTTAAACCATGAGGCATTCACAATAAACAAATCCATTATATTTTTTAAGGAATAACAAAATTATCTCCCCATATATTAAGGAACGTTTTTAATAAACCCACTTAAAAATACCCCTTAATAACAAACTTAGGTTCATAACATAAGGCTAGTAGCCTGAATAACACTCATGCATTCATATTCTCAGTTTAAACCATGAGGCATTCACAATAAACAAATGCATTATATTTTTTAAGGAATAACATAATTATCTCCCCATATATCAAGGAACCTTTTTTAATAAACCCACTTAAAAATATCCCACTCAGAGGTCTCCAAAATATTATCACGCAGGTTCTTTCACAACTTTAATGCCATTGTGTAAATGTATTAAATTTATTTATTTTATTTGAATAGGCCCTTCTTCTTTTTTCTTCATGCAACCCTTTAAAAAAAGAGCATTTAAAAAACATTCACCAGATTTAAAGAAAATTATATTGCCTTTTGAGAAAATTCAACTACCATGCTACGCCAAGCCACACAACTTTTACTCCACACAACAACTGGCTTTTACTCCACACATCGCCAGGCCTGAGCATGCGTAAGATTCATGACATAGAAAACACAAAACTCCTCGCTATGATCTGCACCACACTAGACACACTGGATGCATACAAGCTCGATGTTCCAACACTAATACGCCTCTGGAACTGTGCTCTTTAGGACTATACTCTCCACCCCAACACTTTACTACTCGACCTCTACTAGTTGCATGCTTTTCATTGTATGGATAGGTCCACTTGACCGCAGTTGGGAGAGGGACAAACCACAACAGCTTCACAACAGAACAAGGCTCAATGCCTCCTTCACACCATGCTCAATTCTTAGCACATCAGTTTTCAAACAATGGATTAGTGGCAGTGAACTGGCCAAAGCTTGTGAATTTCATAGTGCATGACTGTCCCTTGATGCCCAAAGCTGGTGAATTTCATAGTGCATGACGTGCATGACTATCCCAGGATGTCAATGTTGGAGCTCAAGTCTTGTGGGTCTTTGCATTTGTCCATGATGGAGGTTTAAGTACCTTTCTACTACAACCTCGCCGAAGAAAGTTCCTTTTGTGGGTTCACTGGACAAGTGGATTTTCTTGCAGTTCTTGAAAGTTTTGTCTCCCTTGAAGAACTCTAAATAGAACGTGAATGATTTAAGGTTAGTAATGGTCTTACTTTTAGCATCCATGTTAGAGTGTTTAAACACCATAATTTTATTTAATACGAAGATTTATCCCATAAAGTTTGGATCTCAGGATGACATAGCAAGACTAGAGGCATCAAAATTTGACATTTTCATTAAAAAGTCTAAAGAAGGCACACACAAAGGCTTCAATTTTTGATGAGGAGGAAATTTCTCTAAGAAGTTGTCTTCTCATAGAAACTGAATGGTAAAGCTAAGCTCACCAAACAATTTACACTAGTGAATGCAACAAAATATCGATGCTCTTGCAATGCCCATAACCCAGAGGTACACATGTTGAAATCCATAATTTTGAGTAGATTGTTTGATTGTATTACATTTAACATTAACATTTCTTTTTCACTCAAATTTGGATATAGTTATATCACATAACATATCACATATTTTTTCATATATTCTCTTCTTCCATATGTGCTACCAACTTATGACGTTTCCTTCGCAACATCTGCTGCAAATGTTAGTTTACTTTATAATTGGAAATGGGAATAGATATAGAAAATGACGAGTTCAATACAATGAATAATAATTTTAATTAAATATAAAATTATAATTGCATGTGTGGCCACTCCATGCAGAAAGTAAAATGGATGTAGAAAACAGCTAAGAGTAAAAATATGAGAATAGATTGGGATGTGTTAGATAACTTACAGTTACAATTTTAAATAAAATGATTACATAGGTATGGATTGGCACATAGTTGACTGAAAAAACATGAAAATATTAATTAAAATATTTAACATTTTACATGAGCAAAACGAATGACATGAGCATCAAAGGATATTAACGTATGGAATATTGGACATGGAAGCTCAAATTTTTGCACCATAATGTTTGATGGATTTCATAATGCTCAATTTTCTTTTGTGATATGGTGTTAATTTTTGTCTCAAGAATGCGTTAATGCTATATAGATGGAAACCTATAGTGATAGAAATGAACCACACACTAAATGTGTTAGTTTTTTTGTTTTACTTTTCTTGTACAACCCGTTGCAACTCAAGGGTCCATGGCGAACATAAATACTTATTTGACAGTTGGTAAGATGGTAAGCCAATCAAAAATATTTTTTGAGAGAATTGGAGATAGTGCCTGTAGAAATCTTAGAATTAAAGAATCATTCGGGATCTTATTAGACCACAAGAAAAATGTATGTAATTATAAAAGTTACAATATTAGACAAATGTATTCCACCTTGAGATTCTCTTTAGTGTTTTGTCTTTTTACGCCATAAGGCGTTCCCTATGAGAATAACTTTCCTTCCAGGCCACCTGTGATTTCATGATCCATTGATTGGCATGTTAGGCGATTAAAATAGTTGAGACCATTGGATTGATTTTTGATAGGTATTAGTCTATTACAATGCTATGCTACTATTCAGCATGCTCGGACTCCGAATCCTTCTTCTTGGAACAAAGATCTTTGATATTTCTGGTTTAATTTCTCACGCCTTTACCTCTCAGCCTCAACATGATTAAGAGGTTCTTCACCGCCATTTGCAAGATTTCCCCCACATTTCTGAGGCTTTCCGTTGACTACAACAGACCTTCAATCTTTAATTGAGGTAGAGGGTTCCTAGATCGTAGGGTTTAATGGATTAGACGGTAAACCAATGGTTCCCTCTTTTATTGCTATAAACACCGAAATTCCAAGGTTTTGACTATAAACAACGAAATTCCAAGGTTTTGAGTTTTGTATGATTGTATTGTTTTCTAAGTAATTTTAATGTGTATCTAGTTTGAAGTGGGAAACCACCTGCCAATATGCTAATTTATTAACTTGCCATTTTCAAATATCTTAAAGGCATTGAAGATTTTTTACTTCCAAAATACAATGAAATTCAAGGATTTTGAGTTTTATATCATTGCATTCTACTTTAAATAATTTTTTTTTTTTTATCTGGTTTGCAGTAGAAACCACTGACAATAAAACTAGTAAGAAGTGATGTTGTAGCTGTTGAGATGGAACCCTGAGAACAACGAAAGAGATTTTTGAAGGCCTGTATATTAAAGGTGAGAAAATGCGAATGGTGGCCAGAACCCTGAGAACAAAGAAAGAGAATTTTGAAGGCATGTGTATCAGAGGTTAACGAAACCAGTGCCTTTTCAATAAGCATGGTGAGAAAGAATCTCCTAGTCACCCAAGACAGACTAAATTTTAATGTTCATATTTTTCAGACTCGGTTCATTTTTATTTCTAATACAAACTAGGGGGAAATGTTAAAATAGAAATCTTTTCCTAAACAGAATTCAAAATGGTTTCCTGCATGCACCCTAATAGGATGAAATGTTAAAAGAAAAATATGTTCCTAAACTAAATGGAAAATGTTTTCCGGCATGGACTCTGATATCAAGAAAAAATTAGAATGCTGAAAACTGAACTTTAGCATATGGAGATGCACAAGGAAGAAATTGCATTTGAAGAGGAAATTGCTTCAAATGTGAATGGAAACCAGAGACTTCAAAACAACAAAATGGATTTTGAAGGCCCAATTATATCAAGGGTGAGTGAAACTAGCTTCTATTTAGGATTCCTAATGAGAAAAAAAAAGCGGTTTGGAATCTATGGGCAGCATGGGTACTGGACTTTGAAACCACCAACGGTTTTTCCACGGGACCATTAGAATATGAAATATTCTATTCTTAGCTAGATATTGAAATGATCTGTGGGCTTCCAATGTAACCATCTAATTTTTAACTGAATATTTCGCAAAGTTTGTAGTTTAGCAGCTTTGCTAAATTTGGGGATTTCTAAATGTGTCCACGCCTACACGTAGTTGGATTTTAATTTATTTTTTGTTGTGATAACATTTCTCCCATTCATGGTTGGATTTTAGTTGAATTGATGTAATTCCCTTTTTTGCATTGTTGTGATTTATAGATATTATTTTTAATTGTTGTGGTTACCAATATGACGTTAACAATTTTCGGACACATTAAGGGGAAAATTTTAATGTAGGGGTCAATTTTGTTAGGTTGTTACCGATATTCTTATTTAATATTTATTCTTATTTAATATTTATTATAAATTCATTATGATAAGATGCATTTTTTTTATTTAAATATTATATTTTATTAAAATTTAATAATTATGTATTGTACGATATTTTAGTATATAAAACAATTAAATTAAATCAATATAAAAAACATATAAATATAAAACATAATTTTTCTTACAATTATAAATAATATATATAAATAAATCGCATATCAAATATGGAATAAGTTCAATATATTTCTAATCATTTCTTGTTTTTTAATGTATTTAGAAGTATATATTTCTCTTAATTATTCATAAAGTAAAATACTTCCAATCTTGTAAACCAATGGCTTTTACCTCTTGATGTATTTTCATTAATGGCTTATTTAAAGTAGTTTTCTCATTTCTTTTGGTGAAAACTTTGTTGATATTATCTTTGTATTGAAGATAACTTATTAGGAAAAATAAGTTTTTATTTTTTCAAATGTTATTTATATAATAAAAAAAACGATAAAAAAGAGAATATCAATATCATTTGTATTTATTGTTAGTTAATAAATTTATATTAACTTTAAATTAGATTATATTGAAAATACTTTAAAGATGTTTAATAATGGTTTTCAATCAAGATGTGATTTAAATATGTGTATTAATAGTTTTGAATCAAGAGATGTTTTACAATATGGGTTAGATTTATTAGTAAAAAATATTTAAAAATAAAATAAAAAATTTAATGTGAATTTAATTTAAATATTCTCCCTCCACTGTATACTGGTGTGATGGAATGTTGGAAAGATTTTTAGGCCATCAGGTTAATTGTTAATAGTTAAGAGAAAACTAATAGTTATGGTTTTTAAAGTAATCAAGCAACTGATTTAGTTAAGAGAAAACAAATAGTTATGGTGTTTAAAGTAATCAAACAATTGATTCTTGCTGAACAGTTTCTTGATGGCTTAATGGTGAGGCTTATTTCCTTTTTGTTTCTCATAGTCTATTTTTTTATTACCCCTTCTGGCCATTTTCCATTCATGTTTGGTCAATATATTATTTTTTGGTTAGAAAAAAATTCAACATCTATTAAATTTTGTAGGTTTAATAATTTGTCCAAAACATTTTTCCTCTTAAATTTTTCCATGTCAATCATTCCCTTGTGAAGGGAAAAGATGTTACCATTGTCTTCTAAATAATTGATGCTCCACTATAGGATTTCACTTTTATTTCAATACTTAGGTGGTTGTTGATGATGATAATGATTTCCACCTTCTATAAAGACTAACTTTGGTTTATCTAGCCTTATGGAAAATTATAACAATTTAATTATTTTGTTTTAGAAATTTGTTTTTATGCTCATAAATATTGGAGAAACATTTTCCTTAATCTTTGGACTTTTGATGAGTATTCTTAATGGCATCAATATTCTTTGAAATGACTACCTCATTTATTCACAATGGTTTAGCAAAGGCTTAGCAACTTTGTGCTAACCCCAGTGTTGACTGAATTTTGAAGCAACCTTAAGAAACCTCTCATTTCTTGTGCTAATTTCGCATAGCTAGAGGAAATAGATATCACAGAAGACTTGAAATATGAAATGGGTGCATACTAAATTTATGTGTAGGTACATGATCAAATTGTTGGAAATAATACTAAGAGGGGGAGTGAATCAGTATTATCAAGTCAAATATTCCCTTTTTCAAATCCAGATTATATACGCTACTTTAGTTAATTAAATCCGCGTATATACGCAACTATGTAGAAGGAAACCCGCGTATACAATGCAAACTTATAATTTACTTTATCTTTCAAATGTTGATTATTAATCTGTGTATCAGAATTAAATAACCAGTAACAAGAAACAGTAAAACAAAGCAGAAGACAATCACACACAAGAACACAAGATATAAGGTGGAAACCCAATGTGGGTGAAAACCACCTGCTGCAATTCGTTTCTATCTTCTTTTAATTAGAAATTTATTTTTACAATGTACCGGTGCAGTCATTTACCAGTACGCAGGCTACAACCTGCAGAGAGCTACAACCCTCTCTCATTCTCCAGCTTCTCCTGGAAGGGAGCTACAACCCCCTTAGCTCTTGCACTAGCCAAGATACTAGTACGTAGGTGCTGGCCTACAGAAGGCTACAACCTTCTCTTTCTTCCAGGGACCACGTTTCATAAATTTTCAGACTAGATCCATGAACATCAATCAATCGTCAAGAATTTCTGCATCAAACAATCTCCTTTTCATGAATTAGAACTGAATCAAGTAGATACTTCTCTGACAGCTATACCCAAAACACGGTAACAGTAACCACACACCAAATTTTGAACCCAGAACACTGCAGCAATAAACAGAAGCAGCTAGATCACAACTCAAAAGATATACACTACTTCAATAACCTGAAACCTGCGTGCATACGCTTCTGTGTTTGGAGAAACCTGCGTATACGCTGTTTTTATTCACTGAACCAGCGTGTATACGTGCTTTCGCTTCACTCAACCTGCGTACAGATCTATAAAAGACAATTCACTCTTTCAAATATTTAGGCACTAATTAACCCAAATTATTAGATTTATAGATCAAGCATGCGCCATATATAACAGATCAAAATCATGCAAAGATATTATCATTCAAGCCTAAAGATTATGACCCATCAATAGAACTTATCCTTCTCTTTGCGCTAAGGTTCCTCCTTCATTCAGATCCAGATCTGCACCATAACCCCAATCACCAATATTTCAGATCTAGCACTTATTAGATATTCAATTCATTCAGATGATCCTTTTCCAAATGATCTCCTTCCTCTTTTATAGTCTTAGGCCTTTCACAATACCATGGTCCAAAACCATAATAAAACAATACCATGGACCCAATACTTGGTATCAACACTTCTGACGAGATACCATGGTCCAAAACCATAGGTTCAAATACCAAGGACTAACTACCACGGCCCAAAAGCAAGTTCTCCAAAATATACGCGCTTTTCATTGCATGAAAGTGCGTGTATACGCATACGCGCCTTGGTAACGTCTAACCCGCGTGTCTAGGTGAACCTACGTATATGTCTTTTCCTTCATTCTAAAAGCCTAAACTGAGATCTGTCACCAGAGAGAGTTTCGATCAAGGACAACACATGTGCCATAGCTCCAAACCTATGCCATAATGCCAACAATCTCCCCCTTTGGACTTGATGGCAACTCCAAGATTCTCAAAGTCATTCTCCCCCTTTGTCGTCAATGACAAAGGGTTGTGCTCCCCCTGAGTACATGCTGAAATCTATGTGTTGCTATGCTGACCATGCTCCCCCTGACTGTAGGCAAGATCTACAAAAAAGATGTTCTTCAAGAAGAAATATGACTTATACATCATAAAAGACCTTCCTATCACCAAAAGACTCAATAGATACATCCATCACCCAACCAAGTGGGGATACATCAAAAATTTACGTATGAAAACCAAGTACATTACATCTTCATCCCAGGCATAGTGGGGAAACAAAAATAGGCCATTACATGACCTTGACACCATAAAAGAGATACATGACATAAAGACGAAATATCTAGAGCAAGACTTATGAAAGTCACCAATAACTGATATCAGCAGCATCTGTCAATCACCATTCAGATCAGCAGCCAAGATTTCCTTCTGTGCTCTCTCTGCTTTTGTTCCTCCTGAAACCAACAATAGTTGAGACCTTGAACCAAAAGCTTCTAAGATGATGCCAACAATGTATCATTAGAATTTTATCTGCTCCCCCTGAACCTGTGCCAGATGGTCTCTGTCAGACCCATATTAGAATATCTTCAACCAGAGCCTATCCCTACTGATATCCATCAAACCTCCATATACGCGACTGTCTCTGCACAAACCGGCATATGTACGCGGATCCTCCTCAGGAAACTCGCGTACACCCATTTTTCTCTGAAACAGACAAGTTTTAACAACAAGATGATGCATCAACTACTCCCAACTTCTGTCTGAGGTATTCAAAAGTTTCCTTAGGCAGTGGTTTGGTGAGAATATCATCAACTTGTTCCTTAGAAGGAACATACTCCAATTTGACCTTTTGTTCCAACACTTGTTCCCGAAGAAAATGATACTTGATCGGTATGTGCTTGGTCTTTGAATGCATGATTGGGTTCTTTGAAATGCTGACTGCACTTGTATTATCACATAAGATGGAGATAGGTGGTGTACAAGTGATCTGAAAATCCTGCAAGGTTTGCATCATCCAAAAGAGTTGAGTGCAGCAAGATGCAACAGCCACATATTCTGCTTCAGCTGTAGATAAAGCAGTCAAACTCTGTTTCTTGCTGAACCAAGATACTAATTTGGAACCCATAAAGAATGCACCACCACTTGTGCTCTTTCTGTCATCCATGCTTCCTTCCCAATCTACATCTGTATAAGCATGAAGAGTGAGATTTGTATCTCTAGGATACCATAAGCCATAGTCTTGAGTTCCTTGAGGATACCTGAAAATTCTGTTCACTGCCTGAAGATGGGTTTCCTTAGGATTTGCCTGAAATCTTCCAACTATTCCCACTGCATGCATGATGTCTGGTCAAATGCCTGTCAAATAAAGAAGACTTCCAATCATTGATCTATAAGTTGGTTGATGTGCTGCTGCTGATTCATCATTTGCACTGAGGCTGCATCCTGTAACCATAGGGGTACATACTGGTTTTGCAACTTCCATGCCATATTTCTTCAGGATCTGCTTGAGATACTTGGTTTGAGACAAAAGGATACCCCCTTCATTTTGTTGGATTTGAAATCCAAGAAAATATGTCAGTTCTCCAAGCAAGGACATTTCGAATTCTTTCTGCATCACCAAGGCAAAGCTTTTACTCATAGCTTCTTCATTTATGCCAAAGATAATATCATCTACATACACAACAAGTATTAGCAATTTGTCATTTTCAATTTTTATATAAATATTGCTATCTGCTGATCCTTTTGAAAAACCTTGTTGATGAAGATATTTGTCCAAACGGTACTACCAAGCCCTTGGAGCCTGTTTAAGACCATAGAGAGCCTTTTTTAGTCTGCATACAAGATTTGGATCATTCCCAAGAATGAAACCATCTGGTTGCTCAATGTACACTTCTCCTTCTAAGTCTCCATTCAGAAAGGCTGATTTCACATCCATTTGAAATACTTTGAACTTCTGAAAGCTTGAGAGAGCAAGGAACATTCGGATGGCCTCAGTCTAGCAACGAGAGAAAAAGTTTGTTCAAAGTCTATTCCTTCTTGTTGAGCAAACCCTTTACAAACAAGTCTGGCCTTGTTTCTAATCACTTCCCCATTTTCATTCAACTTGTTTTTAAAGATCCATTTTGTCCCTATGACATTCTTATCTTTTGGTCTAGGAACGAACTCCCAAGTGTTATTCTTTTCAATCTGCTCAAGTTCTTCATCCATTGCCTTGACCCATCATTCATCTTTGCATGCCTCTTTTACATCTTGTGGTTCAGTGGAGGAGAGCAATGCCAAATAGCTTGAGGCTTCTGCAATTGTTCTTCTTGTTTGTATACCTGCCTCTTTCTGCCCCAAAATTTGAGATTCTGGATGATTCTTATAAACGTGCCTGGATGGAGTCTTCTCTTCTATCCTTATCTGTTCCTCTGGTGCCTCTTGAGGTTCTCCTTCATCATCAGTCTAATTTGAAGGATGGTCTTCATCCTCTTCGATATTTTCATAATTTACTTGCCTAGGAATGTTTCCTTCTTCATCACTCACTACATCAATGCTGCCAAGAATTTTTCCAAGTCTTTTATTGTAACACTTATATGCTTTTCTATGAGGAGAATAACCAAGGAGAATGCCTTCATCTGCTCTAGGTTCAAACTTGCCAAGATGTTCATCATTATTCTTAATATAGCATTTTCTTCCAAAGATTTTGAAATGTTTTACCGAAGGAGTCTCACCATATCAGAGCTCATGAGGAGTTTGAGTGCTATTCACCTGGACATTTGTTTTTTTGGGAATAACAACCGCAGCAAATGCAGCTTCACCCCAGAAAGTTGCAGGAGTTCTAGACTCATCAAGCATAGCAGGAGCCATTTGTTGAACTATTCTATTCATCCTTTCCACTACTCCATTTTGCTGAGGAGTCCTAGCTGTAGAGAATTCCCTTCTTATTCCATGTTCTTCACAAAAATAAAAAAATTCATTTGAGGTAAACTCCCCACCTCTATCAGACCTGAGGCACTTAATTTTGTGATCTGATTCATTTTCAACCAAGGCTTTGAAGAATTGAATTTTTCGAAAGCTTCGTATTTATGCTTCATAAGTCCCATCCAAACCATCGTGGAGAAGTCGTCAATGAGTAATATAAAATATTCTTCTCCTCGAGGTGACCTTTTCCTAGATTGACCACATACATCTGTATGGACTAGTTCAAGAGGCATGCTAGCTTATCCTTCCTTCTCAGGGAAGTTAGTTCTGGTTTGCTTACCAAACTGACATGATTTGCATATTGTATTTTCTGGAATTCTGATGTCTGGAAGACCACGAACTGCTTGGTATTTGCATGCTTTCCTTATCTGTGAAAAGATTAGATGCCCCAACCTCTGGTGCCATAACCAGTGTTCATTATTCTTGCTCAAATAGCATTGTTGTTGTCCTTCTTCAAATATGTATAAATTATTTGGAGTTCTTATGCCTTTGATGACCGTTTTTCCTGTATCAAGATCACGAACACTACATCCATTTGATCGAAATATTACCTCAGTTCCTTGATCACACATCTAACTGACACTCAGTAGATTATGCTTCAAGCCATCAACATACAAAATATTTCCAGCTTGGACTTTTTCTTTCAACTGAACAGTGCCTTTTCCTTTTATGACTACAGGGGTATCATTTCCAAAAGAAACTTTCTTTCCTTTTTCTTAAGCACTATATGATTGAAGTTTTTGTTTATCACCTGTCATGTGCTTCGAACATCCACTGTTGATGTACCATTGACTTTCCTGTCCTTCTGCATATAAAGCTATCCCACATCTTTCTGGTTGCAGTTCCTTCATTCTCCATGTTCTGGCACTTGAGATTTGTTCCTTCTGAGTTGTCTTCCGAAACCTGCTCCTGCATTCAGAATCTTCATGACCGAAGTTATTACAAATAGAACATTCAATTTCATTTTCAAGGGTGGAAAAATTGTTATATGTCCTTTTCATGATTCCAGTCATACTTCTTTGTTTTTGAGCTTCTCTAGTCATGATTGTTTTATAGGCAACACATTGAGCTGCTTTGTGCCCAAAGTTATGGCAAGAGAAACATTTGCCATTGACGAAACTCCTGCGATTATCAAATCTACCAGCCAAATGATTGTAGTTTCTATTTCCATCCATTCTTGATGCAAATTGAGAAGATTTTACCTATGGCTGGTTGTAGCTTTTGTTCATCCTTAAGGTGGATTGCCCCCGATTTACCTGGTAGTATTTGTTTATTCTTGATGTAAATCATCCATGTTTTACCTGGTGATCTCCATTGGGCTTTTTCTCATTCCTCCTTGCTGCATCAAGATAACTTTTTGAGGTGGATGGTTTCTACACTTTAGATGCTTCTTCATTATGTCCCAGACCTGTCTTGATTAGTGGGGAACACTGCACATTGATAATCTCATCTAGAGTTTCAGATCCTTTAACAAATCTAAGATTAAGAGCTTGAGTTTTCTCAATCTCTTTTCTAAGTCCCAAAATTTCACATTCCAATTTTTCATGATGTTTTTCCCTTTCAGCCAGTTGACATTGCAAAGAATCAATAATCACAATTTTCTCTTCTAAACAAATTTTGAGTTTAGAAATCTTTTCATAAAGACCTTCTTCATCTATAGCATCCATGTAATCATCATCTTCAAAAGCCATTAAAAGTTTATAATTATTACCTCGTTCATCTTCATCAATATTTGAAAGTCCATCACTATCTTCATGAGTGTAATAGCTTTTCTTATTTGCATTTTGTTTCTTCTTCCATCTAATAGGTTCCTTCCCCTTGTCAATCTTATCTTTATGAGGACATTTGGCAACATAGTGACCGACTCTTCCACAAGCAAAGCATTTGAAAGGTAACTTACCTCGGAATCGTCCAGCACCCCGTTGAAGGTTTTTGTCAAAATTTGATTCTTCTTCTCCTTCTGACACGTGTACTAACTCATAGTAATCTCCTTTGCCTGAAGCCTTGAAGGCAACTTCTCTCCTGTCTGATGGTCCTCCTTTCCTCATTTCATAAGTAGTCAGAATTCCGTGCAGCTCTGACATGGTAAGGTTTCGTATATTCTCATTTTCTTCTATTGCAGAAACTCTAGTTTCAAACCTAGGGGACAAAGATCTTAGAACATTTTCAAGCAAAACAACCTCTTCTATTTCTTCTCCCAAATTTTCATACAATTAACAATCTCATCTACACGAAGGAAATAGTCAGCCACAATTTCATCATTGTGCATTTTGAGATTTTCATACTGAATTCTGAGGGTTTGAAGTTTTGCTCGTTTTACCTGTTCATCTCCTTCATAGCTCAGAACAATCTTGTCCCATATTTCTTTTGCGGATTTATACTGCGTAACCTTCACAAATTCTGATTGAGATAGACATCCTAATAGAGTATTGAAAGCCTTTGCATTTGTTTCATATTTCTTCTTCTCGGCCGGATCTGTAAGAGTTGCGAATGGAAAAGTGTACCGTGTATCTATGATATCCCAAACTTCTGTACCAAGAGATTGCAGATAGGCTGTGACTCTTACCTTCCAATAGACGAAGTTGGTCCCATCAAAAATTGGTGGCCTAATTGATGCTTCTCTCTCGTAGTTGCTCATGATGATGGATCTTCCTTCAAGCGATCAAGCTTCTTCAAGAGGACCTGCTCTGATACCAATTGTTGGAAATAATACTGGGTGGGGGGGTGAATCAGTATTATCAAGTCAAATATTCCCTTTTTCAAATCTAGATAATATATGCTACTTCAGTTAATTAAATCCGCGTATATACGCAACTATGTAGAAGGCAACCCGCATATACAATGCAAACTTAAAATTTACTTTATCTTTCAGATGTTGATTGTTAATCTGTGTATCAAAATTAAATAACCAGTAACCAGAAACAGTAAAAAAGAGCAGAAGACAATCACACACAAGAACAAAATATATACGGTGGAAACCCAATGTGGGTGAAAACCACCTGCTGCAATTCGTCTCTATCTTCTTTTAATTAGAAACTTCTTTTTACAATGTACCGGTGCAGTCCTTTACCAGTACGCAGGCTGCAACCTGCAGAGAGCTACAACCCTCGTTCTCCAGCTTCTCCTGGAAGGGAGCTACAACCCCCTTAGCTCTTGCACTAGCCAAGATACTAGTACGTAGGTGTTGGCCTACAGAAGGCTACAACCTTCTCTTTCTTCCAGGGACCACATTTCATAAATTTTCAGACTAGATCCATGAACATCAATCAATCATCAAGAATTTCTGCATCAAACAATCTCCTTTTCACGAATTAGAACTAAATCAAGTAGATACTTCTCTGACAGCTATACCTAAAACACAGTAACAGTAACCACACACCAAATTCTGAACCCAGAACACTGCAGCAATAAATAGAAGCAGCTAGATCACAACTCAAAAGATATACGCTACTTCAATAACTTGAAACCTGCGTGCATACGCTTCCGTGTTTGGAGAAACCTGCGTAATACACTTTTTTTATTCACTGAACCAGCATGTATACGCACCTTCGCTTCACTGAACCTGTGTACAAATCTATAAAAGATAATTCACTCTTTCAAATATTCGGACACTAATTAACCCAGATTATCAGATTTATAGATCAAGCATGTGCCACATATAAAAAATCAAAATCATGCAAAGATATTATCATTCAAGCCTAAAGATTATGACCCATCAATAGAACTTATCCTTCTCTTTGCGCTAAGGTTCCTCCTTCATTCAGATCCAGATCTGCACCATAACCCCAATCACCAATATTTCAGATCTAGCAGTTATTAGATATTCAATTCATTCAGATGATCCTTTGCCAAATGATCTCCTTCCTCTTTCATAGTCTTAGGCCTTTCACAATACCACGGTCCAAAACCATAATAAAACAATACCATGGACCCAATACTTGGGATCAACACTTCTGACAAGATACCATGGTCCAAAACCATAGGTTCAAATACCAAGGACTAACTACCACGGTCCAAAAGCAAGTTCTCCAAAATATACGCGCTTTTCCTTGCGTGAAAGTGTGTGTATACGCATACGCGCCTTTGTAACGTCTAACCCACATGTATACGCGCCTTAGTCTAGGTGAACCTGCGTATATGTATTTTCCTTCATTCTGAAATCCTGAACTGAGATCTGTCAGCAGAGAGAGTTACCATCAAGGACAACACCTGTGCCATAGCTCCAAACCTATGCCATAATGCCAACACAAATTATGTGCAGGTAGAATGTAGAAGACTTCAAGCTTTTGATCAAGTGAGGTAGTTCAATATTGAAAATTGGTCAATGAGAGGAGAAATAAATATGCACCAAACTTGTGTAGAAGGAAACAATCTCAATATCAAATGCACATTTCACAAAAATTTTCCACTTTTTCGGAATAGAGTCAAGTGAGGCAGTTCAATTTTGAAAATTGGTCGATGAGAGGAGAAAGAAATATGCACCAAACTTGTGTGGAAGGAAAAAATATCAACATCAAATGCACACTTCACAAACATTTTCCACTTTTTTGGAATAGAGTCTGCTTTCTAAGGGAAAAAATTATTTTGAGTTTATTTATAGGCCCCTTCCTAGTCAAATGCATAGTCATGTATCGCAGGATATCATGTTGAATAAAGCAAAGCTTGTGGATGCTACCATAAGAATTCACTACATTATCTTTGAATAGTGAGTTAAAGTTGCTATATCAGTTAAAATAATTATTTAATCAATGCACAACAAAAGATCCATTTGTCTCTTATAAAGCATTATAAAGTTATTATGTCAGTGACTAAACCAATCCAAATGCCCAAAAGAAGTTAAGTAAGGACAATCAAGGACAAACCCACTCACCTTAAGAGCAAGTGGTAAAGGCTATCAGGTTTTGATCAAGTGACTTAGTTCGATATTGAAAAAGAGTTTGGCATAATGTAAGTGATTTCTCTTTATCTTTTGGCTTTGAATGACATTTTGTATACTATTTTTTATATTTTGTTTACTAATTTTTATATTCAATGATCTTCTATGTCTCACTATTCTTCTTAAATTTTAGCCTTACGACGTTTCCTTTGCAACATATGGTGCAATTGCTAGTTTATTTTTTCTTTTAGAAACTGTGAAATGAAACTGGATAGGAGAATTACAAAATGAATAGAATTTATACTATAGCTTTCCATATTTTCTAAAACCCTTCTAAAGGCGTTAGCTATAATTAAGACCTAAAAGATTTTTTTTGGTTGTTTTAATAAATACTTTCCCATTAAAAAAAGGTACATGCACCTTTATCTATATAGCGACCCTTTCTCATTAAATGTGCATATATATACACTTTTTCTAGCGTTAAGTGAATGTGTACATTCCATAAAATGTTTTCTGCAACTAACATCTTTGATATGATGGGGGTGGAGAAAATTTTGGGTTATTTTTGTGCGATTTGGGAGATAATATATTTTTTCGTAGGTTGTGATTTAATCTTTTATGAAGTATATTGAACACTTTTCTTCTATTCTAACTTTGACTCAAGAGTAAGTCAAAGGGTTTTAATTCTACGGTTTCAGTTTTGAGGCCTATGGTATCTTTACGATATTATTTTATGTAATGAAATCTATAATTAGGCTTGTGAACCTCCATTGTAATATTTATATATGTTAGCGATGAAGGCCCACTTAGTCAACTTAGCTATGTTTGGTCAAGCGAATGACAAATCTATTGCCTAGTATTTCCCATATTCGTTTTCTTGGATTAATCATGTCTTATGATCTATGTGTTACTATTTTATGTGGTGATTTATCTTAGAAGAATGAATTGGTAAAAACCAACCAATAAATATATTCTTCCCTTAACCAAACATATCCAAGTTGACCATGTTAGTATTCACCACTCACCTCTTGTCACATTACAATAGAGCATCCCAAAACCATGACTATAGAATTATAACTCTTTGACTCATTATTGATTGAAGGTTGACTTAATATTATCCCTTTAAATTTGACATGGGGAAATTATCTGAGGTATTTTTTTAATAAATTATGCTGATTTTCTTCCACCATGTGCTATACATTCTCATATTGCATCTTTCACTTGGAAATCCTTGAAATACTAAGCTACCACATTATTAGTTGTCCATGTTCTCATGATCATGTACCTATGTTCTCGTGGGATTTCCAGGGAAATTCATGTGACAAATGTAAGCTTTATCACATGATTCCTCTTATATTTCACCTTTCCATCACCTTTTTCCTTACAATAATATGAAATAATTTTGCCTTATGGATATTCTCACCTTTTCATCTACACCTTATTGCAACTTTTTCAAATATGACCACCTAACATATAAATTTTGATGGATATTCCACTAGAAAGTTTGTCTCCACAAATATGATGAAATTATACTTAAAACCCGAAATATACGACATGAGGGTTAATTTATCCTTACATTTATGGATTTATTATTTATTGTGTTATGCTTATCAATGAAATAGATAAAATATGTGAAAAATAGAGAACAACAAAATGAAAATCTCAAACAATCATTCGTACTGGATATAACTTAGGAAACCATTTCAGAAGAAAACCCAGTTAGAAGGTGAGGCTATTGTACTCTCTTTCTTTGATTGAAAAATGTATGTAAGTACAAAAAAATGATACCTACATCTTGTGGGCTACTACAGTTCACAAATCCTCTTTGTTTTCTATCTCCCTATCCACTGTTGGTTAATCTTCTCATATAAGGAAAAAAATTAATTGAATAAAATAGAAACCATTTTCCTCCTAGTAGCTCGGTTATAATCGTAGCATGCTAACCTACTAGTGGTTAAGTTTGACTCCTTAAACTCTTAACTAGAGTTAAAATATGGTCCATTCTCGAGTAATATTCATCATTATCACATGGATAACACATTTTCAATGAATAATGGTGGATGACATGGCATCCTCTTGAATTATGGTGGTCAAAACATGAAGGCCAACTTCGAAGTGGCATAACTTTTGCATATGGACTATAGTTGTGGTAATTCTTGTGCTATTAGAAAGGTATATTAGTGAATAAAATAAATAAAATATTTGATTCTCAAGTGGAATTTTTTTATCCCAATAGAATTCCATTTGATGTGTCAAACTTACTTTTCGAAGTTTTCAAACCCAATTTGCCAAACTATTACCTCTAGTAAAAATGGTTCTATGGGTTGATTCCTTGACATTTTTCATTCTAAAACAATCTAGATGGATAAAAACTAATACAAATATACAACATGGATCACATATCCAAATTATTGGAGACATTTTATCCCCAAGATCTTCCACTAAATAAGGTGGGTAAATTGTTCCCCCAAATTCTCTTGGGTGTAGGATTTAGCTTTTCCTTGAAGTTTTCCTTTCAACACAATATAAGAATATCATATTGCCCCTATCTTATATTTTTGGAATTCTTTTGAAAAACTATAACCTCTTCCAACTATGCTTGAGAATCTGGTGCCAAATCCTCTACAAAAGGTAGCACTTTCTCCTCTTCTTGATCTAGCCTAGAAGGCATGTAGAGTTTCAAATTATTTACATTCACCACTAAGTTAATGCTTATGTATAGGGACCGACTGATTTTATAGAAATTATATCCAAAATTTCTCAGTATCAGAAAGGGACCATATAGTGGAGCCTTTATTTTAATACTAGGACTCTATAGCCTCTAATTGATCAGCTATAACGATAGTTTGTCTCATACCTTGAATGACCTCTCCATTTCAATTTGATCATGCCAAACCTTGTATTTTTCATGTCACTTTCGCAATTCCGCCTCTACCTATATATGGATTTTCATAATCTTCTCACCAAATATTTTTTCCCTTAATGAATCCCCTATAAGATTATCACTCATTCCTTGTTAACCATATTCAATATCCAATAGTCAAGGTGAAATATATCTAAAAAAAATTTCAAATGGGAACTTACCAGTAGAAGTGTTGACTCCTCTATTCTCCCACAATGTATTCCAAAATGCACTAAGAAATCTTGTGTCCCTTTGAAATGATGCTCCTTGGTATCTGAAAGTGCACTCAGATTTGTCAAAAGGATGATTTTTCTACTTCCTTTCTATTGATGGACTTTTACAAGACATTACAAGACACATCTTGTTGAACTTGTCAATTAGCACAAAGAGGTAGTTGTGTCCCTTCCTAGTTGTTAGTAAACCTTCCATAAAATGCATGGAAATGTTTTCTCAAGGATGAGTGGGTATAAGAAAGGGATCATATAGAGTTTATTTCATGTTACTAGGATTGATAATACAACAAAGCAAGCATCCTATCATGAATATAGATATCTACTCTTGCATCTTGCGCCAATACACATACCTCCAAAAGTTTGCCACCTTCTTCCCTACACCAAATTTTCCTACAACCTTAGAGGTGTGAGCCTCTCTAATCAACTCTAATTTTTTAACCTTTAGGAATAAATAACTTGTATTTCCTGTAGCTTGACCTATATTTTAGATACTAGTCAATTGTACTATCACTATTATGCACATGACTCTAACTCTACAACTAATAAAACACCTCCTTGAAGTCCTCATTGACTGAATATGCCTTTATGTATACATCATGGGTTAATGGCTCCATATGCCTCAAAGTTCCCAAAGCTATGATATTTTATGTTGGTTTCCTTGAAATCATTTTAGGCAACTTGCTTGTGATTCCATTATTTTACTTGATCACTAAATTAAATTATTGTAGAAACCCCATCCACTTGTAATGCTTTGCCTATTATAGCTTACTATGGGCCTCCACGCAATGTTTTAGTTGGTGATAAAATTGGATTACTATGTCATTTCCCATTTGATAGTGTTTCCACTTCTTCACATCTTGCACCAAAGCACAAATATCCTTTTCATATGTAGGTAGTTGAGAATTTCCCCATGAAATAATTAAGAAGGGTAATGTAGAATCCTTCATCCCTGTGTTAAGAAAACTTCCATAGAATTCCCACTTGCATCTGTCTCCACCTTGAATTGTTGTTGCAAGTGCAGAAATTCCAAAGCTAGTGCTTAAATGATTTCTTTCCTTAACTCCTCAATGACCCTCTTCCAATTCTTTCACCACTAGAAAATCTTTCCACTTCCTATTGTGGCATGGAGTGATGTGGTCACTGCTAGAAATGAGGTTATGAATTTCCTCATGTATTGCGCTTCCATAATGAAACTCCTGACCTCTGAAATATTAGGAGGCACTAAAAACTCCATGATGGTATCCATCTTGTCACGATCCATATTTAATTCTCATCCACTTATAACATACCCCAAATACACTAAATACTACTGTAAAAAATCACACTTCTTGAGATTTTCTAATAGTTGGCGCTTCTTCAGTACCCCTAGCACCTGCATCAAATGTGATATATGATCCTCCAAAGTAGCATTTTATATTAATATATCATAAAAATAAATAATAACAAATGAATCTATAAAACAACACAATATATTTCCCATTAACCTCAAAACCATAACTAGTACGTTACATAAGGCAAATCTCATGACTAACCACTCATACAAACCTTTCTTAGTTTGAAGGCAATTGATCTATTGTTGAATGTTAGTTTTGTTATTCTAATTTCAACTTCATATCTATAAACAAATGCTTGTCAATTTCTTCATGTGCATCATTCTCTTATGGTGTTTGTTATTGGAAATAGGTAAGTTTTATAAAATTTTATGTGAAATACATGAGCAAAATAACATGAAAAACAATTGTTGAATAGCAGCTATGAAAAGTACAACAAACCATCAATTAGAACACTTAAAATAGTGTTTTATGAACAAGTTCACCCCTCCTAGGCTACATCTCCTTCGTCCAACTTCCATGGATTGGGCTTGTGTAATTTCTCAATATGGAAAAAAATGTTGTTTACAAAGCTCTACTACTCTTGAAACCTGTTTCAATGTGTTTAGAATGCTCAAATTAGCTAGGAACATCTTTTCTCGAGCTCCATTTGGTCGCAATTTGCTCTAGTTATGACCAAAACTTCTTTCTCCTAGTAATCCTCAACCAAAAATGGAGGAACTCCAGTTAACTCCACTAAACT
The DNA here is from genome assembly GCA_031772625.1 of Pinus tabuliformis. Classification (NCBI taxonomy): domain Eukaryota; kingdom Viridiplantae; phylum Streptophyta; class Pinopsida; order Pinales; family Pinaceae; genus Pinus; species Pinus tabuliformis. The sequence goes on along the minus strand of CM062815.1, from coordinate 289,641,966 downwards.
GGAGTTTCCGATCAATTAGGAAGCTCGGCTAAAAAAACCTCTGGATTAAACTCATGTTTAATTAATATAAAACTCGGATTTATTTACAATAATCTATATTAGTGCTTTTAAACTCGTTTTATAGCGTGTTTTTAGGCTAACCGTTAACCTTAACGCTAGCGGTCTCCATGGAGGATGTCACATTTGTAGTTCATTGGGTGGTTAGGCTGGCAGTTATGGCTTTTTCACTGGCCGTTTCCACTCACCATAATCATATCCGTCATTGCCATAGGAGCGTTGACATGTATGGCATTAAATGTCGCGGGTTCGTGGTTATGTTGGTGTCAGATGTGTGGTAATTGTGACTGTCATAGCATTCACATGGGAGGGCTGGCCCTCCTAACACCCAACCTTAACCACATTAAAATTCAAATAGGCGTGGAGAGTAATACGGTTAAGAAACAAACTGTGGTGCAGTGGTATGGCATGGCATTTGGTCATAGAAAGTCTCGGGTTCGACCACCCAACCTGCCATAACATCTTTGGTAAGAACTACACACCGAGCTAACCTTTTGGGAGGTACACGTGGTGACCTTTGGGCTTTCCACTTGTCCCCTTCTCATTGGTCCTCCATTAACTAGCCAAATCATACCACATCACCACATATGATAACCAACCCACCACATCTAATAACCAACCAAAATCTAACACTTTTGGAACCCTGATTGTATTGTTGACCACTATTGACATTGTACAGTCACCTACCACATCAGAAGTATGGACTGTTGACTATGTAGTGACTACATTTTTTTTCTTATGTTTGGCAAGGCGAATAAAATGCAATATATTCCTCATACACACTCAATTTTCAGTGAAACAAGTTGTGTTGGGATAATTTTGTTGATACAAGTGTGGTCGTTTAGGTTTCGATCCATTCTTATAATTTTTATTTTTGAGCTAAATATTGAGCGCCTAATCATTCCTCCCCACTAGAAGCCTTTTAGACCCCAAAAGATACTATCAATTGTTCAGCAAGTGAGGGTACAACTCCCTCACCTTCTCGATCTATAACTATTTGACTTTAGAAGGTTTTTTTCCCTTCAGTCCCACTCTAAGGTATTCGACATTCCCTCTCTTCGATGTTTTGGTTCCTATGTGAAGTATGAGATCTCACTGAAGCTCATAAATATATTCATCCAAGAAATCATCTATTGATGTCAGTTGAACATGCTCTCCTTGATCATCAATTAAAGGAGGCTCAAACAATCTCAAAATCTCAACATTAACAACAAAGTATATTTGCATATAAGGAGGCAAATATTGCATAAATGCATTGCTACCAATCTTTTCCAGAATTTTAAAATGACCATAATGGATTGGCTTAAGCTTTTTACCTTCCCCTTAAGGTCTCTCTTTGCTAATATATAACCAAACTTCGTCTCCAATTTGAAATTTGTGATCAATACTGCATTTGTCATGCCTTGCCTTATAGCTGATCTGACCTCTTTCAAGTTGTTCCTACACTGTATGATGTATCAACTAAATTTTCTCTATGAACTGCCTTACCTTATCAATGTTGTTGTGACCATCGATGACAACATATTTCTCAAATATGAAGTCCAATGGTGATCTTGGAAAGTACACAGAACATGCCTCAAATAGCAATGTGTTTGTGGAAGAATGTGTTTCCCTATTGTATGCATGATGTATGTAATGCAACTATTCATCCCACAACTTGGGATGTTTGTTGCAATATCCTCTAAGAAGATGAATGACTGTCCTGTTGACCACCTTGATTTTTCCATCTATTTGCAGATGAAAGTTTGTACTCTTCTTCCACTTAGTTTCCATCATGTCCCACAAGTTTGACCAAAAGTTCCCAACAAATCGAGAATCTCAATCACTTACAATGGAAGTAGGAAGAGAAAAATGAACCCAAATGTTTTGGAAGAAAAGATGAGTTATTTGTTCAATTGTATTTTCCTTTTACATTGTGCTAGTATGCACATCTTGTTGAACCTCTCTACAACTATGTATACAAAGTAATCATGACCTTTCCTGGACAATGGAAGACCTCCTACAAAATCCATTGAGATACTCTCCCATGGACGTGAAGGTATCAGAAATGGAGTGTACAATCCTAGTTTCCTATTGCTAGGCTTACTTGTTTCACACAAATAACATCCTCTTATAAAACAAGATACATTATCAAACATGTGTGGCCAATAACAATATGTTTGGAGATTCGCTATTGTCTTGCCTACACCAAAGTGTCCAACAATCAATGAAGTGTGTTCCCCCTTATGATATTGTTTCTTTCTCCATATGGAATACATAACTTTCCAAAGTGATACAACAAACTATTATGTACATGGTAATCCAACTCTTTAATTTGGTTTCCTTGACTCAAGCTTGCATACACATCTTGAAAGTCATTATCATATGCATATTGCTCAATGTAACTTTCATGCAAAACAAAATTGTGCTTGAGAATAATAGATGAATTTACAATAGGCCTAGAAAGCATATCAACTACCTTATTGTAGATTTCCTTTTTGTACTTGATAACTAAATGAAATTGTTGTAAAAAACCCATCCATTTGAAATGTCGTGACTGCTACAAATTTGATTGTGACTGTAAGTACTGCAATGGTTGATGGTTGGTATGGATAATTGACACCTTTCCCATGAATCAGTGTTTCCATATTTTGACATTTTCTACCAAGGCGTAAAGTTCTTTGTCATAAGTGGGATAGTTAGTCACAACTCCATTAAAAATTTCACAATGAAATGGAATGGGCTTACAATGTTGCATAAGAACTAGTCCCATGGCATAATGACTAGCATCCGTTTCAATCTAAAATTACTGTCTAAGATCTGGAAGAGACAATACCGGTTCTGAACTGATATTTTCCTTTAAAGCATCAAATGCTTTATGCCATACATCTCCCTAATGGAAGACTTTCTTGACACTATACAATGCATGTAATGGTGATGCAATTGGACAAAAATTAGCAATAAATTTAATCCAATATTGTGTTGCCCCTAAAAAGCTTCTTATCTATGTAACTATATTGGGCTTGGGACAATTTAGAATAGCCTCAACCTTAGAGGGGTAGATCTTCAGCTCACCTCCTCCAATAATGTGTCCTAAATACACTAAGTGTTTCCAAATTCAGACTTCGACATCTTTAAAAATAATTGTTATTTTCTCAAGACATCAAGTACTTTGTTTACATGCATGACATTTTCATCCCTAGATTTGCTAAATATGAGCATATCATCTAAGTAAACAATGAAAAATTCATCTAGAAATGGTCTCAATACATCATTCATAAATCTCATGAAAGTAGCTAGAGCATTTGTAAGACCAAAGGGCATAAAAAGCCGCTCAAACAATCCGTGTTTAGTTTTAAATGTGCTTTTCCAAGTATCCTCTTTAGCTATTCTAACTTGATGATAAGCACTTCATAAGTCTAACTTAGTGTAATAATTTACATACCTCAACTGATCAAGAAAGTCATCAATTCTTGGGAGGGGATAATGATTCTTTACCATGATTTTTTTCAATGCACAAAAATCCACACACATGCACCATGTCCTGTCTTTCTTTGGCACCAACATAATGGGAAAACCACATGGTGAAGTAGATGGGCATATGATACCTTTGTTCAAAAATTCATGAATTTTCTTCTTGATTTTCATGGTCTCCATAATAGACATGCGATACATGCCAATGTTTGGAAGTGGAACATCTTGTTACAACTATATCTCACGTTGAATTCCCCTATTGGGAGGTAACCCCTTTGGTTCCTGAAACGTATCGCCATGATTTCTTACCACATCAAAGAAATCAAATTTTAATTTTTCATCACAACCTTCAAGATATTCATAATCAATATAATTATTTTTCTTGATCATGAGAAGTACAAAATTTTTACTTGCATTTACTAGTCTCTTCATCTACCCTGCATTAACCAAAGAATGTTTAACTTTTTGTGATGGGCTCTCACAATGTACTACACCCCATTCTTGAGCAACATATATTTGTTTTCATGGCGATAAAATACTTACTTCCTATCATACAAATATGGACTACAAAAAATGATTCCTGAGATGTCAAGTGGAACTACATCTAACTCATCTTCATCAATGAACTTTTCAATAATTGCAAACTTGAATAAACACTTCCTTGTAATCTGTAAATTTTCATTATTGACTATCCAACCCAATGAATATGGATTATGATGAGGTAAAGTTTCAAGGTTAAGATTTTTTACCAAGTCTTCTAAAATTAAGTTTGATTGTGATCCACTATCAAATAATGCATCAATCTTTGTATGGTTTGAAATTACCCTTACATGGGACAATTCTATTCCTGATTCTTCATTTGGAGTTTCGTTTTGACTATGTGAGGAACTAGTGCTTGAAAAAAGTTCTTTTCCTTTTGTAACCATGGCTGAAATCTTGGTCTCATCACCAGAATATGATCCAAGATCATGTTGTGTGGTAGTGGCCTTCTTTTGTTTTCCCTTATTGTTTTTTTTCACAAGGCTTAGTTCATGATGTAATTTCCAACAATGGGATTTATCATCCCTAGGTTTGGAACAATGTTGGCATATAATTTTCTCCCCTTCTATCTTCACACTTTCATTCTAATTTCCCTTCCATTTTCCACTTTTCTCTTTCTCCTTAACATTGAATGGCTTCTTCTTACTACCCTCTACCTGAATGTTCTTTCCCCTTGCTTCAAGGTGCGTGGCTTGAACACATACCTCATCCAAATTGCTTGGATTGAACATAAGGACAATATCTTTTAAATAGGAATGTAAACCCCCAATATATTTCAACAACGTATCTTGGGAATTCAAGTTTACTCCTAACAACAAAGCCCTCTTTCTAAACTCCTAGGTATAGTCTTGTACTGTTTGGCCTTTAAGCTGCATAAAATCTTGCCAACTCATAATGGATTTTTATATATAGGATAAAGGGTAAAACTATATTTTAATTGCAGAAACAAATTCAACCCAATAAATAGATATCTTACAATGAATTCACATTTCCTCTTGAGCCTTTGATTCCCACCAGACTAGGGCTTCTCCTTCTAGCATCAATGAAGCCAACTAAATTTTTATGTCATCTTCTTGAAGGTTCTGAATTTTGTAGTAAACCTCTAATTGTCTAATCTAATTGTTTAAATTTTCTGCATTTAACTCACAATTGTACATTGGAAGTTCAAACTTAATGTCCAATTTGATTAAGGGAGTTTTTTCCTTTGCGGTTTTTTAATGAGTATGAACAATATTTGTGGTGGAAGCGGAAAATGTTGTTTTTTGAGATGTTGAGGATGATGAAGATGATGAAGAAGGTGGAGACGGAGGAGGCTTTCATCCATTACCCTTTGAGTCCTTCTTTTCATCCTTTTTATCTCCTGAGCTTCCCTCTCCATGTGGAGGCTTAGAACTCTCTCCAACCATTCTAGTGTTACTCTATTCATGGAGGACTCTAACCATGTCACTCAAGTCATAGAAATATTTCTTGAATGCTTCCTCTTCTGAAAGACCTTCAGTCTCTCTTGATCTAGACATGATGGCTTTGTATTCAAGCTCAGCTTCTGCTACTGCTTGTACCTCCTCAATCTCAATTGAAGGTAAAACTTGAGGTGTTTCAAGTGCATCTGGAATTGGAACATTAGGTGGAGATTATGGCCTTGTGGCTCTCCTTCTTCTGGTCATTACCTTAGGATTTCCAACCAGAAATTTCCCTTCTACTCTTTGCAACTTTTACCTTGTAAGCATCACAATTTTTCAACCATTAAAACCATACTTGCATAAGCCTCAAGCAATCAAGCAAATAAAACTTTTCCTCTAATACCAACTTGATTTGTTGTTGAATGTTACTTTTGTTGTGCTAATTTCAACTTCAAGTTTATAAACAAATTCTTATCAATTGTTTCATGTGCATGGTTCTATTATGGATTTTTTTATTGGAAACAGGTAAATTATATCAAATTTTATGTGAAATATATGAGCAAACTAGTATGAAAAACAAGTGCTAAACAGCAGCAGTGAAAAGTACAACAAACAATCAACTTGAACACTTAACACAGTGTTTTGATGAAGGAGTTCAACTGTCATGGGCTACATCTCCTTGGCCCAACTTCCATGGCTTGGGCCTCTATATTAGGTCAATATTGAAAACGATTTATTAACAAAACTCTACTACTCCCTAAATGTGTTTAGAATACTCAAATTAGCTAGGAACACCTTTTCCTAACCTCCGTTTCGTCGAAATTTCTCTAGTTATGACAAAAACTACTTTCTCCTAGCAATCCTGCACTAAAACTAGAGGAACGCCAGTTAACTCCACTAAAATGGAGTTTTTGCCAAATTAGGAGGCTCCGCCAAAAACACCGCCGAACTAAAATCTTATTTAATTAACATAAAGCATGGATTAATTAATAATAATCTATATTTGTGCTTTTAAAATTGTTTTATGACACGTTTTTAGGTTAACCATTATCCTTAACACTGGCGGTCTTCGTGGAGGATGTCACATGCACAATTTATTGGGTGGTTAGGATGGAAATTATGGCTTTTGCGCTGGCCCTTTCCACTCACCGTATCCGTATTCGTCATCACCGAAGGAGTCTTCACATGTATGGCATTGAATGTCATGAGTTCATGATTATGTTGGTGCCAGATGTGTGGTAACCGTAACCACCATAGAGTTCACATGGGAGGGCTAGCCTTACTAAGCCCCAACCTTAGCCATAATAAAATACAAATAGGTGCGGAGAGAAATACGATTAAGAAACAAATTGTGTTGTACTGGTATGGAATGGCCTGTCATAAGATTTTTAGTAAGCACTGTGTGCTAAGACGACCTTTGGGGAGGGACATGTGGTGACCTCTAGGCTTGCCACTTGTCCCCTCCTCATTGGTCCTCCATTAACCAAACAAATCATGCCACGTCACCACATCTGATAACCAACCAAAATATGACACTTGTCGAAGCCTAATTGGACCGTTGACCACTATTAAACTTACACAGTCACTTTCCATGTTAGCAATACGGACTGCTGACTATGCAATGATTGTGCATTTTTTTTTAAATTTCTTTTGTTTGGCAAAGCAAACAAAACTCAATATCTTCCTCATACGAACTCGGTTTTCAGTGAAACAAGTTGCATTGGGATCGCTTTTCTGAGATGGATGGAGTTGTTCAGGTATCAATCCATTCTCATAAATTTGATTTTTAAGCTAAATACTGAGCGCCTGTTCAACAATCTCCTAAGTATCTTCTTCTCTAACTCGAACCTGTTGATATCCAAACTTTAAGTCTAGTGTGATGAAGAATTTGGCTTGTTGAAACTCATCCAATAGATTATCTATATTAGGGAGGGGGTGCCTATTCTTGAGTGTAATTCTCTTTAATGAGTTATAACTAATACACATGTGCTACAAGTTCCATCCTTCTTTGGCATAATGAGGATGGGTGACCCACATGATAATATACTTGGTCGAATGGAAACTTGTTCCAATAAATGTTGAAACTTCTTCTTAACCTCTCATGATTCTATAATGGACTTCATGTATAGCCTAATGTTTTATAATGGGGATTCTTGCAATAGTTGGATCTTTTTCTCCACATCCCTCCTAGGACGTAGCCCTATGGGCTCCTAGAACACACCCTTATATGCTTGTCACAACTCTTCCAATTTTTTATTCTATTAGTTAGTGCACCCATACAGGGATGATTTTTTTTTTACCAAATCTTATATAGATTGCTTTTCTCTCAAAACCAATAAAAAATACTTCTTTCTAGAATTGATCAACTTCTTAGTTTGGTTGGAACTTACGAGTGGCATTTGAAAATTTCCCTTCTACACGTTGACGGTAAAGGATTTTTCTTCCTTGATGAGGCATGAAGATTGCATCCTTAATTTACATGTAGGGACTTCCAAAAACCACTCCACATACATCAAGGGGAACGACAAGGTGAATGCATGTATATGAGTTACACTTTTGGGCCAAAAGTGGCGATGAAATTTCAAAATTTTACTCTCTTATCAAATTGAAGCATTCAAAATTCATATAAGCATTGTGAATTTTGATTTAGAGTAAAAAGAAAATTTGTGGAGAATTATGTTTTTGTCCTAATATATTTTTTGAAAAAAAAAATAGTGTCATATAATATGTCAATTCTCCATTAAATGAAATGATTGTCCTTTACATCTTAACATGTATGCTTGTGTTCATGTAGCATAACTTAGTCTAATATATATATATATATATATATATATATATATATATATATATATATATATATATATATATATATATATATCTATATATATATATATATATATTTGTGTGTGTGTGTGTGTGTGTGTGTAATATACACAAAAAAAGATAAGTTGTACATATAAAAACTTTTTTTAATGAAAAATTATATTTTGTATTATTTCACAAAGTTGGAAAATTAATATTTGAATTTCATTTTTTAGAGACATGTATCCAAGTAATATTTTTTTCCCACCATTTCAAACAATTCAAAAAGTAAGAGTACCCTTTTGAATAAGACTCATAAATGAAGATGGTGGCTTTATTATTATTATTATTATTATTATTATTGTTATTATTATTTTTCATTTTGTATATTTTATGTTATTGATTTTTCATTCAATCCCTCTGAAATTGTCCAAAAAAAATTCAAGCATAATGTTTAAAAGAAAATAACTGTAAAATATCATATGATTTCGAAAATGTCAAACTCATATGCCATTGGATAAAGGATTCCTTCATGAATCCAACAATATTAACTTTGGCACCTAAGGAAAAAGGATGCCCTCAGTCTGCTAGGCTTCAAAATGGTGTTCCAAAGAAATTTTCAGAAGGGGAGATAAAAATTTATTTGCTTAAGCTCTGAGGAGCTCAATCAAGTGTTTAAAGTAAGAATTAAAATAGCTCGATCGAGGATTTAAGAAATGGTAGATCAAGCAACCTTTTCTAATTCCAAATGCCATGATGTATTGGAGGAAAATTTAAAAAAAATGGCCCTATCAAGCCCATTATTCGATCAAGACCCTATCCTCAAGGTACGCAAGAGTTTGATTGAGAGTTTTTTTAAATCTCGATAGAGAAATATTAAAGCCCTCAAATAGCTTGATTAAGGGATTAAAGAGTGCTCGATCAAGCACTTAAAAAGGATCGATCAAGATGATTTGTTTCATTGAGAATGTGCCCTCACTTGCCAAAAGAGTGTAACTCAACTCCATGCATAGACCCTACATCTAGTTCTACTTCATTAATAAAATCAACACTAATTTGATTTTATACTGTTTTGTTACCTTTACTTCAGCGTGCTTATTTACCGAAACTAAGGGTACGAGCTTGGATGATCATAAACTCTTAGTCCTAATTTGTCTACTAGATCTACTATAATGAGGCTTTCCTATAATCCTAGGTTAAATAGAACAAAAATACTTTTTTTCATGACATGTACCTTTATATGAAAGAGACTTGTGTTTTTTTCTCTTCTTGTTGTTGAAGGCTATTCAAATTCATTTCCTTATGCATTAAAGTACAAGTGATCTTATCATACTAATCAGAGCTACATTCCACTTGATTACTTGAATATGTGGCCATAAAAATTTTCTTCTTATTATATTTCTCCTTCTTTTTTAGTTGAGCTTTGTATGAAACTTCTAGAACTTCTCCTCTATATGATTTTCAATGCTATAGTAGTTGCATTGGTTGTTGGTATCTTTGCATCTGTGTATTGTGACTATTGTCTCCTCATCCTTTCCCCATTTCTAGTTCTTATTCCCTACATTGGAATCTACCTTGTGATATTTTTTCTTTGACCCACTTGATTACCATTTCTATTGGTCTATGTTTTCTAGGTAGTATTCCTATACATAATCCTCATCCACTAATATGGGTTGGAACACCATGTCTTTATTCTAGATATGGTTTTATATACCCCTCAAATATTTAAGTACATATAGGTTCTTTATAAAGACAAAGAGAACTATGTTCATGTTTATAAATTATTTGGTGTACTCTTATACACTCTACCCTTTTCTCCTCTTGAAGTAATTCCACCATATCCATTGGTCCTCTACATGCCTGATAGGGTAAAATTATGATTTTATGATGGTTTTGAGATGATCATACTTAGTCACTACAGGATATCTCTCCAACCTCAAGGTATTTGTGTGTCTTTCCCACTAGGTTAGGGCACGGCCCTTTAATTTCATCCAAGAAAACATAATTTTATTTTCTTCCTTTATATGATGAATACTAAAATAAACTTTGAATTGCCTCAACTAATGATTAACATTAGAAGATCAATCTCACCTTGATACAACTTAATGTCTAACTTCACTTCCATATTAAATATGGGCTATAAATGGTTCATGAAACTGAGATTATGTTGATCCCTTTTGGTTTATTTCCTAGATTCATTATTTTCTTCTTCTTGATCCATCGATTTCCCCTATGATCCTACCTATATGTTAGAACATCCATCTTCTCCCAATAGACTGAACTTATTTTCATAGTTGCCATGAGGAGGTTCACATTTTGGTTTATATATGTGACTTTTGTTTCAAGCCATGCAAACCTCTCCTCTGCAAGACCTTGAGGGCTACTCATAGTTTCATTAGGTATTGTAAGGTTTTTATTATTTTCGGCTTAGCTAATTTGGAAACACTATAAATACCCAAAATATATGTAAGGAAACCTAATCTAACAATAATATGGTCTACAAACTTTCCCTGTTATTCCATTGGAGATTTTGTCTCAATAGATCTGATGAAATTAAACTTAAAATATGAGATCTACACTATGAGGGTTAATTTGTTCTTAGTTTTCTAGATTCTTCAATTACTATGTTATGATTATGCTTAAAATACATAAAATATGCAGGAAATAGAGAATACTGAAGTAAAACCCACAAAATACAATTGACACAAATATAACCTTAGTAACCCTTTCTAGAGAAATCCTACCTAGAAGGTGAGGCCACTTGGGTCTCTTCCCCTAAAAGGGGAATTGATGCAATTACAAAGAAGTGACACATGTATCCTGTGGGTTTCTATGGTATACAAAACCTCTTTATTTTCTCTCTCCCTCTCCAATTTTGGCAACTTTTCTCATCTAGGGAATAAAATGCACTGAAATAGAATAGAAACCCTTTTGTTCATAGTTATCAAGCTATAACACAAACGAATAGGTTATTAGTGGTCAAGTTTAGCTCCTTCAACCCTTAGCTAAGTTACAATATGGAATCCAATAGAGTCTTCTTCATCATTAGCATGTGGCTAGACCCCTTTCCATGAATATTGGGAGCTTATGTGGAATCCTCTTGAATTATTATGGTCAAAACATGAAGGTCAAATTCAAAGTGGCATAACCTTTTTAGACAAACTCTGATTGAGGTCATTCTTACACCATTGGAAATTTATATATGTGTAGAGTAGTGATAAAAGGTGTGGTGCTTATGCAGAAAATTTATACTACCAAAAACAAAATTTGGTTCCTCAAAATTCTTTCAGAAGTTTTCAGACCATAATTCACCAAACTAGGACCCATCGACAAATTTATTTGATGAGTTGATTCCACCACTTTTTCCATTCTAAAAGATTCAATATGATCAGAAAATGATATAATTATCCAATGTAGATCACTTACCTAGACTGAATGTTACAAACAATGTTCACTATAATTGAAACATGGTTAATACAATGCTCAATACCCCGATGCCATCATTAACAGCCAAAAGTAAAAAAATAACCTAGCCTTAAAATCAACTAGATTCTTAACATTATCACTTATATCACATAACTTTTCACAATTAAAATCATCACACATACAACTCTGGCCATAGCTCTAATAATAATCATTGCTATGGATGTATTTTCTTGTATGAAATTTATGTGAATGTGCTCATATTATTAATATTTTCTTAATTAATTAATATTATTCAAGACATAAAAGAAATCGCATAGCAAGTAAACCTTAGAATCTCCCCTTTTGATCGTGTAATTTACCTAACTATAAAAAATATTTGATTTTTATATTTCTCACTAAGTCTAAAATATATATGATCATTATACTAATATCTTATACATATATGAGGTTTGAAAAGTAGAGATATCTGAGTACATACATGCTTTTGAATTTTTTGGTAACCTATCTCATCATTACCTTAAACTAAATAGTTGTTATTCATGGTATAAAATATATTTTCTATTACATGAACATGGATTACATATTTTTTTTCCGAGGAAAAAAGCACAACTTTTTATTAATACTGAAAAAAGTTTTTATACATATTGTTCAAAAGCCATGAAGTGGCTCAATAAGAACACATTCTGCTCAACCCATAAGGAGCTATTCTGCTGAGATATATAAAAACTGATGGATTCTTCCTCCCGAGAGGATGTAAAAACAGTATAACAACATGACATAAGGAATCCTGGGGTCACCTTCTCAGAAGGATAAACAACCCCAAATAAACCAAAAACTGTAAATGTCTGTCGTCCAGTGCTAATATAAACAAAAAGTTATAAATATAGTCTGATATCTATATGCTATAAGCCGGTACTGAAGACTGTAAAGGAAAAAGTATATACAAAGACAAAAGCCGATATACAAAATCTGAGAAAAAAGCTGTCAAAAATGTAGATATTACAGAGATCAAAGAGCTTGTGCATAAGGGGGCTGATCTGTTCTGAAAGACTGCCCCTGTCTGGTTTCTTCTATCGCCCAGCTGCCCGGATCCTGTTGTAGACCAGCCTTAGATAGCTGATCTGCCTCCTCATTCCTGTCCCTGTATATATGGCAAATTGAAAACCTGTTAAAATAAGACTTCAGATAAGAAATTTCTTCAACAATTGTTTTCAAAATCTGGTTTTGACAATTTGCATATCCATTGACCCAATTTATGACATTTTGTGAGTCTCCAAAAATCTGTATGGTGTTTATGTTTCTGTGATGAAGCCAGCATAAGAGGTATCTCAAGGCCGAGAGTTCAGCGAAGTTGTTTGTGCCAGTACCCAAACCAACAGAAGCTTTTAAAGAATGTTCCGGATTGATGTGGATATACAGTCCTGCTCCAGCTCTATTATTTTGGGAGGCCCCATCAAAATAGCCACACAGAATACTCTCCTGAATATTGATATGTTTTTGTTTTGTTTTGGAATTTTTGTCCTCGGGAGGAGGCAAAGCTGAATAAATGGCTGAGATATTAGTGGTTGTGACAGAGGAAGGTGTATCCTTATCATGAAACAGACTCTTGTTTCTAGCGAGCCAAACTCCCCAACAGAAAATAAGTGGCAGATTCCTCATATTCCCTTCCGGATAGGATTTCCACCATTTCCTCCAAGCATCATCCAAAGGGTCTTGCCCCCACTGAGCTTTAACCTTAAGAAGAGCAGTGACCTCCTCCCAGATCTTCCTTGAGAGAACACAGGTGGTGAAGAGATGATTGGTGGTTTCCTCATCAGATTTACATAAGGGGCATCGCCCTGGCCCAAATAAAAACCTTTTCTGTAATGTTTCCCATGTTGGAACCTTCCTTTTTAGTATGCACCAAAGAAAGAGCCTAGACTTGGCAGGGCATTTTAATTTCCATATATCTTTTGCCCACCAATCCGGAACTCCCCAGCCTTTCTTTCCCATTAGAAAAGAATAACCATCTTTAGGAGAAAACTCACCAGAATTGCTATGTGCCCATAACAAGCAATCAGGTTCATCCTTAATCCTGATATTGGATCTTTGTAGTTCTTTAATGAACCCCGTCCATTCATTCTTCCATCTAATGTTTAACCCAAGTTCTTCATCATCCTTCCAAGCCTGTCCCCAGATCGTGGACTGACCCACTTTTTCCACCTGATTTAGTGATGAAATACCTTTTGAATCAAGGTGTCGAAGAAGCCCTGGGGATAAGGCATAAGCTTCATTGCATCCTATCCAAGGGTCCCTGCCAATCCTGACCTGTCTCCCATCTCCCACTTTCCAAGCTAATCCTTGCTCAATCACTGAAAAGGCTTCCACCGTGGCCTTCCAGACTACTGAAGAATTTTTTACCTTCTTGTTTTGACTCCGGATCCAATCTTCCAAAGGCATTGGGTCTATATACTTCCTTTTCACCACCCTGGTCCACAGATTTTCCATGGTTATTAGCCTCCACCCTGATTTTGCTGCTAATGAGATGATGAACTCAGGGAGTCTTTTTATCCCCCATCCTCCCCATTCTTTAGGTCTGGCGACTTTGTCCCAAGCCACCCAAGGTAAACTCGATGAATCCTTGTTGCCTGCCCATAGGAATCTGCAACAAATTCTTCTAATTTTCTCCATTACTCCTTTGGGGATCCAAGTTAGGGCTGCCCAATACACTGGGATAGCTAATAGGACTGATTTAAGAAGGGTCAATCTACCAGCTCTGGACAGCCATCTAAAGCTCCAGTGAGATATTCGGGTTTCTATCTTTGCTATGAGCCAGTTCCAATCATCTTTTTTATAGGCATCAGGCTTTAGCCAAAAGCCCAGATATTTGAATGGAACTTCCAGAGGTTGACTAGGGAAAGGAAATAGTTCAGCCATTTGATTCCTTCTCCTTCTTTCAAAATCTGCCATACAAACTTGTGATTTCCCAGAATTAATCTGCATTCCTGTTGCTTTTAGAAATAGATCAAAGATACATTTTAACTCCTTTAATTCACTACCAGTACCATTAGTGAAAATCAAAATATCATCAACGAAAAGAAGGTGAGTGATGAAGAGATTAATTGCAACCTCGATACCTTTTACCTTTCCCTCTCTTCTGGCTTTGTGAATCAGTCTACTGAGCCCTTCTGCCACAAGGAGGAACAGGAGGGGGGACAATGGACACCCTTGTCTGAGGCCTCTCTGGCTGTTGAAGAAGGGGGAGGCTGCTCCGCTGACCAGAACTGCAAAGCTAACATTTGTGATGCACCTCATGATCCAACTGACGAAAGGATAGTTGAAGCCCACATGTGTTAGTAGCATCCTTAGATATAGCCAGCTGATTCTATCATATGCTTTGGAAAGGTCAATTTTAAGAACAACTCCCTTCTTTTTCTTCATTTTGATACTGTGGATAACCTCCTGGGCAACCCCAATGGCTTCATGGATCTATCTGCCATCCAGGAACCCAAATTGTTCCATTGATATGTTTCTTGACAGGATTGGTGCTATTCTGAGTGCTATAACCTTTGAAATAATCTTGTAAATACAATTACATAAAGAGATAGGTCTAAAGTCTTCAAAACTGTCCGGCTCATCCTTCTTGGGAATAAGGGCGATAAAAGTTGAGTTATAGGGTCTGTAGACAACTCCTTTCAATCTGGATTCTTCAACTACATCAGTTATCTCTGTTCCAATCTGTTCAAAAAAATGGAGAAACAATTCTATGGTCCAGCCATCAGGGCCTCGGCTTTTGTCTTTGCCCATAAGCTTCATAGCTGTTTCAATCTCCTCCTTAGTGACCGGAACTGAGAGGTCTTCTGCTTCATCTTCCTCAATGAATCTAGGAAAACATTGCACAGTTTTGAAAACTTCTGCGATAGCAGCCTCTCCCGGATCTGCAAAGATCTTTTGAAAATGTCTTTTTCCTAAGCCAAAAAGCTCTGGAAAGGATCTGACTTCTCTCCCTTCTTCATCTTTAAGGTGCCAGTTAGTATTTGAAGATTTCCTTCCTTTTGCATAATTATGGAAAAACATAGTGTTCTCATCTCCAGATTTTAGCCAAATTGCCCTACTTTTAATCCTCCACTCTTCCTCCCTATCCAACATAATTTTGTTTTGTTGTTTTTCCAATTGAAAGATTCTGTCCTTTGAAACCTGTGAGGTGTATCCATCTGTGTCCATACTCTCCAACTGCTTAAGCTCCTCCCTTATACTGATCAACTCCTCATTTTGTTTTAATTTTCTGTCTTTAGCCCAGGAAATTGTAGCTTTCTTTAATCTTTTTAAATTCTCCATGAATAAAAAACATTTATCCTCTCCAGCATTGGGATCAGGGTGATCCCAAGTTTCTTTAAACAGGTTGCCATATGTGGGGTCTTGAAGCCAAGCATGATTGAATTTAAAAGGAGCCGGTGGTTTGTGAGGGGGAATAGATATGTCTAAGAAAATTGGGAAATGATCTGAATTCCCTATTTCCTCCACCCATTGTCTGATCAGAGGAGCTTTAGAAGATAAAGACTCCGTTAAAAGAAAGCGGTCTATCCTTTTGGAAATCCTTCCTTCTCCTACTCTGCGATTTCTCCAAGTAGGCTTCAGCTTAATTGGGGAAGGATCAATTAGATTCTTCTCCATGATGAGGTTATAGAAAAAATCAGTAAGGGGGTCTTCTCTCGCAGAAGGGCCCCAAGCTTCAGCTCTACCCATAGAAAAGTTTAAGTCACCTCCCATGATCATCAGCTGTGAATTCATAATGGTTTTTGTCATCAATTCTTCCCAGAAAGATTCCCTTTCTTGACATGGCCCATAGATATTTACAAGGGTGATGGGAAAAGAGAAGTCTGGGGATATAATCTCCATGCCCAATACATTTTTCATCCCCCAGCGGTTGATGGCTTTAACCCTCCCTTCTCTGTACCCAATTGCGATGCCCCCCGAATGGCCAGAGGCATCCATAGCAGTGAAAACCCACCCTGGGAGTAGGGTTTTAAGCATAGGTTCAATCTCAGAAGCCTTCCCCAAAGTTTCTTGCAGAAAGATAACATCTAGTTTAGAATTAGTTATCCATTCTTTCAAGGCCAGTTTTTTCGGTTTACTGGCCAAACCTCTGCAATTCCAAGATGTCAAGATCATTTTATAACACCCTCTGGGGGAAGAACTGCTCTAAGAACCCCCGTGATCGAATGTTGTTTTCCATCTGCCACATCCAATTTGGCTTTAAGTTTTGCCTTTGACATATCAGATTTCCTTCCTCGTTTGTTTTTGGAACTGTTATGTAAATGTATTGGTCCCAAACCCCCTACAGACCCCCGATCCTCAAGGTTCCCTCCCGATGATCTCAGGTTATAAGGGCAAAGTGGTCGGGTTACAGGAAGGGAAAGAGGAGGCCATTTATCTTCACAATTTATATTCAAAGACGGTAAAGCTTCGGCTATAGTTTCCACACTCGGACATGTCATTGTATGATCCATAATATCATCATTAAAATTAACTTGCTCTTGATTTGATAAAGAAGCAGTATTTACATTAACAGATTTTTGTTCAGGAGGAATAAGAGAAGGAATAGAAGTCCCGGCAGACATACACTTTTCCGATTCGATGTTTTGATCAGGATTTGCATTTTATTCCTCAGCGAGCCCTTCCACCGCTACCGCTTCTGTATTGGTCTCCTCCGCAGCTACCTCCGGAATCATGTCATTTACCACAGCAGCCTCCTGAGATTGATATCCTTCGTCCGCCGTCTCCTTTACATTCTCCTCTGTCTCCATATTCCTTGGTACTTGTGTTTCCGGCACTTCGTGCTCCATCGGCCTCTGAACCTCTGCTTGTGCATTATCTCTATTAGCTGTAGTCCTTCGGAAATGTCGCCTTCTTCTCATGTGTGGGCAATATTTTGCCAAGTGCCCATACTCATGGCACCAATGGCATCTGAATGACAGGTACTCATAATCTAGTATCTGCTCGTATACATAGTCATCAAATTGTAGGTTGATTTTTTGTGCCAATCCTCCACTCAGGTTGAGCATTACAAGTATGCGAGCTATTGCCCTGTTCTTTGTTGTCAAAAATGACATATCCTCTTCCATATAAACCCCCAATCTGTTACCAATAGTTTTGAATACTTCCTCTGTCCATAGGAAAGAAGGTAATCCCAGAGCTCGCACCCAGACTGGAAACTCGTCCGTTCGCTCCTTAATTGCATCAAAAAGAGGGGTCCATTTCTTTAGCAGAACTGGAATGTTCCCTATGTGCCAATTCCGCTGAAGTACCCAGTCTGTCGATTCTCTATCTTTGAATCGAAGCTTAAACCATCCCTTAGCAAGTACTAATGCTTCAAACTGTAGTGAGTTATCTGATACAAAGCATTTCTCCCCCCATTCTTGTAAAAAATCAGATGTGAGTTTCTTACCTCTGGCCCTGCCGACCAAGGTGCAATCTGCTACAGCTAGGGCTCCTATCATGGACACCTCCATCCCAAGGATCAAATTGTCAGCAATCGCCTGGGATCCTATGGGTCTTTGTGGCTTTCTCTTCTCTCCTTTGTATCTACACTCTTCCTCCGGCGTTCTTATGCCCTTTCGACCCTCGTTCCTCGCAGGGGTTAGCTGTGCCGTGCCCAAAAGGGGATCTGTCTCCGGCTGAGCCAGGATCTGGGCCAAAGACCCCGATTCGTCATTCCCAGAGGGGAAGAAGTCCGACCCCTGCCCATCAGAGACTGCCAGCCCCCCTACAGTAGAAACCCCGGGATCCCTTGCTGCATTATCTATGTGGTTTTGAGGATCTCTTGGAAGGGAAACCCTCGAAAGTGAAGTAATACCTCCTTGAGCCCGAGAATGTACCTTACCAGCTGAAAGCCCTAAGTGGGAAATGTTTTCCAAACCCTTGTGGGCTATAAACCGCCCAAACAGAGATTTTCCTTTTGGGTCAGTAGACAGACCACCCACATTCGCTCCTCCCGGCACTATTGCTTTCGCGGCTGGTGTGGATGCTCCCTCTGAACCAGAGATATGTACCCCATGACCCGACTCCTTCCCATGAGACAAAAACTATTGATTTTCCACCTGTGATAACGCCTCCAGACTAGAAAGTTCAAAGGGGCCAAAATAATGTTCCACGTTGTGTTCAGTGACATCCTTCCCCCACATGGAGAGGAGGTCTTCTACCTCTGGGTCCAGGGCTAAAAACTCGGCGGGGTTTACCATGGTTGGACCCGTTTCAATGCAACCGACAGTCAATCAAGGTAACCTTCACGGTAAAACTTGTTGTTGGAAACGGACAAACAGGCGAATGAAGGTAACAGTATAGAGTTTAACTTTCAAAACGTAAACATATGCCAAAACCTCGTGAAACCTCCACCTGCCAGTTAAACGAAGCTGCAAGGAAGTTCCCCGCGTCGGCAGCTGTGCAGGGCTTCTGACCTCGTTCACCTAACCGAGGCCTGTGCGCGGTTCCGCCCACTGCCCAGGGATCGAAACCCTAACCTTCTCCATTCCCGCCCAGCTCCCCCATAGATTTGAGTCTGTTCCAAAGCAGAATATGGGATGTTGACTTACCAAGCCCTAATCCACAATTTTCCACAGAGATAAATGTATGCTTTCAGAAGTATGTGCTCTTGTTGTTCACAAATGGTGTCCTTTGTTATCCTGTCTTCTGTTAGAATTCAAGATGAAGTGTAAATTTATCTATTTGTTACAACAATTTATAAGAATCTACGAAGTCAGCGCTATAACATGGATTATATTTTCTTATGAACATTGATTATATTTTTTGGAACAGTATACAGATTTTTATTTTTATTTTATTCAGTAAAATGATATTTAAAGGAAAATTGGAAAATATTTTTTCTTTCTAGATATTTTATAGAGAACTGTATTTAAAATTTTCATGAAAATTATAAAATTATAATTAAATGTAATGGACCAAATAATGTACTTATAAAAATTAAAATTTTATTGTATAGGATTGTTTATGAAAAAGTATGTATTATCACGAGTAAAAATATTTATGAACCATTTAATAATGAGTAAAAATCTAATCAATGTATCCTGAAAACATATCTTAATTAATTGTTAAAAAACATATCTTTGTTTTCGAATTTTTATTCGTCACATAATTAGGATTCAATATCAAATGTTTCAAAATATTAATATCATGTATTTTTGAAAATATATACTGTAGAGAAAGTATTTTAACTTAACCTTTTCGGTGAACATAAGTTGTAATAGTATAAAAAGTTATATAATTCAAAAAAATAAATTCATTGGTAATTATTGTGCCGAGGCAGGTTTTTGTGTCGAGTAAATGTGTAGATGTAATGTAAGTATATAAATCATTTTAAATGTCATTTTAATTAAAAAACAGAAAAAAAATCAAAGTGAAAAGTTAATAGTGATATTGATGAGTCCAAACATTTCAATGTTGGGTTAACTAATAATAAAAAGTTAAAGTAATAAAAAAAAAAAAATCAATTTGTTATATTTTGATTTTGGGAATAGACTTTGTTACAATACCATGGCTTCATGCCCAAAAACCATAACTTATTTCACAACAAAAATATTTTATAACAATATGACAATGTTCTTAACCATGGATATTTACCATCATTTTACTGTGAATATTATTAAACTGTAATTTAATTAGGCTTTGTGCCAATAACATGGCTTACCAATATCATATTCCCAAAAAACCATAACTTATTTCACAATCAAAATATTTTAGAACAATATGAAAATATTTGTAACCATGGATATTCACCCTCACTTTACCATGGATATTATTGACTTGTAAATAAATTTTGTTGCAACACCATGGGCCAATACCATGGCTTATCAATACCACATGCCCAAAAAAATAACTTATTTCACAATCAAAATATTTTATAACAATATGACAAGATTCTTAATCATGGATATTCACCCCCACTTTGCCATTGATATTATGAATTTGTGAATAGGCTTCGTTATAATACCATGGGATAATACCATGGGTTATAATTGCCACATGCGTAATACCATAGCTTATCAATGCCACATGCCAAAAAATCATAACTTATTTCACAATCAAAATATCTCTTAACAATATGACAAGAACAATGCATATTTACCTCCACTTTACCATGGATATTATTAACTTGTAAATAGGCTTTGTTACAATACCATGGGCCAATACCATGACTTATCAATACCACATGCCCAAAAACCATAACTTATTTCACAATAAAATTATTTTATTTTAATTTAATTCTATAAAAAAAAATTAATTGAAGCTAAAATGAAAAATGTTATAATTACTTTTGAGATATATCTAAATCCTCTATCCTCACGACTACTAAAAATATTCCCATAGAAATTAAATTAAGGTTTTAATAAAATTGAAAATGAGAATACTTTCATATTTAAAGATGTGAAATTTATATAATATAAATAATATTAGTGAGAACCAAAATAGATCCATCTTAACTAAGGATCCAAGTGATAACAACAAGAAAAGTGAAGGGGGGAGAAGGGTAGTCCAGAGGGAGGGAGATAGTAACAAATCCGAAGGGAAAGAGAGAGAGCGAGAGAGAGAGAGAGTTGGAGGAGAAGAGAGGGAGGAAAGATGGAGAGAGAGTGAGGGAGAGAGGATAGGGGGAAGAGATAGGGAGACACAAAGATATAGGGGATAGAGAGAGAAATGGGGGGTGAGACAGAGGGAGGTGAGAGAGAAAGGGAGAGAGAGGGAATTAAAAAGAAAGATATAAAGGGAGAAAGGTGGAGAGACAGAGGGCATGACAATGGAGGAATGGAGAGAGAGTGAGGGAGGGACAAGGGAGAAAAGGAGAGAGGGGGAGGGAGAGAGAGAGAGAAGGAGAGAAGCAGAAGAGAGAGGTAGAGAAGAAAAGTGAGAGAGAGAGAGGCAGAAAGGAAAAGGGAGGGAAGGAGGAAGGGGGAGAGAGAGATATGGAAAGAGAGTGTGTATGTTTAGGGATGAGATAGAGAGAGCGAATAAGAAAGAGACACATAGATACAAATATAGATATTATATAGTTTTATATAACCAGTGTATATCCATCTCAACCCCAGATCTATCAGGGACCAAGAGGGATCAAATCTCTTAATGTGCAAACCTTTCCTCAAGTTTTACACTAAAAAAATTAGTTTGCACTTCAAAAGATTGCATCCCTCTTGGCGCTTGATAGATCCAGGATTAAGATTGATCTAGACTGATTTAAAAATAATTACAATATTGATTTTAAAAAACTATACTCTCCCATTTTTAATATCTAAATACCATTAAAATATGTATTATGTGACGTTTTTCCATCAAAAAAAAATTATATTTATTAAAAAAAGGCTTTCCATTTATAAAGAAACATTACCACCGGTGTAACACTTACTATATGAAAAACATTTGACATGATAGAGTAACAAAATTTAATAATTTTCTTTTATTATTGCCATCGCGATGAAAGCAAATTTTCGAATTACTTTCAATATTTTTAGTCACGAAGGGGTGGCAGTTAAAAATAATTAATATTATTTTGTATTAATGGAGAAAATGGTTACATTGTTGTAACGTTCTCCCTAGTTTAGGATTAGTTCCTAAAAGTTTAGGGGTATGGCTGCAACTTGCTAATTCGTAGTATTGTATTTAATGATGTAATCTTTCATTAATGAATAATAAGGTGTACGAGAGTGATCTCTCTGTTTTTGTGAGTGTAGTCTCCAGGTGCAGGCCACACCTGAGAGCTACATCTCTTTCTTTTCAATTCTGTTCACATTTTATATTGGTATCAGAGCTCAAATTGGGTGAGCCTGATCTTTTGTCACCTTTGTGGCTGAAGTGCCTTTGTAGCTAGCTTACCTATGTGGTAGAATTGCCTGTGTGGCTTGAAGTGCCTTTGTGGCCGCGTGTACACAAGAGCTTTGTGCTCAATTGAGCAGGTGGACTGCAGAACACCTGGAAAGGACTTGGATTTTTTTTCTGAGGAGAAAGGTTATTGCCGCATTTTTTGCGCTGACAGAAGTGCCAGGAGGGGAATTGGCGCGGATTTTTTGGGATAATCATGCCAGAGCGCCAGAACATCCAATTGGCGCGGGATTTTATGGATTAATCGCGCCAGCAAAAATACTCTAACCGATTTTTTATTAGCGCAGATTTTTCGCTCGGGAAAGCGCCGACACAAAGGGGATTTTTCGCTCGGGAAAATGTTGATTAAGGATGCGTCAATCTTCCCTCAAGGGGATCTGTGGGAAGCCTCAACTTCGTTTGGCAGTTTGCAAGGGGTGCAGATCGGCGAAGTTGCAGATCTATCTGGGAGAGGCAGATCAGAGCAATTTTGATCGGATCAATTCTTCAGCTGTATTGGAAACGCCGAATTTGCTCGTTGGAGCGGGATTGCTAGACACTGTAGATTGGTGGCAGAGGTGACAGATCGATCTGGCAGGTATTGTTTTTTTTTGTTGTTGGGTAGATTCAGAATGAGTAATACGATGGAATCTTACCTTAACGAGTTTGGTAAACTCAATGGATCTAACTTCATGAATTGGAAGTTTAAGATCCAGACCTTGCTCGAGGGTCCGAATTCCTGGTCCATAGTTACAGGTGATGAGCAAAAGCCGAACGGAGGGCCACGGGAGCAAGATTGGGAAAAACGAGAGAACAAGTCCAAAGTCTTGTTGAAGATGTCTATGAAGGACAATGTTATTGCGCACATCAAAGACTGTAAAACGTTCGCGGACATCTGGACGAAAATCAAAAGTCTGTATGAGACCTAGAATACAAGCCGAGTCTTGGAACTTAAAAGCAAGCTATTTTCAATGAGGATGGACAAAAGGGAGACTGCTACTACATTTGTTGCGCGAATTAAAGATGTGAAAGACGGATTGGGGGCCATCGGAGTGGCGGTGTCTGATGAAGATCTTGTTGCAATCACAATGAATGGGATGCGTGATGATTTTCAAACGTTCATCACTGGAGTGTCGGCAAGGGAGAAAGCACCCACATTTGATGATATCACTGGGATCTTGCAGCAAGAGAAGGAGCGGCGGCAGAACTTGAACCCCCACAGTGATGATCTTGCGCTGATGGTGAAACAATGATCATCCAAAGGAAAGCAGCCGTAGCAGCAATCAAAGCAGAAAGGAGGAATGTCACATAAGAATCTGCATTCTCATAAAGGTATGCTTGCAAATCATTCTGAAAATAAATGTTATTATTGTGGAAAGAAGGGTTATATACAGAGTGAATGTTATAAGAAGTAGGCTGATGATGCAAAGAGGAGGCAGGCAAATGCAAAGCACAGAGGATACTTTGTTGAAGAAGAAGACTTCAGTCATGAATTTCGACTGTTCACAGTCGACTGTGCCCTTTCAGCATCTAATGAAGATGACATTTGGTATGTCGATTCCGGAGCATCCTCTCACATGACAGGTAAAAAGGAATTTTTTGATAATCCTGAATAAAGTATAAATGGATCAAAAATATATCTAGGAGATGATAGTGGATACGAGATTAAAGGTCATGGGGTGATTTCAGTTAAGTTACCAAATGGAAAAATTATTCACCTTACAAATGTTTTATATGTACCTAGAATTAAGAAAAATATGATATCTGTATCCATGATGGCTGATCAAGATATGCAAATCGAGTTCTTCAAGACTCATTATGTGATAGTCATGAAATAGTTGCAATAGGCGTGCGAGTTGGAAGCCTATAAAGACTGGATGAAAAAAGTATACCAAAGCAAGCCATGGTTGCAGGAGGATCGACAACCGAACAACTCTTGCATCAGAGGTTCGGTCATTTGAATTTTCAGGACCTCATGTTATTGCAGAAGAAAGGTATGGTCGAGGGACTCCCTATCTTTCATAATGTTCAGTTAAATTGTGATGGTTGTGCCTTAGGAAAAATGCATAGAGAACAGTTTCCTGTGCATGATAGGAGGAAGGAAACAGACATTTTAGAACTAGTGCACACTGATGTATGCAGACCTATGCAGACAAGGTCGCTAGGAGGAGCATAGTATTTTTTGTTATTTACTGATGACTGCACTAGATATTCATGGGTTTATTTTTTGAACAAGAAAATTCAGACTTTCTAGTGCTTTATAGAATTTAAAACCATGGTGGAAAAAAAATTTGGTAAGAGTATAAAAATTCTTCGATCTGATCAAGGGGGAGAATACAAGCTAAAGGAATTCATGAAATTCTGCAAATATCACGGGATTGTTCAGCAGTATACAGTGCCACACACACCACAGCAGAATGGAGTTGCAGAGCGCAAAAACAGAACCTTGGTGGAGTGCGCAAGGAGTATGCTACAAGGTAAGGGTCTGTCTAATAGTTTTTGGGCAGAGGCTATCAACACTGCTGTATATTTGAAGAACAGAAGTCCTACCAGGTATCTTGGCTTAAAAACCCCTTTTGAAGCTCTATATGGATTTAAACCTGTAGTAAACCATCTAAGAGTATTTGGGTCAAAAGCATTTGCCCATATACCCAAAGCTGATAGGAAGAAATTAGACCCTAAAGCAGTTAAATGCGTCTTTGTTGGTTATGGCACATAATTTAAAGCATATAAATTATTCAATCCTGAGTCTCATAAGACATTTGCACGCAGGGATGTAGTGTTTCATGAATAGGTACAGGAAGGGAAAGATGACGTTGGTGATGATTGGCACATTCCATTGTTGTTGGAGGAAAGCAGCGAGGATGAAAGAGAGCAGGAGCAGAAAGAAGAGAAAAAAGAAGAACAACAAGAAGGTGATAATGCAAGCCCAGTTATAGCGGAAGAAAAAAAATTTGAGGTAAGTCCCCTACCAAGGAGATCAGGTAGGAAGACTCAATTACCATTAAAATTGAGAAACTATGCTGTGATGTCAAAGGTTTTGAACATTGTAGAACCCTCTAATTACAAAGAAGCTAGTCAATTTAAGGAATGGAGAGCTGCAATGAATGAAGAGATGGAATCAATTCTTAGAAATGATACTTGGGATTTAGTTGAACTTCCTAAGAATAAAACACCCATAGGATGTAAATGACTGTTTAAATCAAAAATGAATGCAGACGGAAGTATAGAGAAGTTAAAAGCTAGGCTGGTTGCAAAAGGATATTAACAGCAGGAAGGTATAGATTTTGATGATACTTTTTCACCTGTAGCAAAGTTAAATACAATCAGAATGCTTATTGCTTTAGCTACTAAATGTAATTGGGAATTACACCAGCTTGATGTTAAATCTTCATTTTTAAATGGTGATTTAAAAGAGGAAATTTACTTAGTACAGCCAGAAGGATTTGTAAAGCAGGGGCAGGAACATCTTGTTTGCAGATTGAAAAAGGCTTTATATGGTTTAAAGCAAGCACCCAGGTCTTGGTACGAAAAGGTTGATTCTTTCTTTGTAGAGCATGGTTTCCATAGAAGTTTAAATGACCCAAATTTGTATACCAAGTACAATAATCAGGGGCAGATTATTTTGATTTCTTTGTATGTGGATGACATGATTATAACAGGAAATGCAGATGATTTAATTAGAGGAATAAAAAGGCTTATGGCACAAGTTTTTGAGATGAAAGATCTCAGAAGCCTTCACTATTGTCTGGGATTAGAAGTATGCAGAGATACTGGGCAAACTTTTCTTACCCAAGGGAAGTATGCCAGAAATCTGTTGGAAAAGTTTGGTATGGATCAATGTAAATCAGTAGCGACAACTTTGCAGCAGAATCTGAAATTGAGCAGTGATGATGGCACTAAGGAGGTTGACGCCACAGTGTATAGACAACTGGTTGGCAGCTTGATATATCTTACAACAACCAGACCTGACTTGTCATACTCTGTTAGTGTGTTGAGCCAATTCATGTCGAAACCGCTTGAAAGTCATTGGACAGCAGCAAATAGCATGCTGAGGTATCTTTGTGGTACTGTTAATTATGGTATTTTATACACTGATGTATCTGATGTTACTCTAGCAGGTTTTTCAGACTCAGACTGGGCAGGTAACCTGGATGATCGGAGGTCCATCACAGGTTATGCATTCAACATAGGTTCCGGGGTCATAGCTTGGAGCAGTAAGAATCAGAGTATTGTAGCCTTATCTTCATGTGAAGTTGAGTATCAAGCATTGTGTGTAGCAACGTGTGAAGCGATCTGGTTGAGAAGGCTTCTCAA
Source organism: Pinus tabuliformis (assembly GCA_031772625.1). Classification (NCBI taxonomy): domain Eukaryota; kingdom Viridiplantae; phylum Streptophyta; class Pinopsida; order Pinales; family Pinaceae; genus Pinus; species Pinus tabuliformis. The sequence continues at coordinate 289,615,126 of CM062815.1, read as the reverse complement.
AGATGCAGGAAAAGAACAGAAGAATCCCACTTCCATCAAAAGCGACAACCAGAGCACCATTAAATTAGCATACAATCTAGTGTTTCAAAAAAACACCAAACATATAGACACTCAGTTTCATTTTGTTAGAGAGAAAATACAGTCAAAAGAAATTGTTGTTGAATATTGTAAAACTTGTGACAATGTGGCTGATATTTTCACAAAGCCTCTTGCACGAGTGAAATTTGAATTGTTTAGAAAGATGATAGGACTCCAGGAGAACCCTTTCTCCATTAAGGGGGGGAGTTAAAAATATTTAATATTATTTTGTATTAATGGAGAAAATGGTTACATTGTTGTAACGTTCTCCCTAGTTTAGGATTAGTTCCTAAAAGTTTAGGGGTTTGGGTGCAACTTCCTAATTCCTAGTATTGTATTTAATGATGTAATCTTTCATTGATGGATAATAGGGTGTACGAGGGTGATCTCTCTGTTTTTGTGAGTGTAGTCTCCAGGTGTAGGCCACACCTGAGAGCTAAATCTCTTTCTTTTCAATTCTGTTCACATTTTATCTGCGGCGCTCTTTTACGTATAATGTGGCACATCATTTTTCACCTCTACGTAAAGGAATGGAACCTTTTTGTATTCGAGTGACAAGGATTTTTTTCTTTTGGTTTGTCCATGGAAACACTATAATAAATTGTTCTTTGCTCATTCATGAACGGAAACTTCTCAACTATAAAGTCTAAAAATAAATGGATTATATATATATTATGTATCATCATTTTCAGCCTATTAAGTTATAAGTATCAAAATTATTTGACATGAAACATTTTTAAAGAAATAAAGTCCAATGATTTACTTTTGTTCTGGACCATGGCGATGAACACAAACTTTCGAATTAATTTCAATATTTTTACTCACGCAGCTCTTATAATATGACGTGGCACATCATTTTTCTCCTTTGCATGAACAACAATGCAACATTTTTTTATTCGAGTGACAAGTATTGTTTACTATTGGTGTGTCCATGGCAATAATATTAAAAAATGCTTAGATTATATATACTATGTATCCTCATTATCGGCCTATTAAGCTAAAAATATGAAAATGATTTAATATCAGACAATTTTAAAGAAATAAAGTCTAATGATTTGCTTTTATTATGGGCCATGGCTATGAACCCTAACTTTCGGATTACTTCCAATATTTTGACACATCAATTTTGTACTCTACATGAACAAGAATGCAACATTTTTTATGTCCAGTGACAACTATGGTTTACTTTTGGTGTGTCCATGGTAATAATATGTCGATTGCTTCTGCATGGATGGAAACTTCTCAAATTATAAAGTATAAAAATATGTAGAACATATATATATACAATGTATCCTCATTTTCGGTCTATTAAGTTATAAATAAACTAACAGAAAAGAAATGTACATAACCCACAAGACATGTAGGGAACAAAAACATATAACTCATACTCTTCATTAGTCAATAAAATGTTCTCAAATTAGTATGTATAAAAATATTTGGATTATATATAATATGCTTCCTCATTATCTGCCTATTAAATTATAAATAAATGACAATATAGGAAATGTACATAACAAAGTGGACATGCATGGAACAAAAAAACATATACCTCATACTCTCTCACACTCCAAACTTTCATTCACCCAATTGAGTCGTGTTAGTTGTGCTTACCGTTTGAAAATTCCTTTTATATCGTTGGATATATCTGGGCAACCCTGAGCCCTGAAAAGTATAAACAATATGTCACACAAAGTATACCACAATATATGACACAATGAACACCATACCTCCCATAGATTAATATATCAATATATCAGCAATTGGCCATATAGACCCAACCCTTCAATATATAGTATTATATTGAAGTATTATAAGGTTAGCGAGGCCACCCACGTGCTAAAGTTTATCATGGAGCGGCCACTCACCACTGTGTTTGAATATAACAAGATTGGGTATAAAACCAACGACTCTCCCATGACCCATCTCTAGAATGTGGTCCACGTACCCAAGAGTAAAGACGTACCCTGAAGTTGACCTTCTCTTATCCAAGTCACCTGCAAAATTGGAATCAACATATCCACAAACAAATTCACTACTCTTATTGTAATAAATACAATAACTACTTGTGCCTCTCAAGTACCGAAGCACCCATTTCACTGCTGACCAGTGCTCTTTACCCGGATTTGCCATGTACCTGCTGACAACCCCAACTGCATGTGAAATATCTGGTCGAGTACAAACCATCGCATACATTAAACATCCTACTACATTGGCATATGGAATTCGAGACATATAATCCTTTTCTTCATCGGTATTAGGACATAAACTCGAAGAAAGCTTAAAATGGGAAGCTAAAGGGACTGAAACAGGCTTCACATTATTCATACCAAACCTCAAAAGTATTTTCTCAACATACTTCTGTTGTGATAGCCACAGCTTACCATTGCCCCTGTCTCTGAAAATCTCCATGCCCAAAATCTGTCTTGCCGCTCCTAGATCTTTCATATCAAACGTCCTTGCCATCTGAGTCTTCAACCTGTTGATTTCTTCAATGCTTTTGCTTGCTAAAAGCATATCATCAACATATAACACTAAGATAATGAACATGCCATTATTTAACTGTTTAAAATAAACACAATGATCATATTCACTTCTTACATATTTCTGACTCAACATGAAAGAATCAAACTTCTTATACCACTGTCGAGGCGACTGCTTCAGGCCATATAATGACTTCTTGAGCCTGCAGACAAATTTCGCATTGCGATGCTGAACAAACCCTTCTGGTTGTTCCATATATATTTCCTCATCTAAATCACCATGTAGAAATGCAGTCTTAACATCTAACTGCTGCAACTCCAAATCAAACAAAGCCACTAATGCTAACACAACTCTAATTGAAACAATTTTAACCACTGGTGAAAATATCTCATGAAAGTCAATACCAGCTTTCTGAGAAAACCCTTTTGCAACCAATCTCACTTTGTACCTGTCTTCCGTATCATTCACACCCCGTTTCAGCTTGAAGACCCATTTGCATCCCACAGTTTTCCTGCCTTTCGGAAGTTCAACCAGATCCCATGTACCATTCTTACCTAAGGCCATCATTTCTTCCTTCATGGCTGCTTTCCATTTGTCACTATTTGAACCTTCTACAGCTTCCCTATAACACAAAGGTTCATCATCATTAGGGATCAAAGCAACTGAAGTAACATGATCATCATACCTTCTCGGATGATGTTTGATTCTTGTAGATCTCCTTAAGAATGTTTCTGGTGCTTCCACAATTAGCTGTCTATCATCTGTAGAAACTTCTTCATGATCGCCATCTGAGACCTGTTCATGTCCTCCATCTGAACCCTGTTCATAATCTGATTCTGAAACCTGTTCATGACTAGAATCTGAACTATGGTCGTTATGACTATCATTAGAAATGCTGTCAAACTGAATATGTTGGAAATCAGATACATCATCCTGTTTCAATCTTCTATCTACATCTAACTGTACAAGAGAGGATTCATTAAACTTTACATCTCTGTTGATGATGATTTTGCGGGTAGTAGGATCCCACAATCTATATCCCTTTGTTCCATCACCATACCCAACAAAGACATACCTTTTTGATTTCGGATCTAATTTAGTTCGGTGATGTTTAGGCACTAGAGCATATGCATCACAACCAAACACTCTGAGTTTAGAATAGTCACAAGGGTGTCCTGTCCATACCTCTTGTGGAACCTTGCAGTCTATTGCCGTTGATGGAGATCGGTTTATCACATAACAAGCAGTTGCCATTGCTTCTGTCCACAACTCCTTCGGCAACCCGGCGTTGCTCAGCATACACCTTGCTCTTTCTAGAAGAGTCTTGTTCATGCGTTCAGCAACTCCATTCTTCTTAGGAGTATAAACCGTGGTCTTATGTCTCTCGATCCCTGCATCCTTGCAATAGCTGTCAAACTCCTTGGAGGAAAACTCACCACCATTGTCAGTTCTTAAACATTTTATAGTTCTACCAGTGTTGTTTTCTACCAATGCTCTAAACTGCTTGAAAACCGTAAAAACATCAGACTTCTTTTTCAACATGTAGACCCAAACTTTCCGAGAAAAGTCATCAATGAATGATACAAAATAAGACGAACCACAATATGAAGCTGTAGGGGCTGGACCCCACACATCTGAATGGATATAATCAAGTATGCCTTTACTAGTATGTTTGCCTGTTTTAAACTTATGTTTACTTTGTTTACCAAACAGACAATGTTTACAGAAATCCAATTTTCCAGATCTTAGATTAGGAAGTAACTTTCGGTCAGCCAAAATTTTCAATCCTCTTTCACTCATATGCCCCAATCTTTGATGCCATAAGTGAATGGAACTACTGTCATGTTCAGACACAGACACATGATCTGACCCAGTTCTACCTTCTAACTAAAATAGATTTCCTACTTTCTTAGCCTTCATCACTAGTAAGATAACTTTATAGATTTTCATAACTCCACCTTGAATAACAGTTTTATATCCATTTGAATCAAGTGCTCCTAATGAAATCAAATTTTTCCTTAAATCTGGTACATGCCTCACATCAGTTAATATTTTGGTTGTGCCATCAAACATTTGTAGTTGTATGCTTCCAATCCCAACAATATTACATGTTACATCATTACCCATGTACACAACACCATCATCAATTGATCTATATGTTTTAAACCAATCTTTATGTATACACATGTGGTTAGATGCCCCGGAATCTAACAACCAATGTTGATCATGTTTTGAAACATTAACTGACAATACCTCATCACTCATACCTGAACCTGATACTGAACCTGTATCCGTGGTGTTGGCTTCCTTCTTTTCTGTCGAAGAGCCTTCTTTAGCAGCCTGCTTTCGCTTCCAGCAATCCTTTTTCAGATGTCCAGCCTTGCCACAATGCCAGCACTTCACCTTGGGCTTCTTTCCTTTGGACTTCGAACGAGAGTCGCTATGCTTTCCCCTGGAGTGTCTCTCTCGTGAGCGACCTCTAGCCATCATTACCTCTGATGTAGAGGTGTCTGCATTCGACCTCTTCCTCGTCTCCTCAGCCAACAAGGCTCCAACAACATCGTCAAACTCAAGGATTTCTGATGTACTAAAGCTTATGGAAGTAACAAAGTGATCCCAGGATTCAGGGAAAGAACATAATAAAGTTATTGCCTTATCCTCTGAATCAAATTTCACATCTAGACTGTTTAATTGCACCAACAAGGTATTAAAAAAATTCAGGTGATCAGCAATTGAGGTACCTTCTTTCATCCGCAAACTGTAAAGTTGTCGTTTCAGGAGAATCCGATTTGTCAAAGATTTCGTCATATAGAGCTTCTCAAGCTTTGACCACAAGCCTGCGGCGGTTTTCTCTGACACAATGTTGAATAGAACATCATCCGCCAGACATAACCGAATTGCGCTCAGAGCTCTATCGTCCATCTCATCCCATTCATCCTCCGTCATGGAAGGAGGTCTTTTGTTTTTCCCCAACAGTGCTTTCGCCACACCTTGTTGAACCAGCTGATCGTGCATCTTCACCTTCCAGATCTCAAAATTATTCTTGCCATTAAATTTCTCAATTTCAAACCGGGCACTTTGAGTTTTCGCCATTTGATATCAGCAAAAAAACACAATAATCTCCAAAACCAACGTTTAAATACCACCAATTTAAAAAACCAAACTACCTATGCCTTTGAAACAAAATATCTTCCCTTCACACAAAAAATTTCTGCCTATGCCTTTGTTTTGACACAACAAAAAACTGCCTTATTACAGTAGACCTCCGCCAAAAACAAAAAAATATTTGTTTTATTAACTTTTGTTTCAAGTATCCTGGAAATGTCGTGGGAGTACTGTATTGAACAAACCTGGTTCCCAAAATATATACCCCAATATATTTTAACACCCCACCATTTAACATGCGTTCCAACCTTGTAATTTTTAGAAAAAACCCATGTTACATAACCCTTATAACTCCTTTTTTGTTTAATGGCATTTCTAAAAAATTACGTACTCCACCACTTACACTTTCCATTACCTTAACATGGTATATATCACATGCGTTTCCACTTTAACTTTTTAAACATATATATGTAAACCATAACGCATATATGGAAAACTACGCCGTTTATGTTATACCGTTTATGTTTCCATTATGTTATATATTCATGCTGGTTTAAACACATACCCACGCAAGGTATTTGAATGGAAAGACGCACCATTTTCACAGATATAAACAGATATAAGCAATGCCGGCTTGTAAAACATATATATCCACGCTGCTACAAACTGAAAAAATCCACGCCGTGTTTTTTCCAAGGGATATTCACACGCTGTTTTTCAAATATATATACGAATTTGAATGTTTACCAACATGCATTAAAAAACAGCGCACCAGAAAGCACATATTTAACACTGAAATATGCACCAGCAAAACGCACCTGGAGTATTCAATGTAATACGCACCAGGAGTATTCAACCAGCAATCCACGCGCACCAGGTATCAGCGCTCCACGGAGTTAATCAACTAGCAATCCACGCGCACCAGGTATCAGCGCTCCACGGAGTTAATCAACCAGCAATCCACGCGCACCAGGTATCAGCGCTCCACGGAGTTAATCAACCAGCAATCCACGCGCACACACAGGCTCAGCGCTCCAGCAACACCAACGCTCCACCTCCAAACTGTGCAGCTCCTCTGGGCAGCACCTCCAACATCCTCTGATACCAATTGTTGGATCAGGTGCACAACAAACTTAATTAAACACACAGTAGAAATAAACAAGCACATAAGACACAGCTTTTAACGTGGTTCACCCAACCAATCTGGGCTACGTCCACCAAACATAGGCATCAGGAGTTTATTAATAAAATTAGGAGATTACATCAAGAAATCCTCACACTCTCTTAGCAAATCATCCGAATGACTGCCTGTTATATAGCATAGAGAATCTAACAGCCTCATAACTCCCTCACATCAAATATAGGAGGCATTAACTCCCTCCCAACAACCTGGAGCTAATCTAGGAACTGAATCCCTATTGTTGTCATCCTTCAGAGATTTTTGCCTATTTGACTAAAACAGAAAATCTCAACACTCTGCAATCCGAAGGCAAGAATAACTCAGGCATTAGCATGGACATAGATAAATATCCAAACATGATCAAGTCGTGAAGCGGAAGAGCACCGTGTGGCAGTGTGTGGTAGTCCGAGAATTAAAATTAATAGGGAACTGACAACGTGCCATCACACATCGCAGCGGGGCAACAATAGAGTTTGTTCAAAGCTTATTATAAAATATATGATATCTCACATTTAATATTAGAAGAATAATGCTAAAAGTAATTCTAGCCTTAGTTTGATCATAAGAAATGTTAGTCTAAAACATGGGTTAAAACACACCAATTTTGTCAAGAAACATGCAACTGCGCAATAAGACTTCCATTTTCATTCTCAAATAATCTTTCAAATAAATAGTATTTAAATTTTAAATTTAATTAATATTTATTGAAACTTTGGTTTAAAAAGTGACGATGCCTAAATTAATAAATAGTCAATGATGGGTCAATGATCCCAGCGATCGGTATAGCCCTGGGGCTGAGGAAAGAACAATAACATTGATATGCTACTTCATATGCAACCTTATTTATTAGTTGGTAAACGTATTTCAATTGTTAGTAAGCTTCTAGTTATTTGGTGTGTACAACGTGGAAGCTTGCAGTGATGTGGCGATACGTCAACTCCATGGCCATGTGATTGTCAGGTTGATGGATGTGTGGCCACCTCCCACACTAGCTTATGAAGTGTGCTATAAATGACAATCCAAATGTCTTAGGTTTAAGATCGATGGTGGAGTTGAATTGGGGTTAGTTTGGAGTAACTACCCATGGCCTTTCCCATTCCAATTCCATCTACACTTTCGCAGTTTGAGATAGAGCTCTGCAGCTTAGTTTTTGTTCCTTTTTTAACCATGACTACAAGATCATCTCCCTTATTTGAAGTTCAAGTCTGTGCATCTTGAATATTCCATGGATCTAATGGCATTCATAGGAAACTCTGCTTGCAGCTATACACAAAGAATGGATTTCTTCAAGTTAGGTTTTTCAATTGTATGAGTGACTTGTAATGGCCTGTTATAGACAATACTCTTGTTCTTATATACCCTTTTGCATTTTTCTTCCACGCTAGTTCTTTTAGATTAATCTCTTAACTCAATGTATAATTCTTAGTTTTTCTTTTCAAGTGAACGCTGAGTCAAAGGGTCTCCCATGGCATGACCAGTTCTTACTACAAACGGCAAGCAGGAGGTGCCCACCATTCCGAGTATTGTGTAAAAAAGTTTCAAGAAAACCCTATCTCTGTCCATTTTCAACCCTAGCTCAAATTTTTATTTAATTGTAATTTCTAGAAATTGTCATTCTTTGTATTCTGGAGTACGGTTGCAACGCACTCTTCCCCTCAACAAAAAGGTAAGTTTTTGTTTGAATCCCTTATTTTCCTTATTTTTATTAAAGAAAATTTTCCTGTGGACCCTTTCTAGGAATTCTACTTGTTTTCCTCCTCACTTCGCAAGTTTGTCTTCTCAAGACTGTGTATCCGTGGCATGGTTGTCTCTTTTCTTGGATATTCCATGATTGCTCCTCACGACTTTGTGGCTTATCTAGGCTCTTGTGTAATTTCTATACTCATCCATGGTGGCCAAGAACCTTACAAGGTTCTTCTAGATGATTAGGGTTTGAACAAGAAAAGAAGAATTGTCCAACTTAGTTCTCTATCCTTCGTGAGATCTTAAGAAGTTATTTTTTTTCCATAATTTATAACATCGGTTGACCCTAGCAGCTGCAGTTTTTACCAATGATAGCTATATTTTCTAAATACTCAGATTTCCCTTTGGCTTTCCTTTCAAAACTTTTGGTAGAGTGCTTTTGTAATGTCATTTAAACTGGTGTTCGGCCTTAATCACCTAGCGAAGTCTCTATCGTAAAGTTACTACTCTTTGGCAGCATATATCGAAAAGAATTTTTGTAAAATGACACCACTCGTTGCAATTGATGAAACCATCTGGGTATTATTTTCTTCAAGTCTTCCTTGTTGTTAAATATATATATATATATAGGTATTCTGTTACATGGTTGCGATCTATGGACACTTTGTTCAATGCTTTATTTGATGAACTCTGTGTGTTTTCTAAATCATTTGAATAAATAATTTTTTTAGGTTACATTACCTTCACTGTCAAAATAAAGACATAGTAACATAGTCTTGTTATTTCCTTACATATTTAGTTCTTCTATTTTCCAAAGAGATAATTTATCATTTCTCTCTTCTCTATTACTTTGGATGTTCTTTACCACTTTATTATCTCTAGATATTGTTATATGTATAAATGGATAAAAATATATGTGTATACCATATTTATTTTTTAGTCTTTAGACCAGAGTTCTTGGCAGAACCTCTCTAAATTTTTTTTTGTGTCTTAATGTTTTTCCAAAGTTCAAGACTATTATTGTTTAAATCTAGCCCCCTCGGACACACACACACACACACACATATATATATATGATCACACCATTCTTTATTTCTATTACTACTCTTACCTCCTAAATATTACCTCCTAAGAGAGTGTTTACTTTCATTCTCATATCTTTTCCTTCCAGCCCCAAATTATCAGCCCCAAATTATCAATTATCGGTTTAAGAATTTCTAATATAGGATTTTTATCAAGAATTTCCAATATATGATTTTTATCTTTCCCATCTATCGACAACTTTTGACAAAATAATAAATTACCACGTAGTTGCAATCTCTTATTGCAAATTAGAAATACATGCACCAATACTAGGACATATAAATATATAAATTAACACAATCATAACATTATAGTTAAATATTTAGGCACACATTCAAATTTCTTGACTTACTTTTTCAATATAAATCTTTTTTTTTTCTTTTCTTCTTCAAAGTATTCAAACATAGCCAATCAACAATAAATTAAAAGTAACTCAGCACTTATCTAAAGTTCTTTCACGCAGAAGTTCATTCAGGGAATTTATTAAGGGCTTCTTGACCTACTTTCTGAATATAAATCTTTTTTTTTTCTTTTCTTCTCCAAACTTTTGAAACATAGCCAATAAACTCTAAATTAAAAGTCACTGAGCATTTATCTAAAGTTCTTTCAGGGAATGTATTAAGGGATTTCATGATCCTCCAAATTGTAATTTGTATTTTACAACCAACTACTCTTGAGCTCTACTACTCTTTCTCCACTACAACAAAAGTACCTCCTAGCGAAGGTTTTAACGGAGGATTTTTGTGTTATAAAATTGACAAAAGCTATTAAAAAAAACCTCTGCTACAACATTTTTTTGTGGTAGCGGAGATGATAATGGAAATTCATCACATCTAAAAAGATATGGGTGGTTAGTCCATCTGGGGTAGTTCCAGTGGCAATGGCCCTGGAATTAAGTCTCACCGAACGGATATCTTTAGTTCGAATCTTGTACTACCCTACCCTTGTAGCGAGGTGAATAATGGACATGTAAACTTGAAAACCAGAGAGTCCTACCAAGCTCACAAAAAAAAGAAGATATGGGTGGTTGGAGGTTTTAATGGATATTTTTTTTGTTGTGTGCTTAATGGAAAAAAAGTACCAGTGCACTAACACTATAAAATCACTAGTGCTATCAATTTAATTAAAAATACGAGTGTTAAGCACCAGGGCACTGAATGAAAACAACACTCATGCTTGAAAAGTATACCTCCATGGTGGTTAAGCGTTAAACAAATGCCCTGGGAAGTACTTTTCAGGATCCACACCAGTGCAAGCAAGAAAAGGTTATAGATCCAGTGCTTTTATAGTGTTGATGCTTATGTATTTTACAAATGCACCAATGCACTACTAGTATAAAAGAAATGGTCTTGTTAATTTGAATACTGCACTGGGGGTGGAAAAAATATTTTGGAGAAGCAAGGTGTTGGTGTTATGAAAACATTGATGCTTTAAGAATTACAATGCATTGGGGCATTAAATTGAAGCAATGATGGTGCTTGAAGAGTATAATTCCTTGGTGCTCATTTTTTTCCAAACTCCTTGGTGCTATAATTTTCATGAAAGACAATGGGATGTAAAAAAAAATATTGCCCAACTAGTCATGTGTGTATTTGTTTTACAGACACACCAGGATTTTTTATTATTATACCATTTTTTACAGACAATACCATTTTTTATTATTATAAATATCATTGCTGAAAAATTTGTATTAAGAGTGGTGCACATTAATATATGACGTCTCAGTATCTATTTTCTCTTTTTTAGAAACATCGACTTGTGGCAATGCACTTATTGTGATTTTTAAAATCCATTATTCATCGAAAAGTCAACATATATCTTATAACAATATTCATATAATTATTTTTTACTAATGTATTTGTATATGATGTTTGGATTAATTTTTTATATCATCATATTTCCCATCTCTTTGTTATAATATTTAATCATCCATATATTTAATTAATGGTGTAATATTTTACAATGGCATTAGTCAATGAAATAGAATAAATTAAAATATATTTTATTATATATGAATAAGAGGCTCTTTTTCATACAAAATGGGATAGTTATTAATAACCCTTCGTCTTTCAATTGGGGCACTATGTCTATTACATTCACTACAACAAAAAAGGCCATTGAGGGTCATGCTTATGATGGACCTTTAAGGTTTGTCACCAATGTTGCATATTGTGATGATCCTTAAAAAAATGTTGTTGTAAGTGCATATAGTGACGGTCCTTTAAGGTTTTTCACTAAAGGGATTTTCAATGACACTTTTGGTGAGGGTTGTTAAAGACCCATCAATAATTATCTCTTTGGTGACTTCTAGTGATGATATTTTATTATTCATCACTAATTCTCTTTTTGGTTACTTTTGGTGATGGTAAAAAAATGTTCATCATCATTTTTCATTCTAATGATTTTTTTATGACACTATGTGACTATTACTATATTTCTTTGTCAAAAGATAATGATTTAAGGCCATCGTTATGGACTATTTTTCGTTATGCGTCCAAGGCCGCACTGGTTAAATTCAATCATTTTGTTAAGAAGTAATTAATGTGTATCATTTCCCTCGAGTAATGAGAATATAGCTTTCCTATTAGTCAACAAATGATTTATCTCTCTTATCTTTTAGATGAAGTTCAACTATTGTTTGTTGGAAGCATATTATTCAATCAATTATCAATTTTGTTCAAGTCTATTAATGAGATAGACCTAACACTCTTCAACGTACTTAGCATACATTGACATGCTTTGGCACACACTAACATTCCTTGGAATCTCACATGTCTTGGAACATATTTGTACCTAAAACATATTTCCATGACTAGGATGAGAAAAAACATATTGGAATGCCCTAGCACAACATAGCACTCCCCTAGCATGTGTTTTCATGCCTTGTAGTCCATATCATGCCCTAGAACACCTTGGCATGCATTCACATACATTAGCACTCGAAACACATTGGAACTTGACATGTATTAGAACCTATTCTTAGTGTGCCTAGCATTCCCCTTTTGAAAAGGATAAAGTCCTGACTTATTAACCCTTGTGTGTGTTCATTTCCTTATATTTTAACTTAGTTCTTCCTTTTGTTTCCTTGACACTCTTTGACACATGTTGGCACACCTTAGCAACCTGCACATCCTGGCATGCCTTAGCACTTAGCATGTCTTGGGATGACTTGGCACTATTTAGCACACGTTACCACACCCTAGAACTCCCTAACCCACTCTGACTCTTCTTGATATGCCCTGGTATTCCCTAAGGTGCATTATGACCTAGCATACCTTGTCACTCCTTCCTTGGCACATCTAGCACTTGTTGACACTGCTAGGCACACCCTCATATTCATTCATTTTTACATAGTGAACCCTTGTGTTTCTCTAATACTCCCTAACACTCTTTGGTGTGCATCGGCGCTCTCTAGCACACCTTAGCACTCTTTGACATGCCCTCTCACTCCATCGCATGTGTAACACTCCCTAACACAAATTAGCACTTGGTACGTGTTGGCATGTCTTATCATGCCTAGAATGCATTGAGATACGTTGGTATGCTTTTGAATGTGTTGTTATTGTTTGGAATGGTTGAATATTAAAGTTATTTGAAATGAATTATTGGAAAGCTGGAGAGAAGTAACCGAGGAAGATTTGTCACATAGAATGCACTAACATTTGGAACTTGGCATGTATTGGCATGTATTGGCCATAAAAAAATGCCTTTAGGGGCGGTTTGGATTGCATGATATTTCCAAAGCCACCTCTAAAAATGTTTTTAGGGATTTAGGCATAAGCTTTTAAAATCCTCCTGAAAGTCGTGAAAATTTGAACTTTTTTTTTTTTGGGGGGGGGAGGCGGTTTCTGGAAACCATCTCTATAAGTGTTTTCTCATGGCATTTGGAGGGGTTTTTAAAATTATTGCCCCTAAATATATTTTTCATGGAAGTTTCTATACCCCCCTGAACAGAAACTCATGAAAATTGAACTTTGGTGGGCGGGGGGTTCTAAAATTGCCTCTATAAGTGTTTTTTCATGAATTTATTCTTTAGGTTGGCAAGTTTAAATGATTTATCCTAAACATATTTGTAATGACACTTTTTAAATCCCACCCCCCAAAAGTTATGAAAAATGAACCTTTTTTTTATGGCGAGGGGTTTCTAAAAACCATCTCTAAAAATATTTTTCATGATTTTTTTTTGGGGGTGGGCGGGTTAAATGACTACGCCAAAATACATTTTTTATGGTGTTTTTTAACAATCTCCCTAAAATTCCCATGAGAATTTAACATTTGGAGACAATTTTTGAAACCACTTTAAAAAAATCATGAGAATTGAACATTTGGAGTTAATCATTTAACAATCACCTCCAAAAGTTTAAATATCATGACTTTTGGGGGTGTGGGGTGTCCAAAAACACATCCAAAAGTTCAAATATTGTGACTTTTAAGGGGGATTGTTTGAAAACCCATAAGCCCTTAACCCATAACAACTAAATTCCCTATCCCCTTAGCCCCAAGTCATAATCTCTAAACCCCTACACTCATAACTCATAACCCATTACTACCTTGACCTTTAATCCCTAAGCTACTAACCCCTTAACACATAACCCCTAGCTTATAATTCTTGAACCACCCTTGAAATTCATGACACTGTAACTTTTGGAGGAAATCTTGGACAACCCTTCCCCACCTCGCCAAAAGGCATTAGAATTAAACTTTTATAGGAAGTTGTTAAATGACCAACTAGAAATATTTAATTCTCATGAATTTTTAGGGAGGGGGATATTTTGGTGTATTGAAATTGGAAAGGATACATAAGGGTAGCATGGATGGATAGAAGTGAGAGGTTAAAACATGTTATATTAAGTTCTAGAATACTAGAATTAGTGAATGAGAGGGGGTCGTAGGACTTCATGGTATAGGGGCTAGGGAACCTAAAGGGAAGGCAATGAGAGAAATTGATAGGGGAACCCAATAGTTTTGATCAGAGGATTAAGTGCCCCATTCTCATAACCCATAACCACTATATACCTTATCCACTTAACCCTAAAGCAATAATCCCTTAACCTCTAAACTCATAACTCATAACCCATTAACTCCATTTTCCATTAAACCCTAAGCCATTAACCCTATAACCCTTAATCCCTAACTTAGAATCCTTGGACCCCCTAAGCCCTAACCCTTATCATCTTCAAACCCTCAACCTTAACCCCTAACCTATAAACCCCCTAACCCCTTAACCCACTGACACCTAAATCCCATAACTCTTAAGCACTTAACCCCTAAATCCACTGACCCCTAAACCCTTCCTGCTTAACCCTTAACCCTTGAATTCCTTAACAACTAAACCATTAACCTCTAACCCCTAAAAATCCTACACCTCAACTCCTTGTCACTTAACCCCCTAACCCATAACCCTTTATACTTTGCCATTAACCCCTTAACTCCTAGAACCCCCAAGCCTTTCTCCTAAATCGTAGGTGCTCTGACACTAATATTCCTAGTCATATTACATTTTTCTTCACTAAACGCTCCAAATACATCCTCCAAGCACTACTAGGGTCCAAGGAAAAGAGCCACAAGGTCCCCAAATGTGATCTTAGGATTTTCAAGGGTCCATTTCTATTATCTTAGAACAATACCCATCTCCATGTGTGCCAAAATACAGTTCAAGGTTTAGAAGCATGCTTCAACTAAAATCTAATAACAAGCCCTTATATCACTAAGAAATTATAATGACCCTATGACAACCTTCATTTTTTCATTTGAAGCAATTTTAGATTTTCATCCTAAAGAAATTTTGGAAACAGTCAAAAGAAGGTTTCAAAATGTTTTAAAGTATGTCACAAATAAAGACCATACTTCAAAGGGCTGAGCATCTTAGAATTCAATAACATAATTCAAACTACCTCAAATACTAAATTCACAAATATGAAGGAAAATCACGGCAAATTACTTCAAAGGATCAAATGTAGATGTTTATCTAGGTCAAAGACATAGTCATCATCTCAAGAAGAAGTTAGAAGGAAATCTGAAATACAAAGTTTGTCGAAAGTCTAGTAGAATGTTAAAGTACCAAAGGCACTTGCTATTTCACATATTGATGATAATGTTGGAAGTTCAAGTTGTTCCTCAAGATTGAAGGTCTATAGTTTGAACTGGAATTGTTCAAGCATAAGTCTCCTTCTTCCTATTAACATCCATGAATTGAAATTATGACACAAGGCTTGGACCTATTGCTCATATGAATATCTTGTGAATATTTATATTACATTCTTATGTGGAGATCTATGGCATTGAGTCATGTAAATGACAACGAAACCTACACAAAGGATGATGTTTAGGCCATAGAAAGAGTTAGTTACAAACTTCTTATGAACAAAATTGAAAGGAATTCTTATGAACGAGATTAAAGAGTTGACTTGAGCCACCATGATGAGAAGTATGAATTTTTTGTGTGCATATCTCCTTACAATAGCCCAAGGAAGTTATATTATGGTATACTGAAAGGATAAATGGAGAAGAAGTAAGGTTGGATAGGAAAGATTGAAGAGGTACATATAATATCTTGCTATCATATCTCAAGAACTAGGCATATATTCAAGTCCATTCCAGTTATCTTGCAATTAGTGACTATTAAGTTCAGCTAAATCTTATAAGTGTATTTTTCATGTTAAAATGCATGAGTCTTTGCTCTTGAGGAAAAAGACATAATCAATATGTCAAGTGTTATGTAAGCTAAAGTTTTGATAAACTCCATCTCATACATAGAAGGCTTTCTACATTATTTCTCAGGGAAAATTTTAGGGGCTAATATTCACAGGCAGGCTAATTTTCTGTACTTTTTCCAATAAAAAAAAATCACCAAATTCCATTTTTTCTTAAAATAATTCGCCCAAGTTTTATATTATGAAATTATTTTACCTTAAAAATCACCAAGTTCTTATGTAGACTAGTATAATATAATTATTATTTTAAATATTTTTACAAAAATATCATCAAGCCTTTTACAATTTTTATTGGAGATTACTAAGATTTGCTAAGGTTTCTAAAATTTCAAATATATATCCATCCTTAAAATTTTCCTTGGTATTTCTAGTTTGTAGCTAACAAATTAGCATACATGTAGAACATGCAATCTGAAAGGTGACAATTCTTGAAGACTTTGGATATTGAATCATCTAGGTTTTGTAAACCTTAGCTAAGGTCTGAATAAGAAAAACGCTAAGGGAAAAACCCTAGGGCCAATTGCTTCTACAGAAAGAAGAAAACCTAGTTCTTTCAAGAAGGATATGACACCATGCTAATGCTAAGGATATGCCTATAATATCATTGGTGAGTTGCTAAGGTATTTGTGCTAAACATATGAATAGAAAAATAGTTATTAGTCTTTTGTATACTTTCACAATGTTTCAAATTATTGAATTTGTTTTGAGTATATCCATGATTTTCGTTCGAGATGTTGCAGGTGACACATTCACTGTTAATGCTACTCTTTCTTATGCAACTTCCTTACGTCATTTCCTTTGCAACATTTGGCGCAATTACTAGTTACAATATCACTTCAAAATGTTCATATGCAATTATATTACGTCATGTGGACATGGAAAATTTTTATTTATGATTGAGAATGACTATTGTAAGGTTGGGATTACAGATGTTTTATAATGATTTTAATTAAAACTAAATAAACATGCCTATTCAGTTTTTTTAATTTAGCCAAAAATGTTTTTGTATTAGAGAATATTTTATTTTTGTTGCAAGAACGACACATGTCAATTCCATGTTGAGCATGAATGGAATTGTACATTTTTTCATACTAGGTTGTAAAATGTTTCATAATAATCTAAGTCTTAAATTAAAACAAAGAATAAGTCTTATTTAAGTGAATAAAACTCCATTAAATATGTTTCATATGTCAGTGAAAGGGTGTTCCCACTACACTACTAAATATAAATTATACAATATCATCATGATGACTCAATTAAATTATGAGAAGATTAAAATTAAAAGGAATGAGGGTATTACAATTCCCTATCAACACACAAATAGTATTATTTTACATATGTAAGAATCAATATATATATGTTTTTACTGTGGATCATAATTATCTTTGTGATTTAAAGGTTCTTCTTTTAGTGGTGTTTTGACCCCAACTCTTAACGACGAATCTAGGGCAGGATTTCCCCCTATTATTGTTACTAGTGTAACACCCCACATTGTAAGTAAATAATTATTCGTTTGATGGTTACCATATCTAATGACTTTACTAGGATGAAACAAACTTATTATAGTTGGAAAGGATGTTTAAGTTTATAAATTAGGCTGTTGATTTTATTTTGGAAATTATATTGGCTGAAACCAGAGTAGAATATAAAACCTGCCATAGTCTCGGAGGAATCATGATATATATGAAATCTTGGTGGGAGATAAATACTGGGAATAAAAGCGATGCAAGGAGAAAGGAAGGCTTTTGCCTTTAGGAAAAAGAGTTAAAAAGCCTAGGCTAAGGGGAAACAGAACCCTCGAAGGCAAGACACTGCCTAGGAAAAAATTTGTGAGAACGATAATGTTAAACAAACATTATCAATGCTTAGTAGAGGTTACTACGGCCTAGAATGTTATCATAGCTCGTAGGGTTTCAAAGGAGATTAGTGGTTGCAAGGTCTGGTGTGGCTAGCCATTGATTTATGCACAAGAGTATTGGTAAGAAAATCTTGTACTCATCAAGAATTGATTAATTTATAATAATGAAGTATAATGGAAACATTGTATAGATTAGAACTAGTCTAAATTTAGTTCTGTTATGGCCATTAAATGCATAAATTTTATTTTATAATTGTGTGAATCAATTTTGCAAAACTCGGGTGAAGTGCATACACTATTCTTGTTATATGATTATTATTATGAATTAGGAAAGTGAGATGAGTATGAATGATTTATATCCTGAGTTAACCATTCTTTAGAGTGTTATGTAGTATGTGGAACAGTCATAACATATTGTTTGCACGATGGAAGGTAATCAAAAGGATTAAAAAGGAAATCAATGCATGTCAGACTGAGGTAGTGTTCTGAAAGAAATCAGCCTGTGGTTTTTCTTATCCTTTATTTCTATATGAGTTTTTAATCAAAAGGAAATTTTGTTATAATGCAAACAGAGGGCATGCATAGCAGCACTAATAGATCAAATAGGTAAAACCATATGTCGAGTAGTACAATCAAAACACACACATGGCTATAAATAGAGTGCATGTGTAGCAACACAGATGGCTCAACCAAGTGAAACCATATGTGGAATAGTACAATCAAAACACATGCATGGCTGTAATGATAGGATGAATATGTAGAAAATCATTTGTCACATGGTGCAAGTAGAACATATATGCGTGATCTTTCTAATAAAAAAACTAAGAAAGTTGTGCTTAATAATAAGGATGAATATGAAAAATCATCTATCTTTAGCGTAGACAGAACATAGGTATAACAATACAATTCAATGAGTCAACAAAACTATTCTTCGACAAGAACTATGGAGTAGCAGTATCGACTCACTGGAGATAACAATGATACTAAGGGCATGTAAGGTTAAGCCTAAATAGGAAACCATATTAATCATTATGGATGCATGCAATGACACATATTTATGGTAATCTTCTACAATGTAATGGAAGTATATAATCACCTAAAATCATAATAATCCAATACAGAGGATATGTACAGCTAGTCTTGTAGGAAACCACGTCAAAGCTTAAGGCTGCATGCTTATAGGCAACCCGAGTGGAATAAGGTGGGTACACTTCGACAATAGAACTGTGTACGCCAGAGCTACAATGACCTTATTGAAGTATCGACCTGAACTAGACGAAGGAGAAGAGTCATTCTAGTGTAATCAATGTGCATCTAAAGTAAACTAGCAGCAAAGAGTAATACAAATTTGATATATAGAGTCAAAAAAGAGTAATGACTAAGTCCTAAACTATTGTAAAAGAAATAAGTCAATTTTGTAAGGACAATAAACTTAACTAGAAAAATAAAAGGAACCCTAGAAATACAATAAATAACACATGCCTGAAAACTGAGAACGATGATGCAAATCCTCCTACCATCATTCTCAATACTAAAGTAAATGAAGTATATTGAGAAAATCTTGTCAGCTATTGAAAGAAATTAAAAATAAAAAATTGCATTTAAACTAAACATATCTCTTTACAATTAAAGGAAAAAAAATAAATTAGTGATACACCAATAGGATTCCACAGTCCTGTTTCTTGCTAAACTTAATAATGTAGGACATAGCCGACTCTGCCAGTGTGACCTCCAAAACATCATACATATGGACAGAGTTGAAGAACAATAAATTAGACACGTGCTGTGACTATAGGCTAAAAAAAGCCCTGAAATAAGAAGCAACAAATGCAATAAAATAGTTATGTAGAAGGCTTTAGATCTATGTCCCAATAGGGGTCAGTAGACACCTGGGAGTCTCAAGTCTATGACCTAGAATGCCTAAGCAAGTGTGAAGGTATTTCTTAGAGCTGATAGGAAACAGAAATGAACAATTACCCATACTCAATGAATTGAGAGCGGGAGTGGTAGAGTTGCAAGCGACAAACCCCATGGGTGGAATGGGAGGAGAGTCCAAGAAGCGACCAACCTAGAATGAGATAACAAATGACAAATGAGGTGTGCCTAGTTCGGCTAAAAAGGTGCAAACAAAACTTGTCGCTAGTGAAGTTTACCTGATCCATCATTAAAAATACCCCATTACAACAGAGTAAAACACATGCAACTTGGCTAAACACTGACGAAAACAGAAAAGGGAACTAAAAGAGATTTACTTGTCAAAGCGCCAGAGCACAAAGAAGCATCCCACACCTGCACAGAAGACAAATATCATGAGACAAGGTATAGTTCAGGGGAAACCCCAACTCGGAAATACATAAAAACATAAGAGATCTGGTGAGATATTTTACCTGGGTACCGAGGAGCACCCTGGTGCCAAGGGAAATCACAACCACTGAAACTTCATGAGTTTTCCATGCACCAAAGCCACAAAAAATCCTTAATGTTAGATCAATAATAGAGCTCATTGAAAATATAGACATAAATTTTTTGAAATGAAGAAGAAATAGTACAAAAGATCACATGAACACTAGAGCTAAGGCGAAGCCAGTTTCACGGAGTTTGGAGACCTTTCTTCGATGGGTAGGCCAGCGCATATAATAATGTGAAAAAATTGAATATTAACACCAGAAGTCGTTGTAACTACTACAAAAATAACATTTAACCTCATACCTCTCTCTGTTCCAGTCTCAAAAATAACTGAAATGGAAGCCTTAGTAGAGGAGGGAAATCAAAACGTGACTAGGGTTAGGCTAGTGAAATTAGAACCATAGATTGACAAGAAGGGCGTCTCCACCCTTGATCCCATCTCGAAACTATAACCCTCAAGATGCATGCCCACCTAATCGATGCATGAATCCAATTGTTGGGCGCTGAAGGGTTTAACACCTGACAAGAGGTAGGTACTAGGCGTACTATTCTTGCCAGTTAGTGGAAGGGATGAGTGTGAGATTCCATCTCACCTAAGGAATTAAAGATCAACATTCCCTCTAAGCAGGGCGATGGTCAGCAAGTGGGTGGGCTAACGTAATGGGTATGAGGCATGAGTGTAGTTAGGGAGATAGTGGGATTTGGTTAAGGGTTAGAGTAAGGGTTAATCACTTGACTTATACATAACCTACTCATATAAAACAAAATAAAACCAATAACATAATCAAGGATTCCAATATACTACTAACAAAAAATTATATCATGAAACAACCTTGTGCACCATACATGACATGTCTGCATCGATATTAAACACCATTGTTAACCAAGGAAAATCTAAATTATGTAAACAATACTCGAATATACTATTAAACCACAAAAGTGAGTGGAAAGAATTTTATTTTTTTTTGGCGTATGATCTAGGTTCGTTATAAATGGTATAGGAGCCCAGTTTCTACTCTCAAGCCTGTACAAGGAATCTGCGTTAGAAATTGTGTGCGCAGAGAAAGAAAATATATATATATATATATATATATATATATATATATATATATATATATATATACGTACAAAAAAATATACAAAACTAAATCCACAATTGTTCTTATCTATTTTGAATTATGATGTAGGAAATTAAATTTTTGAATAACTAAGGAGGGACCTTCGTCACCTAACACAGGAGGAGCAGAACTATATGTGGAACTCGGGGAAGAGCGAAGTACTACCATATCCTCCCAATTGGCGGAAATGGTAAAAACCCTAAAAATGGAGTTGGATCAACTCCGTAGAAATAATGAGAGGCTTCTAAAAGCCAGTGAGGAATAGGAGAAGTTAATCAAAGACTAGATAGAGAAGTCTAGTCAAAAGAGTGTAGACACTGAAGGCATGAGGAAGATAGAGTCTGAAAAGTTAGGAAGTGATCCAATCCTAAGTCACCAAAAGTGCACAAGAAGTGAAGGAAAGCAGAGTTACAAGGTGAATTTACAAAGATCAAACCACTAGTATTTGATGTAAATAAGGACGAGGAAGCAGAAGCGTGGCTACTAAGTATGACTAAATTGTTTCAAGTATATGAATATGAAAGTAACCTGAAAGCGTGATTGGCAATTTATCAATTGCAGTGTAAGGGAAAACTGTGGTGGGAAGGGAGGAAGAGTGTTCAAATGCTTGAAGAAAAAACAATTTCATGGGAGGAATTTTAGAAGCAATTCAAGGCAAGATTTCTCAGTGAAAGGTATTATGACGATAGGGCTAAATAATTCCATTAGATGAAGTTGGGTAAAATTACTATGGACGAATTTGTAAAGAAATTCACCAACTTGCTGCAGTACGTGTCGTCTTTGAAAGAGGAAAAAGCTAAAATTCTATGTTTCTTGAACTACTTGCTAGCCTCCTACAATGAGATAATTGAGCTTGATAACCCAAGTACCATGGGCAAGATGGTCAAAAAGGCTAGGCTATGTTATCAACAATTCAAAATTAAAAATGAAGGTGGAAAATTGTGGAGGACCGAGGAAGGCAGAAAAGTTGGTGGGGGTGTGAAGAAACAAAAACCACTCTACCTGAAGAATTTTGGTAGAGATCATCAAAAAAGGAAGGGTTTCAAAGGAGAAGTACCCTTTCCAGCTCAATCCTATACGAGTTTGAGAGTGACAGAGCAGAACAACAAAAAGAATGGTGCTCCCAAGGGACCATTAAAGTGTTGGGGTGCAGAGAGCCACATATGTTAAGCTACTACCCACACAATCCCCATTCCATCCAAAACATCCAGGCAGTTCCTGAGGCCACTACTATTAATGATGTTGCAAGGAACATACCGGTGATTGGCGCAACCCTGGAAAACCGACAAGCTAAATATCTGGCTACTAAGTTGGAAATAGAAGGTAGCATCTTAAACTAGTATGTGGCTATTTTGATAGATCTGGTAGCTACTCTAAGTTATAGTATCCCCCAAATTGTAGAAAAATGCAATTTGAAAACATAAAAATTCATAAATGCTTGATTAGTGTAGCTAGCCACAAAAACCAAGAGGAGAGTAACCCAACACATGAAGCAATGCATGGTTGATTTTAATGGATACTCCTCAAAGGTAGATTTGAATCTTCTTCTGCTCGAGTCATATGATTTATTAGTAGTAATGGAATAGTTATAACAAAAAGCCACTGTTATAAATTATTTAGAAAATTAGTGGCATGTGTTGGGATGCATGGGGTCCCTAGAGTGATTAGGGGAAAAGTGAAACTAGTATCCATTCGATAAGTTTTAGCTTTATAGTTGAAAAGAAGTCTCATAAAAGGCTGCCAATTGTGCTTGGTGCAGGTTGAAGTTAGAGCGCAACTGACTGAAAAATAAGAGTCAAAGATGATCCCCATCATCAAGGAATACCTGGATGTCTTTTGAAAGGAAATTCCAGGATTACCACCATCTCAAGATATAGAGTTTTCTATAAATCTAGTACTCGGATTTGTTCTTGTATCCATGGCCCCATTTGGTATGAGTGCCCTTGAATTATTGGAGTTAAAAATTCAGTTACAATAATTAATGCATAAAGGTTACATCAGACCCAACGTCTCTCCTTTGGGATCTCCAGTTCTATTTGTGAAAAGTAAGGATGATATGTACATAATGTGTATTGAGTACTCAGAACTGAACAAATTAATAGTTAAAAATAGATATCCCCTACCAAGAATAGGCTATCTATTGGATCAAGTCATAGGAGACACAATCTTGTCAAAAATTGATCTAAGAACGAGCTACCATGAATTGCGTATTAAGGAGGAGGATATCCAGAAGATGACTTTTAGAACATGGTATGGGAATTATGAGTTCGTGGTGCTACCGTTCAGCCTCACCAATGCACATGAAACTTTCATGTGTCTCATGAATAATGTGCTACACTAGTACTTTGATCGCTTTGTGTTGATTTTCATAAACGACATTATTTTGTACTCTAAAGACATGGAAGAACATCAATAACACTTAAGGTTGGTATTGCAGACATTAAGTGAACATAAAATCTAGGCAAAAGGCAGTAAGTCTGAATTCTTTAAACCCTTGATACAGTACTTAGGACATCTCATCTCTGAGGAAGGGTTGGTAGTAGACCCTCACAAAGTTAAAGCCATTCTAGAATGGCCATTACCAAAGGACATATCTGTAGTTCATTCCTTTATGGGAATTACAAGATACTATCACAGATTTGTAAAGGCATTTTCCAAGTTGGCATACCCCATCACCTCATTGCAAAAAAAGGGAGCGAAGTTTGAGTGGATGGAAAAATGCCAGGAAAGCTTCAATAAACTGATGAAAATGTTGACAAGGGCCTTGAAGGTTTAGGAGGGGTATTTCTACAAGACAATGTTGTAGTATCATATGAATCACATAAATTGAAGAAACATGAGCATAATTATGTTGTGTATGAGTTAGAATTAGCTGCAGTAATTCATGCCTTAAGAATGTGGAGGCATTAATTTTTTGGGAAGAAGTTTGTTCTGATGACCAACCACATCAGTCTTAAATATTTTTTCAGTCAACTCGACCTGAATGCAAGACACACAAGGTGGTTAGCCTTCCTTAGTGAATTTGAATTTGAAATCAAACATATTAAAGGAAAGGAGACAAGATTGTTGATTCATTAAGTTGGCATGCTCATGCTTCGTATATACAGGAGTAAGTGTAAGGATGGATTTTGTGGACCAGGTAAGAT
Source organism: Pinus tabuliformis (assembly GCA_031772625.1). Lineage (NCBI taxonomy): Eukaryota > Viridiplantae > Streptophyta > Pinopsida > Pinales > Pinaceae > Pinus > Pinus tabuliformis. Next base: position 289,590,275 of record CM062815.1, on the reverse strand, counting down.
TATCTAGGCAACAGGACCCACAATATCAAGAGTTGTAGAATAAAATACAACAAGGGAAAAAAACTGGGTATGGGATTAATCCTGAAGGATTCATAACCTACAAAGGTGGAGAGGTCATTTCCAATGTTACCCCTTTACAACAGATAATTTTTTATGAGCAGCATAAGAAGCGATATGATGGCCACCCAAGTACCAGAAAATGATAACTGCTTTATGAAAATAGTTTTTCTTGGTCAGAAAGAAAAAAGAGGTAGCAGACTACTTATAAAAATTCCTACAATTCTGGGAAGTGAAAGTAGAGCATGAACATCTAGCAGGCCTGTTGAATTCATTACCCATTCTGGAATGGAAGTGGGAAGTGATTTTTATGGATTTCATAACTTGACTACCAAGGAATCAGTACCAACACGATTCCATTATTGTGGTAGTATATGTACTAAAAATGGGAAAAAAAATTATCCTCGTGCAATCTGCCCTTGAAACAACACAAATTGCAAATATTTTCATGAAAGATATCTTTAGACTACATGGTATACCAAAACTGATCATATCATATCGGGATGCAAAGTTCACCTCAAATTTTTGGAAATCATTATTCAGAAATTTTGGTACTAAATTAAACTTCAGTACTATGTACCATTAATAGACAGATGGGAAAACTGAAAGAGAGAATAAAATCTTGGAAGAAATGCTTCAAATGTATGTAACGGACAAACCCGCAAAATGGGAATACTTTCTACATCTAGCTGAGTTTGCCTATAACAATAGTTATCAAGCTTCCATCAAAATGAGCCCCTTTGAAGCTCTTTATGGAAGAAAATTCCATACCCCTCTAACTGGGATTCAACGAGAGGATAGATTAGTCCTTGGACTTGAGGTCATGGGTGAAATGGAAGAAGAAGTGTAGAAAATTCAAAAGAACATCAAAAATGTTCAAGACCATCAAAAGCGCTATGCAAATAACCAAAGGACTCCTAACAAATTTTAAAATTGGGGAGCATGCATATTTGAGAATCATAACTCACAAAAGTACTTTGAGTAATGGCAGCTGTGCTAAACTGGCACCACGGTTCTATGGGTCATTTGAAATACTGGATCGAATAAGTCAAGTAGCATATCAATTAGCTCTCCCTACCCATGTTAAAGTACATAATGTATTTCATGTGTCATTACTAAAAAAATATGTGCATGACAACTCTCATATAATTGATTGGCATCTCTTATAGGTGGAGCCTGAAGGAGGCTTCTTTCCCAAACCACTCTTCCTTTTGGAGCGGAGCAAAACCATACTTCAGAATCGGGTCATTGCTCAAATTAAAGTGCAGTGGAGGCAACCTGGGAAAAAGAAGATGTCATGAAGGAAGTGTATCCATAATTTTTTTCTTATGAATAATAACACCGAGGACAGTGTTAAGTTTGAAGGGGGGAATTATGTAACACCCCACATCATAAGTAAATATATAGTCGCTTGATGGCTACCATCTCTAGTGACCTTACTAGGATGAAGCAAACTTATTATAGTTAGAAAGGATGTTTAAGTTTATAAATAAAGTTGTTGATTTTATTCTAGAAATTATATTGGCTGACACCAGAGTAGAGGATGAAACTTGCCAGAATCTGAGAAGAATCAGATTCACCTTGATTTTCCTAAAATTAAATAATATATATATGGATATATATGACATCTCGGTGGGAGATAAATACTTGGAATAAAAGCATTGCAAGGAGAAAGGAAATCTTTTTCTTGTAGGAAAAAGAGTTAAAAAGCCTAGGCTAAGGGGAAGCAGAATCCCCGAAGGTAGGACACTGCCAAGGTAAAAAATTGTGTGGAAAATAATGTTAAATAAGCATTATCAAGGCTCAGTATAGGTTATTAAGGTCTGGCAAGTTATCATAGCTCAGGGGGAATCAGAGGTGATTCATGGTTGAGAGGTCTGGTGTGGATAGCCATTGATTCCTACATAAGGGTACTGGTCAGAAAATCCTGTAACCATCAAGAATTTCGATTAATTTATAATAAAGTAGTATACTGGAAACATTGTATAGAATTAGAACTATTTTAGATTTAGTTTTGTTCTGGTCCTTAAATGTGTAAATTTTATTTTATAACTGTGTGAAGAAATGTTGTAGAAACTTGGGTGAAGTAAATATGTTATTCTTGTTATATGAATACTACTATGAATTAGGAAAGTGAGATGAGTATGAATAGTTTATATCCTAAGTTAACCATTCTTTACAACAATATATAGTATGTGGAACAATCATAGCATATTGTTTGTAAGATGGAAAGTAATCAAAAGGATTAAAAATGAAATTAATGCTTGTCAGACTTAGGTAGTATTCCGAAAGAATTTATCTAGTGGTTTTTCTTATCCTTTATGTCTACGTGAGTTTTTAATCAAAAGGAAATTTTGTTACAATGAAAACAGAGGGCATGCATAGTAGCATTGATAGATCAAACAAGTAAAACCATATGTCAATTAGTACAATCAGAACACATGCATGGCTATCAAGAGAGTGCATGCATAGCAACATGGATGGGTCAACCAAGGGAAACCATATGTCGAATAGTACAATCAAAACACATGCATGGATGTAATGATAGGATGAATATGTAGAAAACCATCTGTCACATGGTGCAAGTAGAACACATACGCATGACCCTGCTAATAAACAAATAAGAAAGTTATGCTTAATAATAAGGATGAACATGTAAAATCATCTATCTTTAATGTAGACAGAACATAGGTATAACAATACAATTCAACGAGTCAGTAAAACTATTCTTTGACAAGAACTATGGAGTAGCAGTATCGACTCATTGGAGATAACAACATTACTAAGGGCATGTAAGGTTAAGCGTAAATAGGAAACCATACTAACCATTATGGATGCATGCAACGACAAAGATTTATGACAAGCTTCTACAAATTAATGGTAGTATATAATCACCTGAAATCATAATAATCCAACACATAGGATATGTACTTCTAGTCTCGTAAGAAACCACATCAAATATTAAGGGCACATGCTTGTAGGGAACAAGAGTAGAATAGGGTGGGTACACTTTGACAATAGAACTTTGTATGCTAGAGATAAAATGACCCTAGAGAAGTATTGACCAGAACTAAATGAAGGAGAAGGGCCATTCTAGTGCACTCAGCGTGAATTGAAAGTAAACTAGTAGCAGAGAATAATACAAATTTGATATATAGATTCGAAAAAGAGTAATGACTAAGTCGAAAACCACTGTAATAGAAATAAGGAAATTTTGTAAGGACAATAGACTTAACTAGAAAAATAAGAGGAACCCTGGAAATATAATAACTAGTACATGCCTCAAAACTGAGAACGAGGATGCAAATCCTCCTACCATCATTCTCAATACTAATGTACATGAAGTATATTGAGAAAATCTTGCCACCCTTTGGAAACAATTAAAAATACAAAACTACATTTAAACTGAACATATCACTTTACCATTAAAGGAAAAAAATAAATCAATGATATACTTATAGGATTCCACAGTCCTATTTCTTGCGAAAATTAATAACGAAGAACATAACCAACTTGGCTAGTGCAACCTCCAAAACATCATACATATGGAAAGAGTCGCAGACCAATAAATTAGACACATACTCGGACTATAGGCTAAGCAAATCCCTGCAATAAGAAGCAATAAATGTAATAAAATAGTTATGTATAAGGCTTTAGATATACACACCAACAAGGGTCAGTAGACACCTAGGAGTCTCAGGTCTACAACCTAGAATGCCTAAGCAAGCATGAAGGTATTTCTCTGAGCTGATGGGAAACCGAAATGAACAATCACTCATACTCAATGAATTGAGAGTGAGAGTGGTAGAGTTGCAAGTGACAAACCCATGGGGGGAATGGAAGGAATGTCCAAGAAGCCACCAACCTAGAATGAGATGAAAAATGAAAAATGAGGTGTGCATAGTTCAACTGAAAAGGTGCGAACAAACCCATCCACTAGTGAAGCTTTCCTAAGCCATCATTAAAAATACCCAATTAAAACAAAATAAAATGCATGCAACTTGAAAAAAACTGACAAAAATGGAAAAGGGAACTAAAAGAGATTTACCCGTTGAGGCACCAAAGCATAGAGAAGCATTCCACCCCTAAACAGAAGATCAATATCATGAGACAAGGTATAGATCAAGGGAAACCCCAAATCGGAAATACAGAACAACACAAGAGATCTGGTGAGATATCTTATCTGGGTACCGAGGAGCACCCTCGTCATAAGGGAAATGACAACCACTAAAACTTCTTGAGTTTTCCTTGCACCAAAGCCACACAAAATCATTAATGTTAGATCAATAATAGAGCTCATCGAAAATATAGATAGATAGTCTATGAAATGAAGAAAATAGAGTACCAGAGATCACATGAACACTGGAGCCAAGTCGAAGCCAGTTTCACTAGAGTTTGGAGCCCTTTCTTGATGGGCAGGCCAATGGGCACAATAATGTGAGAACACTGAATATTAACACCAGGATTTTTTGTAACTACTATGTTGGCCAAGACTTAACCTCATACCTCTCTCTGTTCCAGTCTCCAAAAGAACCAAAATGGAAACCTTAGTAGAGGAGGGAAACCAAAACGTGACTATGGTTAGGCTAGTGAAATCAGAACTGTAGATCGGCAAGAAGGGGATCTCCACCGTCGATCCCATCTTGAAACCATAACCCTCAAAATGCCTGCCCACCTAATCGATATATGAATCTAGTTGTTGGGCACTGAAGGGCTTCACGCCTGACGAAAAGGTAGGTACCAGGTGTACTGTCCTTGCCAGCTGGTGGAATGAATGGGTGTGAGCTACCATGTCACCTAAGCAATTAAAGATCAGTGTTTCATCTAAACAGGGTGATGGTGAGCAAGTGGATGGGATGGCGCAATGGGTATGGGAAGAGGGGTGAGGGTAGCTAGGAAGATAGTGGGGTTTATTTAAGGGTCGGAGTAAGGGTTAATCACTCGAATTATACAAGACGTACTCATATAAAACAAAAGAAAAGACACTATGTAATCAAGCGTTCCACTATACTAACAAAAATTTATATCATGAAACAAACTTCTGCACCATGCATGACATGTCTGCATTGATATTAAAAACCACTGCTAACCAAGGGAGATCTAACTTATGTAAACAATAGTTGAATATAGTATTAAACCACAAAAGTGAGTGGAAAGAAAAAAATATGGGGGTATTATTTAGGTTCGTTACAACTAGGATGCCCATGTTGTGGCAACAAATATTTAGAGTCTCCATAGCGTTGGTTCATGGGAGGCACCCTTAAAAGGATTTTTTTGGATTTTTTTTTTAAATATTGTAATTTCATATTAAATCTAGACCATTCGTCATTAACTCATAGATGCGATGTTGGATTATATGTTAGGGTTTTTTCCTAGAAAACAATCCCTTTTACGATGAAATTTTATTCTAACTATATATATCATTTCAATTGTAATTAAGAGAATCAATATATATGTGTCTCCTTTATATTGTTTCATTTTGTATTTTATTTTAACAATCATTATAATTTTATTACATTATGATTTTATTCCTAAGCAATATACTAACAAATATACCAAAGTACATAATAGCTCTTCAGTATCAAATTTCATTATAATTTTATTCTAACAAATATGCTAAAGTACCTAATAATTCTTAGTATCACAGAGCCTAAAAATATATCAACCTCAACAATCACAGAGAGAAAGAAAAAGGAAAAGAAAAAAAAACTTTGAACTCTTATCATCAAAAAATAACTCATCGTCTTTAAAAGGGAAAATATATGATTTAGTAATTGATATGTAACAAAAGATATTCATAAAACCATCACTATATAATATTTATATTTAAAATGTGCAATATTTGTAAGTAATATATTTTATTAGGAAAAAATATTATTCACGTGTATGCATACACTTAATAATGAAAATATACCTATTTTTATAATAAATAATTATTATTTAATAAAAATTAAATCTTCCAATAAAAAAACTCATTTCACTATAATCACAACCTATAATAAAAAATGAAATAACAACATATAACTAAATTTGTAATTAGCTCTTATTTAAAGAAATAATATCAAATTTTAAAAGAAAATCTCAAAACACTTATGGAGCCACTCATAACCTTGATAATGAAAATTAATGGGAACGCTACTTTTAAAACACATCATGTCCTTGAGAATAAAGATAACTTGAAGGGTATGTCATGGCGCAATTTGAAGTAGTTAACCAAAGGGTGAGTAACAACTGATTATATGAAAGCACTCACAACGATTTGGTTGGGTTATAATTTTTTAAATGAGAAGTATATCATGGTTATTGTAGTGAAAGGATTATATGAAAGCAGTCACAACGATTTGGTTCGGATATAATTTTTTAAATTAGAGGTATATCATGGTAATTGTAATGAAAGGATTATATGAAAGCATTCACAATGATTTGGTTATGTTATAATTTTATAAATGAGATGTATATAAAGAAATTTGTTTATATATAAATACAAAATAAGTGATATAAAGTATTGATACAAATTTTTTTTGAAAAATTATCTTATAAAATATTGTAGGTTTATAGTAAATTTAGACTATTTATCATTAAACTATATATTATTAAGTTATAGATTTGATGTTGAATTATATCTAGAATTTTGTTTCTTAAAAAGAAAAAATCTTTTATGAGGCAATTTTATTTCAGTGATATATTATTAAAATAAAATTATAATTGAGAAAACCACATATATTGATATCTTGTTTATATTATTTTATTTTAATATTCATTATAATTTTATTCCTAACCAATATACTAAAATACCATAAGGAATCCAAAAATATATTAACCTCAACTTCAACAAGGAAAAAGATTAATTAATTTCAAAGTCTTATCATCAAAGCATAACTATCTCTTTTAAGGAGAGAAAGAATATGATATAATTTTGTTCCTAATCAATATTCTAAAATACCATGAAAGAATCCAAAGATATATTAACCTCAACTTCAACAAGGAAAAAAATTAATTAATTTCAGTCTTATCATCAAAGCATAACTATCTCCATTAAAGAGGGGAAGGATCTGATAAGGTGATTATTATGTAACAACTGATAGTCATAAAAAGATCACTATATAATATTTATATATAAGATGTGCAATATTAATAGGTCATATATTTTATTAAAAAAACTTGTTATTTATTTGTATTTATATATAAATAGGAATAAAATAAGTATTTTTATAATAAATAATTATTATTTAATAAAAACAAAATCATCTCATAAAATAAATTCATTTCACTATAACCACAACAACAAAGTATAATTACATTTATAATTACCAATATTATCAAATTTTATAAAACCATGTCAAAACACTTATGGAGCCACTCATAACCTTTAAAACGAAAAATAATGAGAACGCTACATTTAAAACACAACAATACAGATAAGGTGAAGGGTATGTCATCAACCAATTTGAAGTAGTTCACATAGGATAACTAACAACCGTTTATATGAAAGCACTCACAACAATTTTGTTAGGCTATGATTTTTTAAATCAGAGGTATATCATGGTTATTGTAATGAAAGAAAGATATTTCCATATAATTGATGCAAAATATTGATACAGAAGGTATTTGTGCTAATTGACACCTAATGTATTTGTGTTAGTTGTTTTGAAAGCATATTTTATAGTTTAAAATGAAGGTGATGTGCGATTATGTTTAAAATTATGTTAATTAGTATTTTTTTAAATAATAAAAAAATATAAGTATATTATAATAAAAGATAATAATAAATATATATGTTTTTATTAATTTTAGTTATTTTTTGATAGATTATTTTAGATAATAATTTATTTAAAAAATATAAAAATTATTTTTTATTCTTACTCTAAATTATAAATACAATATTTTAATACCGTATAAAATAAGATAATTTTATAATAAAAGTGATTTGTAAGTCAAATAAATTTAATTCCTCACACCAAATCTACATATTAGAACTAGATTAATATTTAAAATGAATTCATACTTATATACAAATTACCATTCTAAATGATGTAATGAAAAATTAACCTTCTAAATAAGTTAATGAAATTTTTGGAATAGGGAAGCCCAAATAAATTGGCATTTAAACTGTTTTTAAATGTCCATTATAGAAATTATAAAATTTTCTTTATAGTCAAACATTATGTCATAGTTGGTGAATTCTTAACTGAAAGAAACATATGTTTAAAGGAATTACACCGAGTCAAAGAAGGTCGTGATAGCTCGAGTTTCTGTTTTTAATAGAATGTAGATTAGGAGTAAATACAATGTAAACATTATGTCATAGTTGGTGAATTCTTAACTGAAAGAAACATATGTTTAAAGGAATTACACCGAGTCAAAGAACGAGATAGCTCGAGTTTCTGTTTTTAATAGAATGTAGATTAGGAGTAAATACAATGTTTACTTGCCAATGGATCTAAAGTTGCAATGTTCCTACTCAAATATGGATATGTTTGAAAATAGTTTTCTTAAATAATAAAATTTTTAATATATATGATATTATTTTAAAAAATTTAATATATATATATGTAATAATATAATATGGAGTGGCTATGATAATATTGTTAAGTATTTCTGAAAAAAAAATTATTTTATAAATTTTATATCATAAAATTATTAAGGCCCTGGATTTTAAATTTCTTAATAATAAATTTAATCTGTATGGTTATGATTTTATAAAAAATATATAAAACAGCAGCCATGATATTACATGTTTAAGTGTTCCAAAAGCGTATTCGTTTATTTAAATTTTGTCTGATACCATTATTCAAATTATGTATTATTATGTATTTAAAAAATTTTAATGAGAAAGTTAACTTAAAGTAAGTTGTCACAAACTTATTCACCGAAATACCTGCTATATTTTATTGATCAAGAAATAAAAGTCGTTTCCATACATTTTGAGTGTTTATAAATTATTTCGCATTTGCTCGCTGGTGAATGGACTCCCTTTACAATTACGTCGACTGGTGAATGGATAGAAAGGTATCCACCAGTGTTTAACATAGATTATCTAAGTCGTACATTCACAACAAGAAAGCATCCAATTCAATGACACTCCATTAGCGTTGCTTCTCACTTGAAAACTACCCTTCAGAAGTTTAAGGCTAAATGACAGTAGAGAGTTAAAAATCCGACCATCATGCCTTTCAACATAAAATAATCATATCCATTTTACCTTACAAAATTCAATTTACATACCATCTACATAGAAAATTCCTCAACCAAAAATGACCATACACATCTTTCCCCAACATAAAATAAATATATCCATCTTACTGTACGATACTCAAATACCAATATGCACATGGCAATGGAGCACCAAGTGCTTCAATTTACAACATACACATGGGAATGGGGCACCAAGTTCGTTGACTTTGGTAAACAAGGGTTACGGCTTTGTCAATGAAGACACGTTGTATATCAAGAATCCTTATCCTTGGCCGAAAGGCGTTTGCTGACTCTACTGACCTAACCTACTCTAAACATGGCGTCACATTCGAGTGAAACACACTGTTCCACAATTCTCACATATTCCGAAGTGGGATTCTGTACCTTTAAATCCTCTTCATCGGAATTTGGAATTTTGAATGCCAAGAATACCAAGAGAGGAGGAAACCCTAAAACATATTCCTTTTCTCCGTTTCGTCTGGTAGCCCTTGGAGAGGATGGGCTTTCAATCCGACGGCATGATCTGATCGAGAGCGATAATCAATCCCTTAACCAAAGCTTGGTCGTCGCCAGGACTCACTATCAGATTGAACACATCTCCTCCCAGTGTTATCTCTGGTCTCACCTGCTTTGGCTTCACCTGTAAGCAAAACACCAAAAACTTTGAGAACTTGGCATGAACACACCCCAATGAATTACTCTGAGCATACATATGGATTGTAACATACATACCTCTGCAACGACCTCGTTAAAGCTATTCATAATGGTGAAGCAACGCTTGGCATAACATCCTTCAACATGGTAATCTGGCGTCTTCTTCATTTTGCTCTTAGCTGAAGAAGTACACATGTACACTTCTGCTAAGCTCTTTCTGATTATTAGCAGAGATGGCGCTCTTCTAATGACGAACAATGATTTCTGGGCATCCCGGAACTCTCCTAAGAATCCTCGCCATTCATTCTGTAGACTCAGCCTCTGCTTCACATACAATAAGACATTCAGTGTGCTTTCAAACGTTGCAAACATAGCAGAGGTTTTGTTCTTCAAAAGAGAAAGCAACGAAAATCAATTTGAAAGATATTATATATGTTTGCATACCTTCCGCCGCAACGTGAGGATCGCCACTCCTGCAGCGTCCATGAGAACGACTTGGTTCTTGGGATCTGAAGGATAGTTGTCCACTCTGAACACAAGGTTGCCGCTCGAGTCGAAAACAGTACAGCCATTGCAGCTGAAAACAAGAGACTTTTTCCACGCTGTGAGCGCTGTGGCAGACGCCTTGGAGACCTTATCGTCGATCCAAGCATGCCCGGCGAATTATGGTTCGTGTGGATGAATCTTGGGACTCATGTTTCCTGAGAATACGAGGCAGCAAGGAGCAAATCGAAGGAAAAAGAGTAAGGAATGAATAATGTGTATGAAACACGTAGTCAACTAAAGTGAACGCCAAGGCTAATAACTGGGTGCTGATTCTCCTCTGCTGATCCCTTCTTATACTCGGATTGCCATTGCATTTGAAATGCCCCTCTCTCATGTTCACTAAAAATAAAATATATTACTAGCTCCTGTGATATATTTAAATGATAATAACCATAGCGATAAAGCCACCGAAGTCGGAACTTTATTGGTGGTCGTCTATTCAACTTTCTATTTAGAATACAATAAGGTTGAGAATATCAGTCACCCCTCCTTACTACCTAGGGTGGGGCAAGTTGCACCTAGTGGACCGTATGTGTACAAAACATTACATGGCGGTCGGTGTTAAAGTGGAATTAATAAGAACGAAGGTCGTTTCAAACACAGTTTATGTAAAGAAATTTGTCATCGACGTCAACGAACGGGGTTCTTAATTTCAATTTCTTACTTTATAACAAGTAACTCTCCCATGGTAGAGACCAGATTGTCATTCTACTGCTGAGTCATGTCTTTTCATCTTAACTTACAAAATTTGGTTCCTTAAAATACTTTCAGAAGTTTTTAGACCACAATTTACCAAATTAGAATTTATTGATAAAATTATTTCACGAATAAATTTCAGCATTTTTTATATTCTAATATGAAAAAAATAATATAATTATCCAATCTAAATCACTAATTATCCCATCTAAATCACTCACCTAGAATAAATATTGCGAATAATATTCAACATAACTTATTGAAAGTTGCCCAATACAATATTCAATGTTCAAGACATTTTCAATACCCGGTGCCATCATTAGCCGCCAAAAATAAAAAAACGGATGCTCTAGGGAAAATCAACTAGATTCTTAACATTATCACTTATATCACATAGCTTTTCACAAATATAATTATCACACATACAACTTATATAATCATCACACATACAACTGTGGCCATAACTCTAGTAGTAATCATTGTTACGGATGTATTTGCTTGTATGAAATTTATGTGAATGTGCTCATATTATTAATATTTCTTAATTAATTAATATTCATCGTCATATAAAAGAAATCGCATAGCATGTCAACCTTAGAATCTCCTTTTCTGATTGTGTAATTTACCTAACTAAAAAAATATTTGATTTTTATATTTCTCACTAAATGTCACATACATATTATCATTATGATACAAGTATCTTATACATATAAGATATTTTGATTTTTATATTTCCCCAGTGAGTGTGACATACATATTATCCTTATGATACAAATATCTTATACATATATGAGGTTTGAAAGGCAGAGATATTTGAGTACATACATGAGATAACCTTGACTCATTACTTTAAACTAAATAGTTGTTACTCATGAAATAAAACATATTTTCTATTACATAAACGTTGATTATATTTTCTCGGAAGTCTACACATTTCTATTTTAACATATTTTCTATTACATAAACATTGATTATATTTTCTTGGAACAGTCTACACATTTTTATTTAAAAAAAAAAATTGGCAAATATTTTTTCTTTCTAGCCAGTTCATAAAAAATTGTATTTGAAATTGGTATGAAAATTATAAAATTATAATTAAATGTAACGGACCAAATAATCTACTTATAACAATTAAAATTTGATTGTATATGATTGTTTAGGAAAAACTATGTATTATTACGAGTGAGAATATTTATGAGCCAAAAACTAATTAATATATCATAAAACCATATTTTAATTAAATAGTTAAAAACATATCTTAATTTTTTATTTTTTATTGGTCACGTAATTAGAATACAATTTTAAAAATTTTAAACTATAATATTATGTATTTTTGAAAATATATATATTTTTAATTTAACTTTTTCAGTTAACATCACTGGTAATAGTATAACAAGTTATATAACTAAAATATTAAATTAATTGTTAATTACTGTGTCGAGGCATGTTCTTCAACCTAATATAGAGTAGATGTGTAGATGTAATATAAGTATATAAACAATTTTAAATGTCAGTTAATTAAAAAATAGAAAAAAATTAAAAGTTTAAAGCTAAAAGCGATATTGGTGATGAGTGCAAACATTCAAATGTTGGTTAAATTAATAATAATAAGCTAAAGTAATAAAAATAACAAAATCAATTTGTTATATTTTGATTGTGTGAATAGACTTTGTTACAATACCATGATTTATCAATAAGCCATGCCCAAAAACCATAACTTATTTCACAACTAAAATATTTATAACAATATGACAATGTTCTTAACCATGGATATTTACCGCATTTTACTGTTGATATTATTAACTTGTAATTTAATTAGGCTTTCTCACAATACCATGGGCCAATACCATGGCTTACCAATACCACATGCCCAAAAAAACATAACTTATTTCACAATCAAAATATTTTAAAACAATATGAAAATATCTTTAACCATGGATATTCAACCCCACTTTATCATGGATATTATTGACTTGTAAATAGATTTTCTTACAACACCATGGGCAAATACTATGGCTTATCAATACCATATGCCCAAAAAACATAACTTATTTCGCAATCAAAATATTTTATAACAATATGACAAGATTCTTAATCATGGATATTCACCCCCACTTTGTCATTGATATTATGAACTTGTGAATAGGCTTTGTTATAATACCATGGGTTATCAATGCGACATGCATAATACCATGGTTTATCAATGCCACATGCCAAAACTCATAACTTATTTCACAATCAAAATGTTTTTTAACAATATGACAAGGACCATGCATATTCACCCCAACTTTACCATGGATATTATTAACTTGTAAATAGGCTTTGTTACAATACCATGAGCCAATACCATGACTTATCAATACCACATGCCCAAAAACCATAGCTTATTTCACAATAAAAATATTTTATTTTAATTTAATTTTATAACATTTCTTAATAGAAAATAAAAAGAAAAAATGTTATAATTGCTTTTGAGATATATCTAAATCCTCTATCGTCGCGACTAATAGAAATATTCCCATATAAATTAAATTAACGTTTTAATAAAATTTAAAATGAGAATACTTTCATATTTAAAGATGTATAATTTATATAATATAAGTAATATTAGTAATAACCAAAATAGATCCATCTTAAATAAGGATCCATGTGATGACAACAAGAAAAGTGAATAGGGGAGAGGGTTAGTCCAGAGGGAGGAAGATAGTAACAAATCCGTAGGGAAAGAGAGAGAGAGAGAGAGAGTTGGAGGGGCAAAGAGGGAGGAAAGAACAAAGGAAAGATGGGGAGAGAGTGAGGGAGGGAGGATAGGGGGCAGAGATAGGGAGACACAAAGATGGAGGGGATAGAGAGAGATGGGGGGAGAGACAGAGGGACGTGGGAGAGAAAGGGAGAGAGAGGGAATGAAGAAGAAAGGCATAGAGGGAGAAAGGTGGAGAGAGAGAGGGTGTGACAAGGGAGGAATGGAGAGAGAGTGAGGGAGTGACAAGGGAGGAATGGAGATAGAGTGAGGGAGTGACAAGGGAGGAATGGAGATAGAGTAAGGGAGGGAGGGAGGAAGGGAGAGAGATAAGGAGAGAAGTGGAAGAGAGAGAGGTAGAGAGGAAAAGGGCGAGAGAGAGAGGGGCAGAGAGGAAAAGGGAGGGAAGAAGGGAGAGAGAGAGAGAGAAAGATATGCAAAAGAGAGTGCGTATGTTTAGGGATGAGATAGAGAGAGCGAATAAGAAAGAGACACATAGATACAAATATAGATATTATATAGTTTTATATAACTAGTGTATATCCATCTCAACCTCGGAGGGAATGAGGGGGAGAGAGAGATATGGAAAGAGAGTGTGTATGTTTAGGGATGAGATAGAGAGAGTGAATAAGAAAGAGACACATAAATACAAATATAGATATTATATAGTTTTATATAACCAATGTATATCCATCTCAACCCAGATCTATCAGGCACCGAGAGAGATCAAATCCCTTAAGGTGCAAATCATTCCTTAAATTTTACACTCAATAAATTAGTTTACACTCAATAAATTAGGTGACAAGTATGGTTTACTTTTGGTGTGTCCATGCTAATAATATAATAAATTGTCCATTGCTTCTTCGCGGATGGAAACTTTCAAATTATAAAGTATAAAAATATGTACAATATATATACAATGTATCCTCATTTTCGGCCGATTAAGTTATAAATAAACTAAAAGAAAGGAAATGTACATAACCCACAAGACATGTAGGGAACAAAAACATATAACTCATACTCTTCATTAGTCAATAAAATGTTCTCAAATTAGAAGGTATAAAAATATTTGGATTATATATAATATGCTTCCTCATTATCGCCCTATTAAATTATAAATAAATGACAATATAGGAAATGTGCATAACCAAGTGGACATGCATGGAACTAAAAAAACATATCCAAAATTTCATTCACCCAATGGGGTCGTGTTACTTGTGCTTACCGTTTGAAAATTCCTTTTATATCGTTGGATATATCTGGGCAACCATGAGCCCTGAAAAATATAAACAATAAGTCACACAAAGTATACCACAATATATGACACAATGAATACCATACATCCCATAGATTAATATATCAATATATCAGCATTTGACTATATAGACCCAACCCTTCAATGTATAGTATTATATTGAAGTATTATAAGGTTAGCAAGGCCATCCACGTGCTAAAGTTTATCATGGAGCTGCCACTCACCTTTGAGTTTGAATATAACAAGATTGGGTATAAAACCAACCACTCTCCCATGACCCATCTCTAGAAAGTGGTCCACAAGGCATGATATTTACTTATGGATGACCTCTTCACAACGTGGGGTGCTCGTTAGCAGGATGCATCGTCCCACCGGTTTCCTCGTGATCATTAAACAAATGTGATAACGACATGTTATTTTCTCCATTATTACTATCCCACAATGCGACAATTTTGTCATGAGTGGTGGTCAAAACGGAAAAATAGAGTGTGCAAAAAGTTTTCAAATGCTATGGCAGCATTCTTCTCATTGTAAAAAAACGGTTAGATGCTTTATGATAGGTTTAAAAGAAAAAAATAATAATGTTTAGTTCGAAAAAATAATAATTAAATAAATATTCAGGTATACGGTAATATTTATTAAAATTTAAGATAATTAAAATTTGAAATTATTAAATTTTAATCCAGATTAAAATTTTTAATATGTATTTTTAATATCATTTAATATAAAGGAATTATTACATATATAAAGGATTTAAATGATTACAGGGTAATAAATGGGATGGTTTTCGGTATTTGAGAGATCTATGTTTAAGATTAAATTGCATTGGTGGTGTAGAAATATATGTAAATTTTTTTACGTTCAACATAAAATTAATAAAATAGTGTGTATGTATATATATTTATATATATATATAAACTGTTTTTAATGGATTTTTAGAATTTTTTTGTGGATATAAAGGTTGTTTTTAATAGGATTTTTAGAAGTTTTTCTGGTTGGTTTTTCTGATCTAATATCTTTAAAATTTGGTAAAAGTTTATTGAAATCACAAGCTTGATGGGTAACTCTTGAACAATCGAAGTGCCATAGGATTTTTTGGTGTTGAATCTATATATGCAATCAAAAAACCAGTTTAAATAACATAAATAAAGATCTCACCTCAAAATTTTCCAACGTATTCCAGAAAATAAAAAAAATCACACTAAAAGAAACTCCATATATATATATATATATATATATATATGTATAGACACACACACACACACACATATATATATATATATATAATTAAACATTGTTTGTCTAACTCTTATTATACTTGTGTTGATCATTAACATTATTTCTTGAGCTAAGAGGCTTATTCTATAACCCAATATGAGGGCAATGTGTAATTCCATCCATGCTCAAGGTGAAGTTGGCACATGCCTTTTTTAAAATAAAAATAAAATATTCTTTGAATTAAAAAATAATGTTGACTATAACGAAAACAAAAAACAAATATACATATTTGGTTAGTTTTACTTAAAAATATTATAAAACATAGTCTCACTCTAGTTGTGCTCTTGTTTTATTGATTTCCCTTTATACATATATCACACTAGAATAATGATTTTGAAACCATATTTAAATTTAATGAATAAGCACATAAAAATTTAATATTACCAATATAATAAGATTCTTAACCATGAATATTCACCCATTTTACTATGGATGTTATTAACTTTTAAAGAGGTGTGCTTACAATACCATGCACCAATACCCTAGCTTATCAATAACACATACCCAAAAATGATAACTCATTTAATATATATATATATATATATATATATTTCATTTCATTTAAAAAAATTAAAACATAATACTTACAATAAAAATATCAAAGATTCATAACCATAGATATTCACCCTCATTTTTATGGATATTACTAACTTGTAAAGAAGTTTTGTTACAATACCATGGCTTATTAATACCAAGTTCCCAAAAACCATAAATTATTTTAAAATCAAAATATTTAATAAAAGTCCAATATGTAGAGATGTTATAATGTCAACATTTTGACCCACTCAAAATAAAATAAATTTAAAATTAAAATTAAAAAATTAATAATGATAATTATAATAAAACATTTTAGATTGGTCAAATTACATAAAAATAAACTAAAACTAAAAATAATATAAAATATAAAGTATAAAATTAATAATTATAATTATAATTATAATTAATAATAAATTTATCCTAGATATGAAAACCTCTTTTAAATTCAAATGAGATTTGATAGATAAATCTAGGATGGTTGATATTACAGGATATGGTAAAATATTTCGCTCTCACTCATAGTTATAAATAAAATATTTCGGTGTCCATGTTCAAAGAGAAGAAATAATTAAAAGTAAAAAAATTCAAGGCGTGTAATTAATTTAATGTTTAATATAACATTAATATGTGACATTTAAAAAGTATTAGCAATAATTGAAAAGTTCAATGTTTATCATGATAATGTATTTCAATATATAAAACTATAAAATTAGTTATTTTGAAATGTATTTGGAAATATATTAATAAAAAAAAATATGGACAATGTAATCCATAAATGAAATATCTCAATGCTTAAGTTAGCTAAATTATTTTATTGTCAAATTTACATATTATATATGGTTTAAAATAATAATAACAATAATAAAATGTCAATATATTATCAAAAATAATTTAAAATTTAAAATTATTATTTTTATAACATTTCAAGTATATTTATTTACTATTTTAGGCATTTATTAAAGGTTAATTTTGAATCGAGCAAATATTTGTTGGAATTGCATGTTTAAGCTATTTTATTCCATGTATTCAAGAGATTTTCAAGGGGTTAAATCTATTTATACATTCAAAGATGCAATTTAGAAAATGAAAAATTATATATGTGTGTAGAGAAAGATTCTAACCATTATCTATCAAGTCACTAAAAATATGTAATGTTGAGAGATGCAATTTTTTTTAGATTTTTCACTAGAGAAAAAATTTATACTCCAACAATTTAATCCCTCTAAAATTTTCATATATCTTTTATTAATATGAATCTAAGCTAATTGATAGTACAACCTAATATAAAGTAGATAATGTATTGAAAAGGATCAAATCAATTAATTAAATAAAGAAACAAGATGGTGGCATGATCAGCTGGAACACACATATTAAGTGGAGTAACGACGAGTTTCATATGTTTCCTGAACACGGGAATTTATTATTTTCCTGAAAGCACCCATAGTAATGTGTATTTAGATATTCGATTCTCTAATTAAATTAGATTTTTGAGAGTTTTCTAGCTTATTTGCATAATTAAACGGTTTAAAGAAAAAATGATCTCACAATTTACAAATGTTTTGAGAGGTATTTTTTCATAACATACGAAATTTATTATAAAATTACATTTTAAATTGTAAAATATATCAAATAGTGATAGGAATGTTTTGATTTGATAATTTGTTTATTTTCAAATTTTTCTCCTCTATTCAACTAAACTAATGGTTTAGAGAAAGAAAGATTTCATAATTTACAAAAATTTTGAAGAAGCACCACTTTCTATATTCAAGTAGTTTAATGGAAAAAAAATTTCACAATTGGCAACGATTTTGAAGAAGCAACACTTTCCTAACTTATGGAACCTATTATAAAATTACATTTTAAATTATAAAATACATTTACAATTATTGAAATATGTATGAACCTTTGTCTTAGTTTCCATATATCCATGGAATACATCCACCTTGGTAACAACATCACCCATAGCTATACCACATTCATGTACGTAGCTCTCATTTCAACCAATTAATGCACTTATATTACCACTATCATTAACTATAATAGGACTATTCTGATACTTACAATAGCCAAGGCATCGATTTCCATGAGAGAACCTTTTATTTTATTGAGGTGACCAAGTTGCCATTAGATTGTGCTTCAAATTAGTACCCTTTGTTTTTGTTTTCAATTAGTAACGTTCTCAAAGTTTCACCCTTATTGTCATGCCCCCAATTCTTTTTTCATTAAATTGGCCGGGTGCGGAATCGCTTAAGTAACGAACATTTTCCACTGTTATCTTCCTTTACGAACTACACCTTAACATTCATCTTTATTCATGAATAACATAACATTAATGTGCAGAATCCATTAACATTGTAAACATCAACAACATAAAATAGCAAGAGAACACATCACATGTAAGAACAATCTTTTATTATATATGAGAAGATTTTTACAAGTGACTGGGAGCTAGGCTCGACCGGCGTTACAAAGTTGGGTTCCCACCTGTGCAAGACCCCACCATGGTCTCACCAACCAACCCAACAATAATACAACACATGTTATTTGCCAAAACAAGTGGGCGTGCCTATGCACGACCCTCACCTGAAACACAACCAAACTTCATTTAAGAGTTCAACGGATGGGCGCCTTAGAACGCCCTCCACCTGCACCTTCAATTGCTTCCCCAACCTTCATGCAACCATGTATACCACCCAGCGAGCAGGTGGATAACCTGCGCCATCGTTGCGGCCTTATCACCTACTCGCACCTCCGTTTTGATGATTGAAGATTAATGGTTCGATGCTCAAATGGTAGCTCCATTGCATATATTTATACGATGACTATCATGGAGGTCGCACCCTCGGCCGACCCTCCATACTTCTCCAACCGCACGCCTTTGCAAATACTCCAACGCCTTTTTGTGGTCGGCCCGCCCATGGCACGGGACTGCCCACCCAACTCGTCCTTCGTTTGCATTTGTCCACGGTTAACTAACATGACGAGCTCCCCAACTCACCATATAAACGCACAAGGCTCCAACTCATCCGCATAAGTGCCATGCCCTTGGTTGCCTTATGTTTTATAACTTAGTCACTTCGCACGGTGGGTGGAGCGAGCGCCAGTTGACTCGCCAACTGCAGGGTGTTACATCCTCCCCCACTGAAAATCGTTATCACCCTCAACAATCCCTATCTCCTTTGTAGCTTCTTGTCATACTTCTCAATCTTCTTCTTCCATCTCCAAAGTGAGTCTTCCGATTCCCAGCTTTCCTCCTCCGGTGCATTCTTTCATCTGACAAGAAATTCCCGTTTCATGTGGCAACCAATCCATGTAGTTCTGAAGCTCAGAATATTCTCCAACTCCAAATCTAGCTTGTCCAGAATCCTGGCTAATCCTCTCGGCGGTTCAGCTCTCTCTGGATCATCAGTATCAAGTCTACATCTCTTCAGCTAACTCATGTGAAAAATCGGATGCTTCATGTGCATATGATGTGGAAGCTCCAGCTCATAAGAAACTTCCCCCACTCTCTTCTTCACTCAGAATGGTCCCTCATACTTCCGTGTCAGCTTGTTCATAGTCCCCTTAGGTACCTGAAACTGCTCTCCGGTTATCCTGAGAAACACCATATCTCCCACACTAAAGTGTACATCCCATCTTCCCTTATCTACCCATTTCTTCATTCTCCTTGTAGCTTTGTGCAAGCGCAACCATGCCAGCTCCAAGGTCTCATCCCAAGCCTTCATGAACTTCTTTGCATTAGGGCTCCTCAAGAAACCTCCTGTCACTACAGTATGCGGTGTGACTGGCATCTATCCATTCACCAACTCAAATGGATTGTACCCCGTTGCAGAACTCTTTTGAATGTTGTAGCTAAACTGAGCAACA
Source organism: Pinus tabuliformis (assembly GCA_031772625.1). NCBI lineage: Eukaryota > Viridiplantae > Streptophyta > Pinopsida > Pinales > Pinaceae > Pinus > Pinus tabuliformis. Next base: position 289,569,450 of record CM062815.1, on the reverse strand, counting down.
TCCAAGAGTTCAGGCCAATTATTTTGATCAAACCATCACATAATGTCTCAAGTAATCCTCCAGCAATGTGTTGATGCTCTTGGTCTATCCATCTGTCTGCAGATGGTAACTCGAACTCATCAACAACTATGTCCCATCTAACTTGAATAATGTGGTCCAAAATCTACCTGTAAAATGTAGATCTCGGTCCGACACGATGCTTAATGGCATCCCCCAATACTTCGCTATGTTCTTGAAGAACAACTCCGCAATCCGCTCAGCTCCACAAGGTATCTTTGTTGGAACAAAGACAACATACTTGGAAAAATGATCAACCACGACCATTATCCCATTATACCCTTGAACCTGTGGCAACTGAGTGATGAAGTCCATCGAGACACTCATCCATGGTCTCTCAGGAATCGGTAAAGGCTGCAACAAACCTCCTTGCCTCTGAGTATCTGATTTGTCCTGCTGACAAATGATGCATGTATATACATACTCCTCTACATCCTCCCGCATATTCTCCCAAAAGAATCCTCTCTCCAACAATGCCAAACAACGACGCATCCCTGGGTGGCGAGCCCATGGAGAGTCATGGCACTCCTTCAAAAGGTGCCTCCTAAGCCCAGATGACTTTCGAACATAGAGCCAGTTTCCAAAGAACAAGAATCCATCTCGGAGAAAGAACTCTCGTGTCTTCCCCTCCTTCACCTGCTTCACTATAATCTGCACCTGAGTATCGGTCTCAACACTTTCCTTGATCTTATTCTGCATCTCTTCTGACATGTAAAATCAACTCCTACTCCTATCTGTCCGGTCTTCTCCTTCCCCCAATGCTGCAAGTTGTCCCTTCCTGCTAAGGGCATCTGCTACAGCATTGTGTCTTCCCTGTCTATACTTGATAGTCATGTCAAATTCTGCCAATAAGTCCTGCCAACGAGCTTGCTTTATAGAAAGCTTCGGTTGTGATGCAAAATAACTTGTTGCAACATTGTCCATCTTGAAAACAAGTGGCTTCCTAATCAGGTAATGCCTCCACACATGAAGACAGTGAATGATTACAGTCATCTCCTTCTCATGGACCGGACACCCCCACTCTCTATCGTGCAACTTCCGACTCTCATACGCCATTGGATTCCCACCCTGCATAAGAATCCCTCCTATGGCAAAATCTGAAGCATCTGTGTACCTCAAACGGTCGCTCGAAGTCTGACAACTTCAGTATCAATGTTGTAACCATCCTCCTCTTCAAATCATCAAATGCCACCTCACATTTATCCGTCCAACTCCATCTCTTGTCTTTCTTCAATAGGTCTATCAGTGATGATGTTACCTTGGAGTACCCCTCTAAAAATTTCCGTTAGTAGTTGGTCATGGCCAAAAACACCCTCATCTCATCGACATTCTTCAGTTCAACCTAGTCTTCGATCACCTTCACTTTTCATGGCTCCATCCGTATGTACCCTTGGCCTACTATATGCCCAAGGAATGGAATCTCAATCTGAGTGAACACACACTCAGACTTCTTCAAGTACAATTGATTTTCCTTCACTGCCTTGAACACCATCGACAAGTGATTATTATGGTCCTCCATGTTGTCACTGTACACCACTATATTGTCCAAGTACACTACTATGAACGCATCCAAATATGGTCGTAGGACATCATTTATCAAAGTGCAAAATGTAGCAGAAGCATTGCGCAACCCGAATAGCATAACAAGGAATTCAAAACTACCATACCTCGCTACTATCGCGGTATTCTTCTCGTCTCTTTCAGCTATACACACCTTATAATACCCATGCATCAAGTCCATCTTGGAAAACACTCGAGCTTTCACAAGCTTGTCAAAGCAATCAGTAGCCAATGGCAAAGGATACATGTTCCTTACCATCTGCTTGTTCAATGCAAGGTAATCATAGCACATCCGTAGCTCATTCAAATCCTTCTTCTATTGGAACAATACCAGAGCACCATAGGGGGACCTTGAAGGTCTGATGAAACCTGGATCAGTTAACTCCTTTAACTATCATTTGAACTCCTCCAACTCGGGTCCTGAAAACTGATAAGTTGCTTTAGTTGGAGGTTGCTTCCCTCGCTCAAGCTCAATGCTATGGTCCACTACACGCCTTGGTGGAAGCTTCTTTGGTAGCTCCTCAGGCATCAAATCCACATATTTGGTCAGTACCTTAGAAATCTCGACTCGAACAGGCGTCCCCACTCCATCACCTTCGACATCCTGGAACATCATTGGATATGTCTCCATATTTGAATCCTTCGTAGCCTTCTCCAAACTCAGTGCCGAAACATGTTGCACCTTGACTTCTCGGCTTTGCCTATGAGTGGGCAAAGTCCAATTTTGTGACTATCCAACTAGCACCACCTCATCACAGAAGGGGACAACAATTGCCTTGTTTCCCTTCAAGAAATCTTGCCCCAATATCATATCAAAGTCATTCATCTCCATCACCGTGAAGTCCAACTGACCCTTCCAGTATTTTATCTGCACAGGCACTTCGTGTTCCAAACCTGCCACTTTAGCTCTAGAGTTCACCACCTTGACTTCCACATTTGATGGGAAGAACATCAGTCCAACCACTTTTTCTAACCGTGTCATCGTGAAGTTATGAGCGGTCTCCGTGTCCACCAGAGCTTGAATGGTCTTGCCATGAACCATTAAGTCCATGAAACCCAGACTAGTAATCCATGATTTCTCCATAACTTTTCCCTGCATACATGTGTGTTCTCTACTTCCATCAAGCTTCTTCAACCCTGAATTAGCTTCACCTGTCATGAGCAACCCTGCTCTGATACCACCTATCATGCCCCTAATTCTTTTTGTGTTAAATTGGCCGGGTGCGGCATCACCTAAGTAACCAACATTTTCCATTGTTATCTTACTTTATGAACTATGCCTTAACATTCATCTTTTTTCATTAATAACATAACATTAATGTGTGGAATCCATTAACATTATAAACATCAACAATATAGAATAGCAGGAGAGCACATCACATGTAAGAATAATCTTTTATTATATATGAGAAGATTTTTACAAGTGACCGGGAGCTAGGCTCGACCTGCATTACAAAGTTGGGCACCCACCCGTGCAATTCCACATGGTGGTCTCACCCAACAACCCAACAATAATACAACACACGTTCTTTGCCAAAACTGGCGGGCATGCCCATGCACGACCCTCACCCGAAACACAACCAAACTTCGTTTAAGAGTTCAGTGGGTGGGCGCCTTAGAACGCCCTCCACCCGCACCTTCAACCGCTTCCCCAACCTTCGTGCAACCATGTATACCACTCGGTGAGCGGGTGCATAACCTGTGCCTTCGTTGCGGCCTTATCACCTACTCTCACCTCCGTTTGGATGATTGAAGATCGATTGTTCGATCCTCAAATAGAAGCTCCATCACATATATTTATACGATGACTATCATGGATGTCGCTCCCTCGGCCGACCCTCCATACTTCTCCAACCGCACACCTTTACAAATACTCCAACGTCTTTGTGTGGTTGGCCCGCCCATGGCACAGGACTGCCTACCCAACTCGTCCTTCTTTTGCATTTGTCCATGATTATCTAACATGACGAGCTCCCCAACTCGCCATATAAACGTTCAAGGCTCCAAGTTGTGCACATAAGTTCCACACCCTTGGTTGCCTTATGTTTTATAACTTAGTCACTTCGCATGGTGGTTGGAGCGTGCACCCGGTTGACTCACCAACCGCAGGGCCTTACACTTATGGTATTATGGTTTTCATATTAGTTTGACTAACATTGATTAAGCTGGAAATTATGAAATTTTTAATAATTAAAGACGATGAAAAATTATTTTTAATTATAAAGAAATTTCATAATTATCATAATAATCAAAATATTTCAAACTGATATGTAAAATAAGTTTAGTTGTTTCCTTAAATATTTTTATTATTTATCGACACGTGATTTTTTTTTTGTGAAATCAACTATAGAAATGTTTTTTTAGATTCTCAATTTTCTAATTGATTTAGATTTTTTACAGCTTTATTATGTATTTAAAGAATTGGGTGGTTTAAAGGAAAAAAATATTTTACAATTTGGAAAGGTTTTGATGAGGTAGTGCCTTTATAATTTATAGAATTTACTATAATAATATTGTAGATCTATTAATTCTGTATCTATCAAGAACCGGGAAAGATTAAATATCTTGATGTGAAAATTTCTTTAATAGTAAAATAGATTTGTTCCCTCTGGACTCTTTGTATATCTATAATTCCCTCTTGATTCTTTTTATATCTAGAGTTAAGAGTCGACAAGGATCTAATTTTTTCATTTGTAAACTAACAATCCTTCTTAATAATATATCTATAATGTTTTCAGAGAGATCAACATTTTGAGATGCATACTTTTCATTCAAATTTCCATTCTAAAAAAGGTTTACACCTTAAGATATTTTATTCTTGAAAACTTTCATGGCTATAGCGTTAGGGTGGATTTATAATGTTTATAATCAATTTTTAATGTCAAATTTCATTTAATGGAATTTCAAGTGATCTTATAAGATATTTTTTATTTTTTATGTTAGTTAATTTATGTTTGTAAATTAGGATATTTAATTATTGTTTTAAATATTATTATATTGTGAAGGTATAAGACCATTAGATGTAGCTTAAGTGGTTGGGACTCACGATGGTAATTAAAGTCTTTTTTAACTTTGATAACTATTGTTTGCACACTATCATATAACACTAGGGACTTATTCTTGGCAACAATAATATGTGATCTTTGGTGGCTATAACAACTGTATGTTTTAGTTACTTGATTTCCCCTGGAGATAAAATGAAATTGTTGAGCAAGTTTAATGGTTAAGAACATGCATTTCCTCATAAGAAGTCATATGTTTAAATATATAAGGATGTAGAACAAAGACATCTCTGTAAACTTCAATAGTAAATTTGTTATGTTGAAACAATTGCCTTGACACACAAAGAAGGTGCTTCATACACCGATTTGTTTTCTCTCTTATCTACCTCCTTAAAATAAGATAATTAAAATTATTATTTTAAAATATCTAGTCACGATTTTATTGTTTATATAAAAACTTAATATCTCCACATAGAATGGGATAATATGTATTACTCTTAACTTTAATTTATTTTTTGGTTAAGTTTTCTTAGTTTTGGCTGTAGGATTGACCCGTCGCTTGAGAAACTGAGATCCATGGACATCTAAGCCATAAAAATCACTCACGCATCGCACCCAGCCTAGGCCACACCAACCCTTAATATAGCTATATTTTTTCCCAAAAAATTTCGAAATAAAGTAACTTAAAAGTACACCCATCACCATCTATTCTTCACCTTATAAACTACTCTTAACTTTAAAATTATAAATTATAAAATAATTAACCATTTTTTCAATTTTCTTCAAATTATTTTATAAATAATATAATTACAAATTATAAAACCTTAAAAAACAATACCTAAAGTTATAAAAATATAAATTAGAAATTTTATCTTCATAAAACCGTAAATTTACGTTTGACCATTCATACAAATATTAAAATAAGATTTCCACTTTAAATTAATCCTTTTCATTTCACTTTAATTAAAGTTAACCCTATAATGCAAGTTCAAACTTCATGATACCTCTAAAGATTAACTTCATATGAACTATTATTGTCATAAATAAGATTAAGGTGAGATTCCTTTTAATCATAATGACTTTAGTGTCATTAATTTTTTCTAACTTGATAATATTGCACTTAAATATATATATTTAATGAATTTTAGTTTTACGTTAAAATTGTAAAGTCGTAGTGTTAAAATAACAATAACTTTAATTTAAAGGAACAAAAGAAATTGACTATTCCAATTAGGGTTGTTTCAATGTAGCATATATCTTCCAAGTATGTATATAACACGTGTATTTCGATTTTATAATGAGTATAGCACAACAGAAAACCTTCCTTAATCTCTATGTTACCATGGATTTCTTGTGACCCGTCCAATTTAATTTTAAAGTCAACAATAAATTTCTCATACAATGTCATTATTTAACTCTCATCCTTGAAACATTTAAATATTCTAATCTCTTTCTCCGGTTTTTCGTAAGAAATGTATGATTTTTTTTTTCAGGTTGGTAATGCAAAAACAAGATAACTATTATATGGCATGTGTATTAAATTGAATTTTTTTGAATTAAGATAAAATTATTTCAAATTTGAACAAATATCATAAAAAAAATTATTAGTATTTATAAAAAACCTAGTCTCAATTTATGTTTAAGGAAACTAAATCTATTAATCATTAACTAGGAGTTCAAGAAATGAAAAATCAAAATATTTGGTACTTAGAAATTACTAAAACAAACGTATAATAAATTGTATAATGAAATAAATTAGATTCTAGAAGGCATAGCATGTCCTCAAGAGTTTGAAGAGATAACTAGGACTTGAGCATTTATACTAACTAGAGCAAGAGGTTTTAAGTCACAATGAAGATGACTTTCAAGGAGAGATAACATCCACACTAGAAGATATGAGTGTTGATATCATTTCATCCACTTGATTTCATTCAAAGAAGAGATGATATCATTATCGTCTTCATGCTTCTCCTTCAAGGCCTTTCCTAGAAGAGTTTTCATGTACCAATGTAAGGTGATGGAATTCAAGAACTATCTCTATCTTACCTTAGTATAGAGAGGGTTAAGAATCCAATTAGTTGGCTCGTATTGGATTTCAAAATTTAAATCAAGTTGTTAACCATTGGTGGTGAGGGCTTCAAGTTGATGAATTTAATCACACGAATTTCAAGGGGGGTGGAAGAATGGAAGATGGTTGGAGCTTCCTCAACATGAGTTTGGCAATGCAACCAGTCATGAGGACCTCTACGCCCAACACCTCAGTTGTTTCACATTCGCTATCAGGGCATGTTACACCAGAAGAGAGACATCCAAGCAAAATATCTTGGCCACAACAACTCATAACTCTGAGGAATGAGGTTCGGGAAACTACAGAGAAGCTTAAATAAAGGGGTTTTCAGAAATCAAGGAAATCATGACCAATATATAGTGGCAAAATGTAAAGGCATAGTAGATGAAAGTCTCTTGTTAAGGACTAGTTCTTTCCAAGTGACATTGTAATTGAGGCCATGACTTGATCTAATTAAAATTGAAACAAAGCAAACAATCATCTACTAGCAAGAAACAAAACCAAAGAATGAAATTATTGAAACAGAAGAGTAGAATAATACCTTGAATATTGTAGCCCACTAAATCTAGACCAACAAGGTCGTTCACATAGAAGGATAGCCAACACTAATAGCTCCTACAACATCTATCTCCATTGTACCCATAATAGTTTCAAGATTTGTAACCCCTTCATGACCAAATATTATTTCTCTTGACCATTTCTTAGCTTTCAATGCCTTTAATGAGGATATCCAAACGTAGGAGTGAAGTTGTATTTCATGTAAGCATAGGATAACTAAAATCTATAATAGAACACCAACATCCATTCTCTATAAAAATCACATTTATTATGCCATAGCTCTAAAGGTTTCCCACCACATGAAAACCTCCCTCTATCAGGTGCCTAAGGGAGTCATCCCACTTAAATCAAGGTAGAATCCTAGGAATACCGAAACATTTAGAGAGCAATGCCTCCCCTTGCAGAATAGTCAATAAATGTAATGTTTGACATGGAATTGGAGATTATTGTATGTGGTTGGTATGGCGAGAGTGTGTGATGCCACCTCGCTCCCAATATTAAATTTTTTGGGATGTGACGGGGTGGAAGTCTCCCCTCCCCCCTGCCCCCTCCACCTGCAACGTGGCATTGACTAGTGCCCAAATAATGGGCCTATTTCCATCATGTAGAATGAGTTGTAGTAGTTCCTTCAAGTTGGAAGACACCCCTTCCAACTAAGTTTCTGTCAGAAAAATGTGACGATATTTACACCCCAAGTTGACCAAGAAATTTATGCCTTTATTCTCATTCAATGATAATGTAAAGTTGTGAAACATTTGATAAAATAGAGAAATTTTTTAATGCAAGAGGTAATGTGTTCTACTCGTTAACTCGTAGACAATTTTTCTATAGGTGTCCCATTCATGATTTTCCCAACAATTGAGATAGCCAATTCGGAATCACCATCAACCTACAATATTGAATATTCTTCATTGATCGCAAATACCAGGCCTTTTTCTAAGGCAAGGAACTCTGCTACATTATTACCTTTGAAGCCACAGTTTGTAGCATACAACTTCAAGCTTTAATCTTCTGAGTCATGAGAATCCCTTCCATAACATTCTTGACTAGGATTTCTTTCAGAAGCACCATAAAATTTTAACTTCAGAAAACCCATTGGGGGGTAAGTGTAGATTTAAGGAGAGGTATTTTATGGAGACATGATCTTGTCAAGAAGAGATAAGATCATTGGAGGAGAGAGCTAATGTTATGATAAAATCATAGATTCATTTTTATTTATTTCCCAATCCTGTTGGCTCCATGCTTTAGAGAGGATGGATAATTGAAGGAGAGAGCTCATGTCCTGCTAAAATCATAGATTCATTATGATATTGTTTCCAGTCTTGTTGGTTCCATGCATTAGAGAGGATGGTCTCACAAATATTTTACTTAATAATTTTACATATTGTCCCTTCTTCATTTTATTTTGTTTAAACATCCTCTTGTTTCTTTCTTTCAATCTCACCCACATGAAAAATATAGGAACAATAACCCATGTTCAATTCACAACAGGGTTAGTAATTATGATATTTGTCCATTTATCCAATGTTTTAACTATGTTGTAATTATGGTCCGAGTATCCAAAATGATAAAGCACCACATCCAAAGATGGCCAGTGAAAGGATAGGAATTTAAGAGGTGTACTATAGCCACTTCCCAAATTCAGCATGGGGGCACAACAAAGGGCCCCACAATCCTTTTTTTCTAAATTAAACCCACAAAGGATATTTGTCTCCATATCAACGATAGAAATTGTAAAACATTAAGTTGTTGGCCATTCATTCGAATTCCTCCAAAAAGGATTCTCATGGATGCCCTTGTGATCAATGAGTAGATAGCAGGGTTCCTTAAGAGTGAACATCCATTTTGTTTGATATCCCCACCAAAGGTTTTCATGGTCCTTATCAATGGTAACTTTCCTATTTCTAGATCCTGAGCTAAAACGACCTAAGAATTCAATTCTAGGCAAATCAATGAATCCTCAATTATTTTCCATCCTCTTCACAACATATAATCATGCATCCTTTTCCAAAATATTCTATTGTAGTGCACCAATGGTTTGATGTGAATACCTGTATTTATCTGTGTTCCTCATGATCATCCAACTATGTCATTTTTTTCCATGCATCTTTCTAAAAGAGTTCAGTACATCGATTCCTAATCTCCTAGAAAACATGATCTTGAAATATAATATGATTGGCCTATGTAAATATCCATATAGAGGAGCGTAAGGCTCACTTTGTATCACTTAACGAGCTAAGAGGTCTGGCAATATTTCCTATCCCAAATTTGTTTCAAAAGATCATGTCCTCCCTAAATCTACCACCATCATTTTTTAGCTCCTTATTCTTTTTTCACAATCTTTGGGTCCTACATACATAAACTCAAAAAAATCATGGAGATACAAAGCTTTTCCTAGGTAATTAATGACCATTTTTCCTTCTTTACTCGTCTCCATAGAAAATATATGTAGAAGAAAGTGATGGATTTGAAGATACATTTGGGAGTAGTTAGGGCTAAGATTTGGTAAATTAGGAAGGCTTGAAGAACAAACTTAAGAAGGACCATCCTATCCACCAAACTAAGAGACCAATGCCCAACTATCTAGCCTATTAGATATCTTTTGAAGAATTCCTTGCCACTAGGCTAATCTCAAAGAGTTGTCTACCAATTAATCTCCTAAGTATTTAGTAGGAAGTTTACTTGTGCATATGTCCATCAGGCATGCTAGGTGTCTTTGAACAATCGCATTATTGTTAAAGAAATATATATTTTCCTTTTACCGTTTGATCACTATAGTTGAAGTGTACATGATGTCATCGAGGATAGTTTTCAAAAATCTTGTCTCCCCCACAATGAGAATGCCAAAGAGCATATTGTCTTAAAAAAATTGTTAATGGGTGGTAGATAAATCATTACAATAAAGGTAGACACTCTTAATAGTATCCTCATGTCCAACATAATTAGTATATCTTTACAATACCTTAGATTCTAAGATAAATAAAAAGGGTAAGATAGGGTCACCGTGAAGAAGACCTCTAGAGTGATTAAAAGTTATGGTTGGAGAAAAATTGAAAAGAATATAGAAGAATGGAGTTGAGATTAGGGACTTTAAAGTGATAGAATGAGATGAGAACCCAAAGGCCTAAAGAGTTTGAATCATGTAATCCCAATTTGAACAATCATAATATTTATAGAAGTCTAGTTTCATAAGCATGTGAACCCGCTTGGATCTCCTTAGGGAGTGTATAATATCATGATTTGCCACAATCTTGTTAATGATCTTGTCACATACAAAAAAGCCTATCTAATGTCGAAAGGTGACATTGCTCGATAGAGGTTTAAAGAAGTTCACAATGACCAATGATTACAGAGGGAAATTGATTGAAAAACACTTGGGGTTATCTACTCTACCAAATTTGGGAAATAAAGTAATAAAAATAACAGTGATACCTGGCCATACATTTTGCGATTAGTGGGATTCTTTGACTAGAGCATTCACTTTAGAACCTATGAATGACCATCAAGCCTAAAAGAAGTTTGTTATGTAATCATATATAATATCCCTCATCTATTCTCCTCATTTCTTATAGGAAAATAAAAATAAAACAATTTTTTTTTTCATTCTATTTTTACCATAAAAATACACATACACAGACACTTGGAGTCTTATAATTACATTACATAATTTTTCTAAAAGAATAAAGAAATGATAAGAGACTTTTATTTATATGTAGTTCAAAAACTCTTTTACTCTTTTTTGTTTTCTTCCCATAAATTTTATCTAATTTGAATTAAGCATATTCTTATGTTAGAATTTTTGTTCAAAATCTTATTATATATACATTTTTCCTACCACGCTTGTAGTATAGGTCTATTCTCTCTTCCCTTTTTCTTACTTAAAATATGGTCCTATTGACCTTGCAGAAAAAATATGCTTTAAGAGAGACTCACTCTCTCTATATATATATATAAGGCACGATAACCATCGCTTGATCTTACATGTATTCCAAAGTTTTGAATAACTTAAATATCATTATTTAATTCACTCATGGTGCATCATAATACTGTTGCAGCTCACCAAAGTTTTTATCGACCCACCACAAGGTCCTTCACAATGTAAATGTTCTACATATATATAACATTGATATGCTACTTCATATGTGAACCTTATTCATTAGTTTGTAAAGGTATTTCAATTGTTAGGAAGCTTCTAGTTATTTGGTGTGTACAACGTGGAAGCCTGCAGTGATGTGGCGATACGTCAACTCCATGGCCATGTGATTGTCATGTTGATGGATGTCTGACCACCTGCCACACTGCCTTATGAAGTGTGTTATAAATGAAAATCCAAATGTCTTAGGTTTAAGATCGATTTTGGAGGTGAATTGGGGTTAGTTTGGAGTAACTACCCACGGCCTCTCCGCCATTCCAATTCCATGTACACTCTCGCAGTTTGAGACAGTGGTCTGCAACGCATTTTTTGTTCCTTTTTTAACCATGACTACAGGGTCATCTCCCTTATTTGAAGGTTAACTCTGTGCATCTTGAATATTTCTGGATCTAATGGCATTCGTAGGAAACTCCGCTTGCAGCTATACGCAAAGAATGCATTTCTTCAGGTTAGAGTTTTCAATTGTATGAGTGACTTGTAATGGCCTGTTAGAGACAGTACTCTTGTTCTTATATACCCTTCTGCAGTTTTCTTCCACGTTAGTTCTTTTAGATTAATCTCCTAACTTAATCTATAATTCTTGGTTTTTCTTTTCAAGTGAACCCTGGGTCAAAGGGTCTCCCATGGCATGACCATTTCTTACTGCAAACGGCAAGCAGGAGGTGCCCACCATTACGAGTATTGTGTAACAAAGTTTCAAGCAAACCCTATCTCTGTCCATTTTCAACCCTAGCTCAAATTTTTATTTAATTGTAATTTCTAAAAATTGTATTCTGGAGTAGGGTTGCAACGCACTCTTCCCCTCAACGAAAATCTAAGTTTTTGTTTGAATTCCCTATTTTCCTTCTTATTTTTATTAAAGAAAATTTTTCTCTAAACCCTTTCTAGGAATTCTGCTTGTTTTTATTGAAGATAATGCTTAAAATAAAGCTATGTAATCGCTGACAAATTAGGCAGCAAATTTTTTGTTTTGAGTTATCAGAATTAGGGCAGCAAATTTATAGATATAGTCCTGATCATTCAGCAAATTATTAGGGACAGTAGATTAGTCAGATAATGGATAATGAAATTAGAAATATGTGGGGTATATAATAATGTATTCATTGCTCCTATGAAGATGTGAGATTCCAATGAGAGTTTAGCTCATGGATTGAGAATCAGACTTCTCTTATTTTTGTTCATTAATTTTGTTTATGTTTTCATATGCATGCTCTTGCTAGATTAACATGGTATTGGAGCTAGGTTAAGAAAGTTGATTTATATGTAAAGTGTGTGCTGTTGGCAAGAGGTTTCAAAAGTTTGTGAAAGTTTGTGAAAGCCATTTGCAAGAGTTTTCATCATTTTGTGAAGCTTGTGCGATATTGGTGGAAGTGCTCAACAGTTAGCAACAATGGCCAACAATATTAATATTTCCCAGCCCCAAATACCAATGTTTAAAGGTGAGAACTTTGGTTTTTGGAGCATTAAGATGAAAACATTGTTTCTCTCACAAAATTTGTGGCATTTCGTAGATAATGGATATACAAAACCAGATGCTCACACACTTGCCCACTCGACTCAAGACCAAAGAAACCAGCTAAAGGATAATCGCAAGAAAGATTCAAAGGCTCTCTTACTAATCCAACAAGCACTGCATGATTTTATTTTTCCCAGACTCATTGGAGTAACAAAATCAAAGGAGGCATGGGATGCTTTGCAACAAGCATATTAAGGAAGTGATAAGGTAAAAATTGTTAAATTGCAGTCATTAAGAAGAGAATTTGAATCCTTGTGCATGCAAAACCCTGAATTTATTCAAGATTTTCTCACTAGAGTTATGGTTATAGTGAAATAAATCAGGTCTTCTGGGGAAGATTTAAAAGATCAAAAAATTGTTGAGAAGATTTTAAGAAGGTTCCTTGTAAAATTTGATGCGGTTGTTGTTGCTATTGAGGTGTCTAAGGATCCAATTCAGTTGTGTGTGAATGAGCTAATGGGGTATCTTCAATCTCATGGGAAAAGAATCAATAGATCTTTTTAAAATCTATTGAGCAAGCTTTTCAAGCAAGAGGAAATATTTTCAAAGACAAGAGTGGTTCTTCTCATCAGGAAAGCTATAAAACTTTTGGAAGAGGAAGAGGAAGAGGACAAACATACAAAGGAGGCAGAGGTCGAGGAAGACTTTTTTTTTTGCATACAACAAAGGAAGAGGTAATGATGATAGTGATGGAGGTAAAATATTTAATAAATCCCAAGTTCAATGTTTTTATTGTAAAATATTTGGCCATTATGAAAGAAATTGTTGGAAAAAACGGGGACAACAAGTTAATTTTTCTAAAGAAAATGAAGAGGTTGGCACTTTATTCTTGGCTTCTGATTCAATTAATAATGTTTCCAAAGAGCCGTGGCTTATGGATAATGGTTGCAACAATCACATGACAGGAAACAAACATGGCTTTGTATAGATAGATGAATCTACAAAATCTGATGTACTATTGGGAGATGACAAGCCAGTTGAAGCTAAAGGTAAGGGAACAATTACTATAAAGACAAAACAAGGAAAACCAAAGCACATTAATGATGTTTTATATGTTCTTGGTCTATCACATAATTTTTTGAGTGTGGAACAGCTCTGTGAAAAGGGATATTTAATTGTTTTCAAGGAAAAACAATGCATAATCTATGATAAAAATGATGACAATAAAATTATTGCTAAGACTAATATGCTACAAAATGGAGTTTTTTCTTTCAATCTACCTTGTGAGGCAAGTACAACATTAAATGTTTCACTTGATGATAGTTCCTGGCTATGGCACATAAGATATGGACATTTGAATATGAAAGGCTTGAAATTGTTGTATAACAAGAAAATGGTCAAAGGGTTACCACTTATTGGTTCTACTGATAAAGTCTGTGAAGGGTGTATTCTTGGTAAGCAACAAAGAGATTCATTTCCAGTAGGAAAATCATGGAGAGCAAGTAAAACATTGGAACTAGTGCGGTCTTATGCAAACCTTGTCTCTAAAAAAAAACAAGTATTTCATTATTTTTGTGGATGATTTTAGTAGAAGGACATGGGTATATTTCATTAAAGAAAAATCTGATGCATTTTTCATATTTCAACAATTTAAAGCTCTTGTGGAAAAGCAAAGTGGTTACTGTTTAAAAACATTACGCACAGATAGAGGGGGAGAATTCACTTCTAATAAGTTTGATTCTTATTGTAAAATGAATGGCATTCAAAGGCAATTTATAGCTAGTTATACTCCACAACGGAATGGAATTGTTGAATGCAAGAATAGAACAATTGTTGAGATGGTTAGGAGCATGATGAAAGGTAAAAACCTTCCAAACATTTTTTGGCCTAAAGCTGTAGGTACATCTGTTTATTTGCTTAATAGATTCCCAACAAGACGTGTGAAAAATATCACCACTTATGAAGCATGGTGTGGAAGAAAACCCAATATTTCTCATTTAAGAGTCTTTGGTTACATTGCCTATGCTCATGTTCCTATTGAAAAGAGAAGATAGCTTGATGATAAAAGCGCGAAATGATTTTTTATTGGATATTGTGAAGAAACCAAAGGTTATAGATTGTACAGTCCAAAAACTGAAAAATTAATGATTAGTCGTGATGTGTTATTTGATGAGAAAGAAGAATGGAAGTGGAATCGTGATGTGCAACAACAAACTCCAAGTATTGTTGTACAAGAAGATGAATATTTTGTTTCTGCAAATCCATTGAGTAATCGAAATATTTTAGAGGCCACATCCACTCCATCGTCTTCTGCTACTTCAAGTCATGTTTCAAGTCCAAGTCCTCCTCCAAAAAGGAAAAAATATTTAAATGAAATTTATGGTTATAATAATTTTGCTTTGGTGTCTCAGATTGATGAAGAACCAAGATGTTTTGAAGATGTAGTGAAAGAATTAGTTTGGTGCAAAGAAATTCATGAAGAGATGGCAATAATTGAAAAGAATGCAACATGGGAGCTTGTGGATCCTCCTACTGAAAAAGAAGTCATTAGGGTCAAATGGTTGTATAAAACCAAGTATTAAGTTGATGGATCAATACAAAGGCACAAAGAAAGGTTAGTAGCAAAGGGATATGCTCAACAACCAGGTATTGACTACAGTGAAACATATGCTCCCGTTGTAAGATTTGATACAATCATAACCATTTTGGCATTGGTAGCACAATATAAATGGTTAGTTTATCAATTTGATGTTAAATCAGCCTTTCTAAATGGTGAGTTGAAAGAAGATGTATATGTTCACCAGCCCCAAGGATATGAAGAAGTAGAAAATGAACACAATGTCTACAAACTGAAAAAGGCTCTTTATGGGCTTAAACAAGCTCCAAGAGCATAGTACAGCAAAATTGACACTTATTTTTTGAAAAAGGGGTTTAATAGAAGTGAAAATTAACACACATTATATATCAATTCAAATGGTAATGATATAATAATTGTGTGCTTATATATAGATGAATTGATATACAAATCTTCAAGTAATTTTTTAGTGGAAGAGTTCAGGGAGGCTATGATGACTGAATTTGAAATGACTGATTTGGGTTTGCTCCATTATTTTATTGGCATAGAAGTGACACATATGAATGATGGAAATTTTATTTCATAATAAAAATATGTTTCAAATCTTCTTAAAAATTGGAAAATGGGAAATTGTAAACCCATGAGCACACCCATGAATACAAATGAAAAATTTTATTTAGAAGATGGAGCTGAAAAGGTAGATGCTCAATCCTATAGGAGTCTAGTAGGAATTCTTTTGTATCTTACTACCACTAGCCCTGATAGTATGCATGTAGTAGGCTTGATTTCTAGATTCATGCAAAGTCCAAGTAAGATTCATTTTGGAGCAACAAAAACAATTTTGAGGTATATCTGTGGAACGAGAAATTATGGAATTTGGTATACTTCATCAAATAATTTTTGGTTGGTTGGTTACACAGATAATGACTGGGTTGGATCTTTTGATGATAGAAAAAGAACTTCAGGTTATGTATTCAACCTTGGATCAGGCGCAGTATTATGGTGTTCAAAGAAGCAACCAACTATTTCATTGTCTTCTACAGAGGCAGAGTATATTGCAACAACAACAACAACATGTGAAGAAATTTGGTTGAAGAAAGTATTGTTAGATCTAAAACAAGAACCAAAATATGCCACAACTATTTATTGTGATAACTTTTCTACCATTGCCATAACTAAATATCCATTGTTTCAAAATCTCACCAATCACATTGATATCAAATATCATTTCATAAGAGGCTATGTGGCAAAAGGAGAAATTCAAATAATGTTTTGTACAACAAATGAACAGCTTGCAGATATATTTATCAAAGCACTACCTAAAGGGAAGTTCAAATACTTAAGGGATATGCTTGGAATCACCTCATTAAGCATTAAGAGGGAGTGTTGAGGATAATGCTTAAAATAAATCTATGTAATTGCTGACAAATTAGCCAGCATATTTGTGTTCTGAGTTATCAGAATTAGGGCAACAAATTTATAGATGTAGTCAGTGATCATTTGTCGAATTATTAGGGACAGTAGATTAGTCAGATAATGGATAATGAAATTAGAAATATGTAGGCTATATAATAATGTATTCATTTCTCCTATGAAGATATGAGATTCCAATGAGAGTTCACCTCATGCATTGAAAATCGGAATTCTCTTATTTTTTTCATTAGTTTTGTTTATGTTTTCATATGCATGCTCTTGCTAGATTTAACAATTTTCCTCCTCGTTTTGCAAGTTTGTCTTCTCAAGACTGAGTATCCATTGCATGGTTGTCTCTTTTCTCTGATTTTCCATGATTGCTCCTCACAAATTTGTGGCTTATCTAGGCTCTTCTATAATTTCTATACTCATCCATGGTACTCGACCATGGTGGCCAAGAACCTTCCAATGTTCTTCTTGATGATTAGGGTTTGAACAAGAAAAGAAGAACTGTCCACTTGAGTTATCTATCCTTCGTGAGATCTTAAGAATTTTTTTTCCATAATGTATAACATCGGTCGACCCTAGCAGCTGCATTTTTTACCAACGATAGATATATTTTCTAAATACTCAGATTTCTCTTTGAATTTCCATTCAAAACTTTTGGTACAGTGTCTTTTGTAATTTCATTTAAATTGGTGTTGAACGTTAATTACCTAGAGAAGTCTCTATCTTAAAGTTATTACTCTTTGGTAGCATATATCGAAAGGAATTTTTGTAAAATGACACCACTAGTTGCAATTGATGAAACCATCTGGGTATTATTTTCTTCAATTTTTCCTTCATCGTTGAATATATATATATATATATATATATATATATATATATATATATATATATATATATATATATATATATATATATATATATATATATATATCTATATATATATATATATATATATATATATATATATATATATATATATATATATATATATAGGTATTTTGTTGCATGGTTGTGATCTATGGACACTTTGTTCAATGCTTTATTTGATGAACTCCGTGTGTTTTCTAAATCATTTGAATAAATAATTTTTTAGGTTACATTACCTTCACTATCAAAATAAAGGCTTAGTGTTTAACATAGTCTTGATATTTCCGTACATATTTACATCTTGTATTTTCCAAAGAGATAATTTATCATTTCTGTCATATCTATTTCTTCGGATGTTATCTACCACTTTCTTATATCTAGATATTGTTATATGTATAAATGGGTTAAAATTATATATGTATACCATATTTATTTTATAGAGTCTTTATACCCGAATTCTTGCTAGAACGTCTCTCAAATTTTTTTTGCGTCTTAATTTTTTCTTCGGAGTTCATGACTATTATTGTTTAAATCTACCCCCCCCCCCCCCCACCACCCCCCACACACACACACATATATATATATATATTATTAGGACATAAAAGTAGTAATAGCAATAAAGAAGAATTTGATTATTATATATATATATATATATATATATATATATATATATATATATATATATATATATATATATATATATATTATCAGACCGTTCTTTATTTCTATTACTACTCTTACCTCCTAATATGGGAGCCAAACAACACCAACAAGTTTGATTGGGTAACTCCTCTATCATCACACATTTGATATAGTGTTTACATGCATTCTCATATCTTTTCTTTCCAGACCCAAATTAAATTATAAGAAGATTAAAATTAAAAGGAATGATTGTACTACAGTGCCCTATCAACACACAAGTAGTATTATTTTTGGTATGTAGGAATCAATATATAAATATTTTTTTTATTGTGCATCATAATTATCTTCGTGATTTAAAGGTTCTTCTTTTAGTGGTGTTTTGACCCCAACTGTTAACGACGAATCTAGGGCAAGATTTCCCCCCTATTATTGTTACTACTATAACACCCCACATTGTAAGTAAATAATTAATTGTTTGATGGTTACCATATCTAGTGAATTTACTAGCATGAAACAAAATTATTATAGTTGCAAAGGATTTTTAAGTTTATAAATAAAGCTATTGATTTTATTTTGGAAATTATATTCACTCACACCAGAGTAGAGGATAAAACTTGCCATAATCTGGGAAGAATCTTGATATACATGACATCTCGGTGGGAGATAGAGACCGGAAATAAAAGAGATGCAAGGACAAATGACGGCAATTCTCTTAGGAAAAAGAGTTAAAAATCCTCGGCTAAGGGGAATGAGAATCCCTGAAGGGAGGACACTGGCAAGGAAAAAATATGTGAGAACGATAATGTCAAATAAACATTATCAAGGCTCAGTAGAGGGTAGTGAGGCCTAGAAAGTTATCATAGCTCAGGGGGAATCAAAGGTGATTCATGGTTGGGAGGTCTAGTGTGGATAGCCATTGATTTAAGCATAAGAGTATTAGTAAGAAAATCTTGTACCCATCAAGAATCTCGATTAATTTATAATAATGAAGTATAATGGAAGCATTGTATAGATTAGAAATAGTGTAGATTTAGTTTTGTTATGGTCCTTAAATGCGTAAATTTTATTTTATAATTATGTGAATAAATGTTGCAAAACTCGGTTGAAGTAAATAAACTATTCTTGTTATATGATTATTATTATGAATTAGGAAAGTGAGATGAGTATGAATGGTTTATATCCTGAGTTAACCATTCTTTACAATGTTATGTAGTATGTGGAACAAACATAACATATTGTTTGCAGGATGGAAGTTAATCAAAAGGATAAAAAAGGAAATTAGTGCATGTCATACTGAAGTAGTATTCCAAAAGAATTTACCTGGTGGCTTTTCTTATCCTTTATGTCTATATGAGTTTTTAATCAAAAGGAAATTTTGTTACAATGCAAACAGAGGGCATGCATAGCAACATTGTTAGATCAAACAAGTAAAACCATATGTCGAGTAGTACAGTCAGAACACATGCATGGCTATAAATAGAGTGTATGCATAGCAACATGAATGGGTCAACCAAGTGAAACCATATGTGGAATAGTACAATCAGAACACATGCATGGCTGTAATGATAGGATGATTATGTAGAAAATCATTTGTCACATGGTGCAAGTAGAACACATATGCATGATCCTTCTAATAAACAAATAAGCAAGTTGTACTTAATAATAAGGTTGAATATGTAAAATCATCTATCTTTAGTGCAGACAAAACATATGTATAGCAATACAATTCAATGAGTTAGCAAAACTATTATTCAACAAGAACTATGGAGTAGTAGTATCGATTCACTGAACGTAACAACGATACTAAGGGGATGTAAGGTTAAGCATAAATAGGAAACCATATTAACCATTATGGATGCATGCAACGACACGTATTTATGATAAGCTTCTACAATTTAATGGAAGTATATAATCACCTAAAATCATAATAATCCAATACAGAGGATATGTAATGTTAGTCTTGTATGAAACCACGTTAAATCTTAAGGCTACATGCTTATACAGAAGTAGAGTGGAATAAGGTGGGTACACTTCAACAATATAATTATGTATGCCAGAGCTACAATGACCCTAGATAAGTATTGACCTGAACTAGACGACGGAGAAGGGCCATTCTAGTGCACTCAATGTGCATTGAAAGTAAACTAACATGAGAGAGTAATACAAATTTGATATATAGAGTAAAAAAAGAGTAATGACTAAGTCCAAAATTACTGTAATAGAAATAAGGCTATTTTGTAAGGACAATATACTTAACTGGAAAAATAAAAGGAACCCTAGAAATATAATAACTAGTACATGCCTCAAAACTGAGAACGATGATGAAAATACTCCTACCATCATTCTCAATACTAAAGTGCATGAAGTATAATAAGATAATCTTGTCAGCCTTTGAAAACAATTAAAAATACAAAATGCATTTAAACTCAACATATCCCTTTCCAATTAAAGGAAAAAAATAAAATCAGTGATACACCAATAGGATTCCACAGTCTTATTTCTTTCCAAACTTAATAACAAAGGACATAACCAACTCGGCCAATATGCCCTCCAAAACATCATACATATGGAAAGAGTTGCAGACAAATAATTACACACAAAATGGGACTATAGGATAAGCAAAGGCCTGAAATAAGAAGCAATAAATGCAATAAAATAGTAATGTATAAGGCTTTATATCTAGATCCCAGCAAGGGTCGGTAGACACCTAGGAGTCTCAGGTCTGCGACCTAGAATTCCTAAGCAAGTGTGAAGGTATTTCTCAGATCTGACGAGAAACCAAAATGAACAATCACCCATACTCAATGAATTGAGAGCGAGAGTGGTAGAGTTGCAAGAGGCAAACTCCATGGGGGGAAATGGCAGGAGAGTCCAAGAAGACACCAACTTGGAATGAGATGACAAACGACAAATGAGCTGTTGCTAGCTCGACTAAAAAGGTGCTAACAAACCTAGTCGCGAGTGAAGCTTACCTGAACCATCATTAAAAATACCCCATTACAACAAAATAAAATGAATGTAACTTCGCTAAACAATGACGAAAATAGAGAAGGGAATTAAAAGAGATTTACTTGTCGAAGCGCCAGAGCACAGAGAAGCATCCCACCCCTGCACAGAAGACCAATTTCATGAGCCAAGGTATAGGTCAGGGGAACCCAAACTTAGAAATACAAAACAACACAAGAGATATCGTGTGATATCTTACCTGGGTACTGAGGAGCACCCTCATGCCAAGTGAAATGACAACGACTCAAACTTCTAGAGTTTTCCCTACACCAAAGCCTCACAAAATCCTTAATGTTAGATCAATAATAGAGCTCATTGAAAATATAGACAAAGTGTTTCTAAAATGAAGAAAAAAGAGTACCAGGGATCACACGAACACTAAAGCCAAGCAGAAACCTGCTTCGTCAGAGTTTGGAGAACTTTCTTCATTGGGCAGGCCAGTGGGCACAAAGATCGCTAGATATTTACAATAGAATTCATTGTAACTACTACGATGACCAACATTTACCCTCATACCTCTCCCTGTTCCAATCTCCAAAAGAATCGAAATGGAAACCTTAGTAGAGGAGGGAAATCAAAAACCGACTAGGGTTAGGCTAGTGAAATCAGAAATGTAGATCAACAAGGAGGCGATCTCCACCCTTGATCCCATATCAAAACCATAACCCTCAAGATGCATGCCCACCTAATCGATGCATGAATCTAGTTGTTGGGAACTGAAGGGTTTCACCCCTGACGAGAAGGTAGGTACCAGGCATATTGCCCTTGCTAGTGGGTGGAAGGGATGAATCTGAGATGCCATATCACCTAAGGAATTAAAGACCAATGTGCCATCTAAGCAGGGTGATGGTGAGCAAGTGGGTGGGCTGACGCAATGGGTATGGGAAGAGGGGTGAGGGTAGTTAGGGAGATAATGGGGTTTGGTTAAGGGTCCAAGTAAGGGTTAATCACTTGACTTATACATAACATACTCATATAAAGAAAATAAAATCCATAACATAATCAAGGATTCAAATATACTACTCATAAAAAATTATATCATGAAACAACCTTGTGCACCATACATGACATGCCAGCATCGATATTAAAAAGCATTGTTCACCAAGGGAAATCTAAATTATGTAAACAATACTTGAATATAGTACTAAACCAAAAAAGTGAGTGGAAAGAATTTTGGTTTTTTTGGGGGCATGATTTAGGTTCATTATAAATGGTATAAGAGCCCAGTTTCTTCTCTCAATCTTGTACAGGGAATCTACGTTAGAAAATGTGTGCAAAGGGAAAGAAAAAGAAATATATACATCAAATAAAATATACAAAACTAAAGCAACAATTGTTCCTATCTATTTTGAATTATGATGTAGGAAATTAAATTTTTGAATAGCTAAGGAAGGACCTCCATTGCCTAACATAGGAGGAGCAGAACTATATGTGGAACTAGGGGAAGAGGGAAGTACTACCCTATCCTCCCAATTGGTGGAAATGGTAAAAACCCTACAACTGGAGTTGGATCAACTCTGTAGCAATAATGAGAGGCTTCTAAAATCGAGTGAAGAATAGGAGAAGTTAATCAGAAACTGGACATAGAAGTCTACTTAAAAGAGTGTAGACACTGAAGGCATGAGGAAGATAGAGTCTGACAAGTCAGGAAGTGGAGGGGAATGTGATATCGAGTCACCAAAAGGGCATAAGAAGTGAAGGAAAGCAGAGTTACAAGGTGAATTTAGAAAGATCAAACCACCAGTATTTGATGGAGAGAAGGAGGAGGACGCATAAGCATGGTTGCTAAGTATGACTAAATAATTTCAAGTATATGAAAATGAAAGTAACCTGAAAGCATGATTGGTAATTTATCAATTGCAGGGTAAGGCAAAATTGTGGTGGGAAGAGAGGAAGAGTGTTCAAATTCTTGAAGAAGAAACAATTTCATGGGAGGAATTTCAGAAGCAATTCAAGGCAATATTTCTTAGTGAAAGGTATTATGATGACACGGCAAATAATTCCATGAGATGGAGTTGGGGAAAATGACTATGGATGAACTTGTAAACAAATTCACCAACTTGTTGTGGTACGTCTCGTATTTGAAAGAGCAAAAAGCTAAAATTTAGTTTTTCGGAACTAGTTTCCAGCCTCCTACAATGAGAGAATTGATCTTGATAACCCAAGTACCATGGATGAGGTGGTCAGAAAGGCTAGGCAATGTTATGAAAAATTTAAAATTAAAATGAAGATTGAAAACTATGGAGGACTGAGGAAGGAAGCAAAGTTGGAGTGGGTGTGAAGAAAAACAACCACTCTACCTGAAGAATTTTGGTAGAGATCATCAAAAAAGGAAGGGGTTCAAAGGAGAAGTACCCTTGCCACCTGAATCCTATACAGGTTTGAGAGAGATAGAGAAGAACAACAAAAAATATGGTGCTGCCAAGGAACCATTAAAGTGTTGGGGTTGCTAAGAGCCACATATGTTAAGCCACTATTCACACAATCCGCGGTTCATCCAAAACATCCAGGCAATTCATGAGGCCACTACTATTAATGATGTTGCAAGTAACATACTGAGGATTAGCGTAGCCCTGGAAAAATGACAAGCTGAACATCAAGCTACTATGATGGAAATACAAGGTAACATCTTAAACTAGTCTGTGGCTATTTTGGTCGATCTGGCGGCTACTCTAAGTTATAATAGCCCCAAAATTGTAGAAAAATGCAGTCTAAAAACATAAAAATTCATAAATGCTTGATTAGTGCAGCTAGCCACAAGAACCAAGCGAAGAGTAACCCAACACGTGAAACAATGCACAATTGATTTTGATGGATACTCCTCAAAGGTAGATTTGAATCTTCTTCCACTCAGGTCATATGATTTATTAGTAGTAATTAAATAGTTAGAACAACGATCCGTTGTTATAAATTATTTAGAAAAAATAGTGGCATGTGTTGGGATGGGTGGGGTCCCTAAAGTGATCAGGGGGAAAGAGAAATTTGTATCTATTTGATAAATTTTAGCTTTACAACTAAAAAGAAGTGACAAAAAAGGTTATCAATTGTACTTGCCACAGGTTGAAGTTAGAGCCCAATTGATTGAAAAACAAGAATTAGAGACGATCCCCATCATCAAGGAATAACTGGATGTTTTTCCAAAGTAAATTCCTGGATTACCACCATCTCGAGATATCGATTTTACTATAAATGTAGTACCCAAATTTGTTCTTCTATCCAGGGCTCCATATTGTATGAGTGCCCCTAAACTATTGGAGTTAAAAATTTAGCTACAAGAATTACTGCATAAAGGTTACATCATACCCAACGTCTCTCCTTGGGGGGCTCCAGTTCTATTTGTGAAAAAGAAGGATGATACATACAGAATGTGTATTAACTACTGGGAACTAAACAAATTAACAGTTAAAAACAGATACCCCCTAACAAGAATAGATGATCTACTGGATCAAGTCATAGGGGCCAAAATATTTTCAAAAATTGATCTAAGGATGGGCTACCATGAATTTCATATTAAGGAGGAGGATATCTAGAGTATGAATTTTAGAACACGGTATGGGAATTATGAGTTCGTGGTGCTACCGTTCAGCCTCACCAATGCACATGCAACTTTCATGTGTCTCATGAATAATGTGCTACACCAGTACTTTGATCGCTTTGTGTTGATTTTCATAGATGACATTATTGTGTAATCGAAAGACAAGGAAGAACATCAAGAACACTTAAGGTTGGTATTGCATACATTAAGAGAAAATAAACTGTAGGAAAATGGCAGTAAATGTGAATTATTTAAACCTAGGATACATTACTTAGGACATCTCATCTCTGAGGAAGGGTTGGTAGTAGACCCTCCGAAAGTTAAAGCCATCATATAATGGTCATTACCAAAGGATGTATCTGTAGTTCATTCCTTTATGGGAATTACAAGATATTATCACAAATTTGTAAAGGAATTTTCCAAATTGGCATACCCCATCACCTCATTGGAGAAAAAAGGAGCGAAGTTTAAGTGGATGGAAAAATGTCAGGAAAGCTTTGATAAACTGAAGGAAATCTTGACAAGGGCTCCTGTCCTACAGATAGAAGATCCAGATAAAGAGTTTCTAGTATGCACAGATGTGTGCCTTAAAGGTTTAGGAGGGGTATTTCTACAGGACAATGTTTTAGTGTCATCTGAATCCCATAAATTGAACAAACATGAGCAGAATTATGTTGTGAATGACTTAAAATTAGCTGCAGTAATTCATGCCTTAGGAATGTGGAGGCATTATTTTTTTGGGAAGAATTTTTTTCTCATGACCGACCACATCAGCCTTAAATATTTTTTTAGTCAACTCGACCAGAATGTAAGACACGCAAGGTGGTTAGCCTTCCTTAGTGACATTGAATTTGAAATCAAACATACTAAAGGAAAGGAGAACAAGATTGCTAATGCATTAAGTCGGCATGCTCATACTTCAATCGTATATACAAAAGTAAGTGTAAGGAGAAATTTTGTGGACTAGATAAGATTAGCTAGGTAGCATGACCCACAATATCAAGAGTTGCAGAATAAAATACAACAAGGGAAAAAAACTGGTAATGGGATTTATCCTCAAGGATTGATCCCCTACCAAGGTAGATGGGTCATTTCCAATGTTACCCCTCTAAAACAGATAATGTTTTACCAGTAGCATAAGGAGCCATATGATGGCCACCCCGAGAACCAAAAAATCATAACTTCTTTACGAAAATAGTTTTGTCTGGGTTGGAACCAGAAAATAGTTAGCAAACTTCTTAGAAGAATTCCTGCAATTCTAGCAACTGAAAGTAGAGCATCAATATTTATCAGGCCTGTTGAATTGATTACCCATTCCGGAATGGAAGTGGTAAGTGATTTTTATGGATTTCATTACTGCACTACTAAGGCCTCGATACCAACATAATTCCATTATTATGGTAGTAGATGTACTAACAATGGAAACACATTTTATCTTCGTGCAATCTACCTTTGGAACAACACAAATTGCAAATATCTTCATGAAAGATATATTTAGACTACATGGTATACCAAAAATGATCATATCATATCGAGATGCAAAGTTCACCTCAAATTTCTGGAAATCATTATTTGAAAGTTTTGGTACTAAACTAAACTTCAGTACTGCGTACCATCAGTAGACGGATGGGAAAACTAAAAGAAAAAATCAAATATGGTAATATTTGCTTTGAATGTATGTAATGGACAGACCCGCAAAATAGGAATACTTTCTGCATCTAGCCGAGTTCGCCTATAACAACAGTTATTAGGCTTCCATCAAAATAAGCCCCTTTGAAGCTCTTTATGGAAGAAAATTCCATACCCCTCTCAACAGGAGTCAACAAGAGGATAGATTAGTCCTTGGACCTGAGGTCTTGGGTGAAATGTAAGAAGCAGTGTATAAAATTCAACAGAACATTAAAAATTCTCAAGACCATCAAAATCGTTATGTACATAAGCAAAGGACTCCTAACAAATTTCAAATTCGGGAGCATGTGTATTTGAGAATCAAAACTCGCAAAAGTACTTTGAGTACTGGTAGCTACGCTAAATTGGCACCATGGTCCTATGGGTTGTTTGAAGTACTGGACCGAATAGGTCGAGTAACATATCAATTAGCTCTACCTACTCATGTTAAAGTACATAGTGTATTTAATGTGTCATTATTAAAAAAATATGTGCATTCCAACTCTCATATAGTTGATTGGCATCTCTTATAGGTGGAGCCCGAAGGAGACTTCTTTCCTGAACCAATCTTCATTTTGGAGCAGAGGAAAACTGTACTTCAGAATTGGGTCATTTCTCAGATTAAAGTGTAGTGGAGGCACTTTACTACAGAGGAGGCAACCTGGGAAAAAGAAGATGTCATGAAGGCAACATATCCATAATTTTTTTCTTATGAATAATAACACCAAGGACAATGTTAAATTTGAAGGGGGGAATGATGTAACACCCCCCATTGTAAGTAGATAATTAGTTGCTTGGCGGTTACCATCTTTAGTAACTTTACTAGGATGAAGCAAACTTATTATAGTTAGAAAGGATGTTTAAGTTTATAAATAAGGTTGTTGATTTTATTCTAGAAATTATCTTGGCTGACACTAGAATAGAGGATTAAACTTGCCAGAATATGAGAAGAATAAAATTCACTTTGATTTTCTTAAAACTAAATAATATATATATATGGATATATATGACATCTCACTGGGAGATAAAGATGGGGAATAAAAGATTTGCAAGGAGAAAGGAAAGCTTTTTCCTGTAGGAAAAAGAGTTAAAAATCCTAGGCTAAGGGGAAACAAAACCCCCGAAGGTAGGACGCTGCCAAGGAAAATAATTGTGAGGATGATAATGTTAAATAAAAATTATCAAGGCTCCGTAAAGGTTACTGAGGTCTGGAAAGTTATCATAGCTCAAGGGGAATCAAAAGTGATTCATGGTTGGGAGGTCTGGTGTGGATAGCCATTGATTTCCGCATAAGGGTACTGGTCAGAAAATCTTGTACCCATCAAGAATCTCGATTAATTTATAATAAAGAAGTATACTTGAAACATTGTATAGATTAGAACTAGTGTATATTTAGTTTTGTTCTAGTCCTTAAATGCGTAAATTTTATTTTATAAATATGTGAAGAAATGTTGTAGAAACTCTGGTGAGGTAAATATGTTATTCTTGTTATATGAATACTATTATGAATTAGGAAAGAAAGATGAGTATGAATGATTTATATCCTATGTTAACCATTCTTTACAATGATATATGGTATATGGAACAGTCATAGCATACTGTTTTCAAGACGGAAAGTAATCAAAAGGATTAAAAAGGAAATTAATGCATGTCACACTTAAGTAGTATTCCAAAAGAATTTATCTAATGGTTTTTCTTATCCTTTATGTTTATATGAGTTTTTGATCAAAAGTAAAATTTGTTACAACGCAAACAGAGGGCATGCATAGCAGCACTGATAGATCAAACAAGTAAAACCATATGTCAAGTAGTACAATCAGAAGACATGCATGGCTATAAATAGAGTGCATGCATAGAAACATGGATGGGTCAACCAAGTGAAACCATGTGTCGAATAGTACAATCAGAACACATGCATGGATATAATGATAGGATGAATATGTAGAAAATCATTTGTCACATGGTGCAAGTAGACACATACGCATGACCGTACTAATAAACAAATAAGAAAGTTATGCTTAATAATAAGGATGAATATGTAAAATCCTCTATCTTTAGTGTAGACATAACATAGGTATAACAATACAAGTCAATGAGTCAGCAAAACTATTCTTCGACAAGAACTATGCAGTACAGCATTGACTCACTGAAGATAACAACATTACTAAGGGCATGTAAGGTTAAGCGTAAATAGGAAACCATATTAACCATTATGGATGCATGCAATGACAAAGATTTATGATAAGATTCTACAATTTAATGGTAGTATATAATCACCTGAAATCATAATAATCCAATACAGAGGATATGTACTTCTAGTCTCGTAGCAAACCACATCAAATATTAAGGTTACATGCTTGTAGGGAACCAGAGTAGAATAGGGTGGGTACACTTCGACAACAGAACTTTGTATGCCAGAGACACAATGACCCTAGAGAAGTATCGACCAGAACTAAACAAAGGAGAAGGGCCATTCTAGCGCACTCAGTGCGCATCGAAAGTAAACTAGTAGTATAGAGTAATACAAATTTAATAGATAGATTCAGAAAAGAGTAATGACTAAGTCCAAAACCACTGTAACAAAAATAAGGCAATTTTGTAAGGAGAGTAGGCTTAACTAAAAAATAAAAGGAACCCTGGGAATACAATAACTAGTACATGCCTCAAAATTGAGAACGAGGATGCAAATCCTTCTACCATCATTCTCAATACTAAAGTACATGAAGTATACTGAGAAAATCTTGTCAGCCTTTGAAAACAATTAAAAATACAAATCTGCATTTAAACTGAACATATCTCTTTACCATTAAAGGAAAAAATAAATCAGTGATACACCAATAGGATTCCACAGTCTCGTTTCTTACCAAACTTAATAACAGAGGACATAACCGACTAGGCCAGTGTGACCTCCAAAACATCATACATATGGAAAGAGTCGTAGACCAATAAATTAGACACATACTAGGACTATAGGTTAAACAAAGCCCTGAAATAAGAAGCAGCAAATGCAATAAAATAGTTATGTAGAAGGCTTTATATCTACACCCTAACAAGGTTCAGTAGACACCTAGGAGTCTCGAGTCTGTGACCTAGAATGCCTAAGCAAGCGTGAAGGTATTTCTTTGAGCTGACGAGAAACCGAAATGAATAATCACTCATACTCAATGAATTGAGAGTGAAAGGGATAGAGTTTCAAGCAGCAAACCCCATGGGGGGAATGGCAGGAGAGTCTACGAAGCCACCAACCTGGAATGAGATGACAAATGACAAATGAGGTGTGTCTAGTTCGGCTAAAAAGGTGTGAACAAAATAAGTCACCAGTGAAGCTTACCTGAACCATCATTAAAAATAGCCAATTATAACAAAGTAAAATGCATGCAACTTGGCTAAACAATTAGGAAAACAGAGAAGGGAACTAGAAAGGACTTACCTGTCGAAGCGCAAGAGCACAGAGAAGCATCCCACCCCTGCACGAAAGACCAATATCATGAGACAAGGTATAGGTCAGGGGAAAGCCTAACTCAGAAATATAGAATAGAACAAGGGATCTGGTGAGATATCTTACATAGGTACCAAGGAGCACCCTCGTGCCAAGGGAAATGACAACCACTAAAACTTCTTGACTTTTCCCTGCACCAAAGCCACATAAAATCGTTAATGTTAGATCAATAATAGAGCTCATCGAAAATAAAGACAGACAGTTTTTGAAATGAAGAAAGTAGAGTACTAGAGATCACATGAACGCTGGAGCCAAGTCGAAGCCAATTTCGCTGGAGTTTGGAGCCCTTTCTTCGAAGGGCGTGCTAGTGGGCACAATAATGTGAGAACACCAAATATTAACACCAGAAGTCGTTGTAACTACTACGATGGCCAATATTTAACCTCATACCTCTCTCTGTTCCTGTCTCCAAAAGAACTGAAGTGGAAACCTTAGTAGAGGAGGGAAATCAAAATGCGACTAGGGTTAGGCTAGTGAAATCTTAACCGTAGATCAGCAAGGAGGGGATCTCCACCCTTCATCCCATATCGAAACCATAACGCTCAAGATGTGTGTCCACCTAATCGATACATGAATCCAGCTGTTGGGCGCTGAAGGGTTTCACACATGATGAATAGGTAGGTACCAGGCGCACTGTCCTTGCTAGCTAGTGGAACGAATGGGCGTGAGCTACCATCTCACCTAAGGAATTAAAGATCAATGTGTCATCTAATCAAGGTGATGGTGAGCAAGTGGATGGGCTGGTGCAGTGGGTATGGGAAGACGGGTGAGGATAGCTAGGGAGGTAGTTGGGTTCAGTTAAGGGTCGGAGTAAGGGTTAATCACTCGAATTATACAAGAAGTACTCATATAAAAGAAAAGAAAAGCCACAATGTAATCAAGATTTCTGCTATACTAACAAAAATTTATATCATGAAACTACCTTTTGCACCATACATAAGATGCCTGCATCGATATTAAAAACCATTTCTAACCAAGGGAAATCTTACTTATGTAAACAATAGTTGAATATAGTATTAAACCACAAAAGTAAGTGGAAAGAAAAAAAATGGGGGTATTATTTAGGTTCGTTACAACTAGGATGCCCATGTTATGCCAACAAATATTTGGAGTCCCCATAGCATTGGTTCATTGGAGGCACCTTTAAAAAGATTTATTTTGGAATTTTTTTTTAAATATTGTAATTTCATAGTCAAACTAGACCATTCATCATTAACTCATAGACGTGATGTTGGATTATACGTTAGGGTTTTTTTTTCTAGAAAAAAATCCCTTTTATGATGAAATTTTATTCTAACTATATATATTATTTCAGTTATAATTAAGAGAATCGATATATATATATGTGTGTCTCCTTTATATTGTTTCATTTTATGTTTTATTTTAACATTCATTATAATTTTATTACATTATGATTTTATTCCTAACGAATATATTAACAAATATGCTAAAGTACATAATAGTTCTTAAGTATCAAATTGCATTATAGTTTTATTCTAACAAATATGCTAAAGTACCTAATAATTCTTAATATCAAAGAGTCTAAATATATATAAATTTCATCAACCAGAGAGAGAAAGAAACAAAAAAAAATAAAACTTCGAAATCTTATCAACAAAAAATAACTCATCGCCTTTAAAAAAGAAAAGATATGATATAGTAATTAATATATAACAAAGCATATTCATAAAACCATCACTATATAATATTTATATTTAAGATGTGCAATATTGGTAAGTCATATACTTTATTAGGAAAACATATTATTCACTTGTACGTATACCCTTAATAATGAAAATATACATATTTTTATAATAAATAATTATTATTTAATAAAAATTTAATCATCCAATAAAGAAACTCATGCCACTATAATCACAATCTATAATAAAAAATTAAATAACAACATATAAATAAATTTGTAATTAGCTCTTATATAAAGAAATAATATCAAATTTTAAAAGACAATCTCAGAACACTTATGGAGCCACTCATAACCTTGATATATAATATCAAATTTTAAAAGACAATCTCAGAACACTTATGGAGCCACTCATAACCTTGATAATGAAAATTAATGAGAACGCTACATTTAAAACAGACAATCTCAGAACACTTATGGAGCCACTCATAACCTTGATATATAATATCAAATTTTAAAAGACAATCTCAGAACACTTATGGAGCCACTCATAACCTTGATAATGAAAATTAATGAGAACGCTACATTTAAAACACATCATGTCCTTGAGAATAAGGATAACGTGAAGGATATGTCATGAGGCAATTTGAAGTAGCTAATAAAAGGGTGAGTAACAACCGATTATATGAAAGCACTCACAACGATTTGGTTAGGTTATAATCTTTTAAATGAGAAGTATAACATGGTTATTGTAATGAAAGGATTATATGAAAGGAGTCACAACGATTTGGTTAGGTTATAATTTTCTAAATGAGAGGTATATCTTGGTAATTGTAATGAAAGGACGCACTCACAATGATTTGGTTGGCTATTTTATAAATCAGAGGTATAAAGAGATTATTTCTATATAAGTGATACAAAATAAGTGATATAAAATGATTATTTCTATATAAGTGATATAAAATATTAAAATATTGATAGAGATTTTTTTTTTAAATTATCTTATAAAATATTGTAATTTTATAGTAAATTTAAATTATTTATCATTAAATTATAGATTTGATGTTGAATTATATACTAGAATTTTGTTTTTAAAAAAAAAAAACTTTTTTATGAAGAAATTTTAATTCAGTTACATATTATTAAAATAGAATTATAATTGAGGAAACCACATATATTGATATCTTTTTTATATTATTTTATTTTAATATTTATTATAATTTTATTTCATTATAATTTTATTCCTAACCAATATACTGAAATACCATAAAAAAAATCCAAAAATATATTAACCTCAATTTCAACGAAGAATTTTTTTTTAATTAATTTCAGAGTCTTATCATGAAAGCATAACTATCTCCTTTAAAGAGAGAAATAATATGATATAATGTTATTCTAACCAATATGGTAAAATACAATCAAAAAATCCAAAGATATATTAACCTCAGCTTCAACAAGGAAAAAAAAAATTAATTAATTTCAGTCTTATCATCAAAGCATAATTATCTCGTTTAAGGAGGGAAAGGATACGATAAGGTGATTATTAGGTAACAAATGATAGTCATAAAAAGATCACTATATAATTTTTATATTTAAGATGTGCAATATTGATAGGTCATATATTTTATTAAAAAACTTGTTATTTATTTGTATTTATATATAAATATGAATAAAATATGTATTTTTATAATAAATAATTATTATTTAATAAAAACTAAATCATTTCATAAAATAAAGTCATTTCATTATAATCACAACAACAAAATATAATTACATTTATAACTACCTTTTATTTAAAAAATTACTATCAAATTTTAAAAAATCATGTCAAAACAATAAAATATAATTACATTTATAATTATTTGAAGAAATACTATCAAATTTTAAAAGACCATTTCAAAACAATTATGGAGCCACTCATAACCTTTATAACTAAAAATAATGAGAACGCTACATTTAAAACACAATAATAAAGATAAGGTGAAGGGCATGTCATCAGCCAATTTCAAGTACAGGAGAAGTAACAACCGTTTATATGAAAGCACTCACAACAATTTTGTTAGGTTATAATTTTTTAAATGAGAGGCATGTCCTGGTTATTGTAATGAAAGAAAGATATTTCCATATAATTGATACAAAATATTGATACATAAGGTATTTTTGCTAATTGATACCTACTGTATTTGTGTTAGTTGTTTTGTAATGTACTTGTGTTAGTTGTTTTGAAAGCTTATTTTATAGTTTAAAATGAAGGTGATGTGTGGCTATGTTTAAAATTATGTTAATTATTATTTTTTTAAATAATAATAAAATATAAATGTATTATAATAAAAGATAATAATAAATATATATGTTTTATTTATTTTGGTTATTTTATTATGTTTGATAGATTATTTTATATTATAATTTAATATGGAAAAAAATAAAAATAAATTTTTTATTTTCATTTTAAATTATAAATACAATATTTTAATATCAATATAGAATAATATAATTTTATAATAAAAATGATTTGTACGTTAAATAAATTTAATTCCTCATACCAAATCTAAATATTAGATTTAGATTAATAATTAAAATAAATTCATACTTATATACAAATTACCATACAAATTACTATTCTAAATGATGTAATGAGAATTAACTTTCTAAATAAGTTAATGAAATTTTGGAATAGGGAAGCACAAATGAATTGGCATTTAAACTGCTTTTAAATGTACATTATAGAAAATATAAAATTTTAGTTATAGTTACACATTGTGTCATAGTTGGTGAATTCTTAACTGAAAGAAACATATGTTTAAAAGAATTACACCGAGTCAAAGAAGGTCGAGATAAGTTTCTGTTTTGAATAGAATGTAGATTAGGAGTAAATACAATGTTTACTTGCCAATAGATTGTTAATTGAAAAAACAAAATATCTAAAGTTGCAATGTTCCTACTCAAATATAGATATGTTTGAAAATAGTTCTTTTAAATAATAATAATTTTAATATATATGTAATATTATATTAAGAATTTTAATATATATGTAATATAATATAAAATGAAGTAGCCATGATAATATTGTTAAGTATTTTTGAAAACATTTTTTTTATAAATTTTATATCATAAATTATTCAGGCCCTGCATTTTAAATTTCTTAATAATAAATTTAATCTATATGGTTATGATTTTATAAAAAAGTATATAAAACACCAGCCATGATATTACATGTTTAAGTGTCTTCCAAAAACATATTCTTTTATATAAATTTTGTATCATAGAATATTCAAATTATGTATTAGTATGTATTTAAGATATTTTAATCAGAAAATTAACTTAAAGTAAGTTCTCACAAACTTATTCTCCGAAATACCTGCTATATTTTATTGATCAAGAAATAAAAGTCGTTTTCATACATTTTGAGGGTTTATAAATTATTTCACATTTGCTCGCTGGTTAATGGACTCCCTTTACAATTACGTCGACTGGTGAATGGATAGAAAGGTATCCATCAGTGTTTAACATAGATTATCTAAGTCGTACATTCACAACAAGAAAGTATCCAATTCAATGACACTCCATGAGCGTTGCTTCTCACTTGAAAATTACCCTTCAGATGTTTAAGGCTAAATGACAGTAGAGAGCTAAAAATCCGACAATCATGCCTTTCAACAAAAAATAATCATATCCATTTTACCTTAGAAAAATCAATTTACATACCATCTACATAGAAAATTCCTCAACTGAAAATGACCATACACATCTTTCCCCAACAAAAAATAAATATATCCATCTTACTGTACAATACTCAAATACCAATATGCACATGGCAATGGAGCACCAAATGCTTCAATTTACGACATACACATGGGAATGCGGCAACGAGTTCGTTGGCTTTGGTAAACAAGGGCTACGGCTTTGTCAATGAAGACAAGTTGTATATCGTCAAGGTCAAGAATCCTTATCCTAGGCCGAAAGGAGTTTGCTGACTCTACTGATCTAACCTACTCTAAACATGGCGTCACATTCGAGTGAAACACACTGTTCCACAATTCTCACATATTCCGAAGTGGGATTCTGTACCTTTAAATCCTCTTTATCGGAATTTGGAATTTCGAATGCCAAGAATACCGAGAGAGGAGGAAACCCTAAAACATATTCCTTCTCTCCGTTTCCTTCGGGTACCAATCCGACGGCATGATCTGATCGAGAGCGATAATCAATCCCATAACCAAAGCTTGGTCGTCGCCAGGACTCACTATCAGATTGAACACATCTCCTCCCAGCGTTATCTCTGGTCTCACCTGCTTTGGCTTCACCTGAAAGCAAAACACCAAATATTTTCAGAACTTGGCATGAACACACCCCAATTAATAACTCTGAGCATACATATAGATTGTAACATACATACCTCTGCAACGGCCTCGTTAAAGCTATTCATAATGGTGAAGCAACGCTTGGCATAACATCCTTCAACATGGTAATCGGGCGTCTTCTTCATTTTGCTCTTAGCCGAAGAAGTACACATGTACACCTCTGCTAAGCTCTTTCTGGTTATTAGCAGAGATGGCGCCCTTCGAATGACGAACAATGGTTTCTGGCCATCCCGGAACTCTCCTAAGAATCCTCGCCATTCATTCTGTAGACTCAGCCTCTGTT
Organism: Pinus tabuliformis; assembly: GCA_031772625.1. Taxonomy (NCBI): domain Eukaryota; kingdom Viridiplantae; phylum Streptophyta; class Pinopsida; order Pinales; family Pinaceae; genus Pinus; species Pinus tabuliformis. The sequence continues at coordinate 289,533,096 of CM062815.1, read as the reverse complement.
TCACATACAATAATACAATTCAGTGTGCTTTCAAACGTTGCAGAGATTTTGTTCTTCAAAAGAGAAAACAACGAAGATCAATTTGAAAGATATTATATATGTTTGCATACCTTCCGCCGCAACGTGAGGATCGCCACTCCTGCAGCGTCCATGAGAACGACTTGATCCTGGGGATCTGAAGGATAGTTGTCCACTCTAAACACAAGGTTGCCGCTGGAGTCGAAAACAGTACAGCCATTGCAGCTGAAAACAAGAGACTTTTTCCACACTGTGAGCGCTGTGGCAGACGCCTTGGAGACCTTATCGTCGATCCAAGCATGCCCGGCGAACTCTGGTTCGTGTGGATGAATCTTGGGACTCATGCTTCCTGAGAATATGAGGCAGAAGGAGCAAAAAGACAGAGATCAAGTGTAGGGAAATGAGTAAGGAATGAATAATGTGTATGAAACACGTAGTCAACTACTGCTGATTCCCCCTCTGCTTGATCCCTTCTTATACTGGGATTGCCATTGCATTTGAAATTCCCATCTCTCATGTTCACTAAAAATAAAATATATTACTAGCTCCTATGATATATTTAAAAGATGATAACCATAGCGATAAAGCCAACGAAGTCTGAACTTTATTGGTGGTCGTCTATTCAACTTTATATTTACATTATAATAAGGTTGTGAATAGGAGTCACCACTCCTTAAAACCTAGGGTAGGGCAAGTTGCAGCTAGTGGTCCGTATGTGTACAAAACATTAGTTGGCGGTCGCTGTTAAGGTGGAATTAATATGTTAACTATGATGATAAGAACGAAGGTCGTTTCAAACACAGTTTATGAAAAGAATTGTGTCATCGACATCAACGAATGGGGTTCTTGATTTCAATTTCTTACTTTATAACTCTCCCATGGTAGAGACTAGAAATGTGTGATCAACATCAACGAATAGGGTTCTGAATTTAAGTTTCTTGCATTATAGGTCTCCCATGATAGAGACCAGATTGTCATTGTAATGTTTACTCATGTTTCTCATCTTAACTTAGAAAATTTCGTAATTCCATCCATTATATCCATCCCACGACTGACACGAGCTTGTCATGTACCGCTGACTCAGGTCTTCTCATCGTAAATTTAAATTTAACAGAGGACGGTTTTGGAGAAAAGCAACCAATAAAGGAATATTTGATGGCGCTCTTACTTGGACCACACAAACAGCAACAAAACCATCTCACCGATTATTTTATGCATTCTCACATTTAGTAGAGATTAATTTAAATTCTCATGCTCACCGTGTTATGTTATAGGAATACGCTTTAATTGTAGCCTCTCAAATATGTATAGGGAATATTTTATTACGTCTTATCTTATCATTGAAATTAATTCAATTTTTTTAAGGAGATAATATAACGTATTATTTACATATAAATATATTTGAAAAAAAATTATTTAATATTTGATATATTATTTAAAATAAGTATAAATTTCTCTTCCTTTTGAATTGACGGTGTGTTTATATGTTTTAATATTTCCATCGAGATTAAATTCTTTTTTTAAGGATTGGTGTCAAAATGTATGTGTGAATAGTTACTTGAGAAATTATTAAATATTTTATATATTTATTATAAGTTAATTTAAATTTAAATCAATTTTAAAATAATAATGTATTTACATGTTTATTCTAAGTTAATTTAAATTTCCCCGTATGCTCGTGTTAGATGAACATTTAATGCACCTCATCCACCAGACAAGTAGGTGGCTGATCCATATGCCAACTTGTGCCCTTTCCTATGCGAATTTAAGGCACGTTACTACTCCTCGGCCGACGCCATCAACTAGTTGTGAAAACTGAGAAATTCACTCCAAATTTAGAAATATGGAGCACAGCCCCCTGCATTTACCCATGCAGCCTCTCAGTTCCTCCTTCCACCCCTCTACCGCAGACCCGAGCCTTCGCACCACTACAGGAAGACGTTGCAGACTCCTCTGCTACGTCGACCTAGGCAATGGTCACCACTTTTCTCAGTCCTTTCTCTGCAACATGCATTTTGAGGTCTCGGCCCCTCTCTCTAGGCCGGATTTGAATTACCCTGTTCCTCTCAACATCCCCTCCACCGTTCTTGCCCTGCCTCTTGCCCCCGATACTTGACACTTGTTGCAAATTTCTAGTCGAAGAATCATGCAACAATGCCATCGAATCTGGTGCAGGCGAGGTGGTAGTCCGGGTGGCGCCAATCGCCCCTCGACTGTGCCTCCTACAGTCTCCACTTCCTCATCCGCCTCCCCTCCCCCAAGCCCCTCCTCTTCCTGCTTCCTTGGCCATTATTTGGACACTCGCAGTGACCGAGGTAGTATGGGCACCCGCGAGGTTCAACGTTCAGGTAGAGTCGCCCAGCACACCACTTCCACTGCTTCTTCCTAGTAAGCTCAATTGAGGTTTCGTTGCACCATGAATAGGCAGTCATCATTGCCACCATCATAGTGGACTTCAGAGAGGAAATTGGCTCATGTACATAACCAAAGCTCAGCCCGGAAATGAACCAGTCTCCTCCATCACTCGTCAACTTTTAGGGGGAGCCACGCTCCAGCCACCCACCAAGAGTCATGGACCACCCATCCAGTAGCTGACAGTAGAACCTGAGAAGTGACACCACTAGGAAAGACAAAGGAATACAAGTGGAGGACTGTGAGCCACACGACACTGCAAGTGGCGGGCAAGCAACAGAAACTGGTTCAGAAGAATATGGCTAGTGTCTAATCATGGAAGAGAAGCCACCAACCTAAGCCACCAAGCTGCTACATGCCAGGTCACGTGTCGGGCTCTGGGTTTCAGTTTTGTTTATTTTTATTCAATTTTACCATGGTCAATTTTGAGTGCAACGTCCAGCTCAGGTCTCGAGTTCTAGCTCTCTTGGGTTGTTTTACTGTGGTTAATTCTGAACTATACAGTGGGTTTTAGTATGGCTGTCTTTCTAAATTTTAAAGTCTTTATACAGTGTTAATTTTGGTTAAAAATTTTGATTTCTGGGACTGTAGCCCGTGCATGGGTAAAATGAACTTTTTTCTTATCTCGTTCTCGGACTGGTTTACCCAACTGGGGCAGTCGCGATGTCAAGACTTGTTGCTTCAAATGGTCATATCGCTGACCTAGTACCTCAGGGACCAGTGCCTCTTTGTACATTATGGTTTTATTAATATATTAGTTTTACTTAGAAAAATAAAGTTAATTTAAATTTATAGTAATTTTAAATTCATAATATATTTACATAGTTTTGTATTTTTATTGAAATTAGATTAGATTATTATTATAGTTTTACAATATACAAAATATTTATTAATATATAAGTGAGAGAGAGATATTGGTCATCCATAAAAGAAAAATTGGTTTTGGAGCATGAGTTTGTGGTTTTATTTCATCCCACAACCAGGGTGGAATTTCAGAAGGGAATATGCTTGAATATCTATTTACATCCCTTGACCTACAAAAATTCTCGTAAAAGCATATGGACAATATAAATAAGCTTGTGCTCCTATGACCTAAGAGGGATTTGAGTTTGAGAAGTCGTGCACCTTGGATAAATGAGGGCAGTTGAAATACTAACGGCTTTCTGCATTTTTCCATGTATAGGGAAGATAGAATTATTATTTGGGAGTTCACAGATGAAAGAGGGTACAAAAAATACGATTTCAAGCACTTTTTAATCTAAGTGTTTAACATTTCAAAGAAATATTTATAGAATTTGGGCATATAAATATGAGAAAGGTCCTTCATTTAGTTAGCCTATTCCCTACCCTTATTGATGAGGAGATGAATGAAGATATCTTTAAGCTACTCACAGAGAAAGAATTATTAGAATTCATGAGTTATTTTAAACAACATAAGAGCCCTAATCTAGATGGTAGGATGATAGATTTCTTTGCAGACATTTTTGAGACTCCTACTAATGACCTCTTGTTAGTAGTTGAGGAGACATGTTTAATTCATAATTTTTCAAGAGCATCAACTCTACTTTCATCACTTTGATTCCAAAATTCAATTATCACAATACCTTTAATGGTCTCAAGCCTATTTCCCTTTCTAATTTCTTGTATAAAAATATTCGAAACTTGATATCCATAAGGATCAAATCAATTTCGTCAAATATCATTTTAGACGAAAATTGTGAATTATTAATGAAACAATAGGTACCTCCTAGGATGTCTAAACTCAATAAAAACAAATAAGTATTCAATAGTTGTTCTCAAACTGGACTTATCTATATCCTATGACCATGCTTCTTTGTTATTCTCCATCTAATCATGTTACAAATTGGGTTTTATTACTAGGAGGTAAAGTAATAATTGGATGTGGCACATCAAATGATTTTTTGCTTCTCATAAATGGTTTGTGTTCATATTTTTTCTATCTTTAAGGAGGTTGCAACAAGGGTGCCCAATTTCCCCCTTCCATTTCTCTTAATAGTATAAAGACTTCATCATGCTCTTATCAAAGCCATATGGAAAAATATCTAAAATCCTTAAAAATTGTGCTTGATAAACTAACATATGTGTTCTTATTAGACAATGTATTGTTATTTCATTTTTTCTCAAAATTTGAATTTTAAAAACTAAAGGAAACCCTATATCCATTTTGTGCTACAACATGATGATGTTCAATGTGCTTAAAGAAAACCTTGATTTTCCGACCATTGATGAGGACCTATAAGAATACATGGTTGATATTTTCTCTATAAATTCCTTTGATTTAGAAAAAGCCATCAAATACCTAAGCTATATTCCGAAAACGAATATAGTGCCTAAGCTAAGTTATAGAATGGAACTAGCTTCTTTCGGAAATTAAAAAAATAATCAAGTTTTGGTATAATAGATGGATTAGTCTAGGTGGAATATTGGTTCAGATAAAAAAATTCTTGGAGTTATTTTAATTTATTGGCACCTAATGGAACATGCTCCATCTGGAATCTTAAATAAAATTCAGAAAACATGCTTCAATTATCTCTAGAATGGAAAAGGGGAGTATCTAAGATCTCATGTTATCAATTGGAAAACAACAAGATGGATGGCGCATAAAAAATACATTTATATTCATAAAATCTTTGGCTAAAAAATCATTGTGAAACTCCCTAACAAGAAAAATATTGTGGAGAAAAGTGTTGGTGGAAAAGTACATAGTGCTATATTTATTTTTAGATTGGATTAGATGGATGCAAGTCTATGCATAATCCATCCGACAATGGAAAATTTTGACTTCGATGTTTCTTGTAGTAGGGTATTTTTTGGTTTTATTGGACAAGAATTGGTTTGCATGTAATCATGTGTTTCCAGGTAAATATCTTATTTCCTAAATAAATTTATCCTTCCTTTATGAGCTACAAGTATAATCATAGTCATCAAGATTAGTGATCCTAATTTCGCTACTTTGTGATCGGAGGAACAGTTAGAGGGAGAGGTGATGGGATTTTAGGGTGAAGGTAAGGCCTTCTCAAAGACAATTAGATGCACATGTGATGGATTTTTAGGGTGAAGGTATCATTTTGGATAGAGTTCATATGGGAAGTTTAAAAGTCACATGTTTCGTAAGAAATCCATACCATTAGATGGAATGTTTTTTTGGAAAAATGTTCTACCATTACGGCACTGAGATGGGATATTTATCGTTGCTATATCTCGGTCTTATGGAGGATAGTTGGTGGTCGAGTAAGTTGTCGAATTTGAAGGCATCACCTAAGGCCTTACTCTTATTCTATTTCATCTGAAAGAACCAAGTCTTCGCTTAGGATGAACTCCAAGTCAAGAGAAAAATGGCTTCCTAGATTTGCATGATATGTCATTTAGCCTTAAAAATAAACAACTTTCACTTTTTTGTTTACAAGGAAGGTCTCATTTGAGTTAGAAGGTGATCTAGTAAAGGGTCATTTGTAAATTGAACATAGCATAAAGAAGTTATTTTAACAAAATTGCAACAAGGAGGACTAAAGGTATTTTGAACTCTCCCCTTGCTAGTCTCAATGAGAATGTGGAAAGGTATTTAAATATCATGTTTCACCTTTTTTAAGTCTTAAAAAAAAAAAAAAAACTAAAATTCCTACCTCTTTATTCTCAAAACAAAGCTTTTGAGGAATATTAAAACACCACACATATATAAACTAGTAACTTGAGACTTCTTTGAACACTAATACCCGAAGGGCACTTTTAACTCATTTTTTTAAGACAAAAAAAATATTTTGTCTTAAAAAGTCAATTTTTTATTTTAGTTATTTTTACACAAAAATATAATATAATTAAATTGCCTTAATTATAAAATTGAAGACAAATATAGTTTGAGACAAAAATATTTTAAGACAACTTTATATTTAAGACAAAAAAAATTAACAAAAAACTTTAAATTGAAGACAAAAATAGTTTGAGAAAAAAATATTTTAAGACAACTTTATATTTAAGACAAAAACAGTTTAAGACAAAACTATTTTAAGACAAAACTTTATATTTAAGACAAAAACAATTTGAGACAAAAATATTTTAAGACAAAAACAGTTTAAGACAAAATTATTTTAAGGCAAAAAATTATATTTAAGACAAAACAATTTGAGACAAAAATATTTTAAGACAAAACTTTATATTTAAGCCAATGGCCACTTAAGAGGAAATCTATTTAAGACAATTAAAAATTAAGACAAAACCAAATCAATTTAAGAAAATATTATCTAACGACTACAAAATTGACTATGACAATGCACCCTAAGTCTGCTACCTTGTCGGATACTATTGTCTCACACATATAAAGAGGCTTATATTTCATTTACCATTCACATTATCTTTTATAAAGATAACAATTTGTTGGTCTCTTCATTTTGTGAGGATAGCCAACATTGAAGAATACAACAACTTTTCTTGGAAATATTTCTTGAACATCAATTCCTCTTCTATCCGTTCGATCGTTACTGATATGATTAGAGACAACTTGTCGGTCACTACATTCCTCACTACTACACACAAGGGGATTTTAAGATAATTTTTTAAGAAAAAATAAATATTTTGTCTTTAAATATTCAATATGAGGCACTAGTGAAAAAGGTAAAGGTAAAGGATTAGGGGTTCATCTTTATGTTATTGATGGGTTCTTTAGGAAGTGAATCGATGTAGGCTGAAAAAAACTGATGGGATTTAGGGCATTGGACACTGACAACATAGTTTTTCTTCATGAGTGGAGCGATAGAGGAACTTTCACTGAACATGGATAGGCAGTAACATAGTTGGAGTACTTTTCAGGGTCTTTATCAATTGTGTTCTAATATGTGTTTTTTTTACTGTTTTATTTATTTTGAATGATACTTCTGTCTATTGATTGTTTTTATCAGTACATTGTTGTGATGGAACTTCTAACTTTCATCAGAAACATGGATTATATTCACGTGAAGGATTATTGAAAAATGTACCAAGAAATTCTTAATTTGTTTTTTCCTTCATTAAATTGATAACATTTGAATTTCCACATCAGCAGACGACTTGGATGCAATTAACTTGTGTGACATGGCTTGTCTCACCTAGTTTACTTAGTAAATTCAATTTGGATGAGTTAGAGTTCAGTTAAGCATGTGTGATTTCCAATTTGTAGCAATTAAAGCTAGTTATCTCAACTTGTTTCCAATTAAACTAGCTCTAATTATTCAAGGAACTAATGGAAGGTGAGTTGCGCAGTGGGACTTCACTCAAACTCAATGATCATCCAGTTAACTAATCAATCAACCCAAAATATCTAGTGCATGTGAAGAATTCGAGTTCCCCAGCTATGGTGGAGATTCCAAGGCAGTGTAACATCATTTGTAGACTAGTCTTGAGTGTACAAGGGTTGCATGAATTCACATGATCAACCTTGGGAAATATGCAATCCATTTTGAAAAGATTCATAAATAATAGGGGCCTAATTTCTCAAGGAATTGTTTAAGGAAATATAGGCTCAAGCAAAGGAAAAAATTGACTAAATCTAAGTCAGAGCTTCTCAGTGAGCAGAGAGATAGGTTATTTCCTTACAGGTTGTGCTCAATTGAGAAAAGCAATTGTAATATATTTATATTCATTAGATTAATGCAAGAAAGAATTGGGGTTTTTAGAAGATTGTTTTCCCTGGGAAAAATATTGTGTCCATGTGTGTTATTTCTTATTGCATGTCTGAATTTTTTATTCTAAATTGTGAGTCAACTTCCATAGAGCATTAGAGAAGGTTTGTGTCTTGTGATTTTGATAAAAAATTAACGAGAAGTTGCAAATATACGCCATAATTTCTACATGGTATCATATCAAGATTCACATTAGAGAAATAATTTCCAAGTTGTTTCTTAGGAGGTTCAAATTTGTAGTTCAGTGTAGTAGGATCTCTTCATAGGTTAGAAGACGACCTTCAACGGGCTGAGGCTAGACCATGCCTTGGAAGGAAACACTAATTCATCACACAGAAGACGTATTCGATGACAATGGATTGCTACAATACATCAAGAGAGATGTTGCAAAACCGATGGAATCCGATGCCCAAAACCTTACTTAGTGGAAGAAAAATGTAGCCAAGGTGAGGAGAATAATATTGGAGGGAGTATGTGACCACATTATCACCAATCTCTAGATCTTGAAGACCAAGGCATCATGCATCTTTCAGTTTTCACACTGTATTCCAAGCCGCTAGTGTGCATTTATATTTTTCCTCTACCCCTTTCCATAAAATGTTCCTCTTGATATCCTTGATCTTTTTCAGCACTACCATATGAGTCAAGAGTAGATAACCAACGAACTTCAAGGCTCTTATGGGTCCATCATTTAACAAAGTCCTCAAGGTTTTAGATAAGTTTCTCCTAATTGGACTTCTTCCAAGGTTGCAGTGTAAGAGGGAACCCAAGGTTCTTTGATGGGAGAGAATTTCTTTGGAACCCTAAGATAGCAGTCAAATTCCTCTTGATAGAAATATGAGTGTTAAATTAAAAAACCATGGACTTAGACTAATTGATCTTCATACTTGAGGAAAAGGTAAAGGTGTCAAGGATGAATTTGAATGAATAGGCCTCCTTTACCATGGAAATATTGTGCAACATGGTATCATCGATGAATTTTTGATGCATTGTTGCTTGACCTTCTTCATCTAGCTTAAGGCCCCTTAGATCCACTTCTCTACTTGCAACAATGATAGCCCTCCCCGAGCCTTCCATCATTATGATAAACAGGAAGGGAGACATAAGGTCCCCTTGTCGTATACCACAAGACAAGAAGAAAGGTTTTTCCAAGTCTCCATTAACCAATATTGAAAAACTAGGGGATGAGACCAAGGCCATAATCCACCTAATCCATCATTTGTCAAAGCCAAATTCCCTAATACTAATTTCATATAATCCCAACTAATATTATCATATGCCTTCAACAAATCTAGTTGAATAATCATACCTCCATTTTTTGGGTCTTGAATGAGTGAGCTATTTCATGCACAAGAATCACATTATCTAAGATTTGTCTCCCCTTGACAAACCAATAATGTTATGCTAAGATTAGATAGGGAAGAATTGTTTTCATCATGTTTGTTGCTACTTTGGATATTATCTTGTATAGCACATTGCATAGGGCTATTGGCCTAAATTTCTCAGTATATATATATATATATATATATATATATATATATATATATATATATATATATATATATATATGAGGTGGTAGCAGAATCTCAAGACTCAATAGCCATTCTGATATAAATACTTTTTATTTAAATAAATATTAAAGTGTAATTTTTTTATTAATATAATTTTTAAATAAAACCTATCAATATTAAAGAAATTATATAGGAATCATATAGATTATAAAAAAATCCTTTGAATACACTAACTTAGAATTTACAGTAAAGAAAAAAATAAGTTGAGAATTATACACAAACTCTTTTAACTTTTTATGCATACAGTTTGACATGCTATTTGTCATATATTATTATCTATTATAAGTGATAATACATCAAATTTTTTTTTTTTCTGCTAAGGCAAGAGTGGATCCTTCTATCCAAATAAAAAGAGAAATATTGTACAAATGCGACTGCGGGTGTGCGGCCTGCCAAAACGAAAAGCCAACCATAGAACAAGGTCACAAAATGACAAAGCATATCCAAGGAAAGGGGCTCGCCAAAACAACCTATAGTCCAAAACTGACCGTTGGATCTAGAACTGATGATCCAACGAATAAGAAAAATATCGGGTGGCCAACAAGCGCACCTTTTAACAAAAGAATCAGACCTGATAAACTCAATAGATAATAATCTATAATCTTGTCAGGTCCATTTTTGGCTTAACCTTCGATCACTTTAACCCTTCAAAATCCACCATATGCGCACGATCCTGGAGAGGTCTTGTGAACTACTCGAAACATAACCCCTGATGTGGACCCACCTACCTGCATGCAAAATCCTGGCGATAGATTATCCTCGCTTGATCCAACGGTTATGGATCATATCACGTGAGCTAAGATTACCGATAGTTAGTGCACGATGAAGGTGGTCATTCCACCCCACTCCTAGCCACGTGTCGCATGGTGAGTCCAATCGCTCCCAAATGAGAAAAATCGCTTCCTACTTGATGAGCTTGCAAAATACTAGAAACCACCGCAAGGGTAGTAAAGCTGTTCACCGGAATAAAAGTTGGGGTTTTGTGGTTGCCGAGAAAATCTGGGTTCTGGCTCATGGGCCACAGGGAGATGAAGATCCTTGAGATGTCTGGATTGCCATTATCCGCATTAATGAGGTCGCCATAGACCTACCACCTAAAAGGGATCACACTTGTGTCAAAACACTTCATGATGAAACCATAATAATTGCACCCCGTTACTGTGGCTCTGTGTCAACAAAAGCGGTCTCTTGATTTTCTGAATGGTGCTGTTAGTCGCTAAGGGCTCTGGATGAACATACCTCCTTCGACCTGTCATCTGTGATCTCCTCCAACTAGCAGCAAAGGTCAATATGTTTATTTCGTACCCCCTCATTGGCAAGCCAATCTGCCACTTTGCTGGCTTCCCTACGAACATGCACCAACCCAAGGGTTCTCAACATTCTTAGGTGCACTTGGATTCTTTGGTAGACTTGTAGAAGCCACCAATGTTTTGAGATTTTCTCAAGAGCATCTCCAATGTTTATCCTTTTTACTGAGTTAATGATAAGTTCTGAATCAGCCTCAATGATGACATTTTGAATGTTGTACCTGAGCAGTATTTCCATGTATGATTCCATCGCCATGAGCTTAGCCATATTGTTAGTAGCTTTGCCAAGATAACTATGGAAGATGACTTGTATGTTTCCTTCCTCATCCCTGAGAACCCCTCCATAACCTGCTTCTCCCGGATTCCCTTTTGAAGCCCCATCTATGTTGAATTTTAAAAAACCATGAGAAGGGGGTTTCCAAGAAGCTTTTCTGTGGTTTTCTTGATAATCTGCATAGATCCCTGAGGGCGATTAACCTTGAGCTCTAATTTCTTCAATATTCTTGCCTCTCTTTGTTTAATAGGTTTACATGTAGCTTCTCTTCTCAGGATATTGTTATGAAACCAACTCATAAAAAGATAGAAAAGATAGATCAACGCCTTAGAATTCAGCCTCTTCAAGGGGGCAACCTCCTTTACATTACATAAATGAACAATTCTTGGATGATTCAAATGACAAAACCTCCTTTCTATATACAGGAGTCTGAGTCACAAAATAACCCAACCGACCTAACAATAATAATATAAAGGCACAAAAATAACAATAGAGGGATTCTATGGGGCAAAATAATAACAATATAGGGACAATAGGAGCACAAAAATATTAATAAGAGAGACAACTACAATAGTAATGGTTTAATCACTAATATTATAGGGACCTAACATGCCCCTCTCCTTCAAAAAAGTGTTGTCCTCAATGCTTGAGTAGTTTTGGATGCTTCTGCATAAAATTCTCATCCTCCCATGTGGAATCTTCAGTGGATAAGTTCTTCCACTTGATGATAGACTCTGAAATTGATCGATTTTGTAGCTATCGAGTTCTTGTTTTTGTGACTGCTTCCGGTTCCAATATAATTTTTCCTTCATCATCAAGTTCTGGCAATATTGTTTGAACTGGGAGCTTGTTGCCTATAACCTTCTTTAAACATCAAACATGGAAAACTGGGTGCACTCGAGAAGTTGTAAGAAGCTCCAATTTGTATGCCATAGTACAAATCTCTTGCAACACCTTGTACGAACCATAATACTTTGGTGATAGTTTATTATCCTTCTTAGCTTGCTTGAGGGACATTTGTTTATATGGTTGTAGCCATAGGAATACCCAACCACCTACATCAAAACTTCTTTCACTTTGATGTTGATCTACCTGTTGTTTCATTGTATTCTGCGCCAACACGAGGTTATCCTTTAATAGTTGGAGGACGTGTTGTTGATGCTCGATGTGATGTTCCACTGCCTGAACCTTAGAATTTTCTCTTAAATATGATGTGATGGATGGTGGCTAATATCCATAAAGCGCCATAAATGGGGTCAGTTTTGTTGCTGTATGGAAGGAAGTGTTATACCACCATTCAACTAGAGGCAACCATTTGACCCATTGTGTTTTTTTATCAGATACAAAGCAACGAAGATATCCTTCCAAACATTTGTTTACTATCTCATTTTGCGCATCAGATTGAGGATGATAAGATGAGCTATGAGCTAACTAAGTACCGAGACAAGAAAATAATTATTTACAAAAATTTCCAGTGAAAATGGGATCCCTATCACTTACAATAATCTTTGGGTTTCCATGTAGCATTTGAATTGTTTCCATAAATGTAGTAGAAACTGTACTAACTTTAAATGGATGTGATAATGCACAAAACTGTGCATACTTGGTAAGTCTGTCAACTACCACCCTGATGACACTCTTTCCCTCAGACTTGGGTAAACCTGTGATAAAATCCATTGAAACCTCCTCCCAACGTTGGTTTGGAATGGATAAAGGTTGTAATAGACCCAAGGTCTTAATTGTTTCAACTTTATTTTGTTGGAAAACCAAACATTCCGCCACAAAATTTTGAATATCTGATTTAAGGCCATCCCAAAAAAATTCCTTCTTAACCCTGTGGTAAGTTTTTAAAAATCTTGAGTGCCCTCCTAAGGGAGAAGTGTGCAATTCCATAAGAATCTTTTGCTTGAGCTGGGAATTCTTACAAAGGTATAATCTATATTTGTACCATAATGAATCATTTTGACAGCTAAATGTATCAAATGTACTGGAATCTTGTTGTAACTTTTGAATAAGTGCCCACACTTCTTCATCATTCTTCCATTCCCCCCTTGCTTCGTTTATCCAATCTAGTTGAATAATAGAAATGGCACACAAAAATGCTTCCACATCCTCATCCTTTCTTGAGAGTGCATCTGCCACCACATTTTTCTTCCCTTTTTTGTAGATGATTTCAAAGTCATAACCCAACATCTTTGTGACCCACTTTTGTTGCTCTTTAGAGGATAATCCTTGTTCTAAACGGTATTTAAGGCTATCATGATATGTTTTTACCTTGAAGTTTCTTCCCATTAGGTAGGGTCGCTATTTCTTAAGTGCATGTAGTATTGCCAACATTTCCTTCTCATAAATAGCCTTGTGTAAAAACTTTCCCTTGATTGGACGACTTTCAAAAGCAACGGGATTTTCATCTTGTAATAAAACAACACCAATTCCATTTCCTGAACCATCACATTCCACAATAAAGGTTTTTGTGAAGTCCAGTGTAGCTAAGACTGGTGCTTGGCACACTGCCTCTTTAAGATTTTCAAAGGCCTCTGTTGCTTCAGGAGTCCATGAAAATGCATCTTTCTTCAATAATGTTTTTAGAGGTGTTGCTATTCTCCCATAATTCTTAACAAAATTGCGATAATACACTATCAACTGGAGAAATCCTCGCAGATGCTTTATGGATGTGGGGATTTTCCATTCCTTAATGGCTTTAATTTTGCTAGGGTCTACCTTAACTCCTTCATGAGATACAATATCACCCAGATATTCCACCTCTTGTACTCCAAAGAAACATTTCGATATTTTTGCATATAATTGTTTCTCCTCCAATAGTTGTAGCACCTTGTCAACATGTTCAACATGATCCTTCCAAGACTTGTTGTAGATTAGTATATCACCAAAAAATACTAACACAAATTTTCTAAGGAAGGGTTTGAAAATGGAATTCATCAAACCTTCAAATGTAGAGGGTGCATTGGTAAGGCAAAAAGGCATGACCAAAAATTCATAATGACCCTCATGAGTTCCAAATGTTGTTTTCAGAATGTCTTTAGTCTTCATTTTGATTTGATGATATCTTAAACGAAGATCCAACGTGGTGAAGTAAATTGATCCATGCAATTCATCTAGTAATTCATCAATGACAAGAATGGGAAACTTATCTTTAATAGTGAGCTTGTTGAGCTCCCTATAATCTGGACACATGCGCCATGATCCATCCTTCTTGTGCACCAATACTACTGGAGCAGAGAAAGAACTTTGACTAGGTTGAATTATACCAGCCTCTAGCATTTCTACAACCATACGTTCAATTTTACTCTTTTGGGCATAGGGATATCTGTACGGCCTGATTTTTGGAGGAATGCTTCCTGGAATCAGATGAGTAGCATGATCATGATCACGAATAGGTGGGAGACCTTTGGGAGTCTCAAATACCTTGGAATAATTGTCCAAGACTTTTTGGAGATCTGGAGAAATAAATGATTTTGATGTGGAAACATCTAGCGAACATAATTATGCAATTACACCTCTTTGTTCCTTTTTTAGAAGCTTTGTCATACCGTTAGAGCTGATTATCTTTCCCTATTTCCCTGCAATACCCCTTAATTCAACTTCCTTTCCTTCTGCATAAAATTTCATGATAGGTTTTTGAAAATTAAAAGCTATTGTACCCAAGGGTTGTAGCCATTGGATTCCTGGTACAACATCAGTGACTCCCATTGGAATGGAAAGCATTGGTCTAGTCAATACATATTCTCCCATGGATAGCTTGATATTATGGCACTTTATAGAGCAATTTATTGTTCCTCCACTTGCAACGATCACTTGACACTCTGGTGCTAGATATAGGAAGAAATTCAATTCTTTTTCTACCTTACAATGAATAAAATTGTGGGTACTTCCTGAATCAATCAACACTATTACCTTATTCTTCTTCATTTGTCCTTCTATGTTGATGGTTTGAGGAATGGTAATTCTAGTCAATCCATTACAAGATATGGTTGGATCCATTTCTTCCTTATCTAGGCTTTGTTCCTGGAGTATATCCTCTTCTTTTCACCTTTCTTGCTCCTTTTCTTCTTCCTCTTCACAATCTATGTAGAATAATTTCTTCTCAGCACACGTATGACCTTTAGTGTATTTTCTATCACAACTATACCAAAGCCCTTTTGCTCATTTTTCTTCCAATTGTTTTGGTGTCAACCTTATAGGTTGTGGAAGACTAGGGGCAACAACACTTCCATCTTTATGGTTGTGAGTGGTATGCTTCCTGGTTGCCATAATTTTGCTTTCCATTTTTCCTTCTAACCTGAATGCCTTCTCTAATGAATCAGGTTCCCAAAGGCAAACATCATGTTAGATATTATCCTTTAATGTCCCTCTGAACACATCAATCCTATGCTCCTCTGGAATATTTTTTACCGTTATGTTCAATTTTTGGAACTCCTCAATGTGCTCCATTATTGAACCCTTTTGTTTGAGACTTATCAATTAGCCAAAAAAAGTGTTGCTTCTTGTATCCCCATAATGTGTTGTCAATTCTTCCGTAAAAATTTCCCAAGTGATAATTAGTTTACGAGAGCAAAGACATTGATACCATAAAAACTGATTTGGTTCCAAATATAAAGTTGCAATACATACCTTTTGTGTGTTTTGCACATTATTGAGATCGAAAAATTGCTCCATCTGTAATATCCATGTTGCGGGATCCTTGCCATCAAACTTATTCATATCAATTTTTGGAATATGGTGGGTCTTTGATCCAACATTAGAGTCTATGAAATCATGATTAACATTTCTTTTGTTCGCATCATGAGTTTCCTTTTACTACCCTTTCACCATTAGTAAGTATTTCTTGTAGAAAATTTGTCAAATCTTTCTTCAAATTGTCAATATTAGCTTCCATGCCATTCATCTTAGCTTCCAAGCCATTTATCTTAGATTCCACGCCATCTATCTTAGCTTCTGTTAGCTTTTGTGACAGTGAAATTTTTTGCACTTGGTCTTGTAATTTTGATATATCATGTAGCATTTCTTCCTCTTCTTCATGAGTCATGCTAGAGCTTTTAGGTTTCTTACTAGGTGTTTGCATTTACTTTCCTCAGGGCATCAATTACCTACAATAATTCTCTACTATGCCCTTTGAATTCCTTCAAAATGATTTTTCAAACCAAGCTTAAGCAAAAATTTAAAAAAATTCTACACATATTTTTCACTTTCTAGGAGCTCGATATTGCCTCTGATGTATCTCTATAATTTTGGATCATCCAGATCCGAAATTGCGATTGATAGTAGCCCTTTATGTCCTCTTTCTAATGCCACCAGTGTGATCCCAATTGGATTCTCCAAGGAAGAGTTATGCCAAATCTCCCACAGTGACCTGATTATAGACTAGTTCAGTAGAGCAAACTTGTACGACGTGCCACGTCCCTGTTTCGACCTTTGGATCTCAAAAATATATACAAGAAACTACAGCCAATTCTCTTTGTGTACCTTCTTACTAAATTTCAATCCGATTCTCAGGGAGAAAGTTATGATGATTTTCCCCAAGTCACCTCTTTGGAATGTAATTCAGGAGTCTGCAAAAAGACCAACTTCCTCAAATCATATCTCTTCAAATATAGCACGAAAATCTCTGAAATTCGGACTCGAGCTTCAGTGCTATATTTTCTAAAATGGGTTTTTTTTTATCTTCTGCAACATTGCAGAAAAAAATTTATAGCGAAAATTCCACGATGACCTATTTCGAGCAGCAAAACCCTAGAATCCAAAGCTCTGATACCAAATGTTATGAAACCAGCTCACAAAAAGATAGAAAAGATAGATCAATGCTAATTCAGCCTCTTAGAGGGGGAAACCTCCTTTACATTACATAAATGAACAATTCTTGGATGATCCTCCTACTGCCAATTGTCCTCCCAGAACCAAGCCAGGTTCCCATTTTTGATCTCCTAGAAAATATGGTTTTGAACTAGGGCTCTATTCTCCCATGCCCTATTCCAAATTGCAGAACCTCTTACATGTCCCATCATTCTGATTAGATTTTCCTCCTACCATTCACTAGCATATTTGTGCTTCCAGAGTTTTTCCCAAGGGGCTTGAATTTCTTTCAGCCATCTCCACCAAATTTTGGCACCAAGAACTCTATTTAGAATTCCTGGGTCATGAAGACACAAGCCACCATGGGACTTAGGTTTTCATACTCTGTCCCATGCCACAACGGTGCATTTCTTCTTTTCTTCACCTTTCCTCCATAGAAAGTCTCTCTGAATGTTTCTTATATTGGTTATTACACTAGCTGGTGTTGGAATGGCAGATAGCATGTACATAGGGATACTTTGTAGGATAGCCTTAGTGAGAACTAGTCTCCCTGCTAGATTTAGTGCTCTTTTTGTCCATTTGCTTATCTTATCTTTTAGTTTAGTAAGAACTGGCTCCCAGATGTCCTTGTGAAGCGGCTTGTCAGTGAGAGGAACTCTCGGTACTTCACAGGCAATGTCTCCCTTACATCAAAATTTAATTATATATCGAAATTTTAATTATATATTTGATCCGGATTAAAATAGGAACACAAAAAATTATAGAAATAACCATAAACACAAAGATGTAGTGGAAATAATACTTTATTTCATTAATGTAAAATACTAAGATATGCTTACAAACAGATAATGGAAATAAATAGCTAGGGTGATCGTAGCTTATCTCTGAGACTGAGATGTGGTGGCTACATGCCTCTGAATTGTGTTACAATGAGGCTTGAAGGCCTATTTATTGTTGAGAAACAATGGAAAACCCTAAAAATCCAAAAACCTAACCTTAGAAGATGAAACGCTAAACTGTGGGTCCCATTTGGGTAAATTGGTACATCAACTTCCCGGTGTCATAACTTTGGCATATGATCTCTGTTTGACATGTACAATATCTCGTTAGAAAGATCTATCCAAGAACTACAACTTTCAAAAGAGAAACACTAGTCCATGGACCCATGTTGCTCCCAGTTTTCCCAAAAAACGTCGTTTAGGGCCTCTAAATGGCTCTGGAAGTTCAGGACCCAAAAAACTGCTAAAAATAGTAAATTGTGCTACAATTAGGGAAACTAAAAAGCTGAAAAAAACAATGGTGGGGGTCCAAGTGGACGTGGCAGGTGGCAACCAATATCCACCTAGATCATTCCTCCCCCCCTTAGGAAGCAATGGTCTCCATTGCATTGAGTTCCCCCATAAGATGAGGAAACTTTTGCTAAACTTGGTTCCTGGTGAGCCACTTGCCCTAGTGAAGGAGTTGGCCTACTTTGACAACTCGATACAGTTGGATGTTCTGCCGGTGAGTGTGCTTGATCTGTGTGTCCAGGATCCAATCAGTTGTAGCTTATTCCATGCAATTTGGATTTAACTATGTGGGTGTGAGTTGTTCTGTAATGTCGGATGTGTCTAGTAATGGTGGAAAGTAGGGTCGAAGGCAGTCCACATTGAACACTAGGTGCAGGCCAAGGAATGAGGGAATTCTGAGTTCAAATGCGTTATCTCCCATAGCCTTGGTAATGGTGTAAGGATGATATCAGAGTAGTCTAAGTTTTCGATAGGCTCCAGTAAGGCATTCCTTTTGCAAATGTAACCAGACTTTGTCGCCCACCTGAAACTTGTGTGGTACCCGATGTTAATCATGTCGCTGCTTGTACTTGGCATTTGATTTCTCTAGAATGTCATGGACTTGTTGGCGAATATGTTGGATGTGCTCAATGAAGCTGTTTTCCTTATCTGTTTCAGACTATACATGAGCCAAATCTGTGTGAGTAGCTACAAATGGCATGGGCACATCAATGGGACATAGTGGCTAGAATCCCAAGCACCCCTGAAAAGGGTTGTGGCTAGTCAAGCTGTGGAGAGCCCAGTGGTAGCTGTGCTAAACATAGGGGAGGCTCTCATCCCATGTGTGTGGTTGCTTTGAGTTGTACATGTGTAGAATGTGTACAAACATCTTGTTGACAACCTCTATCTGACCATCAGTTTGAGGATGGAGGGTTGTGGACTTAGTGAGTTTGGTGTCCAGAATCAATGAGAGACTGGACCAAAATGTACTAAGGAACCTGCTGTCTCGGTCTGAGATGATAGACTGTGGGATCCCAAAATGTACCCACACCCATTCAAAGAAGAGTTTAGTAGTGGCTTCTGCTATGATATTCTTCTTGCAAGACGCCATAATGGCCACCTTCAAGAACCTGTCGATGACCACAAAAACATAATCATCTCCATGCTTAGAGGAAGGAAGGCCTAACATGTAATCCATGGAGATGGATTCCCAAGGTCGACTAGGGGTAGGCAACGGGGTGTAGAGGCCTTGCTTCTTGACTGTCAGTTTGGCAATGACACAGGCAGTGCATGATCTGATGTATTTCCTGACATCCTGTCAAAGATTTGGCTAATAGAAATACTTCTGCAGTACTGCCACCATTTTCGTGACCCCGAAATGCCCAGCAGCCTAACTATAGTGTGCTTCCCAAATCATATTGGCATGCTCGCTTGAAGGAACGCAAAGGTGACCCAGGTGGCATAACAGGGCATCTTGGAGGTGAAAATCTGGAACATGCCGACCCTCCAAGAGTGTCTAGTATGTGTGACCGAATTCTGGGTCGCTTTTGTAGAGAAGTGGCCAATCAGGAGTCTCGTTCCCACAAGAGTTGAGCATGGTGGTTAATGAAATGATCGGTGGTCGACTGAGACAATTTGTAACATTTTTGGTGCTACCCTTCTTATACTTGATATTCAAATGGAACTGTTGCAGGTATGTGGACCACTTCTGATGGCAATCATTCTGCAATTTCCCTTGGGTCTGTATGAACTGGAGGGATCAGTGGTCTATGTGGATGACCGTTTCCTTCCCTAAAATGTAATGTTTCCATTGTCGGCAGGCCTGCATAATGGAATACATCTTTTTGTCATGAGTCAGATACTTCTGAACTGTGTCTGAAAGTGTCTCACTGTGATATGCCACTAGATGCTGGTGTTGATTAAGGATTGCCCCAATAGCATAGTCAGAGGCATCTGTCTCGACCTCAAATGGTTGTTGCAAGTCTGGCAATGCGAGCATTGGTGCCAAGTAGAGGCAATCTTTCAACTCTTTGAATGCCATCTGTTGAGATTCAGACCAAAAGAATTTTGCTTTCGCTCCTCCCCTGCTGACTTGACTCAAGGGCCAAGTGATATGAGAATATCCCAACACGAACCTGTGGTAGAAATTGGCAAGACCTAGAAAGCTGCGAAGCTCCATTAGAGTGGTTGGAGAGGGCCAATCCCAAATGACTTGGATCTTGGCTGGTTCCACGTGCACCCCCTGTTCATTAAAAATGTATCCTAGATACTAAACCAGGGTCATGCCAAAAGTGCATTTCTCCAAATTGGCACCTAACTTGTGTTTCCGCAGTGTCTGGAGAAGTTGTTGGATGTGGTGGAGGTGCTCTTCCCAACTCTAGCTGAAGATCAGGATGTCATCCAAGTATACCACTACAAATGATTTGGTGAATGGCTGCAAGATGTCATCCGTTAGCCTCATGAATGTTGCAGGAGCATTCATCAGTTCGAGAGGCATAACCAACCATTCGAAAAGGCCCTCCTTGTCTTTGAAGGTAGTCTTCCACACATCAGAGGATTCGATTGGTACCTGGTGATATCTTGACTTCAAATCGATCTTGTTGAAATATTTTTCCCCCTTCAGTTGGTCGAAGAGGTCATCAATCCATGGGATCGGGTACCTATTATAAATAGTGATCTTGTTCAATGCCCGGTAGTCAACACAGAGTCTCCAAGTCCCATCCTTCTTCTGTACCAACATGATCGGGCTCCCACAGGGCAATAAACTCGAACGGATGTGACCTTTCTGTAGCAGCTCCTAAATCTGCCTCTTTATTTCATTGTTCTCCAGAACATAGCGATGATAGATTGGTCCATTGGGCAGTGATAGACTTGGAGTGAGATTGATGGAGTTCTTGACCTGACAGTGCAGAGGAACACCTGCGGGGGAGGTGAATATGTCCTCGTACTCCTCCATGACCTTGTCTATCTATAGTTGTGTGCAGAGGGGCCCCGTCTGGAGGTCGGGCCACTGTCTTCTTCTGTCCTTCAAGGCATATCATTAGGAAAACAAATTTCCCAGTTTTGGAAATGAGATTACTGCATTGTTTTGCAGTAACCAAAGAGATGGTGGTAGGCGGTGCTACCTCCAATATCATGTACAACTTATTTCCTAAAGTAATAATAACAACACGGAGCCTTGATTCATACACAGTATGTCGCTTCCACAAGTATGGTTGTCCTAATAATACATCACAAACTTCAAGGGGAGCAATTTCACACAATACCTCATCCGTGAAGGGCTTGATGTTGTATTGAACGTGACACTGTTGGCTCACACAAAGATCCCATCCTTGGTGAAGCCACCTGATGGTGTACGGTTGTGGATGGGTTGTGGTCAGTAAACCCAGCTGCTTCACGACCTCTGCCAAAATGAGGTTCTTTCGGCTCCCGCTGTTGACAATGAATTGTAGCAGGGATCCATTTACCCACATCTAGGAGTGGAATAGATGCTCCTCCTCCTCTGGATCTTCGAGTTCCTCCTTCTGGATATTCGTGGTGGCAACAGTGGCATTGGGATCCACATTAATAATCTTCTTCCCTTTGTCATTCCCTTTGTAGGGTTCTGACTCAGAGTCAGAACATGCATCTGACTCTGAAACCTTTAGCTCATCCACCAGTGACTGCTTGGCCCGACACTCACTTGTGTTGTGAGTGGAGCTCTTATGGAACTCACACAATTTTCCTGTGTCTTTTTTCGGCTTTGCGATGCTATTCTTTGCTTGTAGCTTTGGCGGGTTGTCTTGGACCACCCCATCTTGGCTTTATCCTTTGTTCTATGGTTGGGGGGCACCTTTCCCTTGCTTCGGATTTGCAGATCCAAAGTCTCGCTTCTTCTGTTTGAAATTTTTCTCAACCTTGACGGCATATCAGTATGCCATGCCGAGCGAGGAGATGTTCAGGAATTCTATTTCTTCCTCGATGTACTTGTGCAGGCAGCTACAATATTTGAGTATCAAATGCTATTTTGAATCCTTGATACCTAACTTTGTGCGAAGGGTATGGAAAATATTGGTAATCTTCGACACATCTTGGTGCCTTCCCTGTCGCAGCATGGTCCACTTTATGTATTGGTCCTCAAAGCTTTTGACAGGGTAGTATTTCTCCTTGATGGCATCCCAGAATGAATTCCAGGTGGGTGCAGCTAAAAATAGTCAATCGATACTTTCATCCTTCTGCTCGTAGTAGGTTTCCCACCAGTCCTTGACATGGGGGGCTGCTTTGAGAAGAGCGAAAATAATATTTTCCCGACTGGAAAAATCATGAATAGGAAAATAACTCTCTAATAGATTTAACCATTTATCGATGTAATCTACATCTATCTGACCCTCAAATGTGGAGATTTCAAAATTAACTTGTACCTTAAACGGTGTGTCATTTCCAAAGTAGTTGTGGGAAGTCGATGTGTCGCCCCTGGGTAGTCGTTGAAGGATATAGGCAAAGTTTTCCATAATCGCATTCCTTTGTCGATCGAGGGCTTCTTAGAGAGATATTTTGATAGAATCTCCCACCTCCTCATATTTCTTTTCATCCACCATGGGAGGTCGTCAGGTTTTGCAAGGCTGGTCTTGCAAAGGTTCGACCAGTTCAAGCCCTAACTCCTTATATACCGACCTCGTTGGGAGATGCAAAGAAAAATAGAGAAAAAAACAGACCGCTTTGATACCACTGATCCATATTTAAATAGGAATGCAAAACATTATAGAGATAACCATAAACAAAAATATGCAGCAGAAATAATACTTCATTTCATTAATCTAAAATACTGAGATATGCTTACAAACGGAAAATGGAAATAAACAACTAGGGCGATGGTAGCTTATCTCTAAGAAGAGATGTGGTGGCTACATGCCTCTAAGATGTGTTGCAATGAGGCTCAAAGGCCTATTTATTGTTGAGAAACAATCAAAAACCCTAAACATCCAAAAACCTAACCCTCAAATATGAAACGCCAAACTGTGGGCCCCGTTAGGGTAAATTGGTACATCAACTTCTCGGGGTTGTAACTTTGGCATATGATCTCCGTTTGACGTGTACAATATCTCATTAGAAAGATCTATATGAGAACTACAGCTTTGGAGTTTTCCCAAGAAACATCATTTAGGGCCTCAGAATGGCTCTGGAAGTTCAAGACCCAAAAAACTGCTAAAAATAGTAAATTGTGCTATAATTAAGGAAACTGAAAATATGAAAGAAACAATGGTCGGGGTCCAAGGGGATTTGGCAGGTGGCCACCACTATCCACCTCGATCAATATTATTATATTTTTGTGAATTCACCACTATTTTAATTATATATTAAAAAATTGTGAACTCACTACTATACAAGAGGGTAGTTGAAGACATTTTTGAAGATAAAATTAATATTTTTGTCTTAAAATTTAAATTTTTGTATAAAAAGGTCTTAAACTAAATGAAGAATGTTTTATGAATGGAGTGGCGCAGTGAGTTTCTTTGGCACCTAAAGAATACCAAACATGAGAATACCAAACATGTGTTATATCGAGAGGTATTTATGTTGTTTTTTCCATCAAACAAACATACTTTGGTAAGGGGAAAGAGATTGATATGTTCCTTCATTCTCCATGAAAAATCAATTGAGTCTTTAGATGGAAACAGGCACCGAGGAGATAGATTGGTCTGTTCTTTTATTCTCCAAGAGAAATCGATTAAGGGTTTCGATGGCAACAAAATTTGGAATCCAGATGCCATTTTCAATTGAGTGTTTGGACGACAACAGAAGCTAGAATTCTGATCCTATTTTCGATCTAACCCTAAACATAGGTTAAGAAAGAAATTGATCTCTGATGGTGTGAGTGTTTATAGTTTCTAGGGTTAGGATTTCAAAAGCTCAAGTTACTTAGCCTACCTTTTTTTCTATCTTTGGAGAATGTTTCGCATGGGATTGGAGTGTTGAAGGTCACAAGGAAACTAGAGAAAGACTAACAAAGAGGAGCATCAGGAAGTAAGCATTCAAAAATGGTGGTAGTGGATTCCATTCAGTGCTTTAGTCTAAGATAAACAATGATAGTCGTGACATACTACAAGTGGGGTTGGGGTGTAATCAAGATTAATGGCTATCCAATTAAGCTAATTGGACCTGAGATTCTCTGTTACAAGGCATTCAAGTTGATTCTTCTATTAGGACACCACTGCTTCACTGGCATGGATATGAGAATCAAAGTGAAAGGAAGAGAATAAACTCTACAGATCTACACTATGCTTATCAATTAAAAAACTTATGACCTTCAGACTTGTTTTTCCCAAATATTTTCCCCTGGCCTTCCAGAATCACTAATGAATTGTATGAAACAAAGATAAATTGTAATTCTTGGACAAAGGTAAGTTTTTGTCTTTTGTTGGGTTTTATTCTACATATTTTTTTTATCTTAGTTTAATATTTAATCTTCTGGAATTTTCCTATTGCTTTAATTGGTTTAACTCTAACAATATTTTTCCCATGGAAAAGAAAAAAGCAATGCTAAGGCATTTGAAACCAACAATAGTGTTTGGTTCATTAGCAATCAACCTTTATAGTCTCGGCCTCTTGACTGTTCGGCGTGATCCTCTAACTTCACCTCCATCTTCGGTATCTAGTGCATACCTTCGATTGATTTCATCAATTTCAAGGTTTCACTTTTCTCTATAGCTAATTGTTTTTCATTTGATAGGTCTACCAACTTGTGCAAGGTGTAGTAAATGGTCGGGGTTTTTTCTCCGTAGAGTGTTTGTCAACTTTCACTAAGGATTAGCTTTGTTTCCCTTCTTGATGTGGCACCTCAACTCCTAACATTTCATTTTTAGGCATTCCATTCAAAAGTCTATATTATAATCGCTTTTAGACCTCATACTCCATTATCTAGCTATAATTAACAATGTATTTTGTTGGTTGTGACCTTTCTTCATTTACCATAGGTAATAATTTTTCCTAGTTTCTAATGGGTCTAACTTAACATTGAAATTATTATTATTATTTTTATATCTAACTTAGTTTCCTTTTTTCCCCTTTTCTTTGTAGGTCCCTTTCCGCTATTGTTGTTTAAACCCCTTCAAACTTTAGAGAAACTCCCATACAAGTTTCTAGTGCACACTCTGACTTCCATCTCAAATCTTCTCCTCACTTAGAGGTAATAATTTCCTTGGTAACTAATAGGTTTAATAGGTAGCCATATTATCATGTTGATGTCATGAACATCTAGGTTGAATGTATACTGATTCAGCATGCTTAATCTGTACTTTTAGATATGATTTCTATAATATGTTCATATTATTTTTCTGTTTTCATGGGTCTTGGTTATGATACTTTGAATTGTTAGTTTTCAAATCATTCAACTTTTTTTAGCTTAGTTTTGTTGGAAAAAACTTGTGGAATGGTCCCCCATGTTAGATTTTTTTCTTGAATTCTTCTTGAATTACCCACTTGATGGGTCATTACTCTTAACTAAAAAATTGATGAATCTTGACACCCTTTATTCTTCCAAGACTTCACACAAATCCCCCAATTTCTATATAGATTTTGTATATTTCATTTTACCATTCTACTAGTTTTTAACCTATTTTTGTTGCAAAAAACTCGTGGAATGACCCCTCACTTGTGTTTTTCTGATTTCCCCACTCTATAGATCATTGCATCTAATTTCAAGAGTGATAATCATGCCACTTATTTTGCTAAATTTCCCCACAAATACCCCATTACCTATGAGATTCTACAATTTCCAATTTTGTGCAACTTATGGTAGATCAAATTTAGGAGCAATGATGTTTCTTATTGGAAACCATGGCTATTCAACAATGACAACATGCCCAAAAATAGTAGGAGTTTCAGGAAAAAATGTTTGAAGATATGTTGATTATGTTTATGTGGATTATAACCATTAAACAACAAGCGTTAGAGCATACCCTCCACCAAACCCTACAACACAATCGCAATCCAATATTTCGATAGGTACCCCTATTGCTCAACAATATTTTATGCTAGAAACAATATTTTTGTTCCTAATTCTAATGAATCCCTAAATGGTCGCAAGATTGATGTTTGAATTCATAGTTTGGAAGCCTTATTTAAACTCATTTTACTTTGAGAAATGTTTAGAAGATCCTTATACTTGAGGTGCATTTTAAAGAAAAAGCCCTTACATGGTGACAAACTCCCAACTAGCTCCTCACAATTGCCCATCAATATTTGATAAACATTTGGGATAGTTTTGAAGGTTCCATGTACAGCTAAGTCTACTCATTACGGTACAAGGATGGAATATTTTCACAATGGTTGCAACTTGGGTAGACTCCTTGACAATAAATCCAATTGTTTATCATTGACTTCAATAGATTCTCCTTCAAACATGAGAGAAGGGATTTTGAAGATAACCTCTTTATTAGAGCTAATTTCTAGTTTGCTTTCTCACATCATAACACTACTACACAGAGGTGGATTTTAGACGATTTTTAAGGAAAATTATTTCCTTTGTCTCAAACATTTAATTTTTTCCTAGAATTTTGAATATGAGTGCTACCTAAAAAATTATTTTGAGACATTTTTTAAGGTGAAATTATTTCCACTTAAATTATTTATTAAGACACACATAATACAATATGGGTTTTGATAAAATTTTGATAAACTTAAGGGATTACTCTATCTACAACACACACAATATGGGTTTGATGAAAGGTTTGATAAACTTAAGGGATTACTCGAAAATGGAGGAGAATATTGCAACTCTCAGAGAATCTCACTTGCTTATCAAACATGATGACTCAAGAAGGCCCTCCTCATGGAAAACCCCGAGATGCTTGAAGGATCAAAGTCACTACCAAAGATGTTGCGCAGAAAGATAGCCCAAGCATCCTAGGAATAAGGTTTAGGAAATGGAATTAGTGCCCTGTGAGGCTTGGTATTCACTTGATTGAAGTTTATGACTGGTTATTTTCTCATGAAACATTTCTGGATAGGGTTGATTTCCTTGTTCATTATATTTTTCCATGGAGGGTTAAAAAAATCCAAGACTTTTTTGCCTTCCACATATAAGTACAACTCTATACACACACAAAGTAGATGTTTGAAAAATTTATATTGAGTTGACATCCATTCAGATACATTATTGTATGCTCTTTGAAAGGAACAAAATGAAAAATATGGGGAAGAGATAATGGGACTTAGAAAAAGTTGTTGAATACTTTCTAAGGATTTGGGGTTGTACCCAAATTGTATCCAAATCCTTAACAAGGAACCCACTCTCTGACTGAAAATCAATTATTAATCTCATTGCCTTCATCCACAAATGGTGAATGAATTTACACCCCCATTTAGATGAATATATGATGATTGTTCAACTTGATGGTGCATTGCTTTGTCTCCAAGTTCAGGAATACAAGGATTGGTTCACTGTGCCCCCTGTTCCTCAAGATTTTATAGAGAAAATTTAGGGATGGTTTAGGCTTGTGGAGGCCTTCTCACAACCATTTATATAATTTCATGTGCTAGTTTCGAACACCCCCATGAAAGTATTTTTGAAGGACTCAAACACTCGGGTTAGTAGATTGATGAAAGAATAGATAAAAGAGTGGATTTGCAGAACTTTCCTACCATTTATAGTTCAATATTTCATTGCAAATACTTCTCTGGTAAGTATGTTGTATGAGATACTATATCCATGTATCCTCACTCATATTTTTCTTCTTGCATTTTCATTTTTTTTTATGGTGGCTAGGATTCATAATCTAAACATAGTTCCTTTCTTATTTTGTGTGGTTGGATATTGCATTAAGGAAATCTAATCCTCAATTAGGTCATTGTTCTATTGTATTTTCTCTTATGGTCAATCTTCTCTTTCTTGTTTTCTTTCTTATTTTTATGCATCATATTAAAGATTTGTGCAATTCCAACCATCAATAAAGTGGAAAAGATATAGTGGATCTAGATTTATATGGTTATCAAACATTTGTAATATCTACAACCCTTATGGTGAGTATGCTCTTTTTTTTTGTTTCTTAATTTTATGTGTCATATAAAAGCTATGGGAAATGTCAACCATGAGTGATTTGGGAAAAATATAGTGGATGCAAATTTGGAAGGTTTTCAAACATATGTAATATCTACAACCAAAATAAGAATTATTTCAAGAGCTCACCCCATCATTCCATAATCAATTAATATTAGGGAATGAAAGTAGCTAAAGATCCTTTATAACCCTCCATGTAAAACCTTTAATCACATCCCTATACTAATTCATGTCACCAAATGCCCATCGATAAAATTCTACTACGAAATTGATTCCTATGGCAAGATGCCTCATGGGAAAATTTCCACTGCGAGATCAGTCAAACACCTTAGACACGACAAGTCCTCATTGATTTCTAGCCTAGGTATTATGAGGAATCTTTCCTTGTCATTGGATATTAGACCCTTTTTTCTTCTTTTTCTTTTCCTAAGTGAACCTTTTTTGTTGGCAGAGTCTGGAAAGGATGTAATAAATACAACAAGCTAATTTGGCTCACTTACTTTTAAATTAAGAATTGTACGATAGGCCCTATATATACTTTTAAAATTGTTATCATCTAAAGGTCGGCCCTTTATAACTCATTTCAATGCTCAAATGTATATATATCACCTTTGTCTCACTCATTTAAATTACTTCTTTCTAAGGTATAATCTAGAGCCCTTACAGGATAAGGTTGCACAACCATAAGGACATTCCTTTTCTCACTCAATAGGTCTCAATTTATACCTTTCTCTAGGATTGATGTGAGTACAAATCACCAGTCTCACACTATCAGCGGACATAATTTGTATGATCCTTTATTCCCTCCTAGATTGTAATCTTCTACTACAAAAGAGAGAAGTATACAACCTTATAATCCATTCATATCTCTACAAATACATCATGTGCAAGGTCTATTGTCATATGCAATGAATGCGATTGAACTTGTCTCTCCTTGTTCTCATTATTTTTTCATGAATGTGACCCAAGTCTAGCCTAGTTATTCATTGTGATTAATTTAACACCTTGTCCACTTAGTCTGGGTTACAATTTACATAATAAAAAGGTAGAACCTTAAATCAGTGGTCTACAAATTAAAATGAAGGTAGCACACCCAGTACATTAGATTATGGTGCCAACAAAAATGAAGTAATCATCTTACAACTTCTAAATTCCATTTTTCTCATAACGATTTTGTATTAAGGTGTAGTGCAATATTTTCTAGAACAAAAAGATGTTATTTCATAATGACATTGGATGAGGTTCGTCCTCTCACTTAACTTCCTTGCAAAATCAAGAAACTCCTCTCAAATTTCAATGCTTCAACAACCTAGATAAGCCTACAACAATCCTTCCATAAGCTTTTCCCTATATTGTTTGGTATCCTTTTAAGTAAATTCATTGTTCAAGTTCCTCAGTTCGATTCATTTAATGAAGTCTAAGATCTCCTCTGGTTATGAGCCAACTTTCTCCCCTCCAAGGGAATTTGAATTATGATTCATTCTATTACAATATTAAAATTTTCGGTTTTTTTTTTTCCTTCAAGTCACTTTACATTGTGTAACTTAATAGAGTAATTGCAAATGGAGAGACCTTCTCATGGCTTATAGAGGTTCATCAATTGAGATTACATGTGCACAATTTATCTGAGGGACGATGGGTGCCATGGCATTCTGCTTCAAAAAGATTACAATAATTATCTATTAGCACAACATTTTTATGGTTTTAAGACTTTTTTCCTAGTCATAAATTATGATATCCCTCCTATATTTGATGATGCTAACCATGATGAACATAGGATGACCAATTCCATAGCAGATTCATTACATTTCCCTTGTGGAAAATAAGCAAGAGAGGGTACTCCATTTGTTTTTAGGCATAGGACTTCAATATGTTGATTAGGTAGATATATGGGTGCATTAGCAAGACCCATTCTTCAAGAATATGGTGATAAAATGGAAGTAATCCTCATCCCTACTAGCTAAAATCAAAGGCAAAATGTCTTGCTTTTTCTAGTACACCTATGTACTCTAGTGATAATAATGTTGGTATTTCCTTTCCCCATAAAGTTGTTGGTACTCGTCCAAAGTTCATCTCAAACAAAAATTTTGTTGTGATAGAGATGCCAACAAAGATGCGTGAACAAAGGAAGGCTTTTTGCTACACACAACACCCATGAACCCTGAATTTACCTAGAATTCGTAAATCACCCTAAAAACTTGAATACTAACACCGACAATGTTGGTGTTTCTACTTTCTCTTACATGTTTGGTAATTTTATTAAAATCAAGATAGGTCAAGTGAGTTCCTTAGAAACTGCTACAACTATAGTTAACAAAAATTTTGTTACTTACTCTTGAAAACATCCTCTTATTGAGATTGGATTTCAAAAGATAGGCACAAGTAGAGAATTAAATATGACTTCGTATCATCCCCAACCCTACCTTTACTAATATAAGCCCTGCTAGAGCTATAATCCTCATTTTTTTCCATAGAGAATTTCTAACAAGATGAGCTTGAGCCGATCTATACAAGAATTTTGGAATGAATGAACTAACCAATCATATTCATATATTGCAATAGAATAGGAATGGAAGATATTTCATTACATATACTATTACACAGAATAAATTTCACCCATAAGGCACAAAATATAAAATACACTATGAAAGCGAGGTAATAAATGGATTTCCTTTACTAGATTTGATAGCTCACTTAGCTCTAGTCGAGTTAGTTAGGGGTGCCTTCCCAGAACTGTGGAGAGGGAGTATATAGGGGCTGCATGATTATATATTTTACATTGATTATGCTTCTTTTAGAGATTATTTCCAACTGTATGCCTCTAGAGTGAACTAAAAGAATAATAATACTCAAATTTTCTCCCTGATACCATGTTATAGTCTCACATTAGGAATTTCTATGAAATTTGAATGCATTTATATATTTAATTGAATCTCTCATCCTGACATGAAACACAATGACTAAGTGTATATGCAATTTATGCTTTATGCATTTACTACAATTTCAATCTCCATATTCAAAGCATAAGAAGTAGCTTTTCACCTTATGACTAAATGGTCAAACCAGTGGGCTATGCAACCATGAAATTCAGTAGTGTGAACATTAATGAAGCTAACTTGAATATTTTGGTAACAAAAAGGTTGAGAATATTCAATTCAATGAAGCTAACTTGAATATTTTGATAACGAAAAGTTTGAGAATATTCAATTCTTTTCTTTTTTATTGAATTTTCACAAAACTGTGAAAACATGGTTAAAAAATACCATTTAAGACATACAAAAGTAGGGAGGAAGTCAAATTAGTAAATTTCTGAAAATATAGATGTTCGAGAAATAATTAATGGTCAAAACTAGAAAAGTGGAAGTGGCTGTCTGGAACACATGTAGGGTCCAATTTCTTACAAATTTCCATCCTCAGCAATATGGATTTCAAAAATCATCATGACTCAGATACTTCATTCATGTCTCTGAAAATTGTAACTTTCAAAAGACAAACGAGAATAACAAATAAATACAAAGATTTCACACAATTATGACTAAGTTGATTTAAAATCATCCCAACATCTAAATTGTTAAAAAGAAAACTTAGTAAAATTTAGCTTGAAGTAGAAAATAAGCACAAACCACATTTACCCAAAATATATCATTGAGGCTTTCTAGACAGGCAAATAAATTCCATAATATCCCAATTTAAAGGAACTAGGAATATATTCATCAGTGTGTACATACAACTTGTAGTTCCAACCATCCAAAAGTCATACCATCGAAATGAGCATGACCAACCAACTTTTTCCATTGGTCATGGACAAATCTTCAACCCTTGGCACATACACTATTCTACCATTCCCAAGCTACAAAATTGTAGTCAACTCATCAAGATGCTTGATTCTGATTTTCAAAATGACAAAACAAGTTGCGAATGTTCTAAAGGTTATATAACCAATTTTCCTATTCCCTACTTGAGGATGAAATCCAATAAATGATGGGTGCCAAAATATACCAATGTCTCATAGATTTCTTTAAGACGAAAGTATAATGACTGTAACTAATTTTTTTTTTCAAATTTGTATCTCATAAGTCATTAATAAGCAAAAAAAGGTACATCATAGAGTCTAGCATTATCGGGTCACAATAGAGACGTGAACCTCCAGTTTGACAATAGGTGAGGAACCAACATGTCTACATTGGAACCCATTGTAAATCCACTCTTCTCTAAAAACTTGGTATAGATGACTAAATCTAATCCTTAAGCCAATTTTCCCCAAGTGAAGCATGGTAATATCTCCATTAAGGTTCCACAAGAAGGGGCTCATGGTAGTATCTCCATTAAGGTTCCACAAGAAGGGGCTACTTGTTAAATGTATGGTGTCCCATACTCTCTTGCATAGTTTACCAAGAGGTTACGTGTTTACACAAACATTAACCTAGGTTTTTTTCAGTCCAACAAACTATTAAACCACCATAACATAAAAGCAATTTAGAGAAAAAAAATACTCCCTAAAATATAACATATATTGCTTGTCTTAATCAAATATCAATAAATAGTGCCAGCCATAAGAAAGTTTCCCACTAGAAAAATATGCCAAGCTAGATGGCATTTCCTATATTGGGCAATATAATGATATCATCAATAAAACCTCACTTTGGCAAAGTGTGTAGAAAATGTTCCAACATTATTTTTGAGCAAGAGATTTTATTAAACTTGAGTACAGTATTCAAGATTATGATTTGTCGAGCATCTTTATATATATATATATATATACATACATATATATGCAATTTCAAGGATTAACTCACATTATTTTTTGAAGGGTGCTAGTTCAATGGAAGAGCACCTTTCTTATAGGCAAGAGGTTGGTGGTTTGATTCCACTGTTCCCTAACATGAATTAATCAATGATATTGTAGTTTATTTAATTAAATACTTTTATATTCATTTATTTCAATAGTGAAATATTTTTCTAGATTGATTGTTTTATATGTCTCTATAGAGACAAAAGTGATATTGTATTGTATTTAAATATAATTTTTTATTGTCTCTAGAGAGATGATAGCTAGGATTAAAGATATATTGTCTCTATAAAGACAATATGTCTTTAATCCCATCTATCATCTCTCAAGAGACAAAAATGAAAGAAATGTCTCCTAAGAGACAATAATGTTTTTGTTATATATTGTCTTTATAGAGACAAATTTTTAAGACAATAATTTGAGACACTCACATAAAGACAATATTTAAGACAATACAAATTTTTTTTTTTGTCTCAAGTTAAAACAATTTAAATGAATGAAATGTCTACTAAAAGACAATAATGTTTGTGTTACATATTTTCTTTATAGAGACAAGTTTTTAAGACAATAATTTGAAATGCCCGTTTAAAAACAATAGACAGTTTTTTTGTTTCAAGTTAAAATAATTTACCCAAAAATTATCTCAAATATTGTCTGAAAACCACTCTTTATGTTGTAGTGGAAGTAGCTTATCCATACGTTCATTTGACCGTGGGAAAACTATTCAGCATTATATTTATTTCTCGTGAACCATATATAAACTAGAACGGTGCATGAGAAAGATGGTTACTTGAGGTTCGTTTTTAAAGTGGAATTTATATGTCTTCGTAGGATGAAAATAATGAAGCTCATTTCAAGCACATTTAATGTAATAAAATGTCTACTCAGAGTCCTGAGAATCGAGTTCTCAATAACAAAGAACAACTAAGCGGGATAAGCAAAAGAACAAATAAAATAGTATAACATGACGCTTCTCTATATATATTAATTACAATGTTACATTTGTGCAAAGATGTATCAATAGCTTTTTGGCAAGTTAATTTTATTGATATTTATAAAATTACATATTTAAAATTTTAATGCTAGTCTTTGATACGTTACTTGGTAAATTAATTATTGAAAATGTAATAAGTTTTTCTTCCGTGAAAGATTGAAATATTAAAATTATAACAAAGAAAAACATTATTTAGTAGGTACATTAATATATTATGACTTCACAATGTCTATAAAAATAAAAATGAGAACCAAAGGTTTCAAAATCATCCTAAAAATTAGGAAAATTTAATATATTCCCTCTCACTAGGAGTTGCATTTGTTTCAGTGGATCATGGACCCGAGTAAGCTTTTATGTTCGTCATTTTATTGTCAATCTCTACTTCCTAAAGTTCATGTCACATCTCATGAGAAATTTGTTTAAGGAACAACTTAGACAAGAACCTTACTTTTTGGAAAGCGTGAGAACCTCCCTAAATACCACATCCTTCACTTCTCAGTGACTCGATGAATGATGATGTGTCATTCGAAAGCAAATAATAGAATGATGGATTCGACGGGAGATGGAAATGATAAGGGCCAAATAGGGAGAAGAGCAAGAAAAGTAAACTTCTTTGTTAAAAACCAACATTGAAACCACTAGGAAAATTAGAGATAGGTGGGAAACAAGAGATGTCCATAACAAAGAAAATGGCCATGAAAAGAAGAGAAGCGGGAATATCTTTACTAGAAGTAGATGATGAATAAATGGAGAATAGCTCCATCATAATTAGAGATAGTAAAGAATAAAGCTACATGAAAAAGTAGATCTTGGAACTGAGCTCTCGTTTGAATGATCACTAGCACGGGAAACCATTAAACGAACGAACTTCAAGCCATGGGGTTGTAATATCATGTTGGTGAAACCATTAAGGGACCGAACTTCAAGGCATCAGGGATGACATGGCATGTTTTCCTTATTCATTTCACGGAGTGAAAACAACTATTATTTTTCTCAGTTATCAAGTTCCACGTTATCCATTTCAAGAAGTTGCAATAAGTGTAATCTCATATAACTATTCTAATTTTTATGAAGTATTATAACTATTCTAATTTTTATGAAGTATTATTATAAATGAAAAGAATGAAAATATTCATTAAAATATATGTTAATTTTAAAATTAAAATGTTAAATATCCAGTC
Source organism: Pinus tabuliformis (assembly GCA_031772625.1). Classification (NCBI taxonomy): domain Eukaryota; kingdom Viridiplantae; phylum Streptophyta; class Pinopsida; order Pinales; family Pinaceae; genus Pinus; species Pinus tabuliformis. Next base: position 289,497,763 of record CM062815.1, on the reverse strand, counting down.
CAAGGCTTTTTATTTTAATTTTAGGGGGAGGTAGGATGGTTGACTTTTATTTTTTTATTTAAATCTATGGCTAAAATTGAATGTCTATCTAATTTTTAATTAGTTAATTGTTTTATTTTATGATTTCGGAATAAAATATTATTGTATTAACAAAAATAAATTTAATAACAACAAAATTGAATTTATTTTATTCACCTATATATTAAATAAATAAATTTGTTTTTTTTTTTTATATTTTTATTTTTCTTGACTTTTTCCTTTGAGTTAATATTAAATGTTCTAAGTCCTATAATTTTATTTTTATATTTTTTTTATTATTTTTTGACTTTTTAGTTAATGGTCTTACATTCCCTTTTCTTTAAATTTATTTAGAAATAATAGTAATAATAATGATCATGATGATTAACGTCCACTAAGAACAATGTGGTCTATCAGACCTCAATAAAAGAGGTTCTAATTGTATTTCTTCGAAATCTTGTTTATGTGATCAAAGAGCATGGAAAGAAGCGTTCTAAGATTGTTATAGTTGGGTTGACTTAATAAGTCAAAAAGATTGGAGGTTTGGCTGATGATAGGGTCTTCAGACGGGATGTGGGCAAGAGTCAGACAATCTAAAAGGAAGTGATTTTCATCTTCCACCTTCTTAGTATGACAAATCTGACAAATTCTATCGTCCTAGAGAGTCTTGGGAGTAGACGACCGCCCCAGTCTCACTACGAAGCTCATGAGAGTTAGTTCTAATCCTAGTGATGTTCATTGTCTTCTTAGTGATAGTCAACATATATTTTCTAATTTTTTTGTTCTTCAGTATCATTTCCTATCTTTAAGTCCTTTTCATTATATTATATTCTAATTTTGACTTTATTAAACTTTTCCTAATGTTCATAATCAAATAAAAAATTGACTGTTAGGATTAATCAATTGCATCTCTACTATTTATTGGTTATATGTTTCAACGATCCATTTATGCCCTGACGATGAACTACAATAAGTGGTTCCAAACGCGTCAACTTTGCAATTATAATCTAAATGTGAACGCATGGACTTTATAATCTAAATACGATTGTTGACACATAATCCTTGTGATTGGGTAAATATATGTAAATAAATAAATGAGAAATATGAACAGTCATCGGGAGATGAACTGAATAGTCTCTCCCTCATGTATATAATACACCTACCTGATGGAATAAAATACATGAATTAAATTCTGCTTAATGGAGTTACTACTTGGCCTGACATGGTATCAGAGCCAGCTTCTTTTTTAGCTCTTGTCCCTTGTAACTCCCTTATCTGCTTCTCTGCTCTCCATATAATTCAGTGACTGAGTGCCTGTACGCCTGTCTGACACTGCCTGCACCTGCGCTCTCTATCCATAAACATTTCATAAATTCGTTGCCCATATAATTGTTGGTGTCAGTTGTCTGACCTTTTCTGTCAAGCCTACCTACACCATCTATCAAGCCTGCTATTGTTACGCTGCTCGCCTTGAATGCTACTGCCATTCTCCAAAACAAACCCTATCAGACAACGCAACGAAAAAAAAAGAAAAGAAGTGGTGATATCTTGTGTAAACATACTGCATTTGGCTCCCATACGCTGCAACGTTCCTCCGCGTTTAGAATCCCTTTCATAGCAAAAACTATAGATTTCATTTTTTAACGCTCTACGCACATCTATGTTACATGCAGTGAGAAGCAATCTCACTCTCTTCGCTTTATTCATAGCTGTTCGAGCTCATTCCGCCCAGTTCTAACTTTCCATACTATGATTGTGATTGAAATCATCTTTGAACCCTGCCTGCATGCCCTCCATTGTGAACCCTGTGAGCGATTCTGTTTCAAAACTGTGCATGAGATCTTGCGTTCAAATCGTCAGCCTCCTGAGATCCACGCTCAACGCACCAGCGTTCTAACCATACAAGGAAACGTTGTTTCTTGGATTCAATAATCGAGGAGAAATGGCTTTGGGACGATAGAGTTACTTGTGATCTCCAAGCCTCGGTAGGTGAGAATAGCAAATACTTGCAAAAAAATTTCGTTATATGATGGGACTGTCTACCAGCTAGTTCCGCTTGCATTGCTAGAGAGTTAGGGATAGCTTTAGCTCTCCTCTCCAAATCTTAGGATGGAAGATTAAATATGTTTGTTGGGTGTTGGTTTCGTAGTTATGAAAATACTTCTATTTCCCAATATAATATATATATATATATATATATATATATATATATATATATATATATATATATATATATATTGAAATGAGGTTGTCTCCTATGGGTGACTGGTAGTGGTGGAAAAACATCTACTTCCCTACTAAAAATATAGCTTCATGCATTTATTCATATTGATGTGAAGTCTGTGTATATATATTTTTCATGGCTTATAAGATTCAATAATTGGTAATCTGTATCAAGGAAGCTACTGTTATGTTTTATGTTTAATACACAGTCTTGGTGTATTACATTGATTGCTACCACACCAACATCGGTTTGTCGAGTCTCGGTAATGCCCTTTTTTAGTACAGTTTTACTGTATATTGGCAAAAGTATTTAGAAAAAGTAAATTTTTTTTACATAATGCATTCAATCATATCCATGGTGGGAATAGTTATCACTGGAAAGGAGAACTATCCTGAATGGTCCCAGATGATAAAACACACCCTCATTTTCAATGAGTTGTGGAAAGGAATGTGTGTCAGAGAAGGAGACAATGACCCAGTACAGCCTACCTCAAACAAAGATCTCGTCATTTGGGAAAACAAAAACAACAAAGATTATGAATTAATCGTAGCATCTGTAAATGAAGAGGTGAGCCACCATATTTTGTCATATTCAACTACCTTTGAAGCCTTACAAAAGCTGAAAGAACTCTATGACTCACATTCTGCACTTGAAGTTGTTCAACTCATGATTAAACTCTTCACTCTTGAACTGCAAAATAATGATCCTCTTTCTCTTGCATCTGAAGTAAAGTATATAATGAATGATATCAAATCCACTAAGGTTGTATTGGATATTCCTCTTATCGCTTTTCTCAAGGCACTTTATCCTACTTACTCAAATTATCTTGAGTCACTGCAAGCAAATGGAAATCTCAAAGATATAACCTTCGACTCTCTTGCGAAAAAGTTTGTTGAAAGAGAGAAAGCTTTTGGAAAGAAGACAGCCCTTGAATCTTCTGAAGAGACTATGTGCCTTGCTCATAAAGAAAATCATCCTGCTCAAGATTCTACAAGAGGAAGAGGTGGACGAAGAGGAAGAGGAAGATATTTCAGAGGCAAGGGGGGCAGACATTCTCAAGGAGAAAAGGTAGATTTGCACTGCATTCACTGCAAAAGAAATGACCACATGATGCCTCTACATGCAAGCTACCATGGGACAAAATTGAGCAAAAAATAAACCAAAAAAAAGGTAAAATTGATGATACGGACAAAGGTAAAGCACCTGAATCTCCTCACTATGTTGTGGCACAATGTAACATTGGAGTAAATGAAGATTTATTTAATGCTTCACTCGCTTCTTGGAAAACTGATTGGTTGCTTGATTCAAGAGCAACCTGCCACATGACTCATAGAAAAGATTTTTTTGAAGATTTCACTGACAATGTTGATGGAGTAGTATACTTTGTCGATCAATCAAAAATCAAGTCATCAGGGCTTGGCACAATCAGGCTTAAACTGCCTGGTCTTCCAAACTTTCTTTTGGATCATGTTCTATATCTCCCACAACTCAAAAGAAACTTGTTGTCCTTGGTCCACATCCACCAGCAAGGTTACTCCATTCATATGTTTGATGGTAAGCTTGAGCTAAGAAAATCATCTGACCACTCACTTGTCATGAGGGGAATAGAAGAAGAAAGGCTTCTCAAACTGCAAGGAACTTCTGCTCATGCAAAAAATTTCTTATACAATTCTCATCATGAAGAAGGTACACTTCCATCAAGTTTATTAAGGCATTCTAGATTTGGACATTTGAACTATGACAGTCTCCTCTTGTTGAAGAAAAATGGTGTTGTTGGTTTACTTACAATTGCTAGGAAACTTAATCAATGTGATGCGTGTATTCTAGGAAAGCATAGCAAACAATCTTTTCATGATTCACATTCAAGAGCACATAGGAAACTTGAACTCATTCATTCAGATTTATGTGGTCCAATGCATGTTCCTTCTAAAAAATGGAAATAAATATATCATGAGATTTATTGATGACTACACCAGAATGTGTTGGGTTTATTTATTGAAGAACAAATCTGATACTTTTCAAACATTCAAGAATTTTCATAAATGGATTGAAAATGATGGAAAATCTCATATTGGGTCTATTCGAACTGATAATGGAAAATAATACACATCAAATGAATTTGAAAACTATCTTCGCCAACATGGGATCAAACATCAAACAACTGTGCCTTATAATCCCCAACAGAATGGTGTAGCTGAAAGAATGAATAGGACAATCTTAAATATGGTACGATCCATGCTCTTTTTCAAGAATGTAAAGGTAATGTTTTGGGCTGATGCTGCTCTATGCGCTACATATATAAAGAATAGATGTCCATCTAATGCTATAAGAAACAAGACTCCATATGAAATGTGGTATGGACATGTTCCTTCAGTAAAGCATCTCAGGGTCTTTGGTTCCACTTGTTATGCCTTGATACCAGAGGTACATAGAAACAAACTTGGTGCTAGAAGTCGTAAGTGTATCTTCCTGGGATATTCAAACACCTCCAAAGCATACCACCTCTATGTTGAAGTAAATAAGAAATTTGTTGTATCTAGAGATGTAATTTTCCTTGAATCATCCAAAACTGACAATGTTGTTGAGCGGCAACTTGATGGCTTGGATAGATTCGCAAAAGCAAAATCATTTCAAGAATTTGATAATCAGATTCCACATCTTGAGGGGGGGATTCCTATACTAGATCAACATGTGGAATCTTCTTCTGAAGAACACTCTCCCCCGCATGAAACTCCAACAACGGACGATGGTTTAAGTGATTTAATTAATAGAATTGGGAGAGTCAATCTTGATTCAGTCCCAACTCAATCAACAGACCAGCCTGGACCATCTAAAAAACGTCCCGCAAAGTGGGTGACAAAGACTCTTGAAAGTGTTCATCCTGATGAAATTGGAAAGACAGGAACCAGAAATTCAAACTGGCAAAATGGAGGTGATGTAGATGACTCTAATTCACCTGTTGATATGGATGTTTCTTATGATTGTGAATTGAACTTGTCTACAGATTTTGAACCAACTTCCTTCAAAGAAGCTGCTTCTCGTGATGAATGGAAAGAAGTGATGCAAAATGAGTGTGATGCCCTCATAAAGAACGACACCTGGAAGCTAGTTGATCCTCCATTAGGAACTAAACCAATTAGCTGCAAGTGGGTCTACAAGAACAAGTATAAAGTTGATGGCTCCCCCGACAAGCAAAAAGCTAGGCTTGTGGAAAAAGGTTTTGCACAGAAGGAAGGGGTCGATTATGAGGAGACTTTTGCCCCCACAACAAAATGGGCTACCATCTGGACACTCTTTGCACTAGCAACTCAGAACGGTTGGAAAGTACATCAAATGGATGTAAAAACTGCTTTCTTGAATGGAGATCTAAAAGAGAATGTTTTTATGTCCCAGCTTGAAGGATTTGCTATGAAAGGACATGAACATAAAGTATGCAAACTTGTGAAGTCCTTGTATGGCCTCAAATAAGCACCGCGAGCCTGGTATGAAAAACTACCTAAGCATCTTCTGAGACTCAATTTCAAACATTGTGATCTTGATGATGCAACTTTATTTGTCAAGAAAGTTGGCAAAATAGTTGTATATCTTGTGGTATATGTAGATGATCTTTTGATGACAGGGAACAATGAAAGCTACATTGCATCCATAAAGAAGGAATTGGGGAAAAGTTTTGAAATGACTGACTTGGGCTATGTTCATAACTATCTTGGCATTGAAGTAACCCAACATCCAAAGTCCATATTTCTTTCTCAAAAGAAATACATTTGAGATCTATTGAACATGTTTGGCATGACAGAGTGCAATCCTCTTACTACTCCAATGGAACAAAACTTAAAGCTCACATCTATTGAAGGAAAGGAATTTGAGGATGCAACAAAGTATAGACAACTTGTAGGAAGTCTCAACTACCTAACTACTACCAGACCAAACATTTCATTTGTTGTTGGAATCCTCTCCAGGTTTATGAAAAATCCTTGTGAGGGACATTGGTCTACTGCAAAAAGAGTTGTAAAGTACTTTAAGGGAACTCAAGACTTTGGAATCAAGTATACACAGGTGGACGACTTCAGCTTGATTGGATACTCTGATTCAGAATTCAATGGAGACAAAGAAACTGGGGTATCTACTTCAGGATATACTATGATTCTTGGATCAGGAGCTGTCTCCTGGAGATCATGTAAACAATCAGTTCCAGCAGATTCCACAACAGAAGCAAAATATGTGGCAGCGGCTGAAGCAACAAAAGAAACTGTGTAGCTTAGGAAAATTCTTGAAGATTTGCAGGTAAAACAAGTACAATCAACTCCACTCATGATTGACAATACCTCTGCAATAAATTTGGCCAAGAACCCAAAGTTCCATGATCGAACGAAGCACATCAATACTAAATATCATCTGATTCGACATCATGTTGAGGCCAAAACAATCCATCTCCATCATTGTTCCATAAATGAGCAAATTGTAGACATCTTCACCAAAGCGCTTGGAAGAGAAAAGCTTGAACGATTCAGAATGATGCTTGGACTCACCAACATCCCTTCAGATTAAGGGGGGGAATGTTGACACCTAATCCTTGTGATTGGGTAAATATATGTAAATAAATAAATGAGAAATATGAACAGTCATCGGGAGATGAACTGAACAGTCTCTCCCTCATGTATATAATAGACCTACCTGATGGAATAAAATACACAAATTAATTTCTACTTAATGGAGTTATTGCCTCGCCTAACAACGATTTTGTTAGAAAATAGTTGATATAAATCATGAATCACAAAAGCCTATATTCTAATATTGTTGTACTATTATTATTTAATTAAATTATTTAAATATAGTTATTTATTATATAATAACTTTTATTTTTTAATATTTAATTTTCTTTAATATCAAATTACTTCATACCATTTAATTATTTAATAATAATATTTATTTAGTTATAATAATAATTATTTTAAAATGATTATAATAATCTTAACAATATTTTTTTTTTATTTTACGATAATATTTAATTTTTAATGGTTGTTAATTAAAAATTATTACAATCAATTTTAAATTAATATTGTTATTACTAAATAATTATTCTTATTAAGATTATTATTATTAATCAATATTAATACTATTATCAATTAATACTATCATTAAATAATTTATAATTTAATAATATTAAATAATTTTTAATATAAATGAATAATAATTGATAATAGTAGTAGTAGTTTTATTGTAATACATTTTTTTGTAATATTATTTTTATTGTTATATATTTATCAATGGTAGATACCAATAGAATTTTCCTTATAACTTGCTACTTTGCTCCCTTCAATTCTACTTCTTATAAGAACAACTGAAATAAGGATTGTCCCTTCATTAACTTAGAGTGTGATATTCACAACCTAAGGAATGAGGGAAACATTATCTTTCTTGGGGACTTAATGCTCGTAATACCACTAATCAAGCCATTCTATTAAGTAATACCTCTGACCCTAAGCCCTTATGGCTTGATGAGGATTATGTTCTCTCTAGTAGATTCCAAAGAAATTCCCAAGACATTACCAAGAACCTTTTTGGCATTGAGATAATTAAGCTTTGCACTTCCCAAGACCTAATTATTTGCAATGGGATCAATAGGTGGTCTTCCTCTAGCCATAGGACTCGTATTCATGGGCATGGTAGCAGTGTTGTGGACTATGTGATATCTGATACCCAGGTACTCCACTGTATTGTTAATTTTGACCTCTTAAACGACCATGCACTTAACTCTAACCATAGACCTCTCTCCTTAACCCTTAACCTTGATATGTACACCAAAAAAAAGCATAAAAATGATGAGAGTCCAAGACACATGTGTTTTGACAAAAGTAAAATGGATCTTTTCTTAAAAGTTTTAACGAGGGATCTAAGTTCCTTAACATATAATGACAACATTGATTAGATATACCACAAATTTACTATTGTCCTCTCCACTACCATTAACAACTTCTCTAAGGAGGTATCCTATAATAGGAATAATAGGACTTCCAACCCATGGTATGACAATGATTGTAAATCTTCTAGAAAAGTGATTAGACATGCTCCTAGAAAAACTATTAAGGATGAAAAAATCAAGGTGTCAAAATTTATTATCAAAAGGAAAAAAAATTTATAAAAACAAGAGGCAATATCATCTCCTCAACCTCTCTAAAGTTGATCCTATAAAGTTTTGGAGGAACGTTCTTGTCTATAAATTGAAAGAATATAATATGATCCCCTTAAAGGAATTGGATGTTTATCTGAGGAATCTCTATCATTCCCTGAACACCATGAGCTACATCAAAAGAACTTATATAGAGGGAGATACATTTTCCTTGGACGATATGGAATGTGGGATTAAGAAGCTCGCTATCAGGAATGCTAGGGGTATTGAAGGGTACCAAGCTGATATTCTCAAAATTGGGAAGTCCATCCTCACCTCGCACTTGCACAATCTCGTCAACATGGTAGTTAAATAAGGTTTCCCTAAGTTGTGGACGCAAAGCCTTATCGTACCCATATTTAAAAGTTCGTACAAAAATGTCCCCTCTAACTATAGGACTATTATGATTAGCCACATTTTATCGAAGTTTTATGAGACCATTCTAGAAAAGAAGATTTTCCCTTAGCTTGAAATCCATGGTAAAAGAGCCATTGGGCAAGCTGGTTTTAGAAGGAATCACTCTATGATCGACTACCTTGTCACTCTTAGGACCTTTTTTGATGATTTTTGTAACAGTAAGAATGACCGCTTTTGTTGTTTTGTTGACTTTAGAAAATCTTTCGACATGGTTCCTTGAGAGAAGTTATGGCAAAGGCTCGATGAGATAAAGTTTTCTCTGGAGTTAAGGCTACTTGTTATTAGATTATACGATAATTTTATTTCCAAGCTTAAGACTGCCGAGGGATGGTCTATTGATATTAAATGCAACATCGACATTAAGAAAGGGTGTCCCCTATCCCCTACCCTTTTTGGCATTTACATTGACAAGCTTGAGAAATTCTTAGAAGTTGTTGGGTGTGACAGACCCAAGCTCGCTGGCATAGTCATTACTCTTCTCCTTTATGCTAATGATATCATTCTTCTTGCTAGTAGTCTCGACAATCTCAATAAGCAGCTTAAAACTCTACACAATTTCTATTCAATAATGGGTATGAATGTTAATACTTGTAAAACTAAAGTTATTATTATTAAATCCAAAACAATTTCGTATGATAATTACTTCCAGAATGTTTATTCTTACAAATATTTAAGTATTAACATCCACCATCAGCTCAACTAGAACTATAGCATTAAGAAAATGATTATAGGTATTTAAAAATATTACTATGAACTTGAAGACAATTATAAGACGACTAATCTTTGGGTTTGGAGTAAAAAAAGGTTCCTTTTTGAGACTCTCATCAGCCCTGTTATTTTATATGGATATGAGGTGTGGGGCTACAATCTATCTATAGATTCATGGAGAATTATTGAAAGGATCCAGAAGCAATTCGTAACTTACAACCTCAATATTAAAGGTAATACTCAATACTCAATACTCTTAATTGAGTCTAGCATTTCCCCCATTGAATGCACAACTTGTTTAGTTATTTGATGTATAAGAAAAATTTGTACAACATGGAAGCCAAGAGATTCCCAAAAATTTCTTATAACTCTAGTCAAAACTACCTTCAACTCAAGCGAGGGTGGCATAAGGATGCCAAGTCTTGGCTCTATCATTGGGAGATAAAGTAGGAGATTATTTTGAGGAATAAGGATAATATTAAGGAATTTAGACTTCTGTGATCCATAACATTGTTTAGATAATCTTCGGCAAAATCACATAACCAATCTTTTGTCGACGCGTTTCGAACCAACCAGTGTGGTTCATCGTCAGGACAAGTTGAAGAACCAATCTGGCTTAGCTTGATTAAATAGAGTGTGCAGAGACTCCAACGGCTATATTGCCAACGGCTAATATTGACCTAATGATCCTAGTCAAACCGCTAATCTTATTATTAATAAAAACATATAATTAGTTAATATAATATTCATATTTATTATTTAAATATATATAATCTATATTTATTATTTAAATATAATCTATATTTATTATTATTTAAATGTAATTTATATAATCTATATTTATTATTTAAATATAATGGTCCTTAATAAATAGGGAAGATCTAGTTTACCAATGGACCCTTAGGTTTGAATAATTATTATTAAATATATACACAATTACCTATTGTAACTAAATTCTAAGAATAATAGTAATTTAATACTATTTATTTATATAATTTAGGAATAATAATAAATATGGATTATTTAATAAACATGAAGATAGAATTTATTAAGGACCATTATATTTAAATAATAAATATAGATTATATAAATTACATTTAAATAATAATAAATATATATTATATTTAAATAATAAATATAGATTATATATATGTAAATAATAAATATGAATATTATATTAACTAATTATATGTTTTTATTAATAATAAGATTAGTGGTTTGACTAGGATCATTAGGTCAATATTAGCCGTTGGCAATATAGCCGTTGGAGTCTCTGCACACTCTATTTAATCAACCTAATCCAAATTGGTTCTTCAACTTGTCCTGACGATGAACCACACTGGTTGGTTCGAAACGCGTCGACAAAAGATTGGTTATGTGATTTTGACGAAGATTATCTAAACAAGGATAATATTAAAAACATCATTACTTCCAAATTTGGGGATAAGTTGTGGAGTGATAAGGATCTAAAGGGAAAAAGGAAGTTAAGAAAATATAAGGAGGTTATCAACCACATGCTTTCTAACCAGAATTACTTTTCTATCTCAACCAGTTTTAAGAAGAGAATGAACCACAACTACCCATTCCAAAACAATATATGAGATGTGGATTTTCTATAATTACAATGTGTGAACCATACTTTATCATGGTCGTGAGTCTATTATACAGACTCAAACTAACTTTTACTATGTTGTCGCTGTTGCAACCAACTTTGATCCATCATTGCTTGGATCTTTTTCCACTTATCTCGAATACACCACACCATTGATATGTTGGATCAAACCACTACTCTCTCACCTGAAACATTCCGTCATAGTGTTCATACATTCTAGGCTTTGTGCTTTTGAGTAATTGTCATTTTAATTTTGGCATTCTGGACTTGGATGTCCATACTTTACCTGTCATCAATTAAAGTCATGAATTCTAACAAAATAACTATACATCTATTGATTTAGCTAGGCTAAATAAGTTTCACTACATTCAAGGTTCCAAAGACAAAAATAAAATTATTACCCTCATGTCCACATGTTTTCATAGCTCCAATAGGCTTGCCATACCTATTAATTTATCGCATAAATATGAACCAAATCACCTCTTTCAACGCACTTGCAAGATGGTCTTCTCGTAGCCACTTTTGGAGACTGCCAAAGCGCTCAACACTATCTATCTGTTATTGCAAGATGAAACTCTAACAACAAATTCAATGCAGTTGCCTAGCCTTGACACATGCACTAGCATTCAACTCTCATAGATATTATGTTCACTCCAGTTCGGTTCAGCACAGACCAAACAGTAATACTGGTGCCCAAATATGACAGCTACAACGAGGGAAAAATGCACAAAATAGATCAATTCTACGAAACAAAAAATTCCTTGGCACCACCTCCAATTGACCTAGACAGAGCACTACCGATCTGAACAGATCTCTCTACCGATCTAATCTTTCCAATCAGTTCCAAAGGTCACTCTCCACTCAAAATTTTTTACTACTAGAAAATTCGTTTTTAAATGCCTATGCGTAGGCTCGGAATCAAATTTTTAGATCTTCTAAGGCATATATAACTAGCACGATGACATTCATATTCCTGTGACAACCACATATAGATCCCATCTACAATTACGATATATATTAGTATGAAACAACCTGAGTGAACCTTCAGGCATGTAACTTAGCCAACAACTTCTTTGCCTCTTGGAGGAATGTCCAATTGGCTATCCATTGTCTTATTGGATCCTCCCCTGGCATGTTCATGATAGCGGGTGAGAATTTATCCAAGTTCTATTGGCTTTGTGACCAAGTATGGAGATCAGAAATCGCATCGTGATCCATAGGCATGATGAACCTCACCCTACAATGATTGTAGAAAATCAAGTGTGAAATCAACCAATGAATTTTGCTAAATATAATAATGGAATAAGGCATTGTCTTAACCAAACATTTTTTTATGCATTGTCTTGACATAACACTTGTGCTTGATATCCTCCGGAGAATGCCTCGTCTAGAAATCCTACAGACAAAAATATGTACTCAAATGCTTGACTCGTCTCCAGCAGTAGACAATTGTTGTGATGCATCTCTAGCACACAATGAGCGCACCAACGATTAAATAATTCAAGCTGAATTACATTGATCAAAATAATATTACATATATACATGAAGTGTTATCTAAGATAGGGAAACTATCTTTGACACACGATCAATTGGTTGAGAGAATATCTCAATCACACATCAGTGTAGGAATCAACTAGATCTAAACAACTCCTAGATAATAGGAACAGACTCTTTATATTGAAAGAATCACAATTGAGACAAGTAGGAATTATATTTTCAAGTTATTGCAAGGATTAGAACTAATTCTTATGATGTCCAGAGTAAAATCAGACGTTGGTCTATTGCCAAGATACCTTGGGACGAGAGAATATGTCTCCTTTGCAATAATAAGAGAGTCGAAGATGAAATTCACTCTCTCTTGGATTGTCCGACCCTTACTCACATCTACTCTCATTTCCAAAACATTTTCCCCGTGTTCAACCTTCTCGACTTGTTCAGTTAGCAAAACTAAAGTGACCTCACAACATTTCATTCCCTCCTTTTTTATCATAGAAATCAAATTTTAAATAATGGCAATTCACTGCTTCTTCTTAATGTCCGATAGACCATATTGGTCTTAGTGGATGTTAATCATCATCATCATCATCAATATTTTTAATGTGGTTGTGCTAGTTTAACTATGTATAATAAAATCATTATCATCTATATTCTTGCTATCCATACAAGCCATAGGATTATATTGTTGAGTATTTTTCTAAAATTAATTTTTTTACAAATTTTTTATCATAAAGTTATATATGTTGTGAATTATTTTTTTTTAATTGTCTATAAGTACGTTTATTTTAAAATGGAGTTTAATTAGTATTTTCGACTTGTAGTATTAGTACGTCGTGATATAAAGACAACCTTTTTACCAAGTCAAAAATTACATGGTCAAATATATTGTCACAATTAATTAATTTGATAATTAACCATAATAATATAAAATAAAATTAGAATTTTTTTCCATCTTAAATATATTATAATATCTAGATAATTTATTAACCATTCCATTTATATAACTCTTTTTATAATAAAACTAATATATATTATTACAGCCATGCCATTACAATCTTATTTATTTTATTTTTTTCATATAAATTTTGTATATTCAAATTATGCATTTTAAAACGTTTTTGGGGGTAATAAAGTTCATTTAAAATACGTTCTGACCAACAAATTAACCAAAACTTTGCTGCGTTTTACGGATGGAGAAATAAAACGCGTTGGCTACATTTTGAGGCTCCATGATATAGTTTTTATGTGTTCGCTGGTGTAAGGACTCATTTTTCAAGGACGTCGACTCATAACCTACTCATTTCCGGCCACGTCAAATAAATATAAAGGTATGCACCAGTTTTATAACATAAATAATCTGTGTTGTAAATTGACACAAAGAAAGTGTGTGAGCTTGTCAATGAAACTCCAGTAGGGTTGCTTGACATGAAAGCTACCCTTAAAAGTATAAAGCCTAATGACACTCTAGAGTAACAAATGCTACAATGCCCTTCACATAGCGTGTCAATACTGCAACGCCCTTTAGATAGAGTGCCTTTATCGAGACAAAAAATTAAGCATATACCTAGAAAATTCTTCAACAAAAAATAACCATGTCTATCTTACTGTACAAAATTCAATTGACATACCATCTTAACAGAAAATTCCTTAACCAAAAATAACCATACCCGTCTTTCCTCAATTAAAAGAAATACGTATCGTTCACTCTTAATGAACACAATTCAATTTACAACATGCACATGTGAATGGGGCATGTTCTTCGTCTTTGGTAAATTAGGGTTACAGACTGTAGATAGCCAGGGTTAAGAATCCCTATCCTGTGCCGACCAATCTCTGCCGGGAAAACACGTGCAAAGAGGATAACCCAACACACTCTAATCACGGCATGGCTGTCCATAAAAACATGCTATTCCATAATTGTCGCGTATTGCCACAGAAGTCTGAACTTTATTGGTGGTCTTCTATTAAACGTTATATTTAGAATATAATAAGGTTGGGAATAGGAGTCACAACTGAGTACCTAGGGTGGGGGAAGTCGAAGCTGGTGGTCCGTATATGTGGAAAAACGGTCCACAAGCTACGATGGTTATTTCTCGGTCGCTTTTATAGTGGAATTAATATGTTAACTGTGATGATAAGAACAAAGGTCGTTTCAAACACATTTAATGTAAAGAAATGTGTGATCCACGTCAACGATAGGGTTCTCAATTTCTTGTATTATTACTAGCCCGTGATAGAGACCAGCTTTTCATTAGGGTGGTTATTCATGTCTTCTCATAATAGGGACCAGCTTGTCATTATGGTGCTTGCTTATAAAATTTCTTGCATTATAACTATCCCAAGATCGAGACCACCTTGGCATATAGTGCTCTCTCGTCTTCTCATTAAAACTCATGAAATTTAACAGAAGATGTTTTTGGCAAAAGCCATAAATAAAATAATATGTGATGGTGCTCTTAATTATGGCCACACAAAAAGGAACAAACCCATCGTACAGATTAATCTATGCATTCTCATATTTAGCAAAGTTTATCTTAAATTATCATGCTCACCCTTGGATGTTATGGGAATACGCTTTAATCGTAGAATATTTTATTACGTTTTATCTTATCATTAACATTAAATTATTGTTTTTAAGGACATTATATAAAATATTATTTACTTATAAATATATTTGAAAAATGAGATATCATTATTTAAAATAATTTTTTTTTACGTAATTGAATGGTATTTCTATCTTAATTTATTGTAAGATTGGATAATTTTTCTGATTAGAAGAAAATTTATATGTTTTTTGTGATTGGAAGACAATTGTTCCATTTACACATAGGAATTATTAGAATTAAAAAAAAAACAAAAAACAAAATCTTTAAGGAAAAATGAATAGAAAAGATTATAGAAAGTGACACATACCCCATTTAAGTGGCTAACTTTTTTTTTGTCTTCTATTATTACTGGTGAATTAGTTGTATAGGGGTAGACATTCGTATGGCCAAAATCTACTCCTTGATTTTTTTCATAGTTTGCCTTGTTCTTGTATCTAGTTAAACCTAAAGTGTATAGGTTTGTGTGTGAGCACTATGGTCTTGGACGGAACTATTCACACCTACAATGTCTCCATACCCACTTTGGCAAGTGGAGATACTATAAGGCATCGACCTTATAGCCAAATTAATATTTATTACATTGTTGTATGCATTATGTTTCTACACTACTCCATAAAGGTTCTTTGGTATGAATGTACCCCTTCATACCATAATGTTTAACACCTTATTGTAGAGTTCTATGCTAGGTAAATTTCATGGTTCCTTTATATCAAGATGTTTGTTTAAGTTATTTTCACCATGGAATAGGCTATTTATACTCTGAAGTATATTGCACTTAATACAAACGTTTATGCTAAAGTCTTTCTTGGTATGGTGAAAACATATCCAAGGTGGGTCGCTCCTATGGTATTACTGGCCTCATGTACCATGCCTTTATGAAGTGTTAAATGGCATGCATAGTATTGGAATAGTGGCACAATCCACAGTCAACACGTGTACCCTCCCCATGTGAGGTTCAACAAGGTTTATAGTCCCTCCTGCACGAATGGTGGGATGATATTCTTGTGCATCGATGGTGGAGGTCACTCTATAGTAACACTAACCCCAACCCGTTGCCAGTTTTTGGTTTCATTCATCATTTTCACGTCTGTTCTAGTCAATTTGCCTGTGTATGGTCTCGTTTATTCACCTGTAGCCTTAACATGCATTCTTGGAGATTGGAAGCTTGATTAAGGCCTGAGTCGTGATAAGGATACATCCCCATGACTGCCAGGTATGTTTGTCCTCAATCTACCATTTCTTAAAGAAGCAATTAATATTTCACACGCCATTCCACTTTCCTTCATTCTGGTAATAACATTTCAGTTAAGGGTTTTTATTTCCTGTGGACTTGACTGTCACATACCCAAGATTTCCACAAAAGTTCATAACTACAAGTTTGAGGGTTTTTGGTGCATCCCTCCATGTTTCTCTAGGTGTGCCGACTTCATCAGCTACATAAGGAACTCTTCATTTTTAGGTAAGATTTATTCTAATTTTACTGTCGTGGAATGTAACCCCAAAATTTATATTGTCTTTCTTATTTTTGTGTCTAAATTTTTGTTTTCACTTAGTGGTCATGTATATTGTTACAATTCAAGTGCACAACTCTAGTTGATGGGGGTTTCATGACTATTCTTTGTGAACCAAAGCCTATTTCATTGTGGGAGTGACTATGATGTTCATATGCTAGGATTCTCGATTATACTTCTCCTTTCAAAAGGTGAGCCTTACCAGTTTTCTCGATTACCTCTGCTTCCTCCTTAGTTTATTTTTATCTGAACCCCACATATAAATTTCTTATGTATCATGGCTTATTGGCTTCCTCTAGCTTCCTTCACGGTGGTCCAGCATTCAAGGCGACAACCCTTTTTTTCATTTCAAAGGGTCTCAAATACAGGTAAAATTCTTCTTGCATTCAACATGGGGTTATTATTTTTTGTTCATAACTTTCCCTTAACCATCCTCCTTTCTTAATTTTCTTGGTTGTCTTGTCTTGCAAGTATTCCCCACCCCCCCCCCCTCCACCTCATGAATTTTGTATGTAAAATTCTTGCATCGCTAACTCACAACTACTAATCTTCATTTCCATTGCAACATGTTGGTCCCTTCCTTCCTATTTTCCATATGATTCACTGCCTACTATGAAGCTTTGAGATTTCAATGTCGAGCATGTCTTGCTAGATTAGGGTGTAGCTTGATCATATATGCAGTCCCTACCTTAGTTGTAGGGTTTGGACATGACCAATTGGTTGAGTGATCTCAATTCACCATCGTATTGTAACATGTAGTGTTTTAATGTAGTTATAATTTTGAACTCTTTTAGAGTTGTATAAATATTTTCATAATAATATTTACTGTTTAATTCGCCATCTGTGCACTAGGACTGTTAATGTTTTATACTCATTGTCATGGTGTATCTTTCCATCATTTTCTAACGTTTTCTAAGAATTAGATCACAAATGACTATGTATTACATTTCAATTTCCTTTAAAAAGAAAGAATCTATGGTCCTTTATTATTTATATGAATCCCCTGTATTTTGTTCGACTTGTCACTGTAATACTCTTTTGTTACCTTTGTTACTTCATTGGTATTAGTTTACACTACCCTTCAAATAGAATCAATATTTTTTGAATCCATTTTCCTTCTACTCCTCGAAAGTCTCGACGTCAGTGCTTTTCTGGGACATTATCACATCTGTGGTTCATCTAATTCCCAAGTTTTATGTATTATTTCTTTATATACATAGTTCAATCCTATTTTTCGGATCCGTTATTTTTATAATAATAGACTTCTTTCTCACTTACCCATTTAAATATCAAGACTCATGCTTGATGCCAGAAATTATGCACTCCTATGTGATGCTCTGAAGATGACTAGCTAAAGGTTTTTCTTTCTCCTACAAGTGACAATATTACACAATCGAACTAATTAGAGGTGCATGCTCTTTAATAGTCCGTGCTACAAGCTCTATTACACACTTTTCACTGATTTATTATCAATTATCATAGATGTATTTATAAAGAATCTGTTCACAAAAATGGTCATACAAAATCCTTTAAAATCAATAATATTCGGTCAAGAAATTTCATCACTATTAAATTAATGAACATAATTCACCAAGAAATCATTCTTCAATAATTTTCCATAATAACTACTAGTTCATTATCCAATATTAGATTCATATCATTCCCCAACATGCTAATTATCCCATATGCATTAAATACCAGTATATTTGCCTGAACAATATATAACACTTTTTATACCAGTTCCTAAAATACACAATATAATTATGTAGGTATAACCATATACATCATATTATTCATTGAATTATTCATAGAAACAATTATGCACAAAATTTTATAACTAGAATCACTATAGAATTTTCATTTGATGAGCACACTAGCCACCCAACCATGAATTGTACCTCCAATTCCCCCTGAGCTAAGACTACTTTCCAAGAGATCATACCTTTCTTCCTTGATGGAATTTTTCTTTAGTGGTGTCCCGCTTTTGTGGTCCTCTTCATCCACTTGACTAGGCCTTTCCTTAAAAGCTTGCTTTTATCTCCTTCAATGCTTTACACTTTTCCAATCTTAACATCTTTCCCCGACTAAATGATTTAATGGGTTTTCTGGCCTATCAATTAAATCTTATCTATAACCTTATCTATAATATTTATCATGGAAGAGTTATCTTAAGAAATAATCTCATCTTCAAGTGTCTCATTCCCAAGTGCTCTCAATCCCATTTATTTATTTAATAAAAATATTTATGTACATAAATATTTAAATGTACCTCATGGATTTTCTACCATTCTTATTAACATAATTCAGTCTAAATAAAAACAACATTATAGCAACAAAGGGATATTACATTCTTCCCCCCTTTTTATTCACACCATTCTTGGTGTTTATTTTTTAGTAACTTCTAAAACAGTCGTGGATAATTTTTCTACATTTCATCATCCCTCTCCCATGTAGCCTCTTCTGGATTAAAATGGTTCCATTGCGCTTTAACCTTAATAATGACTCGATTCCATAGATAGACCTCTTTCTAGTCTAGGATACAGAGAGGTTCTTCTAGAAAGTCTCATTTGGGTTCCACCTGTAGCATTTTCCAATCAACAATGTGAGAAATATCACTTACATGTTTCTTAAGTAAAGACACTTGAAAAACATTATGAACTTTAATTTGATTGGATAATGCTAATTGATAAACTATAGGTCCAATTATGTCCAGAATTTCAAATGTTCTACAAAACCATGTAGCCAATTTTGGACAAGTTTCCATTCTTAATGTACTTTTCCTTGGTTTCACCCTCAAATAAACATGATATCCAATTTTGAACCCTGTGCATTATTTTCTTGTCTGCATAACTTGTATGTCGGTTCTATGCAGTTTTAATGTTCTACGAAATCCTCCACACTATATTCTCCATTTCCTGAAAGGCATCCGGCTTGAGTATCAATCTATCCTCTGGTTGACTCCAAATGAGAGGTGTATGGAAATTTTTTCCATACATGGCTTCAAACGGGCTCATTTTTATTGTAAGTGAATTCTGTCGAATACAGAAAATTGTCCCATTTGGTGGGTTTATCTATGATGTACATTCTTAGCATATCTTCCAAAACATGGTTGGTTCTCTTAGTTTTTCCATCCTCTTGAGCATGATATGTTGTGTTTAATTTTAATTGAGTTCCCATGCCCCCAAATAGGGCCTTCCAAAATTTGAACTAAATTTGGGATCCCTGTTTGACAATATCATCTTGTGTACTCCATGTAAACAAAAAAATATCCTTCATGGAGATACTAGAAATTTGTGTTATAACATAAGTACGTTCTATTGGTATGAAATGAGTTGCCTTACTTAAGGTATCCACCACCACCATGATGAAGTTATGCTGCCTCTTGGTCCTTAGTAGTCTGGTGATGAAATATAAAGAAATTATCTCCCACTTCCACTCAGGGATAGGTAGTGTATTCAAAAGCCTGATAGGGTGTTGATGTTCAACATTTACCTGTTGACACTCTAAGCATTTTGATAAATATTCAACCACCTCTTTCTTCATACTTAGCCAAAAGAAGCTATTCCTTATTATTGTGATCATCTTTTGGTACCCATGATGTCCTCCATAAGGTTTCTTATGATGTTAATAAAGTATCATCTGTTTCAAGGCATGTACATTGGGAACATACAGTCATTTGTTGTAAATAAGCAATTTCTCATAATTTTCAGCATGGTGAGGAATGTTAATGTGTTGTTATTTTTGTTGAATTTCCAAGTAGTTTGGGTCGCTAGTTATGGAATTTTTAATTTGATAAATCAGATCTGTATTAACAATGCTAACAAACACTTCATTTAATGTGTAAGCATGTCTGTTCAAAGAATATTATATCTTGTTTTCTTTCCCTTTTATGTGTCTAATGTCAAAGTCAAATTCACTAAGAAATGTCATCCACCTAGCTTGCTTAGCATTGAGACCGGGTCGACTAAAAATTTATTTTAGTGTTAGATCTAAGAATTTTGTGATCCATATTACAAAGGATAATGTCTTTTGGATTAATCAAATCATTATGATATGATCGATTACCAAAATTAATTTCTTTCCTAACAAATAATGCCTCAATATCTTTAAGGTGTGTATGATAACAACTAGCTCCAAATTGTATACAACATAATTATTTTCATGTATTTTCAACTTTCTAGATTTGTAATCTATCGCATAATTGTCTTGCATTAAAAATTCCCCTAACCCCTCCATACAAGCATTTGTACAAACATTAAATTCATTATTTGGATATGCAAGCTTTAGGATAGGTGCTACTTTGACTAGATGTTTCAACTTATCAAAAATCTCCCAAAATTCGGAAGTGCATTTAAATTTTACTCCCCTTTTATGTAAGGAGGTTATAGGATATGCTAGATTTGAGAATCCCTCTATAAATATTTAGTAGTATCCTGTGATTCCAATAAATGAATGGAAAACATATGCATCCTTTGGTATGGTCGAATTCACCATGGCAATAACCTTCTGAGGATCCACTGCTACTCCTTCCCTAGAAATGATGTGGCCCAAGTATTGTATTTTGCTTTTGTAAAAATCTCATTTAGTAAAATTTGCATAGAGTTGATTTTCCCTTAGAGTTTGTAGCAACAATTTTAAGTGTTCCTTATGTTCCTCTTCATCTTTGGAATAGATAAGGATGTCATCTATAAATACCAGCAAAAGTGTATCCAAATATTTGCTAAATATATTGTTCATTAGGCACATAAAGGTTGATGGGGCATTAGTAAGGCAAAATGGTAACACTAGAAAATCGTAGTTTCCATATGTGGTCCTAAAAGTTATCTTATGAATGTCCTCATTTATAATTATCAATTGATGATATCTCGTCCTTAAGTCAATTTTTAAAAGAATGGTTGCACCTCTTACTTGATAAAATAGATCATCAATAAGGAGAAATGGATACTTATTTTTAATGGTTAACTTATTTACTTGTCGATAATCGATGCACATACTAAATGCTCCATCCTTATTTTTGACAAAGAACACAGGAGCCCCCCATGGTGACACACTAGGCCTAATATAGCCTTTGTCCAACAATTCATGTAGCTGCATTTTCACTTCTAGTAATTCAGGTGGACTCATTTAGTAAGGATCCCTAGACACTCGATCTGTGACGGGTACCAAATAAATGGAAAAACATATGTCTCTGCAAGTGGGTAAACATGGAATTTACTTTATAAAGACATCACGAAACTCCTTAATAATGGGAAGGGTATCTAATTTTGATTCTTCTCCTTGTTAGTTACTTGCTTCTATGTGAACCATAAATAATAGACACCCATTCCTTGCACTGTTTTTCATTTGTAAGGCTAAATTTTGTCTAACTAATATGGGTTTTGGTATGCCTTGAATAATTTGAGTTTTTCCTTGCTGATTCACACATCTCACTATTTTTTCTAAACAATTTAAAATTGCCCCTTGCTTTTCCAACTATTCCATGACTATTAGTACATCATATGGTCCTAGGGGGAGTACATTTAAGTTTACTATTGTAGAATAACCCTTTATGTCAAGATAACATTGTTTTACGTGGCTGGTTACCCTTCTATTAGTGCTAGTTGCTAACTGTACTAGCCCAAAAGTCTTATATTTTTCAGTTCTAAGTTTGAATTTTTCTACCACCTATTGTCCAATGTAGCTTAAACTAGCCCCCAGATAATTTAAAAGAGAAATAGGTCGATCAAAAATAGTAGCTTCAATTTAAATCATTGTTTATTGATGTTCCACTTTCCTATCCTCCAAGGTTGTGCTTATTCTGGGGCTATTTTTGGCAATATCATTCACTGTGGTGGCTTGATGGACAACTTGTATATTTTGAATGAATATGTGAATATGTGGACAATATCTCAATAAATGAGGTTCCCCACACCCCCAACACTTCAATGGTTCTTTTTATTTAATCCCGCAAATATTTTTTTTGTTCAAATCCATAAGATTTGATCCAACTTGAGTTTGTATTGATTTATTCACATTCCCATTGCTGGAATTTTTCCATTGATGGTCCTTTCCAAAGTTCTTAAGATAACCAGGCTTTTGTTGTTTCATTTCAATTACAGGTTTAGCTCTATTATTATTCTGCCAAAACTTAGAGACTTCTCCCTTATTCTTAAATTGTTGGTAACACAACCTTTCCTTCTTCACTACTTCATCCATTGTCTCAAGATTGTCAAACTTAATCCATTCTTTGTAGATAATAGGTAAACAGTTCACAAACTGTTTACTTTGATTTTTCTTCTTTAATATAGCGAACATACCCTAGAAAGTTAGTAAACTTTGCCAAAAATTTATCCATGTTTAACTCTCCCAACCTTAACACATGGAACTCCTTTTCATGATCATCATAATAACGTTCATTTAAATAGTGATTTTTAAACTTCTGCTGAAATTCATCCCATGGTACCGTCGTTTCATCCATAAGATGCACACTTTTAGCTTCTTCCCACCAGAGGGTTGCTTTCCCTTACCGTTGATAGATGGCCAATGTAGCCTTTAAGTTGCTCTCATATTCATAGACTTGGAAATATTTTTTCATATTAAGCAGCCATGGCTCGACATCCTCCTCTTTCTGCCCGTCAAAAGTAGGGGCTTAATTTTTCTAAATTCCCCTTGTAACTCTATTTGTTTTTTTTTTTTTCTCTTGGGTATGTGCTATCAGATTCCCCCCACTTTTAGATTTCTCTGATTCTGTTCCCATTTTATTTCCTTTTAATATTTCAGGTTCCATTGTTTTATGGCTAGACTTTTTAGTCAGCCCCCTGATCATTCTTTCATGTTCCTTGCTGACCTTTAACAAGTACTCATTGCTGCTCCTTACGTATGCTTATTCTTGTTGAATATTTCTGATAACATCCATGAATTGAGTACATGTTGGGGTGGCTCCATTTGCCATTTCATACAATTCTTTACCTCCTATGAAAGTTGGAGCCTCCCCAGTCATTTTTACTTTAGTCAGTCATGTGATTACATTATAATTCAAAAAAATCAATTGTGAAATATTTTAGTACTACTCTTTTTCAAATTTACACAATGTCATTTTCTACTTTCTATAGTGGTTCTTTGGCATAATGGTGAACTTGGGCTCTGATACCATGTCTTAGATACCCCATTTAAATGGCTAACTTTTTTCTTTCTTTATTTTGTATTACTATTAATGAATTAGTTGCACAGAGGTAGACATTCATAGGGCCAAAACCCACTCCTTGAATATTTCATAGTTTTCCTTGTTTTTGTATATAGTTAAACCTAAAGTGTATATCTTTGTGTGTAAATACTATGGTCCTAGATGATGCTATTCTCACCTATGATGACTCCACACCTAGTTCGGTAGGTGGATATACTATACAGAATTGACCTTACATCCAAATTAATATTTATTACATTCTTCTAAACATTGTTTCTACACTACTCCATAAGGTTCTTTGGTATGAATGAACCCATTCACACCTTAATGTTTAACACCTTATTGTAGAATTGTATTCTAGGTAAATTTCATGGTTCCTTTCTATCCAGATGTTCGCTTAAGTTATTTTCTCCATGGAATAGGTTGTTTATATTTTTAAGTGTATTGTGCTTAACACAAATGTTTATGCTAAAGTATTTCTTAGTATGGTGAAACCATACCCAAGGTGGGTCGTTCCTATGGTATTACTGGCCTCTCATACCATGCCTTTACAATGTGTTAAATGGCACACATGGTCTTGGAATTGTGGCACAATACACCACAGACACATGTAGCCTACCAATGTGAAGTTTAACAAGGATTTTTATCCCCTCCTGCACGAACGGTGGGATGAGATTATTATATATCGATGATGGAAGTCTCTCTATAGTAACCCTATCCCGAACTCATTGGCAATTTTTCGTTTCATTTTTCATTTTTGCATTTGGCTCGGTCAATTAACTTGTGTATGGTCTGGTCTATTTTCTTGTAGCCATGGCGCACATTCTTGGAGATTGGAAGCTAGACTAAGGCCTAGGATTAAAAACATATTGTCTCTATAGAGACTATATGTCCATAATTCAAACTATTGTCTCTATAGAGACAATATAAAATATTATTTTTAAAAAAATAAATAAAATCATTTTGAATGTTCTTTCAAAGTAGTTTCACATTCAAAGTTCACAAATAGTACTCGTGTATGAGAGAAACCACCACAGAAATGCTTGTCTGATAGAAACCAGCACATATGGGTTATTAATATTACCTTTGTTTAGCAAGAGGGGATTCAATTCATTACTAGATTTATGCCCACGTTTTACTACTTCAAATGGGAGTCAGAAGTTTGGATTTAAGATGCTACCTTATCTTTGATAAGTGTTCCATCTCCCAGTTTTACTATAGTCAAAGAAGAATCTGTAGACTGTTGAATGGAAATGACCTTAGATTTAGACAATGTGAATCTTTATGCAGAAATCAATCGAGAGCCCAATTAATGAAATGGAAATACCTTTATGTGTTCAACAGACAACATACCCACAAGAATACTCAGGCAGGCTTGATAGCCACAATTATCAACTATGTAAACCAATTTCAGAGTTAAAATAAATCCTCAGACATAGCTAGAATTTTCAGAGAAAGTTTTAACAAGCCATAATATATTACAATCAACAATCATCACAACTAACATTTCCCCCAACAGTACACAATGAAAGGCACTTGAGCATTCTTGAAATATTTGAAGAGTACAAAAAGTTCTTTGAAAAATGTGCAAGAGTATATAACAGATTAACTGTCTTAACATATAAAAATAGCTCTGTAATGGAGTTGAACTAAGATAGCTTAGCCAACTCCATCGATGAAAACATCTGCACAGTACCCAAATCACATATAGAGAGATGCGATAATGCTATTCTGAGCCCCAAATACAAATCAAAATTAAATGTCAGAACTCAAGAGCAAACTCCATTGATACAAAACTAATTGAATCCACCAATCACAAAATATGCAAAAGCATCTTAAAAAATCTATTCAAAAGCATCATCATCGTCATCTGGAAGGGGTTGGGCCACAACTACTACAAGTTCTGCCTCATACCTGACAACATAAAAGATTGTAAGCCAAAGTTTCAATCTTTTAGAAATGGAACAAATTATTTCAATAGAAGTTAACAAAAATTAATAAGAAAATAGCATTCTACTTACTGTTGTTGGGTTGCAAGGTCTATCTGAACCTCAGGAGGAGCGAGAGTAGGTGACTCCACAAAATGGAGGTTTGGATCCCTATAAAAATAACCCATTATAGAATCAATACAAATTTTTTAATATAACATTCATATTAGGGAGCATGAGAAACAAGATTAAAGGCTCACACTGAGAGCTTCCGTGCTAAGTACAAGAATGACTTCTCAAAGTTGTAGTTACTTTTTGCAGATATCTCATAGTACCAAAGATTCTTCTTTCTATGAAAATTAACTTGCTTAGCTTTCACTTGCCTATTATTCACATCAACCTTGTTTCCACAAAGAACAATAGGAATGTTCTCACACACCCTCAAATTCACAAAGATATTTAGCTAATCGGTTCAGGAAGTTGTGCCACCACACAATTAACGAACCTTCATTTCTTCTTAGAGATCCAACCCCTCTGCAAAAGTGATACCTGCAAAGATCTCCGTGCCACATTGGGACATTATTGTAAGTCAATCGTGCAGTAACATCAAACATGATAACTTCACATTGCCCATGAATACTACAACAAACAAAATCTCAATCAGTAAATAAAAAGGAAAAAAATAAATAGAAGTGGAAAAACATGGAACCCTCGCCAATTCAATCAGGAAAATGCCAAAAAACAAGAAAAGAAAACCAGTATTATTAAAAACAATCAATAATGGAGTCTGTCTATAAATTCAAAATTAAACTAAATTAAAACTCAAATAAATATAAGTGGAAAAATACAGAACCCTCGCCAATTCAATGAGGAAAATACCAACAGAAGCAAGAAAAACAAACCAGTATTGAGCAAAATAACCAATAACACAGTCTTTCTATAAATTCAAAATTAAATTAAATTAAAATTCAAAATAAAGAGACATAAACGAGTAAAACAGAGTGCTGATAAAAAGAAACCAAAAAAGGGCTCATAGTTGCTCCATTGTCATTGATATTGAGCTTAAAAGGTGTTGCTACTGAACCCACACTACATACATATCAACACGGGAAAATAGAATTGATAAGTCAAAAGTTCTCTTGGGATCGATCCAAGTTTAAATCCATGTAGGACCTTTTTAAACAAAAAGTTGAAAAGGTGCCCCAAAAGCTCAAATGTACAGTGCTCCCATCAATAGGTGTCTACTACACCTGCAGAGGATGGCAAAAAACACTACTTTCGTAAAGTCCCAAGAGACCTGATTTCAAGTGAAAATCAAAATTAGTCTGGCAAAATACAGAAATGGGAAAATAATCGAACTAATTATTGACGTACCTTAACCACATTTTTCCGTTAAACCTTACCTGACTAAGCTATAAAGTTGGGTCAACATTTCATCCTTGGCTTTCTCAACCTGACAAAGCACCACAGCCTGGAAATCATCAAATTGTCAATTCAAGTATCATGGACTGAATAAACACTTAGATTCTGTATGGTTGTATTTTGTGCTCATCCACATGGATGTCTTACTTTGGGAATATTTGCAACAATACTATTCAGAATAGCTTCCCCATAACCACAGACTTCTTGAACCATCATTCTGAGCTCCTCCTCCAGATCTATAGGCCTTCTTACCATGGTTTCCTAGATTATAAACAAGAAAATCAAACTAAGGTTGAATATTAAGTTGGGAAATAATTTTTCTATTCTCATCGTTGTATATGGTCATGGTCTCCTAGCCTAAAATGTGTATTGATTCTTAAATTATTTAATAGCAAACGTTTTGATTATGTACATGTGCAATTTACGATGGAACTTTATGTGCTTCATTGCCTATATGCAAGTTTTTGAATATAAGCTATAGTTGTTCACGATTATACTTTGGGTTACATAAAGTAGTCTTGGCCTTTGGCCAGCTAAATATTGCCTCCCCTCTACCTTATATCTATTTAAGTTTTAACAGTGGAAATAGTTTGTCTTGAAGATCGAAGAAAACTCAAAGGATCTTAGTCCTAGCTGAAAGCAAAGACTAGCAATCTATTTTCATTTTCTACTAAATAGTTCTCAACCAGAGAAACCAAATTTTTTGGATACCTGTAATTATTCATAAGTTGAAAAATTGTCCAACAGCACAATGCCTACTTATCTGCAATATAATTGTCCAGCAGAAAATAATGTGACTAGCATGCATTTGAACGCAGTTTACTAATTTTTTAACCTTAAACAGACATGTGAGTACTCGATAGTAAATCAAGACAATTCCATATAACATAATGTAATTCAGTTAACGAATTCTTCTCACCAGATCATGCCATCATTATGTCAGTGGTTATAATATATACAATGTACAGTTAAGGAGGAACTTGTATTTATGGATATATAACAATGAACTCAACTCAGCTTGCATTTTATTTGTCTCAAACAACCTATGAAAGGTTTGTTGTAGTATAAAGGGTGCATCTTTATCCAACGCTTTAATTGTCTTTGCAGGTTGACATTGTAATGGGCCAAAGGTTAATGACTCTATATTCCAGCAAGAATTGGCAAGCAAATGAATTTCACCAATGGCTCCAACATATAACCAAATTTCAAGAATGGCAGACTAGTTCCTTTCTTGCTCGGAATATCCTAAGAATGGTCCCTTCATGTAGGGGATGTCCCAGCAACATCCTATTAGCTGTTCCCACAAAACTGGAGATGCATCAAATGATATTTGTGGCATTCCTGTTCTCATCCCCATTCCATAGAAAACAGGTAAAAAACATAGGAGAATAGGGATGCCTCAAATATCATTTGAGAATCAAAGTCTATAGAAGGATGTCTCTAGAGGGGCTCAGCACTCTGTTACATTATTACATTCCAAACATATGTAATTATTCTGCTTCAGCTTAAGAAGGCTTATTGTAGCGTAACTGCCAGATAACTTGTCAGAATTATGCCCAAGTTTTACTACTTCAAATGGGAGTTAGAAGTTTGGATTTAAGATGCTACCTTAGCTTTGATAAGCGTTCCATCTCCCAGTTTTACTATACTTAAAGAATAATATGTAGACTGCTGAATGGAAACAACTTTAGCATTCAATCTGATCGTTCCTAGAGCCAATTCTTTTGCAAGGGTATCTAGAAGCATACTCCTTTGCATGCATAAAACTTGAAGATTTTTGCTGATAGACAGGAAAAGTACTTAGTATTACAAAGAATATGAAAAACAAGATGACCAAAATAGTTAATGGGATAGAAAGTACATCATTTCATAGTGGAAATGAGGGAGTGCTGAAGCCATCTCCTTGATGCATAAATGAATAGGAACAGAAATAAAGAATACAAATAGGTATACCCTAGACAAAGAAGCAGCATGTGAATAATTAAAGCTGAAACAGAGAAGCAGAAGCATTAATTTGAAAGAACCAACCAGACTAAAAAGTGAGGGATTTGAGATGAGAACCATTGGAT
Source organism: Pinus tabuliformis (assembly GCA_031772625.1). Lineage (NCBI taxonomy): Eukaryota > Viridiplantae > Streptophyta > Pinopsida > Pinales > Pinaceae > Pinus > Pinus tabuliformis. The sequence continues at coordinate 289,468,420 of CM062815.1, read as the reverse complement.
AACAAAATGGGAAAATCAAGAAAACATCCAATGTAAGTGAGATTTTTTTTAAAAATAGAAGTTTAAGGTACCCTCTAGATGCGAAATAAAAATCTACCTAATATCAATCTAGATAGCCATATTTTTTCTCCTCTGTTTTATTATGTTGTTTTTGGATACCAGGTTTCATAGGTGCTGTGATTGCAAAGAATGTTAAGAATGTTGTGCCCAATAAGAATTGGCTTATATGATTTTGAATTTCTATTGGTTAAACTCAGGGTTCACACCTTTTAGGAGTCCATATTCTAGCATGGCATGGACTATCTGCCATGGAAGATCCCTCTACTGAGCCCTATGGTCATTGTAATCTTGAAAATATTCAAATGAATATGGACATTTTTCTAACTATCCATTGGGTACGCCTATATCAACCCCCTGTAAACGGTAAAACTAAAAACCTATTACTCTAAACGCAATGCTACATGCCTTGAGATAAGTTGTGTGTTGGCCATTGTGGTCTTACTGTTTTGGCAATCAAATCCTGAATGCATGATGGAAGAAACAATAATACGGTGAGATTTTACAATTTCTACATCTATGTTTGCTATGGTCTTGCATGCTTTCCGAGACATTTATCAACCAAGAGTTACGATGGCGTGCTTACCATTTTCCAAAGCCGGTGTACGAGAGCTATTTGGTAAATGATGAAGGGAAGGAAGTCACCTGTGCCCTGTAAATTGGCATACAAGAAGCTAAATTATAGTGGGAAGAGCAGTTGGAGGTAAAGTACAGAGGATCAAATTGAATGATGTAATGACAATACCCCTGTAACTGTGGATGCTTCTGTTGAAAATAATACTAAGGGGGGGGGTGAATCAGTATTATCAAATTCTTTTTCAACTTATATAAAGATTAGCAGATCTGACTAATGAAACTTGTGTATACCTTCCTGACTTATAATTTAATTTATTCTTCAGATGTTGATCATTAATCTATGTGTCAGAACCATATAATAGTAAGCAGGAATAGAAAATGAAGCAGAAAATCACACAAAGGAACACAAGATATAAGGTGGAAACCCAATGTGGGTGAAAACCACCTGCTGCAATATGTCTCTATCTTCTTTCAATTATAAAATTCCTTTTACAATGATCATTTACTGGTGCAGTCTTATACGAGCACGCAGGCTTCAACTTGCAGAAGGCTAAAACCTTCTCTTGTTCTCCAGACTCTTCTGGAAGGGAGCTACAACCCCCTTAGCTCTCGCATTAGCTGAGGTACTTGTACATAGGTCCTGACCTACAAAGGACTTCTCTTTTCTTCCAGGGACCACGTTTCATAAATTTTCAAACTAGATCCATGAATATCAATCAAACATCAAATAGATCTGCAATCAACCAACTTCCTTGTACAAATACTGAATCAATAACTTCTCAGAACACAGTACCAGTAACCAGACACCAAGTCAGACCAATGAACACTGTAGAAATAGGTAAAAGTAGCTAAAATATATTTCAAGGAAGAAGTACGCAACTTCACCAATAGAAACCTACGTACGTTTGCAGTATTCCCTTCTTTACCCTGTGGGTATCCGCACCTCCTCTGTGTCGAACCTGCGGTATCCGCACCTGCGCTCTGCTGGGGCTACAGGTATCTGCACCTCTTCTGTGTTGAACCTGCGGGTATCTGCACCTGCGCTATGCCAAGCCTGCGAGTTTCCGTGCCTGTGATGTGTCGAGCCTGCGGGTATCCGCGCCTGCACTGAGTTGGGCCTGCGGGTATAGAAATTTATCAGACTTCGATTATACCCCAGATTATCAGATTTACAGATCTGATCACTTGCCAAAGAGATCTCAACCCCTCAGTAGATTCGTCTTGTAATGCTAATGTTTCTCCTTAATTCAGGTCCAGCTCACCAACCGATCACAAATGTTTCAGATCTTGCTCATCTCAAGATATTCAACACATTAGTTATCCAAGCTAAATGATCTCCTTTCCTTTTTATAGTCTAGGCCTTACTCAAAACCATGGTCCAAAACCATAGAGATCCCATACTAGGGACCCAAAACCTAGGTTCAATAATTTAGATGCAAAACCACAGACCAAAACCATAGGATCGAAAATGTTGGACTAAATACCATGAACTAACCATAATATTTTCCATGTGCACGCTTTTCTCTGCATGAAAGTGCGTGTACTTTACGTCCACACTTTTTGATCGGAGAACCTGCATACATGTCCACAAATTTTGTTCAAAGAACCTGCATACATCCACAGCTTCGTGAACAGGAACCTGTGGGTATCTCATTTTCTACTATTTTGAGAGCCTGAACTTGTGATCTGCTTTTTGAGCGAGTTTCCATCAAGGACAACACTTATGCCATTGAGCCAAACCTGTGTCATAATGCCAAAAATCTCCCCATTTGGACTTGATCGCAACCCAAATTGACTCAAAGTCTTTTCTCCCCCTTTGACATCAAGGGTAAAGGGTTATGCTCTCCTAAGTACATGCTGAAATCTCTACTCTGCTGTGCTGTCCAAGCTCCCCCTGACATATAGGCAAGATCTGTAAGAAGATGTTCTACAAAAGAAATATGACTTTATACATCATAACTGACCTTCCTATCACCAAATACTCATACATACGACTCCGAACCAAGTGGGGATACATGATATAATAGGCATATGACATTATCCATCCCAGGCATAGTGGGGCAACCAAGATAGGTCGTTACATGACCTTGACAAAAGAAAGATAGAGACAAAATATCAGCAGCATCTGTCAACCACTATTCAGATCAGTATCCATGTTCTCCTTCTAGACTTGCTCCTCCTAAAATCAAGACATCTGAAGAATTGAACCAAGATCTTCTATGATAATGCCAAAAATGCATTATTAGAAGAATATATGCTCCCCCTGAAACTGTGCCAGATTTTTTCTGACAAACCCATATTAGACTCTTCATCCTTGCTCTTCTTCAAGTCGACTGTACCCACATAAACCAGCATATGTACACGTATGCCCCATATGAAACTTGCATACAACCAACAATCTCTAAAATAGACAAGATTCAACAACAAGATGATGCATCAACTACCCCCAGATTTTGTCTGAGGTATTCAAAGGTCTCCCTGGGTAGTGGTTTGGTCAGAATATCAACAAATTGTTCCTTAGAGGGAACATACTCCAATTTGACCTTTTGTTCAAGCACTTGTTCTCAGAGAAAATGACACTTGATCGGTCTATGCTTAGTCTTTGAATGCATGAGAGGATTATTTGAAATACTGATTGCACTTGTATTGTCACATAAAATAGAGATAGGTGGAGTGCAGGTGATTTGAAGATCTTGCAATGTTTGCGTCATCCAAAGGAGTTGTGTGCAGCAAGATGCAGTAGCCACATATTTTGCTTTAGTTGTAGATAATGCAATAGAGATTTATTTCTTGCTGAACCAAGATACTAATCTAGGACCCATGAAGAATGCACCACCGCTAGTGCTTTTCGTGTCATCCATGCTTCCTGCCCAATCCACATCTGTGTATGCATGAAGTGTGAGATCTATACCTCTAGGATACCATAAGCCATAGTTTTGAGTTCCTTGAAGATACTTGAAAATTCTCTTAACTACCTGAAGATGAGTTTCCTTTGGATTTGCCTGAAACCTTCCAACTATACCTACTGCATGCATAATGTCAGGTCGGGTACCTGTTAGATAGAGCAGACTACCAATCATGGATCTATAGGTTGGTTGATTTACTGTTGCCAATTCATCATTTGCACTAAGGCTGCATCTTGTCACCATAGGGGTACATACTGGTTTCGAATCCTCCATCCCATATTTCTTCAAGATCTACTTAAGATATTTGGTTTGTGATAGAAAAATGCCATCTTTGTTTTGTTGGACTTGTAAACCAAGAAAATATGTGAGATCACCAAGCATGGACATTTCAAACTATTTCTGCATCACCAAGGCAAAATTTTGACTCATGTCTTCTTCGTTGCTACCAAAGATGATATCATCAACATACACAACAAGTATCAGCAACTTATCATTCTCAATTTTTATATACAGATTGCTATGAGTTGATCCTTTTATAAAACCTTTTTGATGGAGGTACTTATCCAACCGATAATACCATGCCCTTCGTGCTTGTTTAAGGCCATAGAGTGCCTTTTTGAGCTTGCATACAAGTTTTGGATCATTTCATAGAATAAACCCATCTGGTTGTTCAATATATACTTCTTCATTTAAGTCTCCATTCAGAAAGGCAGATTTTACGTCCATCTAAAATAGTTTGAACTTCTGAAAGCTAGAGAGAGCAAGGAACATTCTTATGGCCTCAATTCTGGCAACTAGAGCATAAGTTTCTTCAATGTCTATTCCTTCTTGTTGCGCATATCCTTTACAAACAAGTCTTGCCTTGTTTCTAACCACATCCCCATTTTCATTTCAATTATTTTTGAAAATCCACTTTGTCACTATGACATTCTTATCTTTTGGTTTAGGAACCAACTCCCAAGTGTTATTCTTTTCAATCTGCTCAAGTTCTTCTTCCATGGCCTTGACCCAGCGTTCATCTTTGCAAGCCTCTCTTACGTTCTGCAGTTTAGTGGCGGAGTTTACTGCTAGATAGCTTGAAGCTTCTAAAATGGTTCTTCTTGTTTGTACACCTACCTCTTTCTGCCCCAAAATTTGAGATTCTGGATGATTCTTCTAAACATATATGAATGGGGTCTTTCTTCTATCCTTATCTATTCTTCTGGTGCCTCATGGGGTTCTTCTTCGTCATGAATCTGATTTGATGTTGATGGATAGTCTTCTTCGAAATCCTCAGATATTACCTGCCTAGGAGTGTTTCCTTCTTCATCAACCACTACATCAATGCTTTCAACAATCTTACCAAGTCCTTTGTTGTAACATTTGTAAGCTTTTCTATGGGGAGAGTAGCCAAGTAAAATGCCTTCATCTTCTCTAGGTTCAAACTTGCCAAGATTTTCATCAGTCCTTTTAATGTAGCATTTACTTCCAAAAATTTTGAAGTCTTTTATCGTGGGAGTCTTACCGTACCAAAGTTCATGAGGAGTCTGAGTGCTATTTACCCGGACATTTCTCTTGTTGAGAATAGTAACAGCAACAAATGCGGCTTCACCCCAGAAGGTTGCGGGAGTTCCAGACTCATCAAGCATAGCATGAGCCATTCGTTGAACCGTTCTGTTCATCCTTTCCACAACTCCATTTTGCTGAGGAGTCCTTGCAGTAGAAAACTCCATTCTTATTCCATTTTCTTCACAAAAATCGAAAAATTCATCTGAGGTAAATTCCCCTCCTCGATCAAATCTGAGGCATTTGATTCTGTGATCTGATTCATTTTCAACCAAGACTTTGAATTAATTGAAGTTTTCGAAAGCTTCATCTTTATACTTCATGAGTCCTATCCAACACATCCTTGAAAAGTCGTCAATGAATAATATGAAATACTCTTCTCCTCGAGGTGATGTCTTCCTAGTTGGACAACATATATCTATGTGAACAAGTTCAAGTGGCCTCCTAGATGATCCTTCCTTCTCAGGGAAATTAGTTTTGGTTTGCTTACCAAATTGACATGATTTGCATATTGTATTGTTTGGAATTCTGATGTCAGGAAGATCACGAATTGCCTAATATTTGCATGCTTTCCTTATCTGAGAGAAGCTAAGATGCCCTAGTCTTCTATGCCATAGCCAGTGTTCATCATTCTTGCTTAAATAGCATTGTTGTTGTTCTCCCTTGAGTACGTATAAGTTATTTGGAGTTCTTATGCCTTTGATCACTGTCTTTCCTGTATCCAGCTCACGAACAATACATCCATTTGATCGAAATATTACCTCAGTTCCTTAATCGCACATCTAACTGACACTTAATAGATTGTGCTTTAAGCCATCAACATACATAACATTACCAGCCTTGACCTTTTCTTTCTAACGAATAGAGCCTTTACCTTTTATGAATGCAGGGGTGTCATTTCCAAATGAGACCTTCTTTTCCTTGTGTAAGGCACTATATGATTGAAGTTTTTCTTTATTACCTGTCATATGTTTTGAGCACCCATTGTCAATGTACCATTGATTTTCCTATCCCTCCGCATATCGGGCTATCCCACATCTTTCCGGTTGCATTTCTTTCTTTTTCCATGTTTTGAAATTCAATGAGGCTTGCTCCTTCTGAGTTGTTTGCCGAAACCTCCTTCTGCATTCAGAATCTTTAGGACCGAAGTTGTTACAGATAGAACATTCTATTTCATTTTAAAGAGCAGAGAAATTATTGTAGGTTATTTTCATGATTCCTATCATACTCCTTTGTTTTTGAGCTTCCCTAGTCATGATGGTCTTGTAGGCAACACATTGAGTAGCTTTATGACCAAAGTTATGATAAGAGAAACATTGTCCATTGAAGAAATTCCTGTGATTATCAAATCTACCAACCATATGATTGTAGTTTCCATCCATTCTTCAGCCAATATGAGAATGATTTAGCTGTGGTCGGTTGAGGCTTCTCTTCATCCTTAACGTAGATTGCCCCCGATAATATATTCTTGAAGCAAATTGTCCCTGATTTACCTGGTGATCTGCATTATGCTTTTGCTGTCGATTGTCAACTTGTTCATTTATCCTTGCTGCATCAAGATAACTTTTGGACATGGATGGCTTCTGTGCTTGCTTCTAAGCTTGAGATTCTTCTTCGGAATATCCGAGACCAATCTTGATTAGAGGAGAACGCTGCACTTTGATAATCTCATCTAGAGTTTTAGATCCTCTAGTAAATTTGAGATTAAGGGCTTTTGTTTTCTCAATTTCTTTTATAAGTCCCACAATTTCACATTCTAACTCTTCATTGTGTTTATCCTTTTCAGCAAGTTGGAATGTTAGAGTATCTATAATCATATTCTTTTCCTCTAAACAAAATTTAAGTTTAGAAATTTCTTCATAAAGACATTCTTCATTTATAGCATCCAAGAAATCATCATATTCAAAAGCCATCAAAAGTCTATCATCATTACCTTGTTCATCTTCATCACTATTTGAAAATCCATCACTGTCTTCATGTGTGTAATAGCTCTTCTTATTTTGTTTTCTGTTCCATCTAACAGGTTCCTTACCTTTGTCTAGTTTATCCTTATGAGGACATTTTGCAGCATAATGACCGACTCTCCCACAAGCAAAGCATTTGAAAGGAAACTTACCTCTGAATCTTCCAGTTTCCCGTTGAAGGTTCTTGACAAAATTTGATTCTTCCTCTTCTTCTGACACATGTCCTGCCTCATAGTAATCTCCTTTTGCTGAAGCCTTGAATGCAGTTTCTCTCCTGTCTGATGGTCGTCCTTTTCTCATCTCGTAAGCAGTTAGAATTCCATGCAGCTGTGACATGGTAAGGCTCTATAGATTCTGCTTTTCTTCTATGGCAGTAACTTTTGAATCAAACTTAGGAGACAAAGATCTTAGAACTTTTTCATCCAAAACAACTTCTTTTATTTCTTCACCCAAGTTTTTCATACAATTTACATCTCATATATACGTAGGAAATAGCTAGCCACACTTTCATCATTATGCATTCTGAGACTTTCATATTGAATTATAAGAGTTTGTAACTTTGCTTGTTTTACATGTTCATCTCCTTCATAGCTCAGAACGATCTTGTCCCATATTTCTTTTGCACTTTTGAGCTGCATAACCTTGACGAATTATGATCGAGATAGACTTCCTAATAGAGTATTGACAACTTTTTCATTTGTTTCATACTGCTTCTTACCAACTGCATCTGTAGGAGTTGCTGATGGAAATGTGTATCCAGTTTCCACAATATCCCAAGCTTCTGTACCAAGAGATTGAAGATAAGCAGTGATTCTTACCTTCCAATAGACGAAGTTGCTTCCATAAAGAATCGGTGGCCTGATAGATGCTTCTTTTTCGTATTTTCTCATGATGATAGATCTTCCTGCAAGGGATCAAGCTTTTCCTGAAGTACTTGCTCTGATACCAATTTTTGAAAATAATACTAAGAGGGGGGGTGAATCAGTATTATCAAATTCTTTTTCAACTTATATAAAGATTAGCAGATCTGACTATTGAAACTTGTGTATACCTTCCTGACTTATAATTTAATTTATTCTTCAGATGTTGATCATTATAATGTGTGTCAGAACCATATAACAGTAAGCAGGAACAGAAAAGTAGAGCAGACAATCACACAAAGGAACACAAGATATAAGGTGGAAACCCAATGTGGGGGAAATCCACCTGCTGCAATATGTCTTTATCTTCTTTCAATTAGAAACTTCCTTTTACAATGATTCTGTACTAGTGCAGTCTTATACCAGCACGCAGGCTTCAACCTACAGAAGGCTACAACCTTCTCTCATTCTCCAGACTCCTCTGGAAGGGAGCTACAACCCCCTTATCTCTCGCACTAGCGGAGGTACTTGTACATAGGTGCTGACCTACAGAGGACTTCTCTTTTCTTCCAGGGACCACGTTTCATAGATTTTCAAACTGGATCCATGAATATCAATCAAACATCAAATAGATCTGCAATCAACAAACTTCCTTGTGCAAATACTGAATCAATAACTTCTCAAAACATAGTACCAGTAACTAGACACCAATTCAGACCCCTGAACACTATAGAAATAGATAAAAGCAACTAATATATATTTCAAGGAAAAAGTCTGCAACTTCACCAATAGAAATCTGCGTATGTCCTCAGTATTCCCTTCTTTACCCTATGGGTATCCGCACCTCCTCTGTGTCGAACCTGCGGTATCCACTCCTACGCTCTGCCGAGGCTGCGGGTATCTGCACCTCTTTTGTGTTGAACCTGTGGGTATCTGCACCTGCGCTGTGCCAAGCCTACAGGTATCCGCGCCTGCGATGTGTCGAGCCTGCGAGTATCCGCACCTGCACTAAGTTGGGCCTGTGAGTATAGAAATTTATCAGACTTCGATTATATCCCAAATTATCAGATTTACAGATCTGATCACACGCCAAAGAGATCTCGACCCCTTAGTAGATTCATCTTGTAATGCTCAGGTTTCTCCTTGATTTAGGTCCAGCTCACCAACCGATCACAAATATTTCAGATCTTGCTCATCTCAAGATATTCAACACATTAGTTTCCCAAGCCAAATGATCTCCTTTCCTTTTTATGGTCTAGGCCTTACTCAAAACCATGGTCCAAAACCATAGAGATCCAATACTAGGGACCCAAAACCTGGGTTTAATACTTTAGATGCAAAAGCTCGGACCAAAACCATAGGATCAAAAAAGCCGGACTAAATACTCCCATGTGCGCACTTTTCTCTGCATGAAAGTGCGTGTACTTTACATCCGCACTTATTGATCAGAGAACCTGCGAACATGTCCGCAACTTTTTTAAACGCACCTGCGTACATCCGTGGCTTCATGAACAAGAACCTGCGGGTATCTCATTCTCTACTATTTTGAGATCCTGAACTTGCGATCTACTATTTGAGCGAGTTTCCATCAAGGACAACGCTTATTCCATCAAGCCAAACATGTTTCATAATGCCAATAATCTCCCCCTTTCGACATGATGGCAACCCAAAGTCACTCAAAGTATTTTCTCCCCCTTTGACATCAAGGGCAAAGGGTTATGCTCCCCCTAAGTACATGTTGAAATCTTTGCTCTGCTATGTTGTCCAAGCTCCCCCTAACATATAGGCAAGATCTCCAAGAAGATGTTCTACAAAAGAAATATGACTTTATACATCATAACTGACCTTCCTATCACCAAAGACTCATACATACGACTCCGAACCAAGTGGGGATACATGATATAATAGGAATATGACATTATCCATCCCAGGCATAGTGGGGCAACCAAGATAGGCCGTTAAATGACCTTGATAAAAGAAAGATAGAGACAAAATATCAGCAGCATCTATAAAGCACTATTCAGATCAGTATCCATGTTCTCCTTCTCCACTTGCTCCTCTTGAAATCAAGACAACCGAAGAATTGAACCAAGGTCTTCTATGATAATGCCAACAATGCATTATTAGAAGAATATATGCTCCCCCTGAACCTGTGCTAGATTTTCTCTGACAGACCCATATGGGACTCTTCATCCTTGCTCTTCTTCAAGTCGACTATACCCACATAAACCAGCATATGTACGCGTATACCCCATATGAAACTCGCGTACAACCAACAATCTCTGTAACAGACAAGATTCAACAACAAGATGATGCATCAACTACCCCTAGCTTTTGTCTGAGGTATTCAAAGGTCTCCCTGGGCAGTGGTTTGGTGAGAATATCAACAACTTGTTCCTTAGAGGGAACATACTCCAATTTTACCTTTTGTTCAAGCACTTGTTCTTGGAGAAAATGATACTTGATCAGTATGTGCTTAGTATTTTAATGCATGACAGGATTCTTTGAAATACTGATTGCACTTGTATTGTAACAGAAAATAGAGATAGGTGAAGTGCAGGTGATTTGAAGATCTTGCAATGTTTGCATCATCCAAAGGAGTTGTGTGCAGCAAGATGCAGCAGCTACATATTCTTCTTCAGTTGTAGATAATGCAATAGAGCTTTGTTTCTTGCTGAACCAAGATACTAATCTAGGACCCATGAAGAATGCACCACCACTAGTGCTTTTTGTGTCATCCACGCTTCCTGCCCAATCCACATCTGTGTATGCATGAAGTGTGAGATCTGTACCTCTAGGATACCATAATCCATAGTTTTGATTTCCTTCAAGATACTTGAAAATTCTCTTAACTGCCTGAAGATGAGTTTCCTTTGGATTTGTCTAAAACCTTCCAACTATACCCACTGCATGTATAATCTCTGGTCGGGTACCTGTTAGATAGAGCAGACTACCAATCATGGATCTATAGGTTGGTTGATGTACTGCTACTGATTCATCATTTTCCCTGAGGCTGCATCCTGTCACCATAAGGGTACATAGTGGTTTCGAATCCTCCATCCCATATTTCTTCAAGATTTGCTTGAGATATTTGGTTTGTGATAGAAAAATTCCATCTTTGTTTCGTTGGACTTGTAAACCAATAAAATATGTGAGCTCACCAAGCATGGACATTTCAAACTCTTTCTGCATCACCAAGGCAAAATTTTGACTCATGTCTTCTTCATTGCTACCAAAGATGATATCATCAACATACACAAAAAGTATCAGCAACTTATCATTGTCAATTTTTATATACAGATTGCTATCAGTTGATCCTTTTATAAAACCTTGTTGATGGAGGTACTTATCCAACCGATAATACCATGCCCTTGGTGCCTGTTTAAGGCCATATACTTCCTTTTTGAGCCTGCATACAAGTTTTGGATCATTTCCAAGAACAAACCCATCCAGTTGTTCAATATATACTTCTACATTTAAGTCTCCATTCAGAAAGGCATATTTTACATCCATATGAAATACTTTGAACTTCTGAAAGCTAGAGAGAGAAAGGAACATTCTTATGGCCTCAAGTTTGGCAACCGGAGCAAAAGTTTCTTCAAAGTCTATTCCTTCTTGTTGTGCATATCCCTTACAAACAAGTCTTGCCTTGTTTCTAACCACATCCCCATTTTCATTTAGCTTATTTTTGAAAATCCACTTTGTCCCTATGACATTCTTATCTTTTGGTCTAGGAACCAACTCCCAAGTGTTATTCTTTTCAATCTGTTCAAGTTCTTCTTCCATGGCCTTGACCCAGCATTCATCTTTGCAAGCCTCACTTACGTCCTGCGGTTTAGTGGAGGAGAGTAACACTAGATAGCTTGAAGCTTCTAAAATGGTTCTTCTTGTTTGTACACCTGCCTCTTTCTGCCCCAAAATTTGAGATTCTGGATGATTCTTATGAACAAATCTGGATGGATTCTTTTCTTCTATCCCTATCTGTTCTTTTGGTGCCTCATGGGTTTCCTCTTCATCATGAATCTGATTTGTTGTTGACAGATAGTCTTCTTTGAAATCTTCACATTTTACCTGCCTCGGAGTGTTTCCTTCTTCATCAACCACTACATCAATGCTTTCAACAATTTTACCAAGTCTTTTGTTGTAACATTTGTAAGCTTGGCTCTGGGGAGAGTAGCCAAGTAAAATGCCTTCATCTGCTCTAGGTTCAAACTTGCCAAGATTTTCATCAGTCCTTTTAATGTAGCATTTGCTTCCAAAAACTTTGAAGTATTTTACTGTGGGAGTCTTATCATACCAAAGTTCATGAGGAGTCTGAGTGCTATTTACCCGGGCATTTGTCTTGTTGAGAATATTAACAGCGGCAAATGCGGCTTCACCCCAGAAGGTTGCGGGGTCATCAAGCATAGTACGAGCCATTTGTTGAATTGTTTTAATCATCCTTTCCACAACTCCATTTTTCTGAGGAGTCCTTGCAGCCGGAAATTCCCTTCTTATTCAATGTTCTTCACAAAAATCGAAAAATTCATCTGAGGTAAATTCCCCTCCTCGATCAAATCTGAGGCATTTGATTCTGCGATCTGATTCACTTTCAACCAAGGCTTTGAATGACTTGATATTTTCGAAAGCTTCATCTTTATACTTCATGAGTCCTATCCAACACATCCTTGAAAAGTCGTCAATGAACAATATGAAATACTCTTCTCCTCGAGGTGATATCTTCCTAGTTGGACCACATATATCTGTGTGAAAAAGTTCAAGTGGCCTGCTAGCTGATCCTTCCTTCACAGGGAAATTAGTTCTAGTTTGCTTACCAAATTGACATGATTTTCATATTGTATTGTCTAGAATTCTGATGTTAGGAAGATCACGAACTGCTTGATATTTGCATGCTTTCCTTATCTGAGAGAAGCTAAGATGCCCCAGTCTTCTGTGCCATAGCCAATGTTCATCATTCTTGCTTAAATAGCATTGTTGTTTTTCTCCCTTGAGTACATATAAGTTATTCATAGTTCTTATGGCTCTGATCATTGTCTTTCCTGTATCTAGCTCATGAACAATACATCCATTTGATCGAAATATTACCTCAGTTCCTTGATCGCACATCTGATTGACACTTAGTAGATTATGCTTTAAGCCATCAACATACATAACATTACCAGCCTTGACCTTTTCTTTCAAACGAACAGAGCCTTTACCTTTTATGAATGCAGGGGTGTCATTTCCAAATGAGACCTTCTTTTCCTTGTCTGAGGCACTATATGACTGAAGCTTTTCTTTATTACCTGTCATATGTTTTGAGCACCCACTGTTGATGTACCATTGATTTTCCTGTCCCTCTACATATAGGGCTATCAAACATCTTTCCTATTGCGTTTCTTTCTTTTTCCATGTTTTGGAATTCAATGAGGCTTGCTCCTTCTGAGCTGTTTACTGAAACCTACTTTTGCATTCAGAATCTTCATGACCAAAGTTGTTACAGATAGAACATTCTATTTCATTTTCAAGAGCAGAGAAATTATTGTTGGTTCTTTTCATGATTCCTGTCATACTCCTTTTTTTTTGAGCTTCCCTAGTCATGATGGTCTTGTAGGCAACACATTGAGCAGCTTTATGAGCAAAGTTATGACAAGAGAAACATTGTCCATTGAAGAAATTCCTGCGATTATCAAATCTACCAACCATACGATTGTAGTTTCCATCCATTCTTGAGCCAATATGAGAATGATTTACTTGTGGTCGGTTGAGGCTTCTGTTCATCCTTGACATAGATTGCCCCCGATAATCTATTCTTGAAGCAAATTGTCCCTGATTTACCTGGTGATCTGCATTATGCTTTTGCTGTCGATTGTCAACTTGTTCACTTCTCCTTGCTGCATCAAGAAAACTTTTGGAGGTGGATGGCTTCTTTGCTTGCTTCTGAGCTTGAGATGCTTCTTCGAAATATCCGAGACCTGTCTTGATTAGAGGAGAATGTTGCACTTTGATAATCTCATCTAGAGTTTCAGATCCTTTAGTAAATCTAAGATTAAGGGCCTTTTTTTCTCAATTTCTTTTGTAAGTCCCACAATTTCACATTCTAACTCTTCATTGTGTTTATCCTTTTCAGCAAGTTGGAATGTTAGAGTATCTATAATCATATTCTTTTCCTCTAAACAAACTTTAAGTTTAGAAATTTCTTCATAAAGACCTTCTTCATTTATAGCATCCATGAAATCATCATCTTCAAAAGCCATCAAAAGTCTATCATCGTTACCTTGTTCATCTTCATCACTATTTGACAATCCATCACTGTCTTCATGTGTCTAATATCTCTTCTTATTATGTTTTCTGTTCCATCTAATAGGTTGCTTACCTTTGTCTCGTTTATCCTTATGAGGACATTTTGCAACATAATGACCGACTCTCCCACAAGCAAAGCATTTGAAAGGCAGCTTACCTCTGAATCTTTCAGTTCCCCATTGAAGGTTCTTGACAAAATTTGATTCTTCCTCTTCTTCTGACACATGTCCTGCCTCATAGTTATCTCCTTTTCCTAAAGCCTTGAATGCAACTTCTCTCTTGTCTGATGGTCCTCCTTTTCTCATCTCGTAAGCAGTTAGAATTTCGTGCCGCTGTGACATGGTAAGGCTCTATAGATTCTACTTTTCTTCTATGGCAGAAACTTTTGAATCAAACTTAGGAGACAAAGATCTTAGAACTTTTTCAACCAAAATAGCTTCTGTTATTTCGTCACCCAAGTTTCTCATACAATTTACGATCTCATCTATACATAGGAAATATCTAGCCACACTTTCATCATTATGCATTCTGAGACTTTCATATTGAATTCTAGGAGTTTGTAACTTTGCTCGTTTTACCTGTTCATCTCCTTTATAACTCAGAACGATCTTGTCCCATATTTCTTTTGCGCTTTTGAGCTGCATAACCTTGACGAATTCTGATTGAGATAGACTTCCTAATAGAGTATTGACAACTTTTGCATTTGTTTCATATTGATTCTTACCAGCTGCATCTATAGGAGTTGTTGATGGAAATGTGTATCCAGTTTCCACAATATCCCAAACTTCTGTAGCAAGAGATTGAAGATAAGCAGTGATTCTTACCTTCCAATAGACGAAGTTGTTTCCATCAAAAATCGGTGGCCTGATAGATGCTCCTTTTTCGTAGTTTCTCATGATAATAGATCTTCCTTCAAGCGATCAAGCTTTTCTTGAAGAACCTACTCTGATACCAATTGTTGAAAATAATACTGAGAGTAGGGAGGGTGATTCAGTATTATCAAATTCTTTTTCAACTTATATAAATATTAGCAGATCTGACTAATGAAGCTTGTGTATACCTTCCTGACTTATAATTTAATTTATTCTTCAGATATTGATCATTAATCTGTGTGTTAGAACCATATAACAGTAAGCAGGAATAGAAAAGGAGAGCAGACAATCACACAGAGGAACACAAGATATAAGGTGGAAACCCAATGTGGGTGAAAACCACCAGCTGCAATATGTCTCTATCTTCTTTCAATTAGAAACTTCCTTTTACAATGATTCTATACTGGTGCAGTCTTATACCAGCACGTAGGCTTCAACCTGTAGAAGGCTACAACCTTCTCTCATTCTCCAGACTCTTCTGGAAGCGAGCTGCAACCCCCTTAGCTCTTGCACTAGCTGAGGTACTTGTACATGGGCGCTGACCTACAAAGGATCTCTTTTCTTCCAGGGACCACGTTTCATAAATTTTCAAATTGGATCCACGAATATCAATCAAACATCAAATAGATCTGCAATCAACCAACTTCCTTGTATAAATACTGAATCAATAACTTCTCAGAACACAGTACCAGTAACCAAACACCAAGTCAGACCCCTAAACAATGCAGAAATAGATAAAAGTAGCTAAAATATATTTCAAGGAAAAAGTCCGCAACTTCACCAATAGAAACCTGCGTACGTCTGCAGTATTCCCTTATTTACCCTGCGGGTATCCGCACTTTCACTCTGCTAGGGTTGCAGGTATCCACACCTCTTCTGTGTTGAACCTGTGGGTATCCGCACCTGCGTTGTGCCAAGCCTGCGGGTATTCGTGCCTGCGATGTGTCGAGCCTGCGGGTATCCGCACCTGCTCTTAGTTGGGCCTGCGGGTATAGAAATTTATCAGACATCGATTATACCCCGGATTACCAGATTTACAGATCCGATCACGCGCCAAAGAGATCTCGACCCCTCAGTAGATTTGTCTTGTAATGCTCAAGTTTCTCCTTGATTCAGGTCCAGCTCACCAACCGATCACAAATATTTCAGATCTTGCTCATCTCAAGATATTCAACACATTAGTTACCCAAGCCAAATGATCTCCTTTCCTTTTTATAGTCTAGGCTTTACTCAAAACCATGGTCAAAAACCATAGAGATCCAATACTAGGGACCCAAAACCTAGGTTCAATACTTTAGATGCAAAACCACGGACCAAAACCATAGGATCAAAAATGTCGGACTAAATACCATGGACCAACCATAAGATTTCCCACGTGCGTGCTTTTCTCTGCATGAAAGTGCATGTACTTTATGTCCACACTTTTTGATTGGAGAACCTGCGTACGTGTCCACAACTTTTGTTCAATGCACCTGCGTACATCAACGGCTTTGTGAACAGGAACCTGCGGGTATCTCATTTTCTACTATTTTGAGAGCCTGAACTTGTGATCTACTGTTTGAGTGAGTTTCCATCAAGGACAACACTTATGCCATCGAGCCAAACCTGTGTCATAATGCCAACAGCTTCAGGCGAAGGGACTCTGCAACACCGAGAACATCAAGAGCCCTCCATAGAAGTCTTCATACACAAATGATAGTTTGAATATATCGACTAGTCACTAAACAAAGAATGTAACTTATGAATTCATGAGGCAAGTGCTAGAATGCAGGGTTTGGAGCATACAAACAAATAAAGAGTATAATTGATTAATTCCTAATGAAAAGCTAAGGTAGCTTACTTTAAATTGTGAGTCACCTTATAACTTCTACTCTAAACGCAACGCTGCATGCCCTGAGATAAGTTGTGTGTTGGCCATTGTGGTCTTATTGTTTTGGCGATCAAATCCTGAATGCATAAGGACAGAAACAATAATACGGTGAGCTTTTACAATTTCTACATCTATGTTTGCTATGGTCTTGCATGCTTTCCGAGACATTTATCAGCCAAGAGTTATGCTGCCATATTTACCATTTTCCAAAGCCAATGTACGAGAGCTGTTTGGTAATAATTAGTGGGATAGAAAGTACATCATGTCATAGTGGAAATGAGGGAGTGATGAAGCCATCTCGTAGATGCAGAAACAATAATGCGTTGAGCTTTTACAATTTCTACATCTATGTTTGCTATGGTCTTGCATGCTTTTCAAGACATTTATCAGCCAAGAGTTATGTTGGCATACTTACCGTTGTCCAAATCCGGTGTACGAGAGCTATTTGGTAAATGCTGAAGGGAAGGAAGTCACATGTGCCCTGTAAATTGGCATACAAGAAGCTAAATTATAGTGGGAAGAGCTACTATAGGTAAAGTACAGAGGATCAAATATAATGATGTAATGACAATACCCCTGTAACTGCGGATTCTTTAGGTAAAGGGACTCTGCAACACAAAGAACATCGAGAGCCTTCCATAGTGTCTGCATACACAAATGATAGTTTGAATATATCGACTAGCCACTAAACAAAGAATGTAACTTATGAATTCATGAGGCAAGTGCTAGAATGCAGTGTTTGGAGCATACAGATAAATAAAGAGTATAATTGAGTAATTCCTAATGAACAACTAAAGTTGCTTACTTTAAATTGTGAGTTTCCTTATAGCTTCTACTCTAAACGCAATGTTGCATGCCTTGAGATAAGTTGTGTATTGGCCATTGTGGTCTTATTGTTTTTGCGATCAAATCCTAAAGGCATGAGGGTAGAAATATAATAATACAGTGAGCTTTTACAATTTCTACATCTATGTTTGCTATGGTCTTGCATGCTTTCCGAGACATTTATCAGCCAAGAGTTATGCTAGCGTACTTACCATTTTCCAAAGCCAGTGTACAAGAGTTGTTTGGTAAATGCTGAAGGGACAGAAGTCACTTGTGCCCTATAAATTGGCACACAAGAAGCTAAATTATAGTGGGAAGAGCAGCTGGAGGTAAAGTACAGAGGATCAAATTGAATGATGTAATGAAAATACCCTTGTAACTACGGATGCTTTAGATGAAGGGACTCTGCAACACTAAGAACATCGAGAGCCCTCCATAGTAGTCTACATACACAAATGATAGTTTGAATATATCGACTAGTCACTAAACAAAGAATGTAACTTATGAATTCATGAGGCAAGTGCTAGAATGCAGGGTTTGGAGCATACAGATAAATAAAGAGTATAATTGAGTAATTCCTAATGAACAACTAAAGTAGCTTACTTTAAATTTTGAGTCTCCTTATAGCTTCTACTCTAAACATAATGTTGCATGCCTTGAGAAATGAAGAGCTCATCTTGCTCAGAAACCTATCTTGAAGATGCAAACATACCATGGAGCCAATTGCCAATTTAGAGAATTGAATACCATGTCCAAAGATCCATCTAGATATCTTTGAACACGCTCGCTTGAGAAGAACTCATCCTGAAAGAAATAGGGATTTTTTATAACACAGTAAATCTCAAGGAAAAAGGCTACCAGATGTCTAAAGAATGATGTGGAGAGAAGAATTGGACCTCCCTTATGCATAATCACTCCAAAATGCTTTCCACCTTGGACATTTTGAAGGCGCATGGGAAGTCACAACTGACCGCTTGTCAAACTCAAACCATGCTTTAATAACAAAATAGATATAACATGTCCTCCTATTGACACAAGATGTGAATTGATACTCTATTTCAATTTCTGAGATGAGAGAATTACTTATGAGAATATTTAAGATATCTTCACATTCAGACTGAGGTGGAATTCATCAAATGTTTAAGTTCCCTTGCTCCCTTCAGAAAACCAAAACAACAATCATTTATCGGTCGCCCGAAGGATGAAAACATAGACCCATGGACAAAAAAGTAAAATATTGAACAACCTACCTGGCTGGTGGGCAGGTGAAGCAGATAATAATTACTACTGAAAACACTATAAGTCCCATCCATCTATTCGATTCCATGATCTCGACATGCCCATTCCCTATCCATTTTTCCTGCCGAATAAATAAATAAATAAATAAACACCTGAAAAAATAGAAAACCATTGGAATTAGATGTATGAAATCAAATATTGTTAATGATTAACATATAGCATCACAAAATAGATACAACAATGTCAGGTTTCTTGTGCAGTCCAATCATAAGGTGCTTTAGAATAGCAATTTAACATATGGTAGAGTAGATGAAATGAGAATACTATGAATAGAAATATCTGCAAACAAATTCCATGAAACATTCTTATTTCTCATAGCATACCAAGAGCCATGATCCCATGATGTTTATCAACTACTATGATTCCTTCTGACATACATACAACACTCTCAACACTTCTAATTAATCAATATGGTTGGTTAGAATGTTGTGAAACGAATCAGGACCAATTTCTCTAATTAATTTAGATGTAAGGTATCAATCTACACGTACCTGGTCATCTGGAAATAATATATTGATGTGTAAAGCAACTCACAAATCATAGCATATCTATTTCATGCCTTGCAAAAACTTGTAAAATCAACCACAGAGATAAAATAATGAAATTAAATAGCATTTTGAACTGTTAAAAATAGAAGGAACGAAGGCCAAGTACTATGTAATCCACACAGTCCACCAAGTGAAAAGGCTAGCTGGCTTGGCTACTCACCAACAAAAAAAAATTAACCAACCAGCGGAAGCACAATATTTACCTGGTAGGAAGAAGCAGAGAACTATCACTGTAAACCCTAATGCCTGCACTACCTTCTTCGTTTTTCTTTGATTTGGCTGGACCACTTGTAAAATTTGAAAGCCATCAAAATTGAATGATGGACGACATCAATTATTGCCATTAATCGAGTTGCCCTCCAATATTACATTTATGGGCAACAAAATAAATATAACAAGATCCAACTCTATTTCAAATTCCAAGATGAGAGAATTACATGACCGAAAAAATTAAGATGATAGGATCTGCACATTCAGACTCCAGCGGAGTGCATTGAATGTTTGACTATCCTCCCTGCCAATAACCTGAACAATAGTGATTTATTGGTCACCCGACGGGTGAAAAGTGGAAAAGCTAACCAAGTTTGGGTCTGTGTCCCAGCTGGATTGGATGAGAAGACGTCAAACCCGATCATGCGCAGGAAGTTTTAATTGACAGTATTAGTATTCATATATAGATTACAATCAACAGTTTCGCAGATTTCAGAAGATCTTGGAAATTTGATGGACATGAGATGAATTCATTCATTTCTATCAGATTTCTAAGATATCCATAAATCTGAAATAAGGTTAGGCTTCAGGTGAATAGCATCAATTCATATTTTAATCTCAATTAACCAGAAGTCTGTATAGTTGATTGCAGATTCCAAAATATTCTAAAAATTTGATTTGATAGATATAGTTAAATTAACTGTGCTTAAAATCAATAACAGTAAATGTTTTTGAAATATGTACCTACTGATCGATCCATATGGAGTTAAAGATTTATAGTTGAAGCCGAAAACTTGGGTTACATTATCAAAGTTTGGATGCTGTGCAACTAATGTCCAGTCGGTGTACTTCATTCTGTAACTGAAATTTGTCACTGTGATATTCACTCTACAGTACTCTTTGTAATTCAACTTCACATGCCAGTGTACTCTAATCGGTCACATATGATGGGTGCACCGTAGAAGTGGTGGCTGCAAGGTGTTTGTGGCATAATTTATCCCCAGCAACTTAAGAACTAGGGAATGGGTACTGCATCAAATTAACAACACAATTTAGAATTTGATGCATCAAGATTTGGTAGAAGATCAGGGTTTTTTTGCTGAATTTAATTTGATTGAAGATTTTAAGAATATTTTAAATCTTATTAACAGTAACCTAATTACATATTTATTGGATTTTAAAATATTTTACCAATATGCCATAAAGATATAAATGACTTCGTATTGTTGAAAATATTTTGGAATGTAATGAACCAAAAAGAAAAAAGAAGTTGTTGCTATCGGTCAGATTTTAAAAAAATTCACAAATCTGCAAATTTAAAATTAATTGAATGAATTTGCAAGGGAATAAGAATCATACTCAATACAAGCAGGTTGAGTTATGTTGTTTCGGCAAGCGCAAGAACAAGTATGGCATGGTGTTATAGTATCATTATTGAACGATGATAAGGAGACACAGCATGTTGAACTTTCTGAGCCAAGAACTGAGAATATGTGCATGTTACATTCCATGTCACTGCACAAGGACAAGGGAAATTCAAATATAAGACTTAGCCAGCTCAGAGTGAAACACATAACATTTACAAATATATAAATCATGCCGGATTATAATAGTGTATTACTCAAAACTTGAGTGGTTCTGTGGCGATCTGGACTAAAGAACAGGTTGGGTTTAACAATCTTAGCAGGGCCACAAGTATAACCCGGTCTTGGAGCCTTCAAAGTGAAATTCTTTGGAAATTTGAAAGTTTTGTTAGTGGTCCCTGAATTGCCCACACTAACTTGGAAGGATGCGATGGAATTTGGAGGATCTTGAGCCGAAGACGCCAATGCTCCACCTTTGCAGCAATTAGTAAATTGTTGATTGTAAGGTAGACCTGGTAA
Organism: Pinus tabuliformis; assembly: GCA_031772625.1. NCBI lineage: Eukaryota > Viridiplantae > Streptophyta > Pinopsida > Pinales > Pinaceae > Pinus > Pinus tabuliformis. The sequence goes on along the minus strand of CM062815.1, from coordinate 289,446,723 downwards.
GAGATCAACAACGGTGGGGTCCTTCTTGCAACCGTGTGGAACACCTACTTTCCATTTGGAGAAATCTCCTTGCTCTATTTTCTGGCCACCAACCATAGCCCAGATGACCTCCTTTTTTACCTAGTGCTAACCCAAAGTCCATCCTAGGGGGCTTGGTATATGGCGGTACTGCTGAAAATTGTGCATGATCATGGCCACCTATAGAGGGAAGCTCATTAGACTCGGCAAAGAGTAAAATAAGTTCTAGCATGAAGATTTTCAGGGAGTTTTTAGTAAATTGTACCAATGTTTCTAGTGAATACTTGCTTAATTTCAAGGACATAAAGCTAATAAAAAATGAGTGAAGTATTTACTCAAAATATCGAACATACCAATCAATACAACGCAATTTATCAGAAATTTTCATCAATATCAAAATAAACTATATTTGACTTGAAGGTTTTCCAAATTTGTCATCATGTCAAGCTTTGAGAATTTAACTTGTAGGCTACTAGGAATGAATTTCAGAAAAGCTCAACATCTAATTCAAGAAAATGAGGAAAGGGAATTATAATTCAAGACCTATTTGATGAAAGGGCATTACTTGCAACATATCCATCTGTAGTCCAAGACACAATATCCCATTTGATCGTTATGTTACTATTTGGATCCAGTGGATCATAAGCACCTGTAAAGCACAAAATGTAGATAAATTTTAAGTTAATATTGTATTCATACCCTTGATAAGGATGGAAAAGTTTAAGAATGGAAATTGATCTTAAAACTTAAAATTTTGCCAAATTTAATGGTAAAAATAAGTTTATATTATAAATCTTGGCGTGTTATAGAAAACAAACTGCAAAATTTAAACATGTAAAATGGAAATTAGAAAAATTTAACACATGAATTGAAACATCACCTGTAGGTGAAAATGCAATAGCCAAGATAGGTAATGCCAAGGAAAACCCAACTGCATTCTTGATCAACATATGGAAATTTTGCATGCAACTTATTTCCTCTGAAGACTTTAACTCTCTTCTCTCCATGATCCCTTTGACATTATCAACTAATGAATGAGGCAGAAAACCCAGAGGAAGAGTTCAACAACCCTTCTAAGTAGCTACAGCTCCACAAATGCAATGGGAATGCGAATGGAGAAAACATTAGTTTATGATGAAGAACCAATAACTGAAGCGTATAAACCCGCAGGCCTGTAATGGTTGGTTGCTTCATTCTTCAAATAGAGTAGTGAAAGTGGAGAAGAACAGTGCTTGCCAAAAGCCAGGGAAGAAGAAGAACAAGAACAACTGGCAGACCAAAGAAACTATTAACTCTGAGGCCAAGAGTGACATAAAAGAATGGGAAAATGAAGTAAAAATATCCAAAGAAATGATTAACTCTGAGGCCAAGAGTGACATAAAAGAATTGGAAAAAACTGTAAAAATATCTTCAAGAGTGACATAAAAGAGTGGGAAAAAGGAGTAAAATCTCAATCGATATTTGGAAAAATCAATCACACTTCAAATCAACGGTTGAAAGTGTCTCACTTGATCGAACGGAGCAGGGTAAAAGTGTTGACGATTGTTGATGCATAGGAAGGCCTATTGGCCTAATAACCAGATAAAGCATAAGAAATTGATAAATGAAAATAGAGCAGGCTAACAGGAAACACTGTAAGACATTGATCTGTAAAAGCAGAGCCAAATAGAAAGTAGGTACATGAACCAGAGGTTTACTTTTTCATTTCAATCCAGAATAATTAAAACCATTCACAAAACTACTATGACAGAAAATAATTTTTGAATTGAATTGGATAGAAAAAACACATCTAAGGATGGCACATGCATTTTTTAGCATATTTGCAGCAACCTCAGCTCAACCATATATTAATAGCCAACTTGGACACTAAATTGGTGTCTGATCCCCCCTTGTTTGTGAGACAAGGGATCTCATGCACATAGAAATTTGACTACTAAAGTCTACCATACATGTTAGGGAACTTATCTACTTTTTGTACGTTGATGAATCAACCAAATCTGAATCTGAATCTACTAAAAAATTCAAAATATGTATCATAAAAGTAGCCTAGGGTTTATTGTCCATCATCCGAAACTTCTTTAGAATCTAAATTGCTTACTTACCCGTGTTTGAGGACCATCTCACCTCAACTCAGCCAAACCTCCAGGACCAAGAAATAATACATGTCAACTTCACTTGCTAGTTTCTTATTGCACCATGGGATAGAGTTTTTTAAACTAACTGTTAGGACTAGGTAATCTACATACAACACAAATATGAAAATATCAAATTTATCATAATCAAAAAAATAATGAAATTTAGGACCTGCAACAGTCTTAGTGATGCCCATAATCTATAAGTACTCATAAATCCATGAGTACCAAGCACAGGAGGGTACTTTAGCCCAGAAAGGGACTTCTTCAACTTGCACACATGGGTATCCCATCCTAAAAAAGATATTATATTTGAACGCAAGCTGAAACAAAACCATGAATCACTCTTCCTGCCACATGCATCTTTGGCCCTGCCAAAGTCCACTAAATCATGCAACAACTCAAAGCACTATGCCAGTGCGCCCTTTAAGTACCCCTCATACCCCAAACCATGGAGCATATTTGCAACAACCTCAGCTCAACCATATATTAGCAGCCAAGTTGGACACTAAATTGGTGTCTGAGCCCCCCTTGTTTGTGAGAGAAGGGATCTCATGCACACAGCAATTTGACTACTAAATTCTACCAGATATGTTAGGGAACCTATATAGTTTTTGTACGCTGACGAATCAACCAAATATGAATCTTCATTTACTGATAACTTCAAAATATGTATCACAAAAGTAGCCTATGGTTTATTGTCCATTATCCGAAACTTCTTTAGAATCTCAATTGCTTACTTACCCCTATTCGAGGACCACCTCACCTCAACTCAGCTAAACCTCCAAGACCAAGAAATAACACATGAGATGTATGTCCTTCATGTCAACTTCATTTGCTAGTTTCTTCTTGCGCCATGGGATAGAGCTCTTTTAACTAACTTTTAGGACCAGGTCATCTACATACAACACAAATATAAGCATATCAAATTGATCATAATCAAACAAATAATACAAGTTAGGACCTGCAACAACCTTAGTGATGCCCATAATATGTAAGTACTCATCAAAAAAACAAAGTATCTTCAAAATTTGTTTTGTTGCACACATAACTACTTTATGTTTGGACCATCACAACCTAGTGCACTCCTTAGAAGCTAGAGCAATGCATGTTCAAGTTATTAAAATTTAACACATATCAATCCTTTTTGTCCTCTTTTTTGGAGGTGCTACATTAATTGTGGGTGTGGAATGCTCATCACATTGAACACCCTCCTCATTATTTCTATCTCCCATTCGTTGAAATTCAACAATGGTTTCCTGCTAAGGTTCAAGAATGACTATTGGATGATTTTGTGCAACAAGAAAATCATCATGTGCTTGTATCTCCTCCCCATGCTCACTCCTAGATGTTTCACCTGATTCCTATACACAACACACCTTAACTTGTTATAATAACATTAAAACCTCCAATTGATTTATTGCATTATTCATATAATATTATAAACAACTAATCTCAGACCCATAACCAGGAATTAATCTTTCCCCTCGATTTATCATGTGTTGGTGAAGACCTTGGGAACCATGTAATAAAACATATTTTAGGTCTTCCTATGAAGCTTCCTTTTGAAACTGGTGAACCTACATTAACAAAGATAATCATATCTATAAGGTAAAATAATTAATAAGATATAATTAACTCAACGTTACCATGCTTACTTTGCCTAAAATAGAAAATATAATAGATGGAAATATCACTTACCATACCACCATGAACACTATTATATTCACTAGAGCCTAATTTGTGAGATCCAATTTTTGACACCCTAGCTTGGGTTGCTTTTCTTGTATCTCGTAGGTGTCTCTTAGCTCCTCCTTGTGCAAATGGCATATAGTTTGGATTTCTGAGGACTTTCCTCTTAAACTTGGCATCTTTCATAAGTTCATCCCACATCACTTGGTCTGTGATCCAAGCTGGACGTGGATACATCAAGTTTTTTGTCAACTTTGTCCTTAAATTGGACCTCTTTGAGTGCATGTATTTACTTGCAATCTGTAAAATCAGTTCCTTATCAAATCTAGGATTACCAAATCCTATTACTACATCTTTAAATAGTTCCTCTTTTTTGGCATTGGCTTGTTTCCTCCAATCCATTTGTATGGTATTTCCAAATAATTGTTCTGCACGACAAAAAATAAAGTGATAAAATTTCATCCCCATTTCATCTTTCAAGACATTTCCTTCTGAAGTGAGCAAGATTGTAACTTCTTGCATTCTTTTTGTGGTCACCGATGATATTGTTGTAGTCTTGGGGATTGAGGAAGGTTCCCTTATAGATACATTAGTCACTGTGTCATTTACTTCCTGCATTTACAATGAAATTGTGGAACTATTATGAACCCAACCAAAATATGAAACTATTTTTCATTTCTAAAATAATGATCCTAAACATAACAAATGTAATTATAAAAAAATAAAATAATTTTACCTGTTGATCTCTTGCAGGAGCTACACTCTTAAACAATGTCATTTCCCATAACTAAATTTGTTCAATTATTTCTTGTCTGATTTGAACATTTGCAAGAATATCTAGTAGGAGCCTTAACATTCTTGTTTGTGAGTCTATAAGACTCCTCAAAGAAACTTGTTTTGGTCTTGGTGGGAGAATTTTGACTAGACCCACATTTGATGTAGAGGGCATGTTATGGGGTTCTGGTCTAGGTGTAGATGGCATAACATGACCCTCTATACCAACAGATAGTATACTTGTTGGAGTCACCCTAGAAACATCCTACAAGGCACAAATATAAATAATAACATGGAATAACAGATGAATAATGTTCAAATATGTAACTAGGTTCGATCTTCATAATGACATATCTAATCACAATTCTATGTAATTTATGTAAAAAAAGGAAAAAGAAGATTATTTTTGTTATGACTGAGGCATGGGTTTCATGAACACATGAAGAATCAAGTCCCATTATAGAATGCCAATATCTCATAAGACTCATTAAAAGAAGGCCATGAAGGTGGAAAATGATCAATGAAATGTATAGTAAAGTTGCAAATAATCATGGCAACCAAAATACTAATCAGTATAGGTAGGTGTCCATGAGGTATGTATAATAATTTTCTTTTGAAGGGTCCATCATAAGATGTAGTAGGGTTGAATTTATGGGTTTATATTTTAAGAAATACCCTAGTATTTAGAAACCTTAATCTTAAGGTATTTGTTCCCTATGATTTGATTTCTAGGGCATGGGATAAACTCTAGAATGACATAAAGGGAAAAGACTATGATATAAGGTTTGAATTTAAGAAACCATAAAAAGGCCTCTTGATTACATAAAAACCCTAAAAAAGGAACTTGACATCATGTTTTGGAATAATATATTGCTTGGGTTACTTGTGAAAATAGTATTTATGTACAAGAAGAAAAAAATGGATGGGGTGATCGATTTGAAGGCATGATGTAGCTCTTCATAACACCTCATAAATCATGGAGTCGTTGTGCAAAAACTTTATTAAATATATGCCCTATATTTCTCAACAAATAACATAATCAAACTCACATAAATAAATGGTTGAATCTTGCATCTTGCATAACATTAGATGTATATGGGTGCATTAATGATCCCTACATGCCAACATTGGTTGTATTGAGGGGCATAAATGAATCCTGCATGCCAACAAAATGCACGATTAGTAAAAGCACAAATATTAATAAATATATATAGTGAAATAAGTTAACTAAATGCACAAAAATATTGATCAAGTTTTACCACTATCATTACCTTAGATGTTTTATAAGGTGTTCTAGGGGTTGGAATGACTTTAGCGATTGCCTGCATTCCACAAACATAAATTAGAATAATATAATAAGGAATATAAGATAATTGAACATATCAAAGACAATATTCAAGCTTACCTCATGCATCATCATAGCAGTGTCTTGCCCTCGTGCATTTGTTAACGTTTCCATAAAATTAGTGAATATCATTGAATCCCCCATAGTAACATCGGTAACAACAATGGGTACATTCTTAAAAAATCACATAATAACATAAAAATAAGAAAACCTTGATAAAAAACCGATAAGAAAATAGAATCGGTAACACCAAATATGTGTTGAGTGAGCATTGAAGATCTATCCAACACTTTGAGTCAAGCTTATCAGAGTGTTCCAAAAAGCATTTAACTAGTCACAAACAAAATTTTGAAGTATCATTTTAAAGTTATTTCTAAAATCAAATCAAACCTCTAACTAAATAGGCAACATAAATAATACAAATACCAAAAGCAACATAAATACATGGTTTGCCATTTTCTATAGAATAATGTAATAGAAATCCGCGAAGAAAAGTTTGTGGACACTAGTTAGGATCATTACATAAAGAAATGTTGAAATATATGATAATGTGTAAAACCATAAAATTATTCTAAAATATGTTGGGTTAAACTTCTATGCATGTAAGACTAATTTCATTGAGGAGTTCTCTGGATTATATTACAAAGGGTAATGCACTATCTTAAATTGTTGTCACATAATGCAAAGTAATCTCTATAGAATATCTCCTTGCTGCTTATAAACATTACTTCACTATCTCATTGCAGCCACAATCAACTCCAAACCAGACCTTGCTTCCCTCAAAACCCCAGACCATACCTCAAGATGATTTGCTGCTATATAAAAACCTTAGGGGTGATTCGTTGTGACAAAAAATCCCTTATAGGTGGTTCACTGCCACAATTGATACCTTAAGGATGAGCTGTTGTCATCAACAGTGCCTCAAAGGTATCTTTCTATCTCAGAATTGCTTCATAGACATATTGCTGCCACAGTGAAGCCTCAGATTTAATGTGCTGCTATAGATAATGCCTTAGAGATAGGCCAATGCCTCAGATAATGTCTCAGGGATGATTCACTGCCCAGATAATGCCTCAAGATAGTTTGCTGCCATAGTTAGTGTCTATTTGATCATTTATATAAAAACATTCAGAAGTTGAATTAAAGTGAGAGATTTTAGAAAATTAAATGAAAGTCTGGTTGGTTGACTCTCTGCAATTATGGATTGAAACCAACGAGGTTCCATATATGGTGCTCAAAAAATAAACAACGTTCCTAACAAAGAAGCATCATTTTATTTATAAAATATTTAAATAAATTATCACCAGTTTATATTAAACTAAGAAATCAACATTTGAAAAGCAATGCATATGAAGCATATTAAGTATGCATGGAAACTACTAATCGGAGTCCAAAGAATTATTATGGTAGATGAAGTGATATGGTGTGCTGCCTTAGAAGAGCACCAATATGCAATAAAGAACCCTGAAATATGCTTGGAAAATGAAAAGACATAAAATAATGTAGAGTACTAGCGGTAGAGAGGGTATAAAAACTCAGAATTATGTTTAACCCTCCAATATAGTTAACCACACATGGAATAAGTGAATTCAAATGAATGACAGTGCAGTGAATGCCCATGAGCTCTAGTTTCATCAATTCATCAGTAAATGTTGGTGTGGGATTAAACCAAATAACGCTAATTTCATGCCTCATACTTATCAAAGACCCAAGCTACAAATATCATGGCTTGATATTATACCTATGCATAGATTTGTGGAGATTTGAGATGTTCAGAGGAGAATCAATCATATTTCCATAACACCCCTCTAGAACCTATTTCATGCTAACGAATTAGAGTCTAGTGCCAAACACATGATCGCATATCCAAGCAAAAGATCATCCCAGTGCATCTCCTAGAATGGTGGATATCAAGTGACTCAATGTGGCCATTTATTGCATAGAAGTTGAAATATATAACAATGAGCCAACGGGGCGTGCATTTTCATAAAAGGATGACCTCATTTCTAAAAACACACCCAAAGGAACTAGGATTGTTACAATGTTGTATGTTGGGTTAGGGTGCAACACTATCATGTTATAAGACACAATTGCATATAAAAGGTTATACTCCATGGGATACATAAAGAAAATTCCTTTTCTTGTCTTAATTAGAAAGGAGACGATTTTTCATTGACAAGAAAGAAATGTTATTTAGAAAGGAGGCATCATCCAATGAAGTTCGAGATGGTGAAGAATGCACCATACAATACATTTCAGCTACTTCTGTTCAGGAAAATCCGATCTCACATGTTAATAATGAGACTCACAAGTATGGGTTTAAGAATTTAGATGCAATTAAAAGATATCAAGATCATGTAGTTGAAAAAGAAGAGCAAATTGAACAAGTTTACAAAAGTGAAACTCACGATGATGAAGAACAAAAATCACATAAGAATTATAACAGTAGCCAAAATGATGGTTGTCTCATGTTGTCTAATGCAGTTTCTTTGAAATTTGGAGATCATCAACTGATTCATTCATCATACGATGAACCTCAAGAAGCTTATGAGAATATTTGAGTTTCAGATGTTGGTCTGCAACCTCATAACTCAACTATTGAGGATGAAGTTCATGAAGACAAATTTCATTATTCAGAGTCCAGACAATGACAAACAGTTTTATGGCCTTGATAAATTATATGGTTCGAAAGTGGACAATGTCTCTAGTATGTATGAGCCAATGCCTAGTGTTTCCCAGCGTGTAGGTGAGTCATCTCATTACAACGTTGATTGGATTCATGTCTACACACAAATAGAGAGCGATACTTCAAAGTAGACATTAATTTGTTCATGTAATTATAAAGAAACAGAACCAGACATGGCTCAGGAAATTGTTGATTCTTCAAACACTTTTGAAGGTAGTATTTATGTGTTCGCTAGTTTGAAAATGCCTTGACTCTATTCTAGTTCCCCTAGTATTAATATTAATGATGTGTTCCCTTTCCTATAATGATTTCAATACTCTATTAAACAAGCCCAACCTTACCGATAGTAATGATGTGCTCCTTGTTTAGGTATGGATGAATCTTTTCTTGAAAAAGCAGTCATAGCTGAGGAGACTGTTCAAAATAAAATCAATTCTTAAGGCAATACTGATTTGTTCCCTTGTTCAGGTATTATTCTTCAAGAAAAAATATGGGTTTCCTCTGTATTTATAGTAATGTTGTGTTTTCTCCACATTTATAAGTGTTTTTACTCCATGAAACACAACCCAGCCACTAAATCTGTGCTTGAGCATTGATTAATTGTTAGAGTATGGGTAATCCCCACTTAATACCACATGACGAACCACTACCTTTATGTCTCCATATACATAAAGGTGTGCTACTTTAGAAGAGCACCAGTATGCAATAAAGAACCCTAAAATATTCTTTGAAAATGAAAAGATATAAAATAATGTAGAGTACTGGTGGCAGAGAGGGTATAGAAACCCAGAATTATGTTTAAACCTCCAATATAGTTAACCACACATGGAATAAGGGAATTCAAATGAATGCCAATGCAGTGAATGCCCATGAACACTGGTTTCATCAATTCATGAGTAAATTTTGGTGTGTGATTAAACCAAATAATGCCAATTTCATGCCTCATACTTCTCAAAGACCCAAGGTACAAATATCCTGGCTTGGTATTATACCTATGCGTAGATTTGTGGAGATTTGAGATGTTCAGTGGAGAATCAATCATATTTCCATAACACCCCTCTAGAATTTATTTCATGCTAACGAATTAGAGTCTAGTGCCAAACACATGATCACATATCCAAGCAAAAGATCATCCCAGTGCATCTCCTAGAATGGTAGATATCAAGTGACTCAAGTGATATCAAGTGCATCTCCTTGCTTGAATTCTTTGTTTGGATTGGACATTAGTGATCCATTAGATATGCCCAAGATTATGGAGAGTAATGATGCATTATTTTGTTAAGGTATAGTTGATTCTCTTACAGAAAATATCTCAGAGATTGTTACAGAAGCTGCATGCAAGTAGGAACTTTACCAATTGGATAATCCTTTGAAGACCCCTGAGGTTACAGAGGGATATAATATAGCTGTGGAAAAGAATGAAGTTGAATATGGAGCATGCCAGGAAAGCATTTTTATTGTTGATGGCATAACTGATGCAAGTCCAATTAGAGAACAATTGTTTGATATGGACAACAACGAAAAACATGAGTGGTTCATTGAGCTTGCCAAAATTGAGGGAAACAATGGCCGGGAAGCTGGAGAGACCCAAAATTTCAAAGTTGGAGAAAATATACAGATTGTGGTGAGAAAGTAGGAACCTTCCCAATTTGATACTCCATTGAGGATCCCTGAGGTTACGAAGGGATATAATATATCTCCTTGTTTAAGCACCTGATTTGGCTTGGACTCTAGTATTCCATCCAAAAGTTCAAGAACTTAGAAAAACTTACAATATATCCCCTTGTTTAAGTATGAATGAATCTCTTCTAGAAGACAAGGATGTGTGCAATCAACAACTTTCCTTGGATAATCTATTGAAGAGGCTTGAACATGCCGAGGGACCAGAATATGATACCCTAGTGAAAAATCTTCAGCTTATAGAAATTGATGTGAGATCAGAGACTGAATATTTATCACTACATGTCCCACTTGGAGACCATGTGTGTGTCATGGAGAAGGATGCTACGGTTTTGGATGGGACAGATCATTCTAGAAGTATTCTCCTCACATAAAATTCGGTAGAATCTGGAGAAGTAGCTGAGGGTTATACTATTTTGGATGATATGAATGTTCCTAGTAAAGGGGATTCAAGAAGAACCAAACTTGTAGACAGAATACTAACTTTGAGCAATAGATTACAAAATTTGGAATTGGACTTACAAGGACCATTCCCTATATTGTTGATAAAGAAAATTTCCATATTATATGTGATTTTATCTTGTTGGTAAAAGCAGGTTGTGTGTGATATGGACCTATAAATCATGCTAAAGAATTAGAGTCTAGTGCCAAACACATGATCACATATCCAAGCAAAAGATCATCCCAGTGCATCTCCTAGAATGGTAGATATCAAGTGACACAATGTGGCCATTTATTGCATAGAAGTTGAATTATATAGCAATGAGCCAATGGGGAGTGCATTTTCATAAAAGGATGACCTCATTTCTCAAAACACACCCAAAGGAACTAGGATTGTTACAATGTTGTATGTTGGGTTAGGGTGCAACACTATCATGTTATAAGACACAATTGCATATAAAAGGTTATACTCCATTATTAATTTAAATTGTGATGCTAATTTACAACTAATTATTGAATTTTTTGCATTACAACACTAAAAAGAAAATATAATTGAGTGAAAAAAGTGGAACCAACATCACAAGAAAAACCCAATATGGTATGATGTCCTCTTGAAGAAACCAACCTTGTCAAATGTGAGGAATATCAAGAGAGGATGAATGTAGAAAACCCCCAAATCTTGCATAAATGGTGAGGATCCTATAGTAGAAACACTCCTAAATCTTGCAGAAATAGTGAGGATCCTAAAAGAAATACTCTAAAGCTACGTGATAGATAATCAAAGGATAATCCAAGAGAGAGAAAGACCATTAGAATTGAATGCATTGTTGCTAGAAAATCTATCTGAAATTCAAAAGCAATTGCTACAAAGACCTAATGATACCAATGATTAATTTCAAAGATAAAGATTCATTGAGAGGTTAAAAAACACATATTATCGACAAATAAAATGAGGAAAATCACCTCCATAAAAATACACCATGCTAAAAGGATAGATACATCTAGTAACAAATCATTATTTGATTCGTCTAAGGTTGGGATAGTCAATTCATATGAGCTTCTTGGAAATGGTTCCAAGAGTGAATTACATAAGAAAAATAAAAATAAGCATTCTTGAACAAAACTTCCATGAAGGAGAATAGATTCAAATCACAATAATGCAAGACTTTAGGAAATGGTACCAAGATGAGTTTCTTAGCCAAGATAAAGCTATAATAGAAAGATATAAGTGTGAAAAAATACTAGATAGTTACTTGCAAGACAAGAAACAAGAGAGAATAAAACCACTAAGAAATTCACTAATGAATGAGAGAGACAATTCAAATTTCTAATAAAATATAATAATATGTTATTGATGAACATGAATGCAATATATAGACTTTGCTAGAGATCAATTAATTCAAATTAGGTTGGGGATCCATGTTCATGCACTAGTATAATTCAAAAGTACTTTCCCTAGTTGGAAAACACGTTAAATTATACTCATAAACCCAAATATACCCTGAAAACAATCCCAATGCCTACATCTATACCATGAAAATAATCCCAATTCCTACAACTATACCAATGAATATAGCTACGCAAGGAAAATAATACCAATGCCAACATCTTTGCAAGGGAAATACATCAAATTGAAAGGAAAATACCTGTGGAAAATAAACCCTTTTTTATATTCCTTGAAACTTCTACCTCAGCTTCGAGTTTCTTTGCAAAGTAACAGTGAAAGCCCCAACACATAAAAACTAAAACAATTTAGCGCCAAAAATATTTTCGGCCTCTACACCAAAAAAGTTTCGGTGGTTTCAACTGTCTCGTTTCCATTTTAAGATGGCCTAGCCCAGTGTTTCCTGTTGTTTCCTGCCCATGTCTCCCACCTTTCATAAGAAGGAGGGTCTTAATATCTATCTACTGCCACCCACGAATAAATGAGTATGTAATCTGCTGCTGTTGGGCCTCATGCCCTTAATGCCCATCACAGATACCCTAGTCTCGTGGCTCTCAAACATTGGTGTTTGTATCTCCATTTTTTCAACAAACCCTCCATTGCAATGGGGCGAACGAGGAGGAAGGTTTGGTTTATGATGGGGAGGAAGGTTTGGTTGTAGAAGCAAAGGTGTTGGTTCATTGCACTGTGGAGGAAGGTTTGGTTGAGGAAGATGCAACACCATTTTCCAATGATTCGTAATGGAAAGTCGTGGCAGGAATCGGGTAGGGAATGGAGTAGTTCCGCCAGGCCCACCGTTGGATTCCGTTCCATCAATTCCTCCCAAAAGCTCAATTTCTCGTGCCATCTCGAGAATCCCTTTGGAACAAATCGAGGCGATTCTCTAGTCATATCTTAGCACAATAGAAACAAAATGACAATGGTGTGGCACTATGACCATCTTCGTGAATCTGCAAACATTTCTCAATCTTTTTCATTCCTCTATTCCTTGCAGAAACCCTCTATGTTCCTGTATATACTTTTGAATACAAATTGGCAAAACCAAAGTAATTAAGGTATCAAACCAATGAGTCATGAGTGATCTTGTAAAGCCATGGTGAATATGGTGCACGTTGGGCAGCACGTTGAGATCGATACAGCTGGCACGTTGGGTAAAAGTGGAGGAACAAGGCAGAGTGAAAGAACTAGTAAATGTGGGGCAGACTGAAAATCCATCAGGTTGCGGGTTCCAATCCCAGGGGCCTCTCTGAAAATACCAAGATGCATGATGGGCGAGCAGATGAGAGTTCTAAGAAGAGAAAGGGGTGTAGAAGGAATCTCTGTCGTATTTATCAGGAAGATTAACATGTGCGTCAGAGCCGTATAATCTTCGAGTGGCCGCGTCATAAGCCATGGCTGCTTCTTCTGCTGTAGCAAAGGAGCCGAGCCAGAGCTTGGTTCGTTTCTTGGGTTCCCATATTTCAACCACCCATTTGCCCCACATCCGCTGCCTCACGCCCCTATACTCGTAGGTCACATTCTCAGGACCTCCCTTGCCTCTGGTAGGTCCTTTTTTCCAGACCTTGGTGCCCCTTCTCATGTCAAATATTCTATCAGGGCTCGTCCTCTTCTCCATCACTACGGCCCGATCAAATATCCATAGTTTGTAACTTTTCCACAAAAAATGTCGCAAAAAAACTCAACTATTTTTTCAAAAACAAAAGCACTTTCCTACTTCGGTTTTTGAGGAATCCAAGAGGTAATAATCTAGTTATATATAGACAACATTACCAGAGGCTCCTATGATACAACCATGTCATAACTTGAATAAAATCTCAGAAGAAGACTGCATCTTGTTAGGCCTCTTCTTATCCTTGAGAGACTCATAAAGCAGAAGTGGGCATTACAAGCCCTTGAAATTGATCCATTTCACTAGTCATATATTAATGCCCATTATTTATTTATTTATTTGTAACTAGCCATTCTCATTCCTTAATGTTAATGTTATGATTTATGCGTGAGCCTTTCCAAGCTACACTTAAATACGCAAGTGAGGTACCTTAATATATTAAGGTGTATGATAATAAAGAAATGGAATTTACATATTGATTATAATTTATTTTGACTTTTTATATTTTTTATATATTAAAAAGCCTATAATTCAATTTCAATACATTATTTAATCAATTAAAGTATTGTTTCAATGGGATAAATTTAGCTTCGCAATAATTTGAATGAGGTATTGATACATTTTTTTTATAATTTATTTACTACAATATAAGACTATTCAAATATTGTAGCTTTTTAAAATTATTTTAAATAATTTGTAGGTTTGTTTAAATAATTTATATGTTTTTTTGTTTGGTTTGATCCTGGGTCGTTTTGCTAAAGAGACTTATTCTGAATTGATTGTATTAGTGAAAATTTACTAAATAACGTAATATGTTAAATTTATTTTTTTATTTGGAATAAAATACCTTTTTTCATACTTCATGACCTTAATTTTATTATTATAATATTTGTGTATGTATATATGCATTTAAATATAATAATAGATTGTAAAACAATTTAAAAAATTGTTTATTTATTATTTTTATCATATATATAGATATATAAGTTATAATCCACCTAATCAAGTTTAAAACCATCTTTCATATTAAATATATTATCTATTTATATTAATGTTTAATAAAATTCATATAGTATGATTACATATTCATCATGTCCAACTTCTCATGCCAATTTCGGGATAGCACAAGATTTGAGCCCAAGACTTCTAGTTTAGTGAGACTTCATTTCCACACCATTGCCAATTTAGATACCCCAAGGGGACATATTAAAATTCATATATAAAATAACAATAATATAACAAATTTATTGATAGGTGGTTTGGATAGTTTAGAACTACAACTTTTTAAAGGAGAAGTGGTATCATCCTTACTCTTTGGCCTTAAGAGCTCGAGTGCTATGCTTTGAATATTGGAAGAATTCTGGGGAGATGTGGATTCTCAGTGAAAAAAATAACTTCTTATCCTGCTCCTTGGTTTTCCAAATAGTAAGAATACCTACTCAAGATTAATGGTGGAAGTTGAGGCTAGCTCAAGATAAAATGAAGAAATGCAGGATTAATGGTGCTTCAAAGCATAATCCAAGGGTGGCAAGAGCAAGCTCGGTTATTCTCAACCACAATGAAAAAATTAAATTTGAATACAGTTGGAGGTTAGGGAAATGAGTAAAAGATGCAATAGAGGCATATGGATTGCTGCAAGGTTTAACCTTCTGACCAAAGAAGCAAACATTGAATATTTGATGGTGTTGGGAGATTGGTTATCCATCATCTTGTTCATGGATATTTGAGTAAGGATTGCAAGTTGTAATGCATTACTGATGGAATTAGGAATATGAAATTAGCCTTATGACCTATTAGCTTCTTTTATTTTATGAGTTGAGAATGAGCAATTCTACTCCATATGCTCTCACCAATAAAGGTGTAAACTTGGATGAAGGAGTCCTAATGAGGAATGGAAGTTCTAATGAGGAATGGTATTCTTTATATTGCAACTATTCCTTAACAATGAGTTTGATATGCAGTGTAAATTTTGTTTGTGTAAATTTTGTTTGTATCTGCATATCTTTAGTAGAATCGACACCTCCAAAGGCCTTGTGACCCTTTAGGATAGTAAAACAACTAATAGATATTCAGAATAAGACCATCATGAAATTACATGTATTGTTGACCTCAAAGGATTTTCATTGTACTCAGGTGTTGTAAAGGTTGTACAGGTCTGATCCAGGGGTAAATTTTGATTTAATACAATATTCACATCACCATTCAAAAAAAAAAAAATATTGTCTAGCTTGTCTATTTTGGAATAAAGCTTTTACAATTTTAATTTAATTATCAATGATTATTAAGTGGATAGTAAGGATTTAATCTCCACAAAATATTTTAGAATATTCCTAATAGTAGTTATAAAACAAAGAGTGAGATTTGTCTTAAAAGTAGTTATGTCTTTTAAATTCTTTTAATTTAATTGATTAATTAAAAAATGTTATATAAACACGATTTATGGGTTTTAGGGTATGTGGTATTATTGAGTCATGATATTGACTTATGATATTGTAACAAAGCTTATTTACAAGAATGAGGATAAATGTTTATGGTTAAGAATCTTGTTACATGTTTATTTGTTTTTTTTCTTAAATGTATAAATGTTAACCTTGACAATGTGAACCATATTATAAAGTGAATATTTTGACAATATTTAATAATCATTTAATTGGCCATCACCATTGTTGACAGATGAATTCGTTACTGCAAAAATATGGAATCACCGTATTAGAATAATTTAGAACCAATTGTGTACGCAATTGGAAATAAATTGGTATATAAATCGAACATTGGTTCCTTGTTCGATTTAATTCATTTAAAATGAGGAAATCATACTTAGGGAAACCCTAACCTACAAAATTGAACCTCAAAAATATTAAATAGAAAATGAGTACATTGAGTGTGTAAAAATGAAATCAAACCTTTGCACATCAACATTGGAAAAACGAACCTGGGTGCATTGGCTGCAAAATAACTCTGAAAAACATGAAATCGAAATGGGTACATGGAGCATGTAAAAGATGAAATACTACACATGTTCTCTAAGATAGCATTAACCGAGTTAATAATTTAACTAGCATTGGAAAACTAAGTCAATACTACCTAATTTAACTAGCATTTATTTTCAAGTAATCAAATATCAAAACCAACGAGTTATGATGATATCTATGTGAATCGTAATAGTAAGTCAATACTACCCAATTTAGCTAGCACTATAAATATTATTCAAGGATGCAATGATAAGCATAAATTTTTTTTTGAATACATCTAGTTACTTGTCATGTCTTCACTACTAAGTTTTGGTACAATTATAGAGTATCACATTGTGATATAAATTTAGTCTAAATTAAAAATTTTAAATTACACCATTTATTACTATATCTACTAACGTAATACAATGAACACAAGGTACCACTACTCATACTAACATGACAAATAATTGAGCTACCACTATAAAAAATAGATTTTCACTACCATGGACATAAGTAAATTAGGGATTACTTTTTCACATGTATAAAAAAATATATAGATATAGCTTCCCATTGTTACTTCTATCACACTACTTATGACAACACTTACTTTAAGACAATCTCCCCTTAACAATAAGGACATGATTATTGAAGCAACCTAATTTAATAATATAAAAGAGAAACACATTTATTATATTGGGACAAATATACTAACCTTGGATCTATCAAGGGAGGAATGGGACCATATTACTATAAGTGAAAACCTCTTTTACAATGTGAACTTTTGAGTAACTTTTTGCATCGTATTTATCATCTGAGCACTTATAGATCTATATGAGTTCTCTTAAACAATTTTATCTTAATTATTTTAAAACTAACATCGGACATTAAGTCAAGCTGACTATTCACTTTCCAAGGCAGAGAATATGTCAACTTGGCAGTTACCTGCATTATAACTTAATATTAAATACTATTCTTATTTTTTATATTAATATGAATGCTTCTAATATTTAATATATTGTTAAGTAGATTACCCATTGAATAATTAGTGAAGTATCTAATATTGGATGAGAGAGTTGTAAGGCTAAAATTTTGGCTACCACGGGTTAAATTTGGTGTTTGTATCATGTCATGCAAAAATAGATTTCACACCTCTCCAGGAATAAATCAAAATAATTTACACATACCAATCAAAGGCATTCAATAGATGGCTAAAGTAGTGGTTGGGAGGAGTTCGTTGTCAAAAACATCCAAGGGTTTCCAAACTAGAGAAACAAGGGCATGTGTTTGATTTATGGGCTAACGTTTGAAAATTTTCTACGAAAAGAGGAGTTGGTGGGAGTCGTTATGGCAAGGGCTTGCACCTCTTGCTTTATTTCTTAAAGTAGGCTTGAAGTAAGTGATTATAGATATATGATACATATAATATGCAAAGCTCTCACAACACAATAATAATGAACATTTGCATGAGACATAACTTAATTTATTTTCAATATATTTTTTCTTTAAAAAAGGCAATATATGCTACCATGATGCAATACAATGATTCACCAACATTTGGAACCAAACAAATGAATTGGACCATGTATGTTACGTACGATGAATCAAAGGCACAATGCAGGGACAACATGTATCCATCTTGGAGGACAGTGGGGAAACCCAAAATTGTAGTGATGCACAGTTGGTGGAGTGTAGAGGCATTCATAGATTGATATATATGCTAAACAATGTGGACGAGAGAGGATGCCCATGCTTCACCTCAGTTGTCTTCTTGATTGTTGGTTAGATATGTTGAGGATATGGTTCATGGGTCGATATTGAAGTCAAAATCCTCCCTTAACCCTTTAGCCAAAAAGATGTCTCCTCAAGTATCTCCAATAATATCATATGAAGAGTCATAATATTTAACTTGGAATTATGGCCCACCATGATCATCTAATAATTAATTGAAATAGAAATAGACCCCAATTTAGGGATTGGGTGGATCATATGGTGGGACTATGCTAGTGATTGGAAGTCAAAGTCTAGGACTCATTATAAAGAAGCGGTTCAAACAATAACCACTAAGTTTTGAATGGGATCTAAAATTTTACTTTCTCAAAATTGAATGAAGTTGGAACCACTCCGAAACAACTCAAAACAATTAATGTTAATATTAAAAATCTAAGCAAAAGCTAACATTATCCTTATCTTTCTTTTTCCAAAAGGAAAGATAAGGAGAACATCAACTTTTACTTTAACTTTAAAAATTAAATATTACCATTAATTACTAGAGTTAGGTTTTGTAGGGCCCTCGAGTTAATAATTTTTTTTCCTTTTTAGTATTTTTTATTAAAAAATTATTATTTGGTGGTCATTAGCTATGTTTCACTACAGTCTTCAAAATTGGTCAGTTTATTAGAGAACTAGTGAATTTGGTGTTTTAAGGTCAGTTCAATACAAGACCAACCTGATCGAATCTGAACCACGAAACTAGACTAGTACAACTCTAAAACCATTGGGACCAACCAATTCAACTAGTTCTAGGCTAGTTCCAATAAGATTTTTCCCTTCTCATCTTCCTCTGAAGTCATTTTGTTGGATCCTTTCAGGAATGGTGATTTGGAAAGTGCCATAAGCTGTCGAATTGTTGTGAGCACCTAAGATCATAAGTAGTTAAGCCTTGGCAAACAAAAATTTACAAGGACCTAGTACAAACATCCCAAAAGATATTTAGTGAGGATGTGCATGCAAGGAACTATTACAGACCTCCCAAGATACTTAGTGAGGATGTGCATGACCAAAAAGAATAAAAAAAAATATCCACCCTCAAAAACCATGCCCAAAACATTGAAGTGTGGTGCAAAACAAATCACTGTTAGGCTATTAATGCTACCAACAATCATTCGCTCTCTAATTTCACAAGAATCTCCTAATAAAGCTACCTCCTCCACTAAGGTTATAGCAAGTTCTTGCAACTGTGTGAGCTAGAAGAAATTAAAACTACCTTCAAATCTCCACCAATTTTAGGGGACTTGACATCTCTTCATGCCCCAACTCTTTTGGGTTGATTGATCAGTTAACTAGATGATCACCGAGTTTGACTGAAGTCCCACTATGTAAATGACCTTCCACTAGTTCCTCCAAAAGTTAGAACTAGTTTAACTGACAACAACCTGAGATAATTGACCTTTATTGCCACAAGTTAGCAATATCATGTGCAGAACTGAACTCTAATTCCTCCAAATCAAATTTATTGAGTAAACTAGGTGACACAAGCCATGTCACAGAAGTTAACATCATCCAAGTTGTCTGTTGATGTGGAAATTTGAATTTTTTCAATTTAATCACGGAAAAATCAAATTGAGAATTTCTTGCTGCATTTTTCAACACATAGTTCATTGGAATGTATTACTTTCACTATGAACTTGGCATAGTTCACATGTTAAGTTCCTAAGGTTTTTGGCTGATGTGGTTCTATGTGTTGTGTATATAAATAATAGGTGTC
Source organism: Pinus tabuliformis (assembly GCA_031772625.1). NCBI lineage: Eukaryota > Viridiplantae > Streptophyta > Pinopsida > Pinales > Pinaceae > Pinus > Pinus tabuliformis. The sequence goes on along the minus strand of CM062815.1, from coordinate 289,426,464 downwards.
CAACTCTTGCTATTAGAAACAAGACTCCCTATGAAATGTGGTATGGCCACATTCCTTCAGTGAGGCATCTCAGGGTTTTTGGTTCCTCATATTATGCCTTCATACCTAAGGAACAGATAAAAAAACTCAGTGCAAGGAATCACAAATGTATCTTCTTTGGGTACTCATACCTCCAAAGCATACCATCTCTATGATGAAGTGAATAAGAAGTTTATAATATCTAGAGATGTGATCTTTCTTGAGTCTTCCAAGATTGACAATGTTGTTGAGTGGTAGCTTAATTGTTTGGATATATTCGAACATGCAAATTATTTTCAAGAGTTTGATAGTGAGATTCCACATCTCCTTCTCTTAGCCCTATAATTTATATGAAGAGCCTTGAAGAATCAGGTTGAAGGAAATTCCTTCACCTGCTTTGTCAGGAAAGAGCTAAGAGACTATTGGCAGCAGGTAGCCAAATCTCACAAGCGGTGAGGGTACATGCAAGATACAAAGCAAGGATTAATGCAAAGGAGTAATGCAGAGGAGTGTACTGACTACATACATATCATCAAACATCTTTCATCCCACTTAGCATGCCTTGCATCGTGCCTGGTTAGTCATAAGATCATGTTGGTCACAACCTCAGTAGCTTAAATAAACAAGTGGTAATACTCTTCATCTTCTAAGCTATATAATAAACAAGTGAAAGGGAGCAAGACACGTAGATCAAACACATGGAATGACTTTTAGTTCTTGCAACCGTGAATGTCATTGAAGACGGAATTATACGACAATGATAAGCAAACATTTAAGCTACATTAAGAGGTGTATTTTGAAAGATGTGCTTTGTTTTCCATACCTAGCCTCCAAAGGGTTATGCATCAGATGGAGTCTTCATGAGGTCCTAATATTCTATCATACCTTGGGTTTCTTGGTCTGCTTATTTTTCTCCTCAGCTCCTTGAGTGTCATCTATCATGTCATCTTTCTTCATGGCTCGTGAGAGACATAATTGTGTAGTTTTAATGGGCAGTGGTTGTTGTAGGATGAGGCCTTGGGAGGACACATTTAAATAGTTTTAGGATGTAAGGCACTACTTGGGACAAGGCCCTGGGAAGACACATCTATGCAATTTCAGGATGCAAGGCAGACTGGGTAGTCAAGGGACAAAAATGCACAGTTTTTGGAGATAGTGGGTTCGGGCTGAGGGAAGGACACTGGAGGAAACCACTGCGCATTTTTGAATGGTAAGGGAGGTTGGGATTTCTGTGCATTGCACGGTTTGAACAAGCAAAGAAAAAGCTTGAGGGTTACATATGTGAAGTGTGTAGTTCAGGAAAGTTGGATGAGGCTAGTTTGCTAAGGAAACTCCAAAATTTAGCTAAGTGTGGGATTAGTGGAACTTATGTGAATAGTGATAAAACTTCACTACGATCACACACTTGAAAACTTATCAATACAACATAGACCATCCAGAACATATAACACCTACTTCATTTAATGCAACAACCTTTGTGGCAGCTTACGGCAAGTGCGGCTTCGATTATAGACTTTGGGAGGATAAAGGTGACACTTGTGTAAGAGTGTGTGAAATGCGTGTTAAACATGTCTCATTCTCATAAATATTTCCCCTTGAAGCAAAACAAACCTCCCTTTGCATGATAAGCGATTACCCCCATGCCTAAAGATGACACATTCTATGTAAAGATAAAAGCATAAACAACTCTTAAGATCGAAAATGGGAGCTTGAGATCATCAACTTACTAATAAGTGGCTGAGGAACGATTGATCACAATATCCATAGTAGGCTCTAAAATTTAAGTGCAGGCCAAAATTTTGGAGGGTGTTGCAGCCTCTACAATAGAGCCTTCACCTTCTTGCTAGCTTCATTTTCAGCTAGTGTCCTGAATTCTATGAACTCAAAGAATGTCTCATCTTTATTCCACGTGAAGAAGATCCAACACTTCCGTGAGAAGTCATCAATAAAAGTGACAAAATGTTTGTGTCTGATAGTGTAGGTTGTCGAGAAAGGTCCATAAACATCATAGTGGATCCTTTCTACGACTGCATGTGCTTTGTTGTCCTGATCATGGAATGTGGATTTTATGTACTTTTGTAATGTACATCCTTTGCATATATCCTATTGCTTAAGTGCTCCTTTAAAGAGGCGAGTGGTTATTTGTTCTATAATATTTGACGTACCATGATACAAATGACCAAGTATTTTGTGCCAAAGTTCATCGACATCACGACCTTCGCTTTCTCTACCTTAGTGCTTAATGTAGCACATTCTTCCACATCTAGCTTATACAGGTTCTTCACATGAACCCCGATCTGCTTCACCTGCCCTGTGGCTATGTGTCCCAAGAATGCTTTTCCTTTGTTGAATATCACTTCACAACCATGGTAAACCAACCACTCAGTGAATGCTAGTAGATAGACCCCTAATCCTTTACCTTTACCATTTTTTACCATTGCCTCATATTGAAATTTTGAAGACAAAATATTTATTTTCTCTTAAAAAATTGTCTTAAAGTTCCCCTCCGTGTAGTAGTGCCGAATGTAACAATAGACCAGTTTTCTCTAAGCGTATCAGCATATATGAAAGGGATAGAAGAGGAATTGATGTCCGAGAACTCTTGTTAGTAAAACTTATCGCGTTCTTCTTAGTCGACTACCCCCACAAAACAAAGAGCCCAACAAATCGTTGTATTTATATAAGATAACATGAATGATAAGTAAAATAACAGCCTCTGTATAGGTGCAAGACAATAGTTGTCTACAAGCTGACCGAATTAGGGCGCACTGTCACAGTCAATTTTTCAGTCGTAATTAGATAATATCATCTTAAATTGATATGTTTGTGTCTTAATTGTTAATTGTATTAAAGATAGGTTTTTTTCTAAGTAGTACTGATCTATTAATATAATACAAAAAAAGTTACAGAGAAACCTGATCTCAGAGACGTTAAGCATCAGTCATCATCACAAAATGCAACTGTTGGTATTGGACTGCCCCAACATAGGGGAAACCAGTCCAAGAAGCTTTGAAGACTGCCCCTGTTATGGGGGAAACTAGCCATTGAACCAGAATAACTATTTCAAACTAGACCTTGGTTTTCCAAAATGAACAAAGAGGAATGCAATCCTGAACCAAAAAGACAGGGACATAACCAAGTAATAGTATGCCATTTCCACCTGGCAGAGAGTCAACCAGATAATTCAAGACACTTGGCATGAAGACAGAACACATCCAGACCACAAAACCACAAATCATAGAAACATATCCGTCAGGAAGCCGGACATATTTGCGAGAGACCAAAAACCACAAAAAGTGAGACGAATCCACCTGGGAGATGGAGACCTTTGCATGGGGCCACGTGTTAGGCTGGTGGTTCCTCCGGAGCTCACTCTTCCTCAATCCAACAGGCAAACTGATACCAATCGTCATCCTCTTCAGACGCGTCGTGACCTTGAATAGTTGGAGCATCTACAGTGCCTTCAACATCCATCTGTCACTTACCAGCATCCCCAGCTTTATCTTTGTCATGCAGAGCCCTACTGCTTTCACCATGCTGCTTGTTGCTGATCCCATGACTACCTGTCTCTTCCTTGTTCTACTTGTTCCCACGACTGGACAGAGTAGCTTGCATCACAGACTCTTCCTTGAAAGAAATTGTGATGGTAGCAGTTGTAGGCCTCTTTAGTGAACTACAGAAACGACATTGTGTGCTGTGAGGGCTGGAAAGAGGAGGGAGCGGGAGATCCACAATGTGGATAGCATTGTCCCTCCAACCTCTCCCACTTCTGGTATTCAGGTAGCTATGAGTGGGGTTAATGAGTGAGTTGGGAAATTTAGTAGTTGAGTCCGGGGAGTCAGAGGTGGAACTGGAAGAAGCTCGCGAGCAGTTAAAACCTCCACGTGAACCTCTACGCGTACTACACATGTGGTGCCTGAGGTGATCCATCGCTAAATTGATAATGGAAGAATTGGAATGAAGGCGACGATGAGCAAGAACAGGGGTGGCCGAACCACAATCAAGAAGACAATGACGGGAACACGAAAAATGAAAACCATTACCAAATCCTGACAAGGGAGAATTAGGCAGCGACTACTTGTAGCAGTTCTAAAACACAGTTCAGCTACTTGCAGAGGACAAACACCATGGAGAAGGGGAGTAACAAAACGGTTTGCAGGGGCCATGGTGTTGAAGGAGGTGAGCTCGTCACAGCTTTTAGAGTCAATAAATGTCACCTGCAAGTTGTTTTTAATCCATCTGTGGTGAGCTCTCAGGACGAAGCACTTAGCGAGATGGCTTCCCAACCCTCCAGCAATCCGTCTTGTCATTTAAATGCCATTGTTGACACCCGCATCCAGGTGCATTTCCTCTACATTTTCCCTTTCCTTTTGCACTAGATCATTGAAATCCTCCAATTGATGATTATTGGCTATAGTGCTAAGAGCTCCTACAGGAAGAGTCTTACCACTTTCAATGCCAATGTTTGCTAGGAGGTCTACTACTTTGTTACCATTTCAACGAGTGTGCCTGATGGTAACTACTCTATGAATGAGTAGCCACTGTTTAATCTGTTCCAACTTTTCTGCCAATCTCCAACTACTACCCACTTTATGTGCTGGAGTTCCCTGTAAGATCTGGTTGATCATGTTAATTAAGATCTGAGAGTCCCCTTCAATTATGAGTGGGAAGAATCTATTGTTCTGAGCTAGGAGAAGTCCTTGCCAAATTCCTTCTAATTCAATTGAGTTGTTTGTATCCCAATCTATTGACCCCATGAATGTTTGGAGAACATTGCCCTTGTGATTTCTAAATATTCCCCCAAACCCTGCTTCACCTGGATTTCCCTTTGACGCTCCATCAAAGTTGAGCAGTACCATGTGTGGTGGGGGTGGAGTCCATTTGTCAGGTGTATCTCCAGAGGGAGGGATTTTCCTTAGGTGTACCTACTCATGGTTCCACTGAAGGTTCTGGTTCAGCCATATATTTTGTTCCTTTGGTGTGGATGGGAAATCATCATCAAGCCACGTTTAGAGCATCAAGCTTTCTTATATGTTTTGACATATATTGATCCATAGAACTTATATGCGAGAGGAATGGTCTTTGAAGATGTGGTTATTTATCTCTTTCCAGATTTTCCACATGAGGAAACCTAGTATTAGCTTCCATAAGGCATTTAATATTTTTCTTTTATAAGGGTGAGGTGCCCAAGAACGAGTAGTGTTGGTTTAATTCTCCTTATTTCGTCCATCTCTTTGACATCTGAAGCTAACCTTCTCCCAAAGTCAGGTTGCTAACGAACATAAGTTTAGGAGATGTTCCTTAGTTTCTTCTACCTGTTTACAATTTGGACAGATGGAAGGTCCATGAAAACTCTGTTTCCTTAGATTATACCAAGTAAGGATTTTATTTTGGCACAACAACCAGAGAAAGGTGGAGATTTTTGGCCAAATTGGTGGTTCCCAAACTTTGTGCCAGAGGTTATCCTTGACAGTATGGTCCCTTAATATTATATGATATGTTTCCTGGGAAGTGAAGGTACCTCTTGTTTCATAACCCCATCTGATGATGCATTTCATATCTGATTGGTGAATTTTCCTGTTTGAGAGTTCCTTATCCAGGCTATCTTTAATGGATCGCATGGCTTGACCAAGAATGAGGTCAAGCATAACCATTGCTTATAACCTTTGTTGTGAACTTCCTCCCAAAGTTGATTTACTTTGATCGTTGGTTGCTCTACCCAATCCTGAAGCTGGTGGGGCGTGAGTAGGTCCTTCAATTTTGGTCTTTGTTTCTAGGATTCCTCCCAAAACCTCACATTATCTCCATTCCTGATTCCCAAAAACTGCATTGTTGGATTAGATCTTTATGTTGTTTGGCAGCATTCCAAATTAGAGAGCATGTGCCAACTTCTTTGATCTGAATTAAATCATCCATTAGTCTATTATGAGCATACTTAGCTGTCCAAAGGATTGCCCAAGGAGTATATGGGTTCGAGAGCCATCTGCACCAGATGCGCACTCCAATGACCTTGTTGCTGTGCTGAGGATCCTGTAATCCAATGCCTCCAGAAGATTTTGGGTGAAAAATTATTTCCCACTTTACCAGAGCCCATTTTATTTTTTGTTTCGTATTCCCCCATAAAAATCTCGTTGAAGATTTTTGATTGCTTTAAGAACCCATTTGGGTGCTGCCAAGACCGTGAAGAGGTAGAGCAGCATAGATTGTAGCACTTCCTTGATTAGAACTAGGCAACTTGCCATATTGAGAGCTTTGAAGGTCCCTAAAGATATACAGGCTTCCAGTTTCTCTAGCAGAATTTTCCAGGATGAGTGCTTTAAGGCAGAGGCTGTCACTAGAGCTCCCAGGTATTTGGAGGGAAGAGATGCAATCGAGAAGCCCAGAATTCTGGCTATGGAGGCTTGAGTGATGGGAGGTGTGTGAAATAAGAAGACTTGAGATTTTAATTTGTTAATGCAGGTGCCAGAGGCATCCGAAAAGTCAGATAAAATCGATTTCAGCTTACGGGCTTCTTGGACCAAAGGATGACCAAATAACATATTGTCATCCACAAATTGCTAGTGGGTGAAAGCAGAGGTATTCTGGAAAGAAAGGCGACATAATTGTTGGTTTTGAAGGGCATCTTTGATGTAACATCCAAGATCTTCTGCCATAATAACAAATAGAATGGGTGAGAGAGGGTCCCCTTGTCAGATACCTCTGGATGGGTGGAAGGGGGTGAAGGGGGTCCCGTTGACAAGAATTGAGAAAAAGGTAGAAGTGATGAGACTCATAATCCATATTACCCAAGGGGGGTAAAGCCAAAGGCTAGCAGTATTTTTTGAATATATTTCCATATTAAAGTATCGAAAGCTTTTGAGAGGTCAATTTTTAGGAGCATACCTACCTTTTCAGTTTGCTTTAGGGAGTGAATGATTTCATGAGTGAGAATTATGCCATCGGTGATCTGCCTTGCTTCCAAATAACCTGATTGCTCCGGTGATATAAGAAGAGGAAGCAGGGGCTTGAGGTGTGTGGCGATCACTTTGGAGACAATTTTATACAATACATTTCATAGTGCAATAAGTCATAATTTGTCCGGAGTCTGGCTATTCTCCTCCTTAGGGATGAGGGCAATGAAGGTGGCATTCAAGGATGGAAGCATCCATCTATTAACTCTGGACTCCTCGACTACTTGCCAGACTTCCTCCTTGATTAGATCCCAGAAGTTGTGAAAGAAGTCCAAAGTGAAGCCATCTGGTCCAGGTGCTTTCCCAACCTTGAGTTGTCACATAGCTGTCTCCACTTCCTGTAAGGAAATAGGCCTGAGGAGTATTTGATTGTGTTCCTCAGTTATGATCTTAGGAATAATCTTAATGATCTTCTCTATAGCTAGCATTCGATAAGTCTCTGTTTCCTGATGCACCCTCCGAAAGTGGGTGAGGATTTCCTGTTCTATATCTTCATGCTTCTCTAGATGTTCCCCTTGTTGATTTTGGAGGAGAGTAATGCTTTTGTGCATTCTCCGTTGGATAGTGGTATTATGGAAGAACTTTGTATTGCATTCACCCTCTTTAAGCCATCAGATCCTCGATTTTTGTCTCCAAAGAATCTCTATGTGTCTTGCTCTTTCTAAGATCTATGTTTGTAGTTGACATTCCTGTTTTGTTATGGTTTCAGATCTACCTTCAGCTATGATTCTCTGCCGTATTTTTTGTATTTCTTCTTCAAGAGTGTTTTGCGCCTGAAAGATATTGCCCAAGGTAAAGCGATTCCACTGTTTTATTTTTTCGTTTATATATTTTAGCTTTTGTTGGAGCTTGTACATTTTTGCTCCTTCTGGTGGTGTGAAATTTCTCCATGTCTCTGTTATCAGGTTATGAAAATCGGGGTGATTCAGCGAAAAGGCATCAAAGCGAAAGGGCCTGTGAACATTGTCTCCCTGTCTTTGCCAGTGAAGCCTAATAGGACAATGGTGCAAGCCAGAGAGTGGCAATATAGAGGCAAAGAGATCCCCGCAAAGATGTATTACATTATCATAGATCAGGAATCTGTCTAACCGAGATGCAATTTGGTGGGCATCTGCACGCTTGTTGTTCCAAGTATAAACGCCATTGTTGAATTCCATATCTATAAGCCTATTGTTATGAATGTAGTTTTTGAAGTGCGTGCTTTCAAATTCCAGCTTGATCCGTCCTCCTCTTTTTCCTCCAATCTTGTAATCATGTTGAAGTCCCCTCCTGTGATCCAAAGTGGGTGGAATCTTTCTGGGATGATCTAAGTTAGGGTGTTCAGTGTGTCTACTTTGTTTGTAGCCTCCTGGGGGAAGTAGACATTAGTTAAGTGTCCATGAACATTTGTCCTTGTTAAATGAAACTTGGCCTGAATAAAGTGCTTACTGGCACATATGTTGGTAAGTGTTGTAGCTCTATCATCCCAAACAATGGCTAGCCCTCCTAAGCCTCCCATGGCTTCCACCGCCACTTCTTTGCTTCCTAGCCACGCTCTGGCAATGATCTGATCCAATGTTGTGGAATTACACTTGGTCTCCTGCAAGAAGATAATTTGAGGCTTTTCCTGTTGTAGCATGTTGTTTATTAATCATCCCTTCCCTTGGCTGTTGAGCCCTCTAATGTTCCATGAGATGAGCTTCATGATTCACGATAGGGAAGGGGATTATAGTATTTTGTGAGCTTGGAGTATCTTCGAGATTCCACCAGCATCTCCACTATGCGGATGGTTCTCTGAAGATCGGTTTTCCATCCTTGTTTATTATTGTATTTGAAGATATTTCTTCCATCCCACTGACTACTAGTTTGGACACCTAATGATCTTTCCTTCTGTGCTCTTGAGAGAATTACTTCTAAGTTCTCTAGCTGTTGCTCATGAATTTTGTCATATTCCTTTTTCTTACAAGCCTGTTCAAGTCCCAGTATATCTAGATCTCCGATGTTGAAGCTCTCCAGTTCCTCTTGCATGTGTTGTACTGTTTCCTACTCTACCTCTATGTCATCTACAATCGTGAGCTGCATTTGAGTGCTATCTACCTCCATACCTTGAGCAATCCTTTTCTGCATGTTACTAGGAGAGGGCATTTTGGTGTCCTCGGGTTGCTTAGAAGTGAGGGCTTTCTTTAAGCTTGATGGATTAGAATGGGTAGAAGTCTTAGGAATGGCTTCAGGTTGTTTCTGATTATCTAAAATATGAACCTCCGGCTAGAGCAGGATTTCAAAGCCGTTTCTTGTTGAAGGCAAGGAGGTGCTCGTGACAGGTTTTTTGACTGAGGTAGAGGGCTTTTTATGGGTCTTTTTGCAATTGGGAACTTTTGTGAACCCATCCAAGTCGGATTTGTCCATTGAAGGGGTGGTCATATATTTCATATTGGAGGGACAGTCTCGGAATAAATGGCCCAGGGCGTGGCATTTTCGACCGTGGAATGGTACATGCTCGTGATCTTGTTTGTAACCATTCATAATAATCATGGTAGAGGCTTACCGCGTCCGGGAGAGCTTTGCTGAGGTGCATGTATACACAGATCCGTGCATAGGAGGTGTATTGCTTCAGCTTTGTCTCCTCTGCCACTTTGATGAATTCGCCTAAACCATTCCCAATGTCTCGCAAAGAGTATTCGTCCCAATACTCTAGAGGGAGAGAATAAAGCCGCAACCACGCCGGGGCCCAGCTCAGATCTTCTTTGTCCGGGTTAAAGCGCTCGATCCATCCCGTCAGGTATAGCCTTGTTGCGTTGAAGAAATATGGTCCTCCATCCAATACCCTATTTCGGTCCTCTAGACAATTGAAAATGGTAGTAAAGAAGCCCTTAGGCCCTAACTGTAGTGTTATGTTCCCTTTTAGTTTCCATTTGGCTACGATTCATCAATGCAAAGCTTTCTCCGTTGGCCAAAGGCCTATGAACTTTCCCATCAAAGCATGATCCTTCATAAACTAGATTTGCGTGTTGATGCGCTGACTTGCAAGGAGCTCGATTTTGGGTCTGTCAACTGCTACTGGCTTGCAGGTGTTTGATGTCACTCGTGGTTCTTCATTTGCGTTGTTATTCATTGGCGTATTTTCATTCTTTGTTGTTGTATCTTTTGGATGGTCCATCCCGACATTTTCAATCTGTGGCAAGCCCCTTTTTGTATCAGCGGGGGGAGGCAACATGTCCTCCCCCTAAGGGGGTTCCATTGTGCAATAGCTATTCCTTATTGTGCTGTAGTTGCCTGATGGTTGAAGGTTAATGGCAAAATAGTGTAGTCTGTGAAGGTCTGCCAATTGCAGAGCAGCGTCAAACCCTAAGCGCTTTTCTCTCCATTTTCATTTGAAGTGAAATATCGTATTAAACATAGGTTTGATCTAAAGTGGTCATTGTATTAAATATAAAGTTTTGTCTTAAAATATTTTTGTCTCAAAATGCTTTTGTCTTAAATATAAAGTTTTGTCTTTAAATTTTTGTCTCAAACTACTTTTGTCTTAAATATAGAGTTTTGTCTCAAAATATTTTCATCTTAAATTATTTTTGTCTTAAATATAAAATTTTATCTTAAAATATTTTTGTCTCAAACTACTTTTGTCTTAAATTTTTTTGTCTTAAATATAAAGTTGTCTTTAAAATATTTTTGTTTCAACCTATTTTTGTCTTAAAGTTTATATTTAAGACAAATTAATTGATATTAATTTTTAATGTAAAATAACTAAAATAAAAAATCATTTTTTAAGACAAAAAATTTCTTTGGTCTTAAAAAATGTGTTAAAAGTACCCTTGATGTAATAATGTAGTAGTGTCTGTATGTAAAATCCCTACGCAGCTAACTCAAAACTAATAATCTTCACTTCCATTGCAATGGGTTTCCATGTGATTCGCTACCTACTATGAAGGTTTGACGTTTCGATGTCGAGCATGTATTACCAAATTGGGGCGTAGCTTGATCATATATGCAGTCCCTACCTTAGTTGTAGGGGTTGGGTTATTCAAACTTTATATTTAGAATATAATTGGTGATCGTCTATCATATTTAGAATATAATAAGGTTGGGAATAGGAGTCACAACTGCCTAACACCTAAGGTGGGGAAAGTTGCATAAAGGTTGGGAATAGGAGTCACAACTGCCTAACACCTAAGATGGGGAAAGTTGCATAAGTTATGTTTAGAATATAATTGGCGGTCGTCTATTATATTTAGAATATAATAAGCTTGGGAATAGGAATCACAACTCTAGGGTGGGGAAAGTTGCCTAGGGTGGTCCGTATATGTACAAATGGGTCCACGAGGTACGATGGTTGCTTATCGGTCGCTTTTGAAGTTGAACTACTGGAATTATTATGTTAACGGTGATGATAACAATGAAGGTCGTGTCAAACACATTTAATGTAAAAAGAAGGTGTGAATCAACCTCAAGAAATAGGGTTCACAATTTATTGCATTATTAGTATGCCATGATAGAGACCAGCTGGTCATCATAGTGCTTACTCTTGTCTTCTCATGGTAACTTTATAAATTTCTCAATTTCTTTCATTATAACCATCCCACTATCGAGACCAGTTTGTCATATAGTGTATACTCATGTCTTCTCATCAAAACTCCTAAAAAATAACACGAAGTTTTCTGGAAAAAGCGATAAATAAAAGAATATGGGATGGTGCTCTTAATTGTGGCCCCCTCAAAAGCAATACAACCATCTTACGGGCCAATTTATTTATTCTCGCATTTCCTAGAGATTAATTTAAATTCTCGTGGTCACCCTGTTATGTTACGCTTTATTTGTAACCTCTTAAACATACCTAGGGAATATTTTTTTATGTTTTATCTTATCAGTGAGATTAAATTAGTTTTGTAAGAGATTGCATAAAATATCATTATTTATAAATATATTTGAAAATGAATTACTTCATATTTAATATATGTATTTAAAATAATCATAACTTCTCCCATTTTTGAATTGAATGGGTGTTTATATGCTTTTAGATTTCCATAAAGATTAAATCGTTTTTTTAATCGAAATGTATTTATAAATTATTATTTGAAAATGAAATAGTAGATATTTTATATATTTATTCTGATTTTAAATTCATACTATATTTATATATTTTTAAATTTGTATTAAAATTAAATTAAATTATTATTATAATTTTAAGTTATGAAAAATATTTATTGATATGTTGTGTATGGAAGAGAGAATGAAAAATTGGTTATTCTATGAAGAATATATTGATTTTTCAATGTTCTCTATTTGTATCTAATAATTATGGCTAATTCTCACAATATGGTATAGACAATGCAAAGGAGCTAAAGGTATTATGGTCCAAGTTACCATTAGAAGAAGAGAGGGGGTGGATTCTCACATTCTGTGCACTTTGAAGAAAAGAGGGGATAAAAATACTAAGTGATTTCAACATTTTTACAAGTAGAGAGAAAATATAAATACTACTATTTTCGAGTTTATTGAACCACAGACAAAAAAATATGATTTCAAAGCACTCTCTAATATAAGTGTAATAACTCTTTACAGAACCTGGGCATATGGATTACCAAGGTCCCCAGTCTAGTTGGCCTATTCCTCACCCTCATGAATGATGAGATGAATGAAGATCTCTCTAAGCTAGTTAGAAAGAAAGAATTACTAGAAGTCACGATATCTTTCAAACAAGACCGTAACCCTAACCTAGATAGTTAGATGATATATTCATTGCATATTTTTTGAGACTCCTAGTGATGATCTATTACCAATAGTTGAGGGGACTTGTTTAATTGGAAACTTGTTAGGAGCATCAAATCTACTTTCATCACTTTGATTACAAAATTCATTAATATGTTTAATGGTTTTAGGCCAATCTCCCTTCATAATTGTTTTCATAAAATCCTTCTAAAGGTGATAGCCATAAGGATCAAATCAGTCTCGAAAAATGTCATTTTAGATGAAAATTTTGGATTCCTCGGCGGCAGGCTCATTCACGAAGAGATAGGTACATCCTAGGATGTCTACAATCAATTAAGAAAAATCACTATTCTATTGGTATCCTCTAACTTAACATATGTAAAGGCTATTATCATGCTTATCAGCTATATCTCGAACAAGTCATGTTATAAATTGGGTTTTATTGCTAAGAGGTAAAATGGATAATTGCATGTTCCACATCATTCAACTTTGTGGTTCTCATAAATGGTTCATTTTCATATTTTTATATCTTCAAGGAGGTCACAACAAGGGTTCCCACTTCCCCTTATCCATTTCTCTTACTAGTAGAAGCACGTAGTCATGCTCTTATTGAAGCCACACAATAAAATAAGGTTAAATGGTTAAAATTGTGCTTGAGAAACTAACACATTTGTTCCTTTTAGATAACGTATTGTTATTTTGTCTTTCTCAAAATTTGAATTTCAACAATTCAAGGAATTCCTATATCCATTTGTGCTACAAGGTTGGTGGTCAATGTGCTTAAAACAACCCTCGTTTCCCTTTTGTTGATGAGATCCTATAAAACTAGATGGTGAATATTTTCTCTATGAATCCTTTTGATTTAGAAAGAGGGCATCGAATAACTATGCTATGCTCTAAAAATGAATAATTATGGGTTTGTAAAATGGAAGTGGTTTCTTTTGAAAATTAAAGAAATAATCTGGTTTTGGCATAATATGTGGATAACTTGAGGTGGAATATTTATTTTTATAAAAAAAAAAAATATTAAAGCCAATTTTAATTTATTGGCACCCAATTCAAAATATTCCAATCGGAATCCTAAATAAAATTCAAAAAATATTATTCAATTATCTCTAGGAACGAAAAGGGGAGTATCTGGGATCTCACATTCTTAATTAGAAAATCATTCCAGGGCCAAAACAACAAGGTGGGTGTAGCCTCAAAAACATCTTTATATTTGGAAAGGCTTTTACTACAAGATCATTATGGAATTTCCTAACCAAACAAAGCTTATATAGATTGTTGCATGATTGGCCCCCATTCTTTGATGTCAAATATCATTATAAAAGTCATGATACATATTTACTTGGGTGAGCCTATCCATATTTTTAGGTTGTCATTCAATATATTTTTCATCTTGAAAGATTCAAGAAAAATAAATCTCTATAAAGAGAAAAACTTCTTATTTATTTCATGATAAAGATTATATTCATTGTTGGTATTTGAGCATCCCGAGAACATGCACTTCTAACTCATTTCATTGATATTGTTTCTTTTCTCCAAAGAAATCAACCCTCGTAACCTTGAGATGTCTCACCAAAAAAATGCATCTATACCACATATCATAAGGAATCTTATTTCCAAGAACATGATAAGGGACACCTATTCTTCACACGTATTGCACATAAGGTTGCATCAACCCAAAACATCATATTCTTAAAAAATAACACCAAGAATACCATGTTTAAGAATATTCTTTTAATTGTCTTTGATACACATTTCTACTAAAGTTTGTATAGGAAAAATTATTTTCACACTCATTTCATGTGTATTTCCTTCCATTGAAAAAGTGCCAATATTAACTTGAGCTTCATTTTGGATTGAAATTTTTTTATATATTTCAAATGCTTAAGATTTATACTCCACCAAATAAACCTAAGATATCCTAATATAGTCATAAATAAAAGTAATCATATATCTCTTTATCAAAGGTAGGTGGAAAAAACATGGGGCCACACAAATAAGAGTGTGTCAACCTTATATTTTCTATGTTCTCTTGAAGTGGATCCATAAAAAACCGCCATGCTATTACAATCTTATTTGTTTTCTGAACGAATTTTTTCATATAAATTTTGTATATTCAAATTATGCATTTTAAAATATTTTTGGTAATAAAGTTAATTTAAAGTACGTTGTGACCAATAAATTAACCAAAGCTTTGCTGCGTTTTAGAGATGTAGAAATAAAATGTGTTTGGTTACATTTTGAGGCCTCATAATATAATTTTTGTGTTCGCTAGTCAAAGGACTCATATTTCAATGACGTTGACTAATAACCTGCTCATTTCTTCCCATGTGCAATAGATTTAAAGGTATCCACCAGTTTTATAACATAAATAATCAATGTTGTAAATTGACACAAAGAAAGTGTCTGAGTCTGTCAATGAAACTGCAGTAGCGTTGCTTGTCAAATGAAAGCTACCCTCAAAAGTATAAAGCGAATGAAAGCTACCCTTAGAAGTATAAATCCAAATGACACTCGAGAGTAACCAATGCTACAATGCCCTTCACATAGCGTCCCAATACTACAACACCCTTCAGATAGAGTGCCTTTATCAAGACAAAAAATTAAGCATCTACACAGAAAATTCTACAACAAAAAATAACCATGTCCATCTTACATTACAAAATTCAATTTACATACCATCTTGTTCCTAAACCAAAAATAAACATACCCGGCTTTCCTCAAGTAAAAATAACTATATCATTATTAATGAACACAACTCAATTTACAACATGCACATGGGAATGAAGCACCAATTTCTTCATTTACACTACACTATTCACATGGGAATCGGGCACCATGTTCGTGGTCTTTGGTAAATTAGGGTTACATACTGTGGCTTGTCAGCGATAATATCCTGATTGTACGGCGAAGGGAGTCTGTAAACTGCACTCTCTGCCGCAAAATCACGTGCATAAAGGATGGCCTAACACACTCTAAACATGGCATCGCTGTCCGGAAAACATGCTATTCCATAATTGTCGCGTATTCCGATGTGGGATTCTACACCTTGAATTAATCTTCAGCGGGATTTGAAATCTCGAATACGATGAGAGAGCGGAGGAAAGCCTAAAAAAATTTCCTCCTCTCCGTTTCCTTGGTGTACCCTGGGAGAGGATGCGCGTTCAGTCCGATGGCATTCCCTGATCGAAAGCGATAATCAATCCCATAACGAAAGCTTGGTCGTAGCCAGGACTCACTGTCAGATTGAACACATCTCCTCCCAACCTTATATCTGATCTTACCTGCTTGGCTTCACCTGCAAGCAAAACACCAGATATTTTCAGAACTTGGTATGAAGAGAGTCCAATGAATTACTCAAGTGTGCTTATAGAATGTAACAAGACATCCGGGAACATACAGACCTCTGCAACGACCTCGTTAAAGCTGTTCACAAGGGTGAAGGAACACTTGGCATAACATCCTTCAACATGGTAATCTGGCGTCTTCTTCATTTTTCTTTCAGCCGAAGAACACATATACACTTCTGCTAAACTCTTTCGGGATATTAGCAGAGACGGCGTCCTTCTTATAACGAACAGTGGTTGTGCATCCCGGAACTCCCCTATGAATCCTCGCCATTCATTCTGTAGACTCAGCCTCTGTTTCACATACAATAATACAATTCAGTGTACTTTCAAACGTTGCGTTCGAAAGATATTATATACGTTTGTATACCTTGCGTCGCATTGTGAGAATCGCCATTCCTGCAGCATCCATGAGAACGACTTGGTCCTTGGGATCTGAAGGATAGTTCTCCACTCTAAACACAAGGTTGCCGCTGGAGTCGAAAACAGTACAGCCATGGCAGCTGAAAACAAGAGATTTTTTCCACACTGTGAGCGCTCTGGCAGACGCCTTGGAGACCTTATCGCCGATGCAAGCATGACCGGCGAACTCCGGTTCGCGTGGATGAATCTTGGCACTCATGCTTCATGTGAGAATATGCGGCAGCAACGATCAAGGGTAAGGCGAAAGAATAAAGAATGAATAACGTGTATGAAACACGTAGGCTAATGACGGGGTGCTGATTGCTCGTCTGGTTGATCCCTTCTTATACTCGGATTGTCATTTCATTGAAATGGCCATCTCTCATGTTCACTAAAAACAAAACATATGAGCATAGCTCCTCTGATATATTTAAAAGATAATAACCATAGCGATAAAGCCACCGAAGTCTGAACTTTATTGATGGTCTTCTATTCACCTTTGTATTTTGAATATAATAAGGTTGGGAATAGGAGTCACAACTGACTACCGAGGGTGGGGGAAGTCGAAGCTGGTGATCTGTATATGTACAAAACGGTCCACGAGGTACGATGGTTACTTCTGGGCCTCTTTTATAGTGGAATTAATATGTTAACTGTGATGATAAGAACAAAGGTCGTTTCAAACGCATTTAACGTAAACAAAGGTGTGAAGAATGGGGTTCTAAATTTCTTGCATTGTTACTATCCCGTGATAGAGACAAGCTTGATATTATGGTGCTTACTCATGCCTTATCATGATAACTTACAAAATTTCTGAATTTCTTGCACTACAAATATCCCACGATCTAGACCAGCTTCTCATATAGTGCTCACTCGCCTTCTCCTTCTAACTCAGGAAATTTAAAACAAGCAGTTTTTTTGCAAAAGCCATAAATAAAAAAATATGTGATGGTGCTCTTAATTGTGGCCACAGAAAAAAGAACAAAACCATCGTCACGAATTAATTTATGCATTCTCACTTTGAGTAAAGTTCAATTTAAATTCCCATGCTCCCCACTGGATGTTATAGGAAGATGTTTAATATTTTATTACTGAACATGGTCAAGGTACTGTTTAATATTTTACCAACGCACGTTCGAAGGATTAAGATGTGGTGCAAGAAGACAATTTGGAGTATGTGAAGGGATATGAGAAGACTTTCCAGTGATTAACCCATTATACTTTGTTTCATAATGACAAACAATTAGAAAGTGCATCAAGTTTCTTTAAAATTCTAGTTGTTCCTCTTCCATGCTAATGAAGTGCTATATGGTAGTTAATGTAAAGGGTCAGCCATATGATCGAGAAAACATATATAAGCCATACGAAGCAAAAGGAGAAAAAATTCTGAGCACATGGAAATGAAAAACAATTAAGCCCATAGAAAACAATGAGTCCAAAGCAAAGGAAAAAACTTTTAGAAAAACTTTTCACTAGCTTCTTTCATACCCATATTTAAAAATATATTAATAGTCAAAAAAATTTAATGCGGACAATGTAATCCAAAAATAAAATATTTAAATTTCCATGTTAAGTAAAATATTTTGATGTCAAGTAAGAATATATTAAGTATGGTTTAAAATAAAAAAACTAATATATATATATAAGGAAATTAATGAGAAAAGAACATTTCAAACATTTTCATTATTTTACATTTGGCTCTTTTAAGGCATATTTGTTGGTCAATTTTCTTTCAAATCAAACAAAAGCTTATTGGAATTACAAATTTAAACCATGTAATCTATGAAATTCAAGTGTTGGTGAGATTTCCAAAAATTATATCAATATGTACATTAAAAATGCAATTAAGCTAAACTCACTTTACTCATTCAATTAAATTCTTAATTCTTAAATTTATCCTTTAAGCTAGAATATTATTATTTAGCTGGTAAGCATAATAGTAATTACATAAATTCATTGAAAAATATGCAATTAAGCTAAACTCACTTTACTCATTCAATTAAATTCTTAATTCTTAATTTTTTTTTTTATTTATCTTAAAAAATACTTTAAGTTAGAATATTATTGAAAACACATTTAGCTGGTAAGCATAATAGTAATTACATAAATTCAAGTAAATGATAAATAACTGAAAACTCCATACATTGAAAATTAAAATAGTTAAATTGATATTAAATTCTACATTGTTTGATCTTGAAGACATGTTGGCGAGGGTTTTCTCCTTCGCACTCCCTCGAGTTGCCGTCGTAAAGATGCAGCTCGATCTCGCTGCAAATGGAGCATGCATCCCTCAAGATCAGTGGCTCCAATATGTTTTTAAGGAGGTTTTTGATTCCGCAAAAGGATTACTGCCCTACATCTGGTTGTCATTTCTCTGTCCAAGAGTAAGATGGGCTGATGTGATCACACAGTGGCGGAAGGGACTCAGTCCAATTGTCTGTAAAGAGTCCAGACCACCAGCGCTGATATCACTTTGGTTCTCACATAAAATGGCATCCTATATGGATCCGATCTACACACATGCAAAGTGGATCTAGTCGGTGGGCATTGCAGTTTGTTGACAGACGTAGATCTTCCATTACAATGTTCGGATCTGGAGTTTTCGATCCTCTTTTGAGGTGCTTTTTTATCGTTTGGATTTTTTCCATATAGAGCTTTGCTACGGGGGTTTTATACATCATTTCCTCCTTGGTGCTTCGCTCGCAGATCGGGAAGGGGTGCCATTTTCTTTTTCATGCATAACAAAGTTAGGTGTCTAGTATAACCGACATGCATAACAAAGGAAGGTGTTTAGTATAACCGACAAATTGACCTTCATTATCTAGCTCAGTATTCATATGATCTTGTCCGCTCTATTCCAGATCTCGATGGTTTCATATCAGATCAGGCAAATCTTACTGGCGAGACAATTGTCCTTTGGATCCAGGGTTTGGATCTGGTTAGAAATCTGAAGCAGATGATCCAGAAGAGTGTGGGTATACCAGTCTGTGAGGTCTTGGAATATGCAGGGAAAGTTGTCCAAGACAATCAGTAGCTGGATTTTTATATTGTTACTAAAGATTCAATAACAATTTTAAATATGAGGCTGCGGGGAGGGTCCAATTCCCCAAATCAAAATGGAGCCACGTCGTTCAAAGATATGCTCAAAGGGAAGGTTGCCACAAAAGTAGAACAATCTCAAATATTTCAGGATAGTAGATTGTAGAAGAAATGGAAAAGTTCTTAATGGAGCCACGTCGTTCAAAGATATGCTCAAAGGGAAGGTTGACACAAAAGTAGAACAATCTCAAAATATGTCAGGATAGTAGATTGTAGAACAAATGGAAAAGTTATTAGAAAGGTTCATTAAATACCCCAGGCAAAAGATTATCATGACGATCTTCATTCCTTAGTAGTAATATCTTGTTTTAATGGTTTCTTTGGTTTTTTTGGACTAAAACTAGAAAATCTGTATGAGTGGGTTCACTCTTCATGGACTACAAAATGTGTTACCTTTTTGTGTTCCAAATTTTTTTTTTGTGGAATTTGAGAACAAGCAAGACATGGAGAATGTGCTAAAAGATGGCCCTTGGTTTTGGGGTAAGGCTAGTCTCTTTATTACCACGTGGTTCTTTAAGTTTTATGTAAAAATATGGTGGTAACGCCGATGTCGGTTTTGGTAGAGCTCCTAAACCTTCCCCTCCATTTCTGGAACTCTCAGGTTCTGCAAGACATCAGAAACATCTTAGGGAAGTTCAAAAAAATAGATTTGGACATAGTCTTGAAAAGTATTTTTATGTTTTCCAGGATATGCGTAGAGATCGACCTAAGCAAAGATCTCTTGGATCATTGAAATATGAAACTTTTGTGGACAAAGGTCCTAGACTATGAGAATAAAACATATGCCTAGAGATTGACCTAAGAAAAAATCTCCTTGATCATTAAAATATGAAACGGTTGTGGACAGAGGTGCTAGATTATGGAAATAAAACATGTGTAGAGATCGACCTAAGAAAAGATCTCGTGGACCATTAAAATATGAAACTTTTGTGGACAGAGGTGCTAGACTATGAGAATAAAACATTTCAGTGCCAAACTTGCTTTCAAACACGACACTTGCAGAATTCCTGCCGTTTAGAAAGGAAGGCTTAAAGAAAGAGAGGAGGCAAGCCCCTAAGCCAAAGGGATGGTAATTCCTTGATAGCGCAGAAGATGAGAAAGGAGAGGATGAAAAAAATCAACCATAGACCGAACCACAGCCTCCTTCTTATAGCAAATCATTCATTAAATAAGGGGACAACTCCAGATCAATTGTCACATCTCAGAAGGATATAGAACCAACAAAAATTATGGTACCACAACAATGGAAAGTGGGGATGTCAATGGCAAAAGACTCATGTGGCATCAAGAGAACACATTAATATGAGAGTTCAGACTGAGACAAAGAGATCCTCCCAGGGACAAAGAAAAATCATCTAGCAATAATAACCTCCACTTTAGGTCATGGAGTATGGCAGCTAGTGGAGAAAAACGAAGGAAAAAAAGGAAAATTATATGATTTCTATCACTCTTAATCATGTATGATTTTGTATTTTTTTTTTTGTGTTTTTTTACATTTTTTTTTATGTATCAGTTGCAACGTTGAATGTTTGTGAACATATGCAAATGTATTAATATATAAATTTAACTTTAACTATATCTTTACTTTTTTAAATATTGATAAAAATATAGCACAACACGAATATTTTTTTCTCGAATATATATATATATATATATATCGAAAAATAAACTTTTAATGTGGACAATGTGGTCCATAAATAAAGTATTTAAATGCCCATGCTAAGTAAAATGTTTTCTATGTTTCTATCTATATATGAAGTATGGTTTAGAGAAAAGAAACTAAACTATGTATATATTATATAAAGCAATTTAAAAAAAAACATTTCGATCAGTGTCATTATTCTACATTTTGGCCCTTTTGAGGTATATTTGTTGGTCAATTTTGTTTGAAATCAAACAAAGATTTATTGGAATTGCAAATTTAAACCATGTAGTCTACTGAATTCAAGTGTTCACAAGATTTCCAAAGACTAAATCTATTTGTACATCCAAAAATACAATTAAGTTAAACCCACTTTACTCATTCAATTAAATTTTCAATTTAAAAGCTCCTTTTTATTTTAAAAAATGCCTACACTGAATATTGTTGAAGAGATGATTAAACATTTATCTTGTAACCTAAGTGAATTTAAGTAAATGGTAAAGAATTGAAAACTCCATACATTAAAAATTAGAATAGTTAATCATAATAATTAATAGATTTTTTTTTATAAGAAATATTGAGTAAAATAAAATATATAAATTGAATTTTATCCTTATTTTTTAAATATTTAAAAAAATAGAACACAACAGTAAGAATTTTTCCTTCGAGAATATATATATATAAATAATTGATTTTAAAATTTTATATTTATATTTAAAACACATCGTTTCAAAATTACAATTAGTTTAATTAAAAATAAATAAAAACTATTATAATAATTCACTCATTAAAACAAAAAAAAATATTTATATTAAATTAAATTCCTTTTTCATTTACTGGACTTAAACACAACACATCCACATACTCTTTAACTAACGAGGAATTAAAATTGAAAAAACATACCATTGAAAAAAGAGAAATTAACATTTTAAAACTATTATCAAATATTTTGTCAATTCCAATCTATTTTGAGAGTTGGAATTACCGTCTCATGTTTTTTTAAGGATTTTGCATCTTTCTTATTCTATTCAAACAAAAAAAAAAAGTTAAATCAAACCAAAAAAATCTACAAGGAGCACATATAGATCAAGAGCTCACCAAAAGTATCTTGTTAACGTTTTATTGAGGAAAAAAATGTTGGATTTTCTTATATGAAAGAAAACTAGTACTTATAAAGTATCTTGTTAACGTTTTTTTGAGGAAAAAAATGTTGTATTTTCTTATATGAAAGAAAACTAGTACTTATGTCGATAATATAGTTTAAACATAAAAATATGTGCTAGGCTTCAGACTTCAGTCTTAAAGGTATATATAATTGCAAAGTTTTCCACTATAATTACGTGTGTTTAGACTACAAACATGCGAGCTATCGATTGTAAAAAATACACCGTATAAAGCAACCAAAAATAGTGAAAAATGACCATGGTATGATGCACAAATGAATACTCATGGGGTCACTCGATAGTCACTCTCATTATAGTGCTTGTGGATATGATAAAATGTGATCTCTAAGAATGAATTATTCAAGAGAGTGATGCACTGTAGCCAATTGGACAGAGAGGGTATGGAGAGAACCGCTCTACCATTAATAATCTCAATAATGACTTTTGAATTCCCATATATGGCAATGTGTTGTAAATGGCTCTCGTTTGAAAAGAGTAAAAAGTTCCTAAAGTGCTAAAACTTTGGTCTTGGTGTTGGATTTAGCACTGTCATTACAATGTAGAAGATACATGGAGTGTGGATTGAGTCTCATCTTAGCGACACATCCACAAGTGCCAAATTTAGCAAGCCCCATCAAATAACCCTATAGGAAATTGTAAATGTAAGGATAAATCTCGAAATCTAGAAGGACTTTGAGGAGGAGTTGACTTGCTAGTAAAATCCATCCAGACTATAATACAAGAGCAAACTCTGTGTAAAAAAGTAGTATTGTCGAAAATCATGTGGTTCCTAGTCTTCCAAATTTTTCATAATGTAAAAAAGGGGAGAGATTTGAGATTTAGTTTCTGCCTACCAGCACAAAGAAGAGATGAGTGTGGAAAATGAACGTGGTTCAGGGATACGATAATGTGCCATGAGAAAACTCCAAATGGCCATAGAAAAAGGGAAATGAAGAAATAGATGGACAACAATTTCATGACCCCCTTTATAAAGCAAGCACCAACCTAAACCTATAAATTCATGCTTGGAAATATTGTCATATGTAAGGATACAGATGTGCTAGAAAAGCCAGCCAGAAGTAATGATCTTGACAGGAACTTCCCAATGCGAAAATGAGAAAAAACAGCAACGTCGAGGATGATAATCTAGTAGATAGGACATGTGATTATAGGTGTTAGCAACAATAATAGACCCATCTCTAAAGAGACTACCCCCAATGATGGAATCTGCACCTAGTTTCCTTGATAATCTGGTTAGCCGCAAATAAGGAGTATATAAGTTCCAAATGACCTCGTCATCCTTAGTGAGACCCAATTCTATTTCCCCCTTCTAGATAACGTATGGTGATGTATCCGCTCTGAAGCTATGGACCTGGTCTAGAAAAAAGTATCCTCTAGAATGGAGAAGAAATAAAGAGTGAACGTGAAATTGTACAAAATTATCAACACCATGTATATTGTCGATGGCCACTAGGATATTGTTTCCATTGTCAAAAGACCAATTCAGATAATCCAAAAACCCTGTGCTAACCTTTTTGAAGCTTAGCTAGATTTACGACCCCCTTTTACCACGAAGTTTGCCCATCTTGTAGCATTCCACTAAGCCTCTCTACTTTAAGCATGTATCCTTCATGGTGTCCTACTAGATACTACTTCCGAAGAAATTTCTCTACAAATTCTTTTTAAGAAGCACACAGCCAAATATCCTTATATCCAAAATAGCTCAGCCTCCTTAGACCTTACTCCTCGACAAAGCATCAAATCTTACAAAATGGAACTTGGATCCTCCCCTAGACCTTGACCAAAGAAGGTGAGCCATAACAATATGAAAAATATGCATCCAATATACTACTAGTTTTTGTATAACCAATTCAATAAGAGTCTTCCCCCCCCAATGACATTCAACACCGAATCCACATTGTAAGTAGCTTCTCAAATTTCTCCAAAAGTGCCAAGACCAGTCGATATTCCAGTCAATGATGCTCCGTATAACATCTAAATCTCTAGAAAAGTGTATACAAAAAGACTTAGAACCATTTATAATTAATCCAAAAGTCGCCTTGAATATGGAGAAGATGTGATATAGAACAGACCATTGATCTCAATTAAGTTGCATGAAAGTGAGAATATCATCCAAAAAGAATGAGTGGCTAGTCCTAATGTCATGTTAGACTTTTAGTCTATGAAAAACATCCAAAATAGCCTCTCTAATCTCCTTAGTCAAGCCATCCATTACCAGAATGAAGAATAAGGGAGGCATAAAACAACCCTATTGCAAACCTCTTTCTGCCATACAATAATCAGAGGGAAATAAATTTATCAAGATTGCATAATTGACTAATACCACTCACACCATGATCCAATATACATTCTCCCTTCATAAGCAAATATTGACAAGGATCATTATAAGAAATGACCAATCCATGTACTCATAGGCTTTTTGTAAATGAAATTTCATTACCTATACCCTCATTTTTCGGGAATGTATAGAATGTAAGCCATTGAAGGAGTTTTGAGGTCTAAATTGGGCATCCTAAGGAGATTATAAAATAATAGTGGAAATAATAAGATAAGGTTACATTACATCATCAAATTTTAGAAGGAAAAAAGAAAAAACTATTTTTTTCAACTCATATTTTTAACTTATCTCCCTATTGGTTTACTCAAGTTTCAACCAGAAACACTATTTTGATGAAAATTTTGATCCATCATCCAAGGAGTACCCATGTTTCATACTTTTGATGGTCCCTACTACACAAAAAAAATGTGAAATACATGAAAAACATGATTGCAATGACGTTTTTTCATGTATTTCACATTTTTCATGTAGCAGGGTCCATTCAAAGTATGCAACATCGGTACTCCTAGGATGTGGAATTAAATTTTGCAACCAATGAGTACTCATGCTCGAAATTTATGTAAAACATTAGGGAGACAAGTTGAAAATACGAGTTGAAAGAGTAGTTTTATTATTTTATTACTTTTTAATTTTTTTACTTTTTTACTTCCAAAATGGTGAATCATCACCCATGGTTGAAATCATCATCTTGAATCCTATTGGTTCTTAAAATTTTATTTTAGTTGTACATTTTCTTAGGAGGCCCATTTTAGACCTCAAAATTCCCTAATGATTCCTTTGCAATGATGATATCATCATCAATCTCGTGCTTGGGAAAGAAACCAAAGTCTTCAGGAGAAATATGAGAAGGCAATACTCCATGAATACAATGGGAAATGGTCTTGGATATAAGCTTATATGTGATGTTATAGAGATACATGGGCCGAAAATACAGGAAAGAACGAGGCAAAGATATCTTAGGGACAAGTGCAATGAATGTGGAATTAATGGCCCTTGAAACGAAACCAAACAAACAAAATTCTCCCATCATATTAAAGATATTAGGGCTCATGATGTTTAAGAAATAGTTTAACCGTCCACCCCTCCAGACTAGGACACTTATTCTTAGAGAAATATTTAAGAAATTTTAGGATCTCAACATAAGTAGCTCATTGGAATAATTTTGTGTTCGGGTCTGGTGAGAACATATTAGGTAACACATCAATTCCCCAAGGGAAGTATTTTGTGTCCACATCATTCCTCCTGGAGAATAATGACTTAAAATAAATGATAGTGTCCCACTATATATCTAGAGTATTGTACACTCTCGCCCCAAGAGGCTGGAGGCTTCTCCTCGATACAATTTGTATTACTTCTTTTATTAGTAAATTGATGGAAAAAAGGGTATTATGATCCCCCTCTTTAAACCAAATAGCCCAACTCTTAAGCCTCCATGTGGACTCTTGATTTTTTTAGATACAACACTTCCTCTTTTCCAACTCATGAATCTTATGTAGTAGTGAGGGTTCTGGAGTGACTCAAGACCCAAATTGTGACCAATATTGTCTACTTCAAGTTCACTCCTAGTCGAGTTCTAGCTCATTTGGGTCTTTTTCATTCATTCCCAATTCTAGACAATATCTTTTACTACGTGTAATTTATTATACACCACAGTCATCGTCAAATTAGAAGTTTTCTCATCCAAGTCCTCCCAAAAGGTCTAAATGAAAGCATTGAATCACTTCATTAGAGAATTTATGATGTCTAAAATGAGCCTCAAAACAAAAATGTACAAGAAAAATAAAATTTATAAGAGCCAATAGGATTTAAGATGATGATGTCAACCATTGGGTATGATTCACCATTTTTGGAGTAAAAAAATATAAAAATTAAAAGATATAGAAAATATTAAAGTACTCTTTCAACTCATATTTTCAACTCATCTCCCTACGATTTTACTTAAATTTCGAGTGGAAAAACTTATTGGATGCAGAATTGAATTCCTCTTCTAAGGAATACCCATGTTTCATACTTTTGATGGACCATGCTACACAAAAAATGAGAAATACATGAAAAAATGTGATTGCAATCACGTTTCTACCTCCACCGGCCACTGGAGAAAAATGGGTAAAGGCCCTGAGATCCCACGAATGAAGAAAAATGGGTAAATGATCTGAAATCCTGCCACTGAAGAAAAATGCGTAAATGATCTAAAATCCTACCTGTAATATCCATAACCTCGCATTCCCCAACATCTCCAGAACATTCACATTAATCAGAAACTGGTAGATTCATTTGCCAATGTTCTCCAATCGAAATCAGCCATTTGACCATTTAGGTTCGAGAGGAAACGATCAAATGTCAACAAAACTATGTGAAGAAAATACTTATAAAAAACAATTTCTCATAGCATAAAAGTTGTTATCGATACCCCAAACTTAACCCATGGTCAAGGTAAGATTGAAATCACCATCAATATGCTACGAGAATATATGACGGTCCCAAAAAGGAGCATATAGATTAAGGAAATTTAATAGAGAGCGAAGGCCCCTAATGAAACCAAATAATATGATTTGTGCAAAGCAATAAAAAGACTTTAATTTGATATTCTGGGGATCCCAAACTGTAACCATGCCTTTACACAAACAAATCGAGTCAACAACAAGAAGATGCCATTTTGGGTAGATAGAAGGATGGGCTGAGACAAAGAGATGGCGAAGGGACAATTCCTTGGAGGCATCCCCCAAACCCCACAAATCCAAGGATAAAATTTTCATGGGGCAGTCAAGAGTGATGGAATAAAAGCTATGCGGGTCCTCGTGGGAACAAACTCAATAATAGGAATCTCTTGCAAGTCATCCCCCAAACTAAAAGTCGAATATTTGATAGTCGATCACAGAAATATAGGTTGCCCTGACCTCCCTTATGATGAATGGTGATATTCATAATTGACACCAGACTAATGGAAGGAATACAACGGGAGCCATCCTTCTTCTTATGTCTAGGTCATGCAATAAACCATCGATATCGCTACCAAGAGAGTTGTGAGGCAATGTATCGGTACACAAATCATTAATAAGAGCGGGAATATCAAGAGAAACAGGTGCAATAGCACAAGGGGTTGGCTTCGTAGAGGAGGTCTCCTTGGATGAGGAACAGATAAGGCAAATTCCCCATAAAGGGCAGAATAAGTTAGGACCGAAGGAGTACTTGAGTGAGGAACCATGGTAGTTTTCAGGGAAATTGTCAGAAGATGGGAGGGGGGATAAGGAGGGGGCAAAGCAAACAAATAGGGCCCAGAGGGGGGAGGGAAGAAGAGACAAAACTAGGTGGAATATGTTGTGGGGGAGCCTAAATTGTTTGATGTTCCAACGAGGAGGAGGAGGGAGAATTAGTAGGCGAGGAGAGAGTAAAAGTTTGATCAATAAGAGCAACAGGGGAGGGCATGAGGGAGGTACCTGAAATAGGCCTCGCGTCCTGGTATAGACAAAGGTTCCACGTCCTTTTTCCATGAACATTTTGTGTCCCTACTCAATCCAGGGTGACCACGGATTTTCCACGGAAATTGCTCCCTTAATAACAAAGTTACAGATCAAACAAGAACTATTACATGAATACGAGAACTCTAACAAAAAAAAAACGAAAACACAACCACAAAAACTAAAAGTGTTGGTTCTGCATCACCACTTCTTTTTTCCAAGGGTAAATTTTCAACATTTTTTAAAAATGGAAGTAAAGCCAATATAAGCCAACTTTTTTGGTACAAAAAATGCCCTAAAAACGAAAAGTATTGATGCTAGAATAATGTATTTTTTTCAGGGTAAATTTTCAACATTTTTTTAGCAATTGTGTTACAGATAAAATATAATGACTCCAAAAACCTTAAAATTCCAACAATTTTTCAACCATGAAGCTAAAGATAAAATACTTACAATTGTTTTCAACCATAGAATTAAAGATAAAATATTGTGACTTGAAAAACCTTAAAATTTTGACAAAAATCATGGAATTGAAACCAAATATGACAACTAAAAAAACACCTTAAGTTTTTAATATATTTCAACCATGGCATTATGGAAAAATTATATGACCTAAAAACTCTTTAAAAACGAACACCTAAATGAAACATTCATTATACCAAAAGTAATTTTTTTTAAATGTTAAAATTATAGTTATTTTAAAATCTTGGCATAGGACAACTTGACACATTGCAACGAAAATTTAAAAATCAACCATCAAATTTACATGCAGCAAAGGTGAACTCAACATATTGCAATGAAAATTTCAAAATCAATTATGAAATTGACACATTATGGGGGTGGACTTGATCCGTTATAATGAAAACTTTAAAATCAAATATCAAATAGACACATAACGGGGTCGAGTTGCTAGTTGAGGATCGACATGGATCTTGCCAAAAAAAAAAAACTAAATAATAAATAAATAGACAAATAAATAAAAATGAAAAATACAAAACAAAACAAAAATTAAAACATTGAAAAAAAAATAAAAGTAAAAAAAAACAAAACAAAGTCTTAAAAAATAATAACGAATAAATAAAAATATATATATTAAAACATAAAAAAATTAAATTAAAAAGTTAAAAAATTGACAAAAAAAAATCAAACAGTAAAAATAGATACAAAATATCTTCCAAATAAATCCCAAAGTAGTTTTCAAGGGTTGACACATTCGGAATCACTTACTATGGTTCATCATGAGAAATTAAAAACACACAAAAAAAATATCAAACATGAAAATAGTTTTAAAAAAAAATCAAAATTACCTTAGAAAAGAGAAAAACTGAAAACAATTTTTTCTTTTTTCCTTTTTTCCAAAAAACCATAATTTATGGACAAATTTTAATGAAAAAAAAAATAAAAAAAAATAAAAAAAAAAAATATATATATATATATATATATATATATTAAAAAATAAGTAAAAAAAATAAAAAAAGTATATTAAGGAAAACATTAAAAAAATTAAAATAGAATTAAACAAAAACAATCATAACAAATAAAAATATTTAGTTTTAAAAATTTTAAACAAAAATCTTGTACAAAAATTAAAATAAAAAATATAAATATAAATAAAATTAAAAAAAACAACCATTGGCAAAATAGGGGCCAACATAGCTGGCTCGAGGCCCTTCCGACTGCACTTGGCCACAACTCGATTCCCAAAATTGATCCTCAACTAGGTGGGGACCGACGGCCGCATATTTTTAGTTTATATATATATATACAATTTTAAATTTTGTTAGTTTATTTTGTTTATTTTTCAATTTTAATTTTTTTACGATTGTTTTTATAATTTTAAATTTTTAAAGGTTTTTTTTTTATTTTTTTTTTATTTCATTTCCTTAATTGTTATTTAAATTATCTAAAATGAAATTTTAATTTTTTTTTCATTTTTCATTTGTTTTTTGTTTTGCTTTTTATTTTTTTTTTTAAATTTTTTTTTTACTTTATTTTATTTCATTTCCTTAAATGCTATTTAAATTATATAAAAAGATATGTTTATTTATTTTTTATTTTATTTCTTTTTTAAAAAATTCTTCACTTTATTTATTTTCCAAGAAGTTTTTTTTTTTAATACGTTTTTATTATTTTCTATGTTTATTTATTTCCAATGTTTTTTTTTTAATTGTACTTTTTTATTTTCTATGTTCTTAATTTTTATTGAATAAGGATATATTTTTTTAATTGTATGTTTCATTTTTCTTATTATTTTTTCTTAAAATTTTATGTGAAACATTTTTTTAGACAAAAAAATGTCATCATTTTTTGGATATAAAATTCATAAAAAAAATTGACAAAATTTGTTATTTTTCGAACCTTTTTTTATTCAATTTTTTCATAATTTTTTTATTATTTAACATGTAATTTTTAGCAAAAAGGTAATGAAATACATTTTTTTTTATTATATCTATATGCAAAATGTGATTTTTTGTTGAGTTGTTTAAAATTATTATATTTTTAGTGACAATTATTTTATGTGTATTGAACTATTAATTAACGATATATAAATTTATAAAAAATTCTAACATATAAATATTAATCTCATTATTTTTCATACTTTGCAAAAAAAATAAAAAATCCATTATAAAATAACTTTTCAAAGAAAAATAAAAAACACATGTTTGGAAAACCCTAAAAAACAAACATCTTAGGATGAAAAACAAGAAGAGGAATAAGACAACTTGAAAATGGTTAAATAATCAAAATAAAAAAATAATTATGCATACTTAGGACATCAAAAAATTTAAAGTGTCAAAAATATGCCTTAAAAAAATGTTGATGGTTTTCAAAATCCGCATGAAAATCACCAACATTTAAAAAATATCCATACTTAATACATTACAAAACTTAAAGTTTAAAAAATAAATCCATTAAAAAAAAGCGGTGGATGTTGCATTAACGCTTTTCAAAATTAGTGTCATAAATACACTTTAAAAAAATTGCTCATACCTGAAATATAAGAAAATTTAAAGTGTCAAAAATATGTTAAAAAAAAGTGTATTCTGAATCGACACTTTTCAAAATCGGATGATTTTTTTGTTACCTCAAAAACAGGTAATTAGTAAAATTCTCGTTTGATCGATAACTATGTTAAATAACAAAAGAAATCTTAACAGAATGCCATAGTAATCCACTCGCTGATTCACACAAATAGGCCCCATTTTAAGATAATATCTACTAGAAATCCTTCAAAAAAAATGGCTTCTACCAAAAGCCAAGCAATTCTCTTGCCTTTTTCACTAAATCATATGGGGTTTAGGTAAACAAACTGAGCAATCACATTCCCAGTATATACAAATGCATGTTTTGTGCATAATTCCAAATGAAGACCCTGGAGTTTTACCCAAACATATTGATTCTTCAATGTCTCAGTGAGCAGGATGAAGCCCACATACCACCGGTGCACCTATAGGAGAGTGTAAACCATGACCCACAACAAGTTGAGAATTTTCTCGGTATTATCCTGGTGTAGGAAGTGAATGCAAAACCACCTATTCATAAGTATGCAAACCTTTGAGCAGAATCTGATAAGTTGCGTCCAATTTTTCTCAACCCACTCCTACATATCAAGCTCTGACATATAAAAGAAAATCCAGTTGCAAAAAAGCACCTATTTTTGTAAGTTCATGACATGGTCCAAAAGCAAATCATGCCTATGTCAGAATTGGACTTGACTTCCTTTGCATGTTTCTTCTTGTGATGACGACCTCATGAAGACATCCAAGCGTGTCTCGTGGAGGCATCATGCGACAAAGGTGGATCTGAGGACACATAACCTATTGACATGGAGTCAAGTAAAGAGGGAATGCCAATTGTGCCATCTACCAGGTGTAAAGAGTATGCTAGCTCAACCCCCATCGTGGCCTAAATGAAAGCCCTGATATCTAGTCTTGTCAAGGATTTAGTCAAGCATGTACTCATAAATAAACAATTTTTCCATTCTCACCACACAATAGCCTATAATGTCGATCCATATCTATATATTATGATCATGAACAAGAACACATGCCACAAAAATTTCAAATTTACAATGAAGACATAAAAATATAAAGGGAGAAGTGTCTCTAGTTGCTCAATTTCAATTTTATGCGTCTTTGAAACATTTTACAATGCAAATCATAAATATTATTATTACTATACCTTTTTCATCATGAGTGACAGTCTTGAAAAATGTGCAAACTTGAGTAACCAGATCAATGATGCCAAAAGAATTACTCCAAGAACCACCAAGATTATAACTAGGTTTAATGTCATTTTCCTCGACATTTTTCTACAAGCAACTAGAATGAAATACATTTCTAAAATAAATTCAATGAAATGGAATAGGGAAACACCTTACCCTATGCCAAATTATGGCTTTGTTATCAGGAACCAACCTTAGTTTCCATTCATTGATATCAAATATGTCCCTGACATGTCTTTGGCATGGTGTTCCCTATTAAAAAGAAAAAGCCACACAAAAATACACAAAGGGATAAAAAATATAGATGCATAGTCATTGAATAGAATATCGTCGGTTAAGCAACTTCCGTTAAAACAAAAAAAAGCATGAATATCGGAATCGGTGCTTCTCAATATGCATCCCAATCTCTTAAAGTCAATAGGATTCAGAGCGATAGCTCTTATTTTAACTAAAATATGGCCTCACCCTTGATTTGGCACAGAGAATTCCATGAATTGCAATGTCTCAGATCCATTTTCGTTGTAGAACCATGCACCATGCTTTCTACATTTTACTTAGGCGTAGTGTTTGGTTGTTTGGGGAAGCCAAATGTTGGAAAGATGAGAGCCTTTGTGCTTTGTCCAAATTAAAAAAAAATGCGACAATTAAAAAGATTTAAAATTCAAATTTGATAGATGATGGGTGATGGGAAACTCTTAAAAACAAGTCACTAAGCCAATGATTGGCTTAGTGAATAGCAAGATCAACATACATGTCCATCCATCACCATGGTTTCTCCGATAGGGTTCACGGCTCGACTCCGGCAAGAGCTGTATTTAATGTCTTTAAGACAGTATCTGACAGTACTAGATGCCATGCTAACCATTCCCACCATACATAAAACCCTGCTATGCATTTGGAGACGCATCTGAGATGCGACACGCTGAGCATGCATGTTACTCCATGTTTTCTGATGGTTCCATTTTTTGGAGGAGGCAAAACCTGTAAATATGGACAATGACGAATTTGAATTTATATTTACTACTCGAAATTTGAAATTTGAAATTATATTTACCACTTAGCCAATGTTTTCTTGCAGCTACTAGTTATTTGTTGTCGTTCCGCATCAGAAATTTGAAATTATATTTATTGCTCAACCAATATTTTCTTGTAGCTGCTAGTTATTTGTTTCCTTTCTGCATTGGGTCGAGCCGTGAGACACCGATGGGAAAATGTTCAGGGAATTCGTTCCAGCTGATGTACAGCGATTGAAGTTTGCTGAGATTAAAAATGGCAGGCTGGAACTGGCCAAAAAAAATATTGGTGCTCAGATTCAGAGTCCTGAGGTCAGATAACAATTGAATTTGAGCTGAAATTACTTTGTTGAGCTCCTTGTTAGAGAGATCCAGGCGAGTTATCACATTGTTTCTGTGATCACATATGATGCCTGACCAGAGGCAAGGATTCAGTAGGCTTTGTATGCGGCCCCAGTCTTTGAGGCATTGTGGAACTCACAACTTATTTCATCTCACAAATCTTTGACTTTCGTGCTCTTCAAGCAATGGTTTGTTATTAAAGACATTTGAACAAACTCTGTATCACAGTTTGAAAAATAGTTGCCCTTAGGTTTTGTGTAAGAATGTAATGGTTTCCTTGAATATTTTCTGTTCCAGCCAGACCTTGAACTTAGTAATGGAAATTACGAAGACGACAAAAATTGATCTAAAATGGATGGAAATTGCTCTTCCACTGAGGGTATGCCTCGGAAGACAGCAGCCTTTAGAGAAAACATTTCTCACTATCGCAGAGGAGTGGATTCTTAGCAATGGAGAGCTCACCGATGGCCTTTTACTCTCTACTTTCCTACGTTCTGCAGGTTCAAAGTGGAGTGCCATGATGGAATATTTGCATTGGGGGAGTCTAAAATTTTTTAACGATATGTCTGCCACCATAATCCTATTAAAATTTTACTTTACGACATCTGAGATGTTTACAACATTTGAAATCACGGTATTACTTTATAGATATCAATCATTTGAAAGGGTCGAACTGTGGTTTTGATAGGAATTTGTATAATATCACGTCAAGTACACAGAAAATCGGAGTAAATTTTTATATTTCATATACTCTACCAAGGAATATCTCTGTACATAATTTTATAATAGGATTTGGTTTGAATACTTCATTTTAGTTTATATCCAAATTTGGTTTATACATTCTTTTTTCTAATGCAAGAGTTGTGCCTTCTATTCCAAATAACCAAAAGGATAAATTTACATATAATACAAACAACCAAAGGCTAAACCATTTAGTGTAAGGTTTTACTTCCTAAACCAAAGGTTGAAGTAACCAGAGACCCATACAATAGAGCAAAAGTAAATCGTATCCAAAAAAGAAATTCCCCCCAGCTAAGCAGAATTTTAGTTCCACAAAGAGAAAAAAATCAAAGTGTGAGTGGCCCGCTCAAACACCCTTCAAAACCCGGACCCACCAACATGCATGCCTTATCATGGTCGTTGATTATTCTCCCCAGATCCAACGATGGAGGATCATAATGCATGAACAATAAGCTCAGAGAATAATCGCCCGATGATGGCAATATTCTCTCTCCTACCTTGGCCGTGTGTAGAGTGGTGAGTGGAATCGTGCTCAACTCAGAGAAACCGATCCCGGCTTTAAGGGTGTGCGATAAACCATAAACCACCCCATGTCCGATATTAACACATGGGTAGTAATGCAGAGGGTTTCATGTCGACTGAGAAAGCCGAGACTCTGGTCCTTCACATCACCCCTACTCCTCATTCGATTGATCCCAAGGAAGAAGGAAATATTCTTACCACCCTTGATATTCGTCGTCCGAGCATCTGAGAATTGTTGTCTGCCAAGAAACTTCCACCTAAGACCCCTGTGATTGCGCTTTCCTGGGCTGAGAAAGCTGGCAGAGACCTGCATCCCCATTGCAAAATCACCTCTGAAACACCACTTCATATTGGACCCAGTTTCTGCGGCTGATGACCAACTCTGTTTCGATATAGCGTTCGGTCCTCATTCGCCTGATTGAGACAATTCTCCCTCAAACTACCCTGTGGCATCTCTTGCCATCTAAACTTGACATTGCTTTTGGTGCAGAGAGCCCCTTTATTAGCTAGAATGTCTGCCAATTTATTGGTTGTTCTTCACACATGAGTGAAGCTTATGGTTCTCAAGTGCAGAAGGTGGAACTGTATCCTTTGAAAGACCTGAAGTAGCCTCTAGTGTCTTGAGACCTTTTTCAGCACCAACCCACAACATATTCTCTTGACCGAATTGATGATTAGCTTAGAGTCAGCTTCAATTATGATGTTTTGAAGATTGTCCTGCTTTAGGATTTCTAAAAATTGTTCTAGTGCTATTAGCTCCACCATATTGTTTGTGGCTCTTCCCAGATGGCAATGATAAATAAAATGGATGCACTCATTTTTCGTCCCTTAACACCCCACCATAACCAACAATACCTGAGTTGCCTTTTGAGGCTCCATCTATGTTGAATTTCGTAAAAACCTGAGGGGGAGGATGCCAGAAGTCTTTCTCAGTGACCAATTTCTTTACCTTCATGTCCATTCCCTGAGGAATAAGCCCCTGCATACCCAACTGAAGAAGTATCTGCATATCGGCTTCTAAAGGGGGATTTTTTGGGTAAGCTTGCATTAAAGTTCCCACCGTTTCCTTGATCTGACGTAAGATCTGAGCCATGATGCTCTGGTAGGAACTTTTTTTATTTTTGAAGATTTTGTTGTTCCTTTCTTTCTAGACATTCCATATTATGAGGCTTGGAGTTAAAGCCCAAGCATTGTTGATGATTTCATAATCAGATAAGTTTCCTCGTTAGTTATTAAGGGTATTGGTGATGCTCCCTCTGTCCCTATCTGTCTTTCTGAAAATGAAGCTAAAATAATACCACAAATTGGAGGTGAATATGCAAGTATTGAGTAGGTGCTCCATTGTTTCCTCTTGAGACTCACAAAGCTGGCATCTAGATGGTCCCAGAACACCCCTCTTCTGAATGCTCTCCCAAGTAACAATTTTCTTATGATGTACCAGCCACATGAAAAGTTTGGTTTTCATCCATCCTTGGTGCCTCTGTAGGTTCTGTCAAACCCTATCTAGTTCATTAGAATCAAGCTCCAGGATTAAGCTCTGTGCCTCCGTAAGATTAAAGGTGCCTTCATTATTATTGCCCCATCTAAGTTGTTCATGATCCTCTGATACCAGTATTTTTCTTTGGTCCAACATTGTTAGAAGTGCATCAGCTTTTTCTTTCAAGGGGTTGTCATCCCTGTATTCCATATTCTTCCAGGTATGCCATTTTCCTTCATTACTTGTCTGATCCCAAAATTCCTTTACCCTAAGTAGCCCTTTGGTGTCAGTGTCATTCTTGAGATCCACAAAGTCCTCTCTTAGTAGTATAGGTTCTTGTTGCCATTTATCCTCCCAAAACAATGCTAGATCTCCTGCTCTGATTTCCCAGAAACTATTTTTTTGAACTATTCTTCTATTCTGCCACACTTTATTCCAGATGTAGGAGCCTTTTATGATGCGAGACTTCGTTATGAGGTCACTGTTTTGCCAATTGCTAGCGTATTTTTCTTTCCAAATACGATCCCACTGAACCTCTGGATATTTTACCCATCTCCACCATAATTTTGCCCCTAAAACTTTGTTTAGCACTTCCGGATCATCCAGACCAAGACCTCCATGGTTTTTAGGTCTGCAAATAGTATCCTAGTCTACCAAGGGCCATTTCTTTTTCTCCTCCCCCTTACCCCAAAGAAAGTTTATTTGAATGATTTTAAATTGATGCAAGACTCCTTTTGGAGCTAGAAGCACTGAAAGCATGAAGATGGGGATTGATTGAAGGACAACTTTTGTAAGCACCAGTCAGCCTGCCAAGTTCAAATATCTAATTGTCCATTTCTGGGTCTTGTCCCGCACCTTGTTAATCACTGGCTCCCAAATACTCTTGTGCAAAGG
Organism: Pinus tabuliformis; assembly: GCA_031772625.1. Lineage (NCBI taxonomy): Eukaryota > Viridiplantae > Streptophyta > Pinopsida > Pinales > Pinaceae > Pinus > Pinus tabuliformis. Next base: position 289,389,121 of record CM062815.1, on the reverse strand, counting down.
TTCGTTATTTAGTCGAACTCCCAAGTATTTGGAAGGTAGCACATCTCTTTGAAAGCCCAGAATTCTGGAGATATTCCGCTGAATAGCAATATTAGTATTAAAGAAGAAAATCTTAGATTTGGAGAGGCTTACCTCTGTACCCACTGCCATGGCAAAGTCACTCAGGATTTGTTTATAAGCTAGCGCCTCTTTTACCATGGGGATGCCCTGAAGCATGGTGTCATCTACAAATTACTGATGGGTCAAAGCTTGTCCAGTGTCGGAGAGTTTGAGACCTTGGATAGTACCCACTTCTTTAGCATGCTTGATAGATCGACCAATTCCTTCCATCATGAGGATGAAGAGAAAGGGGGAGAGAGTATCTCCCTGCCTGAGGCCTGTTGAAGGTTAAAATTCCTAGATGGAGAACCATTAACCAAAATTGAAAAACTAGATGAAGTCACTAGGGCCATAACCCACCTTTCCCAGTTGTGGTCAAATCCAAAGGCTAGAAGGACCTTCCTGATGTAGGTCCAATTCAACTTGTCATAAGCTTTGGCTAGGTCCAATTGCATAATCATTGCTGCCTTCCTATTACTTAACAATGAATGAACCACCTCATGTGCTTGGATGATGTTATTGAGAATTTGTCTGCCCTCCACATAACCCGTTTGCTCCACAGAAACCAGAGTGGGAAGAAGGGGTTTGAGTCTATGGGAAATTACTTTGGATATTATCTTGTACACCACATTGCACAAAGCTATGGGTTTGAATCTGTCTAGAGTCAGAGCATTGTCCTGTTTATGGATCAGAGAGATGAAGGATGTATTGAGCACCTTAAGAATGGTTCTACTCATCCTGGAGTCCTCCACAACATTCATAATATCTTGCTTGACAATGTTCCAACAAGCTTTAAAGAAATTGACATTGAAACCATCAAGGCCAGGTGCTTTTCCATTCTTCATTCCTTTGATAACATCACTAACCTCCTCTTCATTCACGACCTATTAATATTGTAATTATCTTCTCTTGTTACTATCTTAGGAATGTGCTTAGTGATGTCCCTGATAAAATGAGCTCTATCTACGATGGTCTCCTCTATGATACTTCGAAAGTGTTGAACCAACACATCATCTATGTCTTCATGGGTATTGAGTAATTGACCTTCGGAGTCCTTAATCGTTGAGATCCTATTATGGGACCTGTTCTCCATTGTGGATTTGTGGAAAAACCTTGTGTTTCTCTCCCCTTCTTTTATCCATTAAACTCTTGATTTTTGTCTCCAAAATATCTCCTCTTGCTTACATAAGTTCTCCCAGTCCTGATGAAGCTTGGTGGCTTGATCGTTCCTTGCCCTATCAAAGCCATCCATTATAAGGGCTTGATTGAGTTCCTGCATTTTACCTTTGATAGCTTTTTTCACTTCAAAAATATAACCAAATTCATTCTTGTTTCAATATTTGAGTCTGAGCTTGATATGTTTTAGTCGTTTGTGTAGTAGAATCATTCTCGTACCCTGAATTTGTAGATCCTTTGTCCACCATTTTGCAAAGTTGCTGATAAAATCTGGGTGGGTGAGCCAGATATTCTCAAATCTAAAAGGTATGTTCTTGGGTGTGACAATGCCTTGAACCTTAAGTTGGACAGGCTAATGGTCCGAGCCACCCAAGGGGAGAATTCTCACTATCATATCCATGCCTGTGAGCATGAGGTCCTCTGAGATAAGGAATCTATCTAACTTTGAGGCTACTTGAGACTCTCCTCCTCTCTTATTGTTCCATGTAAAGTGGCCATTACTTGTATCTATGTCAACTAGCTTCATGTTGTCTAGAAAATTCTGAAATTCTATAGAGTCTTTGTTGAAAGTTCTGGTCCCACCTTTTTTCTTTGTAAGGGATTTGATCATGATAAAGTCCCTGCCCATTATCCATGGTATTCCTGCGTGTCTATCTCTTAGTTCCACAAGAGAATCTAGAAGCCTAAGTTTATCATCAGGTCTTTGAGGGCCATAAACATTTGTAATTAAATACATCTCCCTGTCTCCCACAAGCTGAATAACCACTGATAAATAATTCCTTGCTGCCTCAGTATCTATTATGCCAATATTTTGGGGGTTCCAAAGAGTAAGGATACCTCCTGCTATTTTGTCTACTTTGACTTCTAGAAACTCATATTTATTGAGCCATTTACTATGTATTCCCTTTATTTTTGAATGGAACATTTAGTTTCCTGGATAAAGATCATGCTCAGAGCTTCTTGTTTCATTCTATTGTTGAGTATCCTTTGTTTCATTTTACTTCCTAGACCTCTAATATTCCAAGATGTTAACTTCATTATGAAAGATTTGTAAAGGAGTAGCTGGTTAGATCTTTCATCTTACCTGAATATATCATTAGTTTTACACATTCCATCAATATCTCATTTAGTTTTTTCTACCCCTTTTCCTTCCTAGATTCTTGGGAGCTAGTCCTGGTGTGGTTTTCATAATTTTCACCCCTTCGTTGCCCTGCCTTTCGGTGTGTCTTTTTCCTTCCAGCTCATTAGTCTGAGTTCTCCATAGGAACAACTACTGCACTCTATTAAACTCTTCTTGAGGTAATGAGTCCACCCCTCCCATGGTACCCTGTTTCAAGAATCCTTCTAGATCTAGGTGTTCCCTGTCAAGAATATCCTGCAGTTCACGATCCTCCATTTCCATCTCACTCAGGGTCATTTCTTAGTCCATTTACAGTTCCTCGTTATTTAGCATAGTCCCTTTCTATTTATAAGTATCCTATGTTTTCACACTATTTTCTTCCTTATCTTTATCCCCTGGGCTTCCCTCCATTTCCTGATCAACCTTTGTTGTCTCTTTGTCTTCTTATAATACTTGGAACCTATTCAGATTGGCCTGTTTCCCCTCTATTTGATTTTTCTTTGGCCCCCTTTTACCCCCGTTTCCTCTATATCCCATTTTGTGAAAGCTTTCAATGTCTTTCACTATGGTAGCTTTACTTTTGGTCTCTCTTTTACTAAGAGGGAAATCTTTAAATAGGTGCCCATGTTCATGGCACCTTCGACATCTAAAAGGAATATGTTCATAATCCAATGTTTGCACCCATTCTTCATCGAAAACTTCCAAGATGACCTTATCCGGTAGAGCTCTAGAGAGATCCATCTCCACACATATTCGGGCAAAGGAAGTGTATTTTCCCCTTCTAGTTCCCTCAGATGCTTTGACAAAACGCCCTAATTTATTTCATATTGCAGATAAAGACTCGTTTTGCCAGTAATCTAGAGGTAGGGAATGGAGTCTTACCCAGACTAGAACCGAAGTGAAAGTCTCGCGTTCTGGTACAAAATTCATCATCCAAGGCCGCATATAAAGGCCTACAGGTGCATAGAAATAGGGCCCTCCTTCAAACACCTTGTCTTTGTCCTCTATATTTGTGAAGACTACCGTGAAGAAACCTTTTGATCCAAGATGTAGGTCTATTTCTCCTTTAGGTTTCTAGTGGTATTTAATCCACGCCTGTAGTTCCTTCTCAGTGGGCCATAATCCCATGAATCTACAAATGATAGCATAGGTCTACATGTGATCCTTGTGCACTTGCAGTGCAGGATCATTTAAAACTACTATGGGTGTGACCTCAGCCTTAGGCTTACATGGACCCTTTTGCATTTTGTTTTCTGCTTCCTTTTTCTTGTCCTCTTCCTCATTTTATTTTAATCTATTGTCCTCCCTTGAATTTGTCAAATCCTGTGCCTCGTCAATATTCCTGTTCCCTTCTCCTGAAAAACCTCTAGCCATCTCCAATGGTTTCTTACTTCGACTAGCTACTGCTTGGATGTAGAAGGGAGTGGATCTCCCCCCTTTGCGCCCCTCCATGGCGTTCAACTCTTGAATATTCTTGAAACCCTAGTTCTTACCAGTCCCACACCCTCTTCTCCCCTTCCTTCGTCAAATTTGGTTTATATATTCAATTTCACTGAAGTTTACTTAATTTTATTCAAATTTCGATGGGATAAAGTTTGAAGTGTGTAAAGTTTACGGGCACTTACTTTTATGATAATTTGTTTTCATCATTTCATTGAAATTTCGATGTTGGAAAGTTTAAACATAGAAAATAACTTAATAAATCTTTCCCTCTTGAAATGCTTATTTGAAAGACGATTTAAGATTCCTTTTATATTTATGAGATGACTTTTATCTTTATTCTTGAAGAAACTTTTTAATGGTAAGATAATTTTTTAATGAAGAATATTTTAAATGAAACTACCATAGCTTAAACATTTATATTACAATTTTCAAACTTTTTATAATAAATAAAAAATACTTTAGTATTTATAATTTATAAAGTGACAATTTATAATTTAGTAGGTATATGTATATGGTATTAATAAATTTCAAATCTCTATATTAATATGAAAGTCATAAAAATTAAATCCATGTTAATAGATTATATAAATGGAAAAAATGAAATTTTATGTTACATATAATTTAATTTAAGAAATTTAGATAAAATATCTATATATAATCATGCACAATCTTCTGAAAAAAAGTTATTAGAGAAAAGTAAAATAGAGAAACTTTTGGACAAGTATACATAAATCTTCACCATAAATCAAATAAATTATAGATTGCAAATTAAGATGTTAGAAGTGTCATAGGACTTATGATATCAAGAATATATCATGACAAAGATAAGAGTTAAGATGTTAACTATATATCATAATAAAGTTGTTTAAATTCTTATTTTTATTTTTGGGTATATTGTGATATTTTGTTTTTCAATTTTTTTTTATATGTATATAAATACAATTAATGTTTAAATATTTTAAAATATTTGAATTTTATGAATTACACAATGCAAACTTATAATTGTAAAAAGATTTCACAATGTTTCAAATAAAATTGATTGGAATTAATTTACTTATGACATATTTAATTATATTATTTTTTTGGGAATAAGTTTGTAAATATTATAAAATCTTATATTAGTTTTTTAGGCTCTCATTTAATAAAGAGTTTGTATTTTTCTTAAGTGAATATATTATTTTTAGTATTTTTTTTCTTAAAAAAAGAAAATATATTATTTTTACTGGAGTTTTTAATTTTTAGTTTCTTATTATAATTTTTATTTGCAAACAATAGTGCATATTACTAATCAACATAGTCTCACACCAAGTATTAAGTTATTAAAGTAAAGGTAAGGAGGGTTTTATAACTTTTGGTTCAAGTGATATTAGTGGTTCTACATGAAGAATAAGGACAATATTGCAACATTTATTGTAATTCCCATACATTTCATTATCAATGATGATGAAATGCAAGACAAGGGAATGAAGCTTGGAGTATGAAGCATTTTCCTTGAGTAGATCGAACATTGTTAGATAATTCTAGAGGTTGGCCTTAGTTTGGTGATCCTAGGTTTGTTAATGACCTCTTTTCTAATTGCTAGAAAACCCTTCATTAGCATGAAGCAATATATTTTTGAGATGGGTTAGGGGAATTAAAGAAGGGGTTGACACCTAGAGGAAGAATTTAAGCAAATCAACAACCTTCCTTGCACAAGAGAAAGAAAAGGCATGTGAAACTTCCATGACCACTATGCACCCATTCGAGGATTTTGTTGTTTTCCAAAATGAGGTGGAGTTGATATAGAATGCTCCAATGCATGCGTAGTAGTTATGAAAATTTCACATCCCCTGTCTTCCTTTAGGTGTCAACCCCTTCTTTTACACCCCTACACCATCTCAAAAATGTCTTGTTCCATGTTAATGGAGGGTTTTCCAACAATTAGAAAGAAGTTCCTTAACAAACCTATGATCACCAAACTAAGGTGAGCCTTTAGAATTATCTAACAATCTTTTATCTACTCAAGCATAATGCTCCATAATCCTAGCTTCATCACCTTGTCTTGTTAATCAATAAAAAATATAATACATTTTTATATATGATTTTTTTAATTTATTATAAAAATATTTTGATTAAAAAATAAAAATAAAAATAATTCCTTAGATTCATATCCATAAATGATACTCCATCTATTCCCAATTTCAAATCAGATCACGTGCTACACACACACATATATAACACCCCTCAACCTTTAAGTTAACATCTTTCTACATTAAGACTGAATGGTAGATGCCATTATGAATTTGGCATAAAGTATGATGATGTAATAAAGGTTGATTGATAAGATGAAGAAAAATCTTCCCTTATATCACTCCAAAAAAATCCCTTGGTCCATTTTCTTTAAGAGGCAAAGTGACAGGGTCACATAAAAGGAAAAATATCCCTGAAACTGATCTCTCGGTGACACACCAACAATTTGTGGACAATAATATGCTCTTTGGAGAATTGAAAATTTGAGAGATTAAAGCCTTGCATGTTATACTGGAAAAGTTTGAGCTAGCCATAAGTATTATGTTTCCTTCATGTTGCGTCGTTTTCTGACTTGTTGTCACATCCATGTCTTGCTGTTGTATTTATGCTATAGAATGAACAGGGGAAAAACTTGAAAATTGGAGATAGAGCAGAGGATTAAAGGAACGTAGGAGTGATCAGGTGTGGGGAGATTGAATAGGGAGGACAGAGCTTCATATCGGATATACAGGGATTACATGAGCTCTAAATTTAGAAAAGGATTGCAGAGGAATCGAGACCAAATCACAATCGTATCAACGTAACAGAGGCCGTGGTAGTCAGGTGGTTGATTTTCATTTAATATTACAAACATATTTTAATAGAAGAAAACTTCGTAAAACTTAGCTTAGTGGGCTTGAAATATTATTAAAATTGACAGATAACACTTTTCGATACAAAAGTTGTGTATATATAGAGGATGTGTATATATAGAGGTTGCACCTATATAGAAATTGCATTTTTGTGCATATATGGAAATTGTACATATAAGGAAGGTATGTGCATATCTTCTATATATCTTTCACATTCTTATATGTGCATATCTTCTGTATATACATGTATTTTATGTATCTACATCATATATGCACAAACTCCATATACGAAAATTGTGCATATACGGAAGATATGAGCATAACTTTAGTATATCCATAACTTTCTTATATGTGCATATCTTCCGTATATGCACGTCATTTATGTATCTGTATCGTATATGCACAAATCCCATATACAAAAATTATGCATATATGAAAATTGTGCATATACGAAACATATGCGCATCTCTTCCGTATATACATAAATTTCGTATATGCGCAAATTCTATATACATAAATTGTGCATATATGTAATATATGCGCATATCTTTCGTATATGTGCATCTATGGTATATGCACAACTTTGGTATATGCGTAAATTTCTTATATGTGCATATCGTCCATGTATGCACATCTTTTATATGTGTATCTACCATATATGGGCAACTTCCATATATAAAAATTGCGCATATATGGAAATTGTGCACATATAGAAGATATGTCCATATCTTCCATATGTGCGTAACTTTCTTATATATGCATATCTTTTATATATGTACATATTTTATGTATGTGCATCTACCATACATGTGCAACTTCCATATACGAAAATTTTTCATATACGGAAATTGTGCATATACGGAAGATATGTGCATATCTTTTGTATATGCAAAAATTTTCTATATGCACATATCTTCCAGGCATATGTGCAACTTCCATATATACACATAACCTCTATGTATGTGAAACTTTAGTATATATAACTTTTATATATGTGCATCTTTTGTATATGCTAAACTTCTGTATATGCACATATCTTCCGTATATGCGTAATTTTCTTATATATGTATATCTTCTGTATATGCATGTCTTTTATATATGTGAATCTATAGTATATGCGCAACTTCCATTTATAGAAATTGCACATATACAAAAATGTGTATAGATAAGAAAGTTATGTATATACAAAAATTGCACATATACAGAAATTGTGCATATACAAAAGATATGCGCATATCTTCAATATATCCCTAACTTTCTTATATGTGCATATATTCCGTATATGCAAATCTTTTATGTATCTGCATCGTATATGTACAAATTCTATATACATAAAATGTACATATACATAAATTGTGCATATACAAAAGATATGTGTATATCTCCCGTATATACATAAATTTCATATATGCGCAAATTCCATATACAGAAATTGTGCATATACGAAAATTGTGCATATACACAATATATGTGCATATTTTTCGTATATGTCCATCTTCTGTATATGTGTATCCACCGTATATGCACAACTTCTTTCTATGTGCATATATTCTATATATGTGTAAATTTCTTATATGTCCATATCTTCCGTATATGCACGTCTTTTATGTATGTGCATCTACTGTATATGCGCAATTTCCATATACAAAAACTGTGCATACACAGAAGATATTTGTATATCTTCCATATATGCGTAACTTTCTTATCTGTGAATATCTTCCATATATGTACGTCTTTTATGTATGTAAATCTGCCGTACATGTGCAACTTCCATATATGAAAATTGTGCATATACAGAAATTGTGTATATATGGAAGATATGTGCATATCTTCTGTATATGCAAATCTTTTTTATATGCACATATCTTTCAGGTATATTTGCAACTTCCGTATATACAGATAACCTCCATGTATGTGAAACTTAGTATATATAACTTCAATATACATGCATTTTTTGTATATGTGCATCAACCGTATATGCGCAACTTCCGTATATGCACATATCTTCCGTATATATGTAACTTTCTTATATGTGTATATCTTCCGTATATGTATGTCTTTTTTATATGTGAATCTACAATATATGCGCAAATTTTGTATACATAAATGTGCACATATAAGAAAGTTATGTATATACGAAAGATATATGCATGTTATGTATGTGCATATACAGAAGATATGCTCATATCTTCGGTATATCCCTAACTTTCTTATATGTGCATATCTTCCGTATATGCATGTCGTTTAAGTATCTTCATCGTATATGCGCAAATTCCATATACATAAATTGCACATATACAGAAATTGTGCATATATGGAAGATATGTGCATATCTTTTGTCTATACATAAATTTAGTATATGCGCAAATTTCATATACAGAAATTGCGCATATATGGAAATTGTGCATATACGGAAGATACGTACATATCTTCCGTATGTACATAACTTTCTTATATATGTATATCTTCCGTATATACACGTCTTTTATGTATGCACATCTTCCGTATATACGCAAATTCCATATATAGAAATTGCGCATATACAGAAATTGTGCATATACGCAATATATGCGCATATTTTTCGTATATGTCCATCTTTTGTATATGTGAATCTACGTTATATGCGCATATATTCTGTATATGCGTAACTTTCTTATATGTGCATATCTTCCGTATATGTACGTCTTTTATATATGTGCATATATTGTATATGCGCAACTTCCATATATGGAAATTTTGCATATACCGAAATTTTGCATATACGGAAGATATATGCATATCTTCTATATATGCAAAACTTTTCTATATGTACATATCATCTAGGTATATGTGCAACTTCGATATATACACATAACCTCCATGAATATGAAACTTAGTATATATAACTTCCATATACGTGCATCTTTTGTATATGTGTATCAAACGTATATACGCAACTTCTGTATATGCACATATCTTACATATATATGTAACTTTCTTGTATATATATATCTTTTGTATATGTATGTCTTATATATATGTGAATCTACAGTATATGCGCAACTACCATATACAGAAATGTGCACATATAAGAAAGTTATGTATATACTAAAGATATGCACATATCTTCTGTATATGTACAATTTCCTTATATACGCAATTTCCATATACAAAAATTGTGCATATATAGAAATTGTGCATATATGGATGATATGCGCATTTTTTTGGTATATCCCTAACTTTCTTATATGTGCATATCTTCTATATATGCATGTTGTTTATGTATCTCCATTGTATATGCATAAATTCCATATACAGAAATTGCACATATACGGAAATTGTGCTTATACGGAAGATATGTTCATATCTTCTCTCTGTACATAAATTTTGTATATGCACAAATTCCATATACAAAAATTGCGCATATATGGAAATTATGCATATACGAAAGATATGTGCATATCTTCTATATATACATAACTTTCTTATATGTGTATATCTTCCGTATATACACATTTTTATGTATGCGCATCTACTGTATATACACAAATTCCATATATAGAACTTTCGCATATAAGTAAATTGTGCATATACGTAATATATGCGCATATTTTTCGTATAAGTCCATCTTTTGTATATGTGTATATTCCATATATGCGCAAATTTCGTATATGCACATATATTCCGTATATGCATAAATTTCTTATATGTCCATATGTTCTATATATGCACGTCTTTTATATATGTGCATCTATCATATATGCGCAACTTCCATATACAAAAATTGGGCATATATGGAGGATATTCGCATATCTTCCATATATACATAACTTTCTTATATGTGAATATCTTCCATATATGTACATCTTTTATGTATGTGTATCTACTGTACATGTGCAACTTCCATATATGGAAATTTTGTATTTACGGAAATTGTGTATATGCAAAAGATATGTGCATATCTTCTGTATATGCGAAACTTTTCTATATGCACATATCTTCCAGGTATATATGAAATTTCCGTATATACACATAACCTCCATGTATGTGAAAGTTAGTATATATAACTTCCATATACATGCATCTTTTGTATATGTGCATCAACTGTATATGCGCAACTTCCATATATGCACATATCTTCCGTATATATGTAACTTTCTTATATATGTATATCTTGTGTATATGTATGTTTTTTATAGATGTGAATCTATAGTATATGCGCAACTTCCATATACAGAAATGTGCACATATAAGAAAGTTATGCACATACGAAAGATATGCACGTGTTCTATATTTGCACAATTTCCGTATATGTGCAATTTCCATATACAAAAATTGCACATATATGGAAGTTGTGCATATACGGAAGATATACGCATATCTTTGGTATATCTTTAACTTTTTTATGTGTGCATATTTTCGCATATGTATGTTGTTTATGTATCTTCAACGTATATGTGCAAATTCCATATACAAAAATTACACATATACGGAAATTGTGCATATACGGAAGATATGTGCATATCTTCCCTCTATACATAAATTTCATATATGCACAAATTCCATATATAGAAATTGCGCATATATGGAAATTGTGCATATAGGAAAGATATGTGCATATATTCTGTATATACATAACTTTCTTATATGTGCATATCTTCTATATATGCAAGTCTTTTATGTATGTGCATCTACTGTATATACGCAAATTCCGTATATAGAAATTGCGCATATACAAAAATTGTTCATATACGCAATATATGCACATATTTTTCATATATGTCCATCTTTTGTATATGTGCATCTACCGTATATGTACAAATTCCATATATATACATATATTCTGTATATGCGTAAATTTATCATATGTGCACATCTTCCCTATATGCACGTCTTTTATATATGTGCATCTACCCTATATGCACAACTTCCATATACAAAAATTGTGCATATACAGAAAATATGTCCATATCTTCCATATATGTGTAACTTTCTTATATGTATATATCTTCCATATATGTACGTCTTTTATGTATGTGCATCTACTATACATGTGCAACTTCCATATATGGAAATTTTGCATATACGGAAATTGTGCATATACAGAAGATATAAGATATGCACATATCTTCTGTATATGTGAAAATTTTCTATATGCACATATCTTCTAGGTATATGTGCAACTTCTGTATATACACATAACCTCCATGTATTTGAAACTTTAATGCTAGGCCATATCAACAATATGCTATGACCTCATACATGACAACAACCATTATTCCATTGTACACATTACTACATGCAACCAACAATATGCATAAGCCATGCCTAACCAACTACAAATACGCATAAACGCATGTAGTTGAACATAATTGATCAGTTCTTGCAATCAACCTGCAAGACCAATACATGTAATCAAAATATTCAAATGTAAACTAACATACAAGGATATAAGTAGGCGACATAAAATCAACATGTAAGTGACATGTAACCATATGTAACCTATCACATGCTCACGACAAATACTCTTCATGAAATCAACATAAAATTCTCTATGATAACCATACTACAACCCTAATACATCATCAATCCAATGCAACAAGTATATAAGTGTAAGAGACACACATGCAACTGACATGCATGCATGACTAACACATTTAACCCATCCAGTCTGAGAGTTGAACCATGCTCTGATACCACTCTGTAACACCCTCCTTCCACATCTACCCAAGTAACCATGCCAACTGGGGTAAAACATGAGATGAGAGGCTACTATGATTAGATTCGACCTCCTATGTGACCTGTTGTAGTGGCTACAACCACCCTCCAAAATTTTTCCTTAGCTTCGTTTTGGAACCTCCCTACCAACCTTTCACATCAGCATGTCTTGCCTTGTCAGGTACACAAGATTTAGTGATTTTCTAGCAGATTTCCAACCTGTGCATCAGAGCTTGTTGCATCCCCCTCACAGGTTGTTTCTCCAGACTTGGTCTAGCTAAAGGTTGAGCATCTCCCTCAAGAAATTGTGCAATTCTAGAGGGGAACCAACCTTCCCTCCAGAAATTGCGCAATTTTGTCTGGCAACCTGTTGGGCTCTAAAATTGTGCAAATCTGCCTATTATTTTTCACTGGAAAAATTTTGCAATTCCTCCCAGTAGGACTGCTCAACCAAGAAATTGTGCAACTTTGAGGAGCAGTTAGCTACTATGCCTAGAAATTGCGCAATCCCTCTAGGTAGCCTACCCAACTCCCTCCCAAAAATGCACATTTTTCCCCCTCAGTTGAGCGGATTGTTGCATGTGCAGTTAGGTTGACTGATTCCCTCCGGACCAAGCAAAACTGATTTGCATGCATGGACTGCTTCTCCCAAGGCAGCATGCAAAGGAATCCTTTGATTTAGGGATCTAGTTTTAGCAGCTGGAAGTTGTATGAGACGATCATTTTAGAAACCTACTACTAAGTATCACTCTTCATAGATTTGTGGCATGCGCGTCACATCTTTGATTTTATCAAAACTCATGAACCAAACGCTATATATCTCTTTCCTCACATTTACCTTGCAGCTCTTACATCCCACATTGCATCTAGAAGTCGTCGACACATTCAACTTGGCTGTTTTAGGGTAAGACCACTTTTCACGTCTCGCATTGCATTTCTATCGCTTTTTGTGTTTTTCTTTGTGTGAGTGTTGTCTGCATGATTTTGGTGAGCGCTTGCTGTCATTTTGATGTATGTTAGCTTATAGAAGCACCATTTCAATTTTCATTCGCATCTCATTGTTGTTGCATGCATGAAACTGTTTTTTCACGAACAATCATCATTGCAGCGACTCGCTTCACACACATGCATGCTTTCCCGTATTCTGAATTCTTCACTTGTTAGTTGCATGTATGATGATTCACTCTTGTTCACACTTGTCTCATCATGCATTTAGAATTCTCGTGTTTTCAGTCACCCATCAGCCGATCTGAGCTGCTTTGGCCCAGACAGTTCCTTTCCCGGCTAGAACTGCACATTTCCAGAAGTGAAGGATCTGCCTTTTTTCCAGAAATTACCCAAGTCTGGCAGAGCACTAACCTTCAGGTTTGCATTTCACAATGATTGGAGGTCGTGTTCTGCTGGCCCTAGAAATTGTGCAATGTAGTTTGCTGGTTGCATGTCACTTCTGACTGAAATTGCGTATTGCACAGTTTCAGTCCTCAGCAGGCTAGGATGGATTGTACATTGCGTAGTTCTAGCATTCAGTCAGACTTTCCCCTTTTTGATGTAGTTAATGAAATCAACCGACATGTGTTCAATGTCATTAATGCCATTTCTGTGTTGAGGAGTTCACTCTGCTCAGTTGGGTGCGCAAAATTTTGAAATGAAAATTGAAACTCAATAGTCCCGTGCTCAAAATTTTGAAATGGAAATGAAAACCATAGAATGCTTCATAATATATATTTAGATTAGAGAAACAACACAGAAGGGGTCATCTTCTTGGTCTATAGGATTCAATGCAATTTGGATGGAGAGATGCATCATCTCTCTAAACTATAGAGATCTTGATGAATGATGTGGGCCCATGGTCTTCCATTCTCACAGAGTCCATCAACATGGCGATCGTTGTTCTCTTTGCAATCCAATGTCAATGTCTTGTGAATAAAATAAAGTAACTTCACGATACTTGATCCGAGAATGCTACTATGGACTTCTACTCCATCGTAACACGAATTACCTCATTTACCATGGTTTCCAATGAAACTTGCATGATGCTAATCATGCCCGATATTATTCCATTGTTCATCATTTTTCTTGCGAATTCAGATTATCACACGTACTCGAAAACAATATAAATGCAAGAAGATAACCAGAACATATAAGTACAAAACTACAAACAGACACACAACATTATGAATCAATCTTACCTTTATTAATACTTGCCCTGCGCACTCAGCTGTAGGGGTCCGCGCACTCAGTTGCGGACTCTACTAGGCCTCTGTACACTCAGCTACATAGCCTCTTCTTACCACTACGACCCAATACCTTCAGATCCAATTCTATCTTTTAACCATGCCTTCGCATCTATCTATTACTTCCAAAAACTCTGAGACCCCGTATACACTTAAAGCCTTGCTCTATTTATAAAATCCCATGGTCTGTGAACCATGGGTAGGCCGACATACTATACATTAAATCAAATTATTTTAGGGTGGAAAACCCTAGACTCTCGCGCTCTGCGCCCGCATTTCGCAGGGTCTTTACATTACACTTGACCAAAACTCATGCTCGTATTTGATAAATATAGTCCAACTCGTCATTGCTTTCATCGTCGCACACTGGTTTAGTGTAGCGTGCTCTTTCGGCTAGGTCTATCGAAAATACTATGCGTAGGGAATTTTTCTTGAATATCATCTTCCGCTTCTTCAGGTTGATGACTCCATTCATATTAGTGGCCTAGTCTATTCCTAGTAATGCGGGATAAGGAATACTGTCATTGACAATCTCTATTACATCAAAGTTCGTTTGTGTGCTCGTGCCTTCGATATCAACTGTTACCCCTTGCAATCTCCTCATGGGAAAAATATTTTGTTAGTTTGCCATTCGTAATTGAATAGGAGACCACTGTAACGCAGGGCTACCCATGCGTTCCCATGTTTCCTTTGTTAACACATTTGTGTCCGATCCTAGATCTAGGATGACTTGATCCATTTCATATTCGCCAATCTGTGTTGTTAATCTCATTTCCCTCCCGGTGTGCAATGCATGATTTCCCAGTTTCCGGACTACGCGTGGTTCCCCTGACCCTACGCACCTAGTGATCAACTCCTGTAGTCCCTTAACTGCCTTATTGTCGTGCAACAATTTCATGCATGTCTCCAAAAGGGTAGTAAGCATAGAATGATCCATCCTTGGCTCTAGTTGATGCTTACTACCTGAACTGGATGCCTCCACGAAGCTCTTCTTATCTTCCATGAACGTCTCCTTTGCGTGTTCTACGTCAAACCCAGGTTCCTTTGTAGGAGCCATGCGAACCCATATATCTTCCTTAGGCTACTTCCGCTTATCCTCTCCTATGGTCGCACCACTTCTAAACATCATTTTCACATTTGGATCTTCTTCGCGTGATTCAGACCTCATCATTTGGATATTCTAAGTCGGAGGAGGCTGGAGTACCCCTTTCTCGAGCATCTATGCAATCAACATAGGACAATCTACCATTTCATGATCAAATTCACCTCTCTGTGTCAATCCATGGTTTCTCTTGGTGATTTCACACCCACAAGCTTGGGTACAAAGCCCACAGACTTGGGTTCTTTATCCACAAGTCACTTCTTTGTGCTAGTTCTTCCAAAACCCACTACCCCAGGGTTTGGAGTACCTCTCAAACTACCAATATCAGTACTTCCTCTTAGCGAGGGAGGTACCTCCAACACTAGGAAGTCTCCATCAAGTTCATCACCGACGACACTAACCCGTATGGCATCCATCACTGTAGTATACTTTGTAGAATTAACCTTGTAATATTGATAGTTCCTTTGCATCATCTCATCTTCACCTGAAGACCTAAACACTTCCATAGGGCTACTCCCTCTAAAGCTAGACTCCCTCTGAGTTTACATGGTCTCCAATGACTTAATCTACTACTGACCTCATGTCCTACAAGGCCAGTCTAAGTTGCGGTGGAACATGTTCCATCATCAACCCAACTCAATCCTACTAGCACTCATCGTCCTGGATCAAATACCACCTGTGCACACCCTCCACTCTCAGATATGAAACATCATGATCTATTGAAGAAACTAGTCTGCCAATCCCCATTCCATAACATGAAGCAATCTTGATCAAACCAACATCATCCATGTCAAATAAATCCCCGAGCTTTCCCAAAAATCCATTGAAAGTCAGAGGAAGTTCATGATCAACCACCTACCCTACAAAAAATTGCTTTTCACCAGGTTCTCCACTAATCCACCAAAACTTCCAGTCAATCCCACTTCCATGCTATTCAAGACCACATCACCATGACTTCATTTGAACCCTTTGCTCCATGATTTAGATAATCTAGTTCCCTTTGAGCTACTTCACAATGCACACTCTAATTCACTGGCCCTTCAAAGTTGCTTTGATACCATGTTGTTTTCACGTGATACTAGAGTTTAGGATAGAATCTTAAATAATTGATGTTACCAACCCAAGTATCACAACAAGGCTACTTTGCATAGTATAATACTATAAAATAGTAAACCAACACATGGATAAATATAGACAACTTTTTACAAATTTTTACAATCCAGCTTTGTTACATTAACAAACTAATAATACAATGGTCTATGGTTCATGTGCCAGTGATAATTGCCCTCATACATCCACTTATATAAGTAAACAACAACTAGGGCTTGGTGTTAGTGCTTTGACAACCAATCTACCCTTACAAAGTACTCTGATTGTCGAGCTAATGTACAACTCCACACAACTCCCTTAGTCATACCTTGTACACATATGCTTAGTCCTTTAAATACTGATCTGCAACATCTCTAATCTGCCTCTATCAATGAACCAACTTGATTAGGTCAATGAAATTAGCTCCAAATTCTCTCTACATGATTTTTAATCCTTCAATGCATCAACACATTGAGACTCCTCCAGAGTTATTCACAACTCCATTTGTGAACAAGTCTCAACTTCTCACTGCTGCTCCTAAGTTATTTTGGGAATTTCTTCCCACTAGTGCCTTTTTGTGTTGCCTAATGAAGATACACTTAGGGCCAAGGGGCTTCCCTCTATCACTATTGAATGTCCTTCTCAAGAAATGAACTTAGGGAATGGAGTACTGACCAACTTTTGTTGTAGATGTCCTTCTCCATAAGACAAATCTAGGGCTACAAACTACTCCTGGCTGATCAAATTTGTGATCTCTTCTTCTGCCACTTTTAATAATATCTTAGTCCTTCAAGAGACTTGTTCATTAGGGATTGAAGCAAACCTCTACAACCCTCCATATGTTGATTTTTATGCTACTCCAATTTTGCTTCTTCTAGTAGCCACCATAGTCAATCAAGGTACTACTCTAGGCAACACTTGGTCCACTCTCACATTGCCCTCCAATAATCCATGAGTGTCCAATACAAATGTCCAATATAGACTCTATCCTCTAGTAACAAATCATCCTTAAACACATCATCAATACATACCTTAGGGTTGGTGTCTCTCTGCTATAGCCTCCACTCCTATTTAGGGCTTCCAACAACCTATTATCCCTCTCCAAAATGCTCTAACAACCTCCTAAATACTATGAAATTTCTCCCTTGTGCTATTTCTGCCATATTTTTCTATCTAAGGTCTTTCCATCCATTTCTTAGGCCTTTCAACCACCTTCTGACTCAGGTACAAGGCTATGACCCTCATATCTAACTATTGTACAAGACTGCGACTCCTTTTAGAGATATGCCCACACACAAATATCATACCAATCTGCCTAAAATTACCTTGGATTGCACATAGAGTATCTTAGCCCCTCAAAATAGGAAATATGCCACCAAATATATGCACAAATAGACCCAAGCTTGTCCCTCAAGTCTTTGCCTCCTCCACAGATCAAACACGACCCTCAACAATCACTAGAGATCACCTACGGATCCTTTAATCTTCAGTAAAGTCTAATTCTTATATTTGTGGGCCAAAACAGATTTTCTTCTTGTGATAAGGTGTATATGGAGTAGTCTTATGTGTTGTTATATCACACTTCTTTTAGAAATCCTCAAATTCATTCCCAAATAATTCTTCATTGTTATCCATCCTCATTGCCTTTAGTTTCCTCTTTGTCTAATTATCCACAAGAGCCTTAAACTTTTAAATTTGTCAAACACTTCAGATTTAATCCTAACAAAGTAAATTTACGTATTTCTTGAGAATTCATCTATAAATGAGACATAATGCATATACTTTCCTAGTGATTGAAGCAACACATTTCCGAACACATCATTATGCATCCACTACAATATTTATTTTTTCGCCATACTACTAGAGGATAATATTACCTAATTATGTTTCTTGTATAGGAAATTCTCATATAAATCAAAATATAGAGAGTAATTATAAATAAATTCTACCATACCTTTACCATGTAGTGCTTGAAGGCCCTTCTTTCTAGTATGCCCCAATTTTTTATTCCATAGCATAGTCTTATTTCTAAATACTATAGGGTTTCTTCCTTTTTTAGTTCCATTATGAGGAACAAAGGGATTGTTGCACCCATCACTAATAGTCCTTCTCAATATCTTATATAGATTTCAAAGCTTAACTCCTCTTGGTAATACCATTGCTCCTTAAACTATTCTATACATTTTATTTTCAAACATTATTTTTACACCTGCATCACTCATCTTGATTATTGAAATCAAATCTATGATCAATACTGTGATGTGTAAAACACCAGAGAGTGTTTTAATGCTTCCATCCATGAGATTCAATGTGAATTTTCCTCATCTTATGGTTTTGGATGTCGATAAATCTCCTAGGAAAATGTCATTTCCATCGTACCTTTCATACGCACAAACCACTCCTTGTGACGAGTCATATGAGAAGATTCAATTGAGTTAACCAACCATGCCTCAAGATCTAAATGTGTGCATGAAAAGGGTAAGTACACATCCCCTACTTCATCTAAATGTTTTTTCTTCTATATAAGGAGTATCATAACATCCTTTTCTTTATGTCTTCTTTTTTGCATCTCCAACATACCTTTACAAATTTTCCTGGAGATTATATATTCCTCTAGATTTAGATCTCTTACTTGAGGATTTTTTTTTTTTCTATACTAATAAATCCCTACCAAATACTTTAAGAAAAATTGATTAGAAAATATACCAAAAAAATAAAAAAATAAAATAATGATTTTTTTTTTGTTGTCTTAATCCATAGGGACTTTGAGCCTTTAATCTAGTAATTTGTATAATACTTTTGAATAGAATGATCACTAATTAAGCTACACTGTGTGAGCTACACTATAAAACAGTTAAATTATTTCAATATATTATATTTAAATATAATTATATATATTATTCATAAATATTAAATGATCACATCTATATGATGATTAGGTTGTTTAATATATATTCTTCATTATAATAAATTGATTTTTTTTAAATAATATTTTAACATAGTTTTAATAAATTTCAGAATATTTTTAACTAAAAATTATTAATAATTAGATTTTGTATTGTTTATATTTTATGATAATTTAAGAAATATTTAATAAAATTTTATTAAAAATTATAAATTAATTTAAAAATAAACAAAAAAAATGTCGACGGGTTTTGGATAGATGGTGATGACTGTGTTGTTAAGGTACTCATAGATGTTGAAGACAATGATTCAATTCCCCACTCTATTTGAATGTTATTATTGGAAATGACCACGATATAACCTCACCACTACCAAACCTTCAAAAAAAAATTAAACAATATAATACATTTTTTTTAATAATACAAGCCTTCAAGAAGAGATTTCCCATGTTGAATGTGACATTTCACATGAGAAAAAATGTATTACTAACTCTAAGGCGCTTACCAAAGTAGAAAGACAAGTTCCTAACATAGTCCACTCTTGGGGTCATCTCAATCATTATAGTTATTCTTTACTAACACCTCAACTTGTTGTTCGGCTATGTGTTGGTGGATAGGAACACTTCCAAAGAAGAGATGCTTCTTTAATTGAATGAATTATAGGTGTTAGCGCACTCAATGGACCAAAGACTAGAGAAAATTGGAGGTTTCCTTGACTTGCCCCCTGCTCTAGATTGTTGTCCAAGAGATTATGGGGATCCTATCCATGTGGAAGCCTCAGGCTCTAGAAAATATTGAATGTTAACTATGTTCTCTGGTTATTTGCTATCAAGTCCTAGTTACTTTGTTTTTTTGCTTGAGTATAACCCTAGAGGCCACTTATTTCAAACAAAGTTTTTGGGTTTTTGGTAAACTATTACTAAAAATTTTGTGTGGCTCTTAAAGAAAATGAAATTCTATGCCTCACCTAGTTTCCCTACTCGAAGACCAAGACATATTTCAATTTATTATAGTTATTAGAAATAATGAAAAAACTTGTACTTGGAAAAAAAATAATTACAAATAAGAAATAAATTACAATTAATTTTATTATGAGCTACATGTGTAATTCTTTTGGTGTTCAACCTTTGGTTGATATGTATCCATTTTATTGCACTGAGACACACATTCAATAGGCTAGTATGAGGAAAATGTATAATTTATTTTGTGCTCGACCTTGAGATACTTCAGTGCCTCAACCATAAATATTTATAGATTCTGAACTCCTCTCCACAATTTTTTCTCCTTTAGAGTATTTCTAGTTTATCTCACTAGCATTGGATTTTAGTTAAACTCGAGTTTTTATGTATAGAGGGTTCAAATTTGAATTCATCATTACCCTCTAAGAACCCTTTAGCCATAAATATTTCTAGATTCTGAACTCCTCTCTACAATTTTTTCTCCCTTAGAGTATTTCTAGTTTATCTCACTAGCATTGGATTTTAGTTAAAATCGAGTTTGTATCTATATAGGGTTCAAATTTGAATTCATCATTACCCTCTAAGAACCCTTTAGCCTCTGATAGAGGGGTATACAGATTTTCCCATATAAAACAAATTAAAATAAAAATCTCCTTATCAAATTTGCAAAGAAATCCATTTCTAATTTTTTCACTTGAAGGATAAAATTTACTTTATAATATGTTTTACCCATTATTATATATATATAAAAAATTAGAAAAATGAATTCTAACAATTTATCTCCATATCTTGATCATTTATTATAGTTGTGTCTTAGTAATGGAAAATGAAGATCAAAACTTTGGTTGTGGTGAAATCTTTTGTTATTCGTAGATAAAACAATTTCAATTCGAATCAACAACTTAGCCTCTTAGTGTTTGGATTTAAAAATTCAAATTGTCTTACATCCTACTCTTTGATTGCATTTACTACTTTCTTAGCTTTCTCGCATTTATGAATATCACTAGCATGTTTTGTTTATGCCTATTTATTTTGAAGATATGACAACAAGCACTTGAGATTAAAATTTATTAAATAGAGCTATGATTCCTTATTATCCCATTTTCTGTGTTCATTCATTTTTTCTTGATTAAAAATAATGTTAGTTCTATGTTCTTTTACAAATGGTGTCATGCATAGGAATGCTTATGGAAAAATATTCTTGTAAGTTATGTTTATTTTATGGAAAATTTTGTTGTTGTTGGTTTGGTTTTAAATAGTTGTCTTTTTCTTTTTTATTGGAAATTACAATGATATCTATAAAATAATACTCCATCTTTATTTGTATTTTTTTTTAGCTCATTGCAATTATGTGAATAATTGAGTCTTGTAAGAAAGAAAAACAATTTCATTGTACTGGGGAATGATATCCATATTCGATGAAAAGGTAAATGATTCTACTAAATTCCCTCCTTATGGTTCCTATATATTATAAGTAAATGATCTAATGAAATTCTCCCCATCTGATTCATGTGTAGAGCTTAAGTAAATATATATGATTTCTATATGAATTGTAATACAGGTGAACCAATCTCATCTATATACACTCCTTGAAATGTACTTAAAGTTTATGTTTTAAAGATCCTTGAAATGTACTTAAGGTTCATATTTTAAGGTAGATTTGTAGATCTTCACAACTTAATACAATAAAAAACTGTGATGTGTGAGGTATACATAAAATTTTAAAATATTTTCCCTTTTATATGAAAATAATAATTTATTTTAATTTGTGAATATTAAAAAGCCAAAATATAATTAATCTTTTAATTTGAAATGTGAGCTTTCTCTTGAAATTTGATGCTATACAATTCCTCCACTTTAAAACCCAATCTAGCAAGTGTTAAGGGATTAAGAAAATGGTGTCCTTTGCATTGGGAAAATTGAAGTACCCTTATCCTCCAAAAATATCTTTATAATATTCAACAGCATAAAGTATGCATGGTGTTGAAATATTTATCTACGTCCCTAGTTTGTACATAGAAAGCAATGAGGAATCTCATGTGAAATTGTTTTAAATAAAAATAAAAATAAATATTATCAAAAGAAAATATAGTAAGTATTGCATGATTGTGCAGAGGCACATAACATTGATATGCATAAATTACAAGCCTGCATCAATCGTCAATGGGTTTCATCTTTAAACTTTATAAATTCAGAATTAAGCTACTATACCGAGAGATTTAGTCCACATCGTATTAAAAAATACGAGACAGATTGTACAATGATATAAAAAGATTATAAGTGTGCATCCATTGTCAATGGATTTCATCGTTCAATCCTTTTATAAATTCAGAATTAAGATATTCTCCAGTCATTATGCAGAGATTGTATGTCATCCATCCAAAATGTTGGCATAATATTAAAAAATACGAGCCCTATCATGATTCTCTCGGTATTCTTGTAACTTCCATAATAGACAATTTTTTGCAGGTGTTTACAAAACATATCAATGATGTATATACATGTTTGTATACCAATGTTACACATGCAATAATTTGGTCACAAACTCCATAGCCAGTGCGATCAGAGGAGCTGATACTCAAAGGAATAGAAAGAGGAGAAGCAACACAAATACAAGGAGGCTCAATATCAAAGCCAAAGCAACGATGGCAAAGACAGGTCTGGTGTTAATCAACATGTTCTGCAACCATAACAGAAATTTACAAATGTTTGAAGCATAAGTAACAGACCACTCCTCACACTTCATCCAATGTTGTAGAGGCAAGTAATTTGTTTCTTACAGCATCAACTCCTGAATCCGTTTTCTCCGTATCCACTCTACTTCGACCACTTGCAATGGAAGTGTTTTTGAAAATAAACATTAAACTATAATGTGGATTTCATACCCACGGATGGCTAGACATAGAAGTAATGCTTAGTTAGATATTTATTTATGGAAAGTGGAAAGTTCTAGATGATCTAATCAAAGTACCTGAGCCAAATTGGTTGTCACTAGATCTCGCGGCTTTAACAACAGTTCTTTTCAAGATGATCCTGTACTGAATTTGGGAATTAGCTTGCGACATCTCACGAATTGATCTTTCGAAGTTTATTCGTAGAGGCAGTAACTCGCACAGACCTTTTATGAAGAGATTGAAACTAATTTACATTGGGTGACTGATGATGACCAGAATAATTGCAATTGCAATGAATGCATGAGTAAGAAGAAATGCATTCAAATGAATGCGATGGAGAAGAATATATACATGATATGCACCAATTGCTTATAGTCAAAGCAATCAACTTGCCCCTCTCCCTCTGTGGCATTGGAATTTGCACATGGAGGCAGTGAACACAAATGAACCTACTCACTCTTGTAATGAACTCAAAAGAACTATGATCCCGTCGGTAGTAGTTTCTGCGAAGAGTGGAAATTATGATTGCTTTAAAGTTGGTTATTGTTGTTCACAATATTGAGACACAGGTGCTCTCAGCTCTCAAATCTGGTATCATCGATAAATTCGACAGTCTCAAAGACTGGGGCCGCATACAAAACCTATTGAATCCTTGCCTCTGTTTAGGCATCATATGCGATCACAACAACAATGTGATAACTCACCTAGATCTCTCCAACAAGGAACTCAGCGGAGTAATTTCAGCTCAAATTCAATTGTTATCTGACCTCAGGACTCTGAATCTGAGCACCAATCTCTTTTCTCAATAGTTCCAGCCCACCATTTTCATTCTCAGTAAACTTCAATTGCTGAACATCAGCCGGAACGAATTCCTCAAACATTTTACCATCTTCGTCTCGCGGCTCGACCTGGTGTGGAAAGGAAACAAATAACTAGCAGTTGCAAGAAAATATTGGTTGAGCGGTAAATATAATTTCAAATTTCTGATGCAGAATGGCAATAAATAACTAGCAGCTGCAAGAAAAGATTGGCTAAGCGGTAAATATAATTTCAAATTTCAAATTTTGAGCAGTAAATATAAATACAAATTCATCTGTCTTCCGTATTTACAAGTTCTGCCTCCTCCGAAAAATGGAACCATCGGAAAATAGAGAGTAACATGCATGCTCAGATTGTCGCATCTTAGATGCATCTTCGAATGCATAGCATGGTTTTATGTATGGTGGAAGTGGTCAACATGGCATCTAGTAATGTCAGATACTGTCTTAAAGCATTAAATATAGCTCTTGCCAGAGTCGAGCTGTGAACCCTGCCAGAGAAACCATGGTGATGGGTGGACATGTATGTTGATCTTGCTATTCACTAAGCCAATCATTGGCTTAGTGACTTGTTTTTAAGAGCTGCCATGGGTGATGTATCCATACATGCATGACATGACAATCATTGGCTTAGTGACTTGTTTTTAAGAGTTGACATGGGTGATGTATCCATACATGCATGACATGATATGGGGACCAAACTATGTGGAGGGTGTAGCAACGGTCGATGGACGGGCCAGGGAACTCCAAGAAATCTCACATTAACCGAGAAAACATAAAAATCGGTAATGCCTATTTTTTATGTGTTCGCTAGCACCTTTTACAAGTACATAAACTCATAACCTATTCATTTCTTTCCACATCAAATATATATAAAGGTATCCACCTCAAAGATAAATAATCCGTGTTGTAAATTGACACAAAGAAAGGGGTTTGTCTACAAAGCCATTTGTTAGAATCGAGCAACTTTTTTTTTCAAAAATCTGAGGGTAGGGGTGTTTAAATTATTTTTTTCATGGTAGAAATAGATTCAACTCCATCAAGAACTCTAAAAACATCGAAAAACCTGAAGCTTGACTGTTGTAATCTAGATTTTCAAAAATTTGTGGAGATTTTTTTAAATTTTACCAGAATTCCTATTCTCTTTTTTGGAAAAATTGTATCCTCTTTAACCTACGCACAACGAAAGTGTATGAGCCTATCAATGAACCTCGAGTAGCATTGCATTCACTTGAAAACTACACTTCAAATTATAAATCTAAATAACGCTCGAGAATAACAATTCCTACAATTCCCTTCAAATAAAGTGTCATTATCCAAAAAAAATTAACCATCAACACAGAAAAATTTTCAACAAAAAATAACTTGTCCATTTTATTGTACAAAATTCAATTTATAGTACTCCTGTTTGTAAGAGTTGGCTAAATTTAGAGAGTCACTTAAGTAAGTCAAGTTGAGTGAGTTTGAGTTAAGTTATAGTTTGGGAAAAGTTGAATTTAGAATGTGTGTGCATGCAAAGTTATTTTAGGCAAGGCACTAGTCAGAAAAAATATAAATACCCATCACGAGGTTTATTGTAATCAATTAAATTTGTGTAATGAATAAAGAAGAGTAGCAAATGTTATAATTTGTGTGTCAAAAAAAATTTGTTTCGAAAGGGTCAAAGACCACATGGGCAAGGTTAGATGTTAAATTTCAATTTGAAAGGTTAGTTTGGGATATAACATAATTGGAGGCTCCATGGCGTTAAAAGTTTTGACCAAAAGTAAAGTTATTCCAAAGGTTCCCGTGAAGAGTTGATAAAGTTTTTTATTAATAGTTAAAAGCTGGGCTATAAAAGTATAAAGGATTTTCGAAATCCTTTTTGCAAGGCACGATTAGATTGACATTTATGAAGCATGTTTCATGGCTTATAAAGGGTTTATTCATAAAACGATTTATAATGTTTTTAAAAGGTTTTTGTTAAAATTTTTTGAAAAGGGTTCATAGATATTTTTAGAAGCAAATTTTTTTGTCGAAGATTTCTAAAGTGATTTTTTAATTGAAAGAGAATTAAGGAAACAAAAAATATTGGAAGAGAATTTAGGGATTTGTTAAACTTTATTTATCAATGAATTTTTTTGTTATTTTGTCAATCATGATAGTGTTTTTTTAAGTGAAGAGTGCTTTACGGGGGCACATATTAAAAATATTTTTTTATTTTTTTTTCGGGGGTGATTTGGAAGATAGCCTCATGCAATCATGGAATTAGTTATAAAACAGAGGAAAGGCAATAGTCATAGGTGACAAGGTGCGATTGCAAAATACTAAGAAAAATAATAAAAAAGAAAAGACAGAAATTGTTGTCGTGTTTGGAGAGGTTCAGGCCGCGACCGAGGAACTAAGAAGTCTAGCAGAAGACAAAGAAGAAATTGAGGTTGATTGGTGTAGTGTGGATTTGCTACCACCTCCTATGTTTACTGATGTCCTATATTTGAGTTTCATTCAACAAGTAATGGAAGAAATAGTTATTTGCAAGCTAGCAAATGCTACAACTTCCAAGGAAGCATTGAAGATCCCAAAAGAAGAACTTAGTGCAAGAGGGAGTGACACGTAGCAGCAAGATGTGTCACAATATCTTGAGTCAACTGCAGATCTGAAAGTAGATGAACAAAACTTTAAGAGGGCAACAAAGCTTGGAGAATCCCACTCAAAAGTGGATGATGGTCGTGAAGACTATAATATTGAAATCCATTATTCTAGCATTCATATGGATGAAGAAGATGCAACAAAGATTGTAGAGAAAGAAGTTGAATCATCTATGTGTGAAGTGGAGAAAGAGCATATAAATGCTTAAGGACTCCACTATAACGTGGATGCTACAAATAGCGGTGAATCCCACTGTGACAAAACAAATGTGGATGATGACTGAAGAGTAAGATGTGCATTGGTGAATCTAGCCACAACTAATGGATTTTGTGAAGTTGAAATTGTCATTGAAATTGTTAATGAGCACATGCATGCTCGGATATCCCACCATAGTGTGGATGAACATTATGTTGATGTTATGTGTGGTTTATTTTCTAAAACATGGATTGGTTGTGGCAATATGGTAAGCCCCATGTTTGATGAAGCATTGAAGGTTGAAGCTACCACTGTAGCTGCAAGATGTGAAGCAGTTGGAAGCTCTCATGAAGCAGTATATCATCTAACAAGAGTTGATTATTAAGTAGTGGATAAAGTGATTGAAGAGTGTTTGATGAGAATATCCACTGATAGCATAATAGTGGAAGAAAACCTCGATGCGGTAGAAAATAAGGCAAAAAAGGAAGAGATAGAGAAGGCAGATCTCACTGCAAATCATAATAGAGATGTTTTTAACATTGTTTTTTAATATGAAAATTTTCAAAATAACACAAGAGCAAAAGTTGAAAGAAAGATTGTTAATGAGTTTGATGCAAATTTGAAATTCATTAAAGAATGGATTCAAAAGCCAATTGAACAAATTGATAAGAGTCTTAAAAGTAGCAGTTGGAATTAAAAAGTGAATGAAATGGTGAATGATGATCTTGAGTGTGCAGATTAGAGGGAAAAAGTAGCAGTACCTTATGATGGAAGTGAAGAGAATGATATGGAAGTTTCTAAAAATAAAGAAGAAGGTATTACAAATATTTTCCAACAATGGAGTAAAAAAAATATAATATTCTTCTATCAAGAAATATGGATGAAAGAAAGACATGAATATGAAGCAGAAGTGGAGCAAAGAACACAATTTCAAGATGAAGAGTTTTGGAAATAGTCCATAGTTGAACGAATCCTTGATGAGGAACTTGTAGAGGACTGACTCGGATCAAATT
The DNA here is from genome assembly GCA_031772625.1 of Pinus tabuliformis. NCBI lineage: Eukaryota > Viridiplantae > Streptophyta > Pinopsida > Pinales > Pinaceae > Pinus > Pinus tabuliformis. Next base: position 289,360,890 of record CM062815.1, on the reverse strand, counting down.
CAAAACAAGTCAAAGAAACATTACAGCAAAAAAAAGTAAAGAAATATGGATCTTGCAGTAAGAAGGCGCAACAAAGAATGAAGCAATTTTGGGGATGTAGAAGTTGGAAGAAAAGGAAAAGAAAATACAAAATTGTAATATTTTTTAGTTGTTGTAAGCTTAACTGAGACATAGACCAGCAGGCATGCTTGAGTGATAATTGAGTCAATTTCTATTGTAAGCCTAGAAGACATAGTTATGTCATGTTGATTCATGTTGAGTAAAGTTAAGTCATGTTTGAGTTATGTTGAGTCATATGCTCGTAATTAAGGGGGAGTATTAGAAAATGTAATTACTTCGGCATGCAAGAGTTTGCTAAATTTAGAAAGTTAGTTAACTAAGTCAAGTTGAGTGAGTTTGAGTTAAGTTATAGTTTTGGAAAAATCGAATTTAGAGTGTGTGTGCATGTGAAGTTATTTTAGGCGAGACGCTAGTTGGAAAAAGTAAATACCTACCCCTCACCGGATTCATTGTAATCAATCATGTTTGTGTGATCAATAGAGAAGAGCCACAACTCCTATGGTTTGTGCTTGTTAATTATTGTGTTTCTCCTCTCTGCCTTGGGTTCATTGTAATTGTGTAATCAATAGATAAAAACAACAACTCCTATAGTTTGTGTGTTAATTATTGTGTTTCTCCTCTCTACCTTTCCAACACATCTTACAATACAAACACCAAAAATTCCTTAACCATATGTATCATTCCTCAAAAAAAATAACTATATCATCCTTAATGTACACAACTCAATTCACAACATTCACAACTCAATTTACAACATCCTGATGGGAATGAAGCACCAAATTTTTCAATTTACAATATGCACATGGGTATAGTGCACCATGTTCTTCGATTTTGGTAAAGCAGGGTTACAATCTTGTTGTGGTAAAACACAACCCCATATTTTTTATTTGTTCACTTCAAATAATGGGAACCCTTTCTATAAATTTTTTGGCTAAATGCCTTTTAAGGTTTTTATCAAGTTAATTACCCCATGATTTTCTTAATTTTACATTTTTTTAGATTTTGGTTTTGATTGCTTGGTTGAAATCAATTTTTTATAAGCTTTTCATTGATACTTGTTTCACCTCATTTGGTCAACTAGTCTATAAATGGCACTCCTTTGAAGTCTAATCATTTATGTTGTCTGGGTTAAAAATGTGTAAAATATATAATATCCCATTTTTGTAATTAAATTAGCTCAATAATGCATTTATTTTAATATTAACCCCTATTTAGTCATTACTAACATTTTTCATATTTCTTACTTATACAGCCAAACCATAAAGCATTAGGATTTCAGTGATTTATTCCAATTTTCTATTTTCAAATGAATTACTAATCTCGAAAATTCAAAATGTCAAAGTGGTTGTAGTTTATTTTTATTTTTTTATCAATGTGGTTGTAGTTTAAATAGACAAATTATGTTTTAAATAATTCCATAACTTAACCAAATAATAAATATCATGGAACTCAAATAAAAAAATAAAAAATAAAATATATGAAATATTTCATAAAAATATCGGGTCCATTAGCGGTCACTTGATTGCATGTCACAATATCGGTTCCATCACAATTTTCATAACATGCATTTCTTAGAAACCCGACGGTTTCCATTCCCTGATCGCCGATATGTGATGGCTAAAAGTCAAAGAAGTATGAGTTTGGTAATTAGTTACATTCAAACATTTCTCGCAAATATAAAACAAAAAGAAGCCTTAACATTTTCACAAAGAAAAATGTGATGAGGAATAAACAAGTTGGTTTTATACGGCGTATTAAAAAACCTCAATGTAAATTTTTGAGGGCTCCCGTGACCTCATGCTCACTTCATCGCACAATTTCTCAGATCCCTTCTTTAATAAAAGGGCATTCCAAAACAAAATGCTATCAATCATTTTTGCGATATGTGATGGCTAAGAAGGACTTCAAGTGTTTGTCTTAGTTTTCATAACACTAACCTTCAAGTTTAAATAAACACTCATACGTGAGTGAAATAATGAAATAGAGAGGGTAGTTATAATGGTAGTGTAGTGTTAATATAATATTAGAATTAATATTTAAGATTTATAATAATTAATTTTAAATTAATTAATTTAATTTAATTATAATTAATTATTAATTAGATTAATTTGTTTATAAATAGTTAATTATATATTAGTTAGTTACATTAATATTAATTAATAAAAGTTTATTAAATAATTAGTTTAATTTATGATTAATAATTAAATTAGTATTAATTATTAGATAATTAGAGTTTAATTAGAATTCTGATTTTTTTTAGCCTAGCAACAGAATTTTCAGATTTATGCCAGATTTGACTCATCAACTTTGAAAGCTCATAAATTGAGTTTTACTTGGCCAAATGTGGCCCAAGGCGGCTCATTGGAAAGATAAAATAAAGGAGAACATTTTTTAGGAGGTTTCACAAACAATTTTGGTCATTTATAGGGTGAAGATGAAGCTCCAAATTTTTAAAAACAAAATCAATTTTGTGAGTTTTATTTTCTACATTTTTATTTGTCCAGGTCTCTTCTGAATGCAGATCCATTCATCAATGATAGCTTTGGCCAATTAAACCATCCCAGATATCAATAGAAATATTATATTTTATTTTCAATTATTTATTAATTGCATTTGATTGGATTCGTTTTAATCCCAGAAATGAGATTTTGATTTTATTGTTGCATTTTAATTTATTTTGATTTCTTTTTGCAGGAAAATAGTAGAAGAAATATGGAGAAAAATATCTCAATCAATGAAAATGCTCCAGCAATTAAAGATTAGAATTTTGAGCAAATAAAATTGATTGAGCATATTTTTCTTAAGCAAACTTTCCTCTCAAGAATTCCTTTGCAAATATTAGAAATAGCAAATTGCAAAATGTAATCTGCGCTTCTCTCCTCTGCAATTTTGGAATTCTGAAAGCACTTTTGTAATAAGGATTTAGAGATGTAGGTGGGAGGAGTGGAATCTCAGATCTGGAGATTATTAAGGTTTTTCTTTTACATTCTGAGTTATGTATAATGAACAGAATTTGCACTATTGTAGCTCTGCTTTTGAAAATTGAAGTTCAGACATTGTAAAGGACTATTAGGGAACGGAGATGGAGAAATGGATTTAATAAATTGGTATTTCGAATACTACTATTTTATATGCTAGTCTCATTTTATGATGACAGAATTGTGTCAATTTACTTACATATTTGTGCACTTTTATTGGTATGGCTAATTTGTCTCTATTTTATGTTATTATTTATCTCTGCTCTTATGGGCTGAATTCTAATTTCTGAGTAACTATTTACTCAGAAATGTGTCTTATAAAACTGATTTGTTGAAAATTGATATGTTGAGAACTTCTTCTGCATATTATTGTTTAATAATTCAAGTTACTGATTAAATGATTAAAATCATTCTGAGAACTTCTTCCTGAGTGTTGTTGATTGATTATTTCAGTTAAGAAGTTTCAATAGGATGTGTTTTCTTATCCATAATGTCAGTTAATTGAACTACTTCATTAACTTGATATTCATTATAAACCAGAAATATTTAAATCCCAATACTTTAAATATCTTTCTCTTAGTTGGGTTAAATCTATATCTACCTAATTGAGATAGAATTAAGATAGTTCATTTTGCTTACATCATAAAATAAGTTTGCATTTAGATTAATTTCTATATTTTTTTAAGTCCTCTTCCCAAAAAGGCAAACATTAGTAGTGGAGGATTACTTTCTTAACTGATCAGCAAGATGGTCGATCTCATGTCTCTTCTCCATTGGTGAATGAAAGTCATATTTTAAACACATTGAACATTGAGAGAAGGTAACTGAATCTAGTTGAATCAGTCAAACCACCATTCCAAACGGAAAATGCGCTGCTTTAAAGTCCATACCAAGTGGTCATCCCATGTTGTTATAGCGATTTTCGAAGCTTTAACAAATCTGTAAATGATCAGGGTTGATAATCCGAAACTCCACTTTATGCCACACCAACACGTGCAAAAAGAATAACCTATTCCATAACATGGCATTACAATGAGTTAGAACATTTTATTCCATAATTGTAGCGCAAGATTCTGCACTTTGAATTCATCTTCAGCTGGCTTTGGAATCTCGAATACCATGGGAGAAAAGTGCGCGTTCAGTCTGACGGCATGATCTGATAGAGAGCGATAATCAATCCTATAACGAAACTTTTTTCGTAGCCAGGCCGCACGGTCAGGTTGAACACATCTCCTCCCAACATTATATCTGATCTTAACTGCTTTGGCTTCACCCGTAAGCAAAACACCAAATATTTTGACAACTTGGCATGAATACAGTCCAATGAATTACTTCGAGCATACATTTAGAATGTAACAACCTCTGCAACGACCTCGCTAAAGCGGTTCACCAGGGTGAAACAACTATAACATCCTTCAACACGCTAATCTGGCGTTTCTTCTTTTCGCTTTTAGCCGAAGAAGTACGCATGTACACTTCTGCTAAACTCTTTCGGGAGATTATCAGAGATGGCGCCGTTCTCATAACGAACAGTGGTTGTTCATCCCAGAACTCCCCTATGAATCCTCGCCATTCATTCTGTAGACTCAACCTCTGTTTCACATACAATAATACAATTCAGTGTGCTGCAAAGATTTTGTTCTTCTAAAGGGAAAACGATGAAAATCCATTCGAAAGATACTATGTACGTTTGTATACCTTTCGCTGCATTGTCAGAATCGCCTTTCCTCCAGCATCCAGGAGGACGACCTGGTCCTTGGGATCTGAAGGATAGTTGTCCACTTTAAACACAGGGTTGCCGCTGGAGTCAAAAACAGTACAGCCATTGCAGCTGAGAACAAGAGATTTTTTCCACACTGTGAGCGCTGTGGCAGACGCCATGGAGACCTTATCGTTCGCGTGGATGAATCTTGGCACTCATGGTTCCTGAGAATATGAGGCAGCGAGCAGCAAATAGACAGGGATCAAGGGTAGGCGAAAGAATGAATAATGTGTATGAAACACGTAGTGAAGTAAAGTGAACGCTCAGGCTAATAACTGAGAGCTGATTCCTCGTCTGGTTGAACCCATCTTATATTCGGATTGCCATCGCTTTTGAAATGCCCATCTCTCATGCTTACTAAAAATAAAACATATAACTCGCTCCTGTGATATCTTATATAAGATTATAACCATAGCGATAAAGCCACACAACTCCGTACTTTATTGGTGGTCGTCTATTCAACTTTATATTTAGAATATAATAAGGTTGGGAATAAGAGTCACAACTGACTACTCTATATTACGCTCTTAAAGTGGAATTAACATGATAACCGTGATCATAAGAACGAAGGTCGTTTTAAACACATATCATGTAAAGAAATGTGTGATCAACATCAACGACTGAGGTTATGAATTTCAATTTCTTCCATTACAACTCTCCCATGATAGAGACCAGATTGTCATTGTACTCCTTATCAGAACTTACAAAATTTCGCAATTCCTTCCCATTATAACTATCGCATGATCGAGACGAGCTTGTCATGTACTACTGACTGAGGTCTTCTCATCATAAATTTAAATTTAACAGAAGACGGTTTTGGCAAAAAGCAACAAATAAACGAATATTTGGGGGTGCACTTAATTGTGGCAACACAAAAAGCAACAAAACCAACGCACCGATTAATTTATGCATTCTCACATTTAGTAAAGGTTAAGTTAAATTCTCATGCTCACCATGTTATGTTATAGGAATACGCTTCAAGTGTAATCTGTCAAATATACATGGGAAATATTTTATTATGTTCTATCTTATCATTGAAATTAATTTAATTTTTTATGAGATTATATAAAATTTTACTTATATATAAATATATTTGAAAATAAATTATTATAAATCTATTTAGATACAGATTTAACATTTCACATCATATTTACAACCATTTCACATCATATTTAGTTGTAAAATGAGCTCAATGATTTACTATTTGATATATTATTTAAAATAATTATAAATTTCACTTCGTTTTGAATTGACCATGTGTTTATCTGTTTTAATATTTCCATCAAGATTAAATTGTGCTTTTTTTTTTTAAGAATTGGTATCAAAATGTAACAGTTAATAATTATTTGAAAAAATATTAAATATTTTATATATTTATGATAAGTTAAGTTAAATTTATACTAACTTTAAAATAATAATGTATTTACATGTTAATTTTAAATTCATAACGTATTTAATTTTTTTTATATCTTTATTAAAATTAAATTAAATTATTATTATAATTTTACAGCATACAAAATATATGTTAATATAGTGAGTGAAAGAAAAAAATTGGTTATTCCATAAGGGAAAAATTGGTTCCCATGTATGAGGTTGAAGTTTTATTTTCATCCAATTACCATGCTGGAATCTCCCAAGGGAATATGTTTAAAGCTCTATTTACATCCCTTAACCAGCACAAATTCTCATTAAGAGCATATGGACAATGAAAAGAAGCTTGAGTTCTTATCATCTAAGAGCAACCCGAGTTGCAGAAGTCGTCGGTAAAAATAAAAAGTGTTCTTAACATTTTTACAAGTACAGGGAAAATATAATTATTATTTGGGAGTTCAGAGATGCAATAGGGTACCAAAAAAGGATTTCAAGCACCCTTTGATCCAAGTGTTTAATATCTCGAAATATATATAGAATTTGGGCATATAAATATGAGCAAGGTTCTTGATCTAGTCGGCCTATTCCCAACCTTTATTGATGAGGAGATGAATGAAGATATATTTAAGTTAGCCATAGAGAAATAATTATTAGAATTCATGAGATCTTTTTAAAAAGATAAGATCCCTGATTTAGATTGTAGGATGATTTCCTTGTCAACATTTTTGAGGCTCTTAGTGATGACCTGTTGCTAGTAGTTGAGGAGACATTTTTAATTTATAATTTGTTGGGCGCATCAACTCTACTTTCATCACTTTGATTCCAAAATTCAATTATCATAATACTTTTAATGGTGTCAAGACTATTTCCATTTCTAATTTCTTGTATAAAATTCCTCCAAACTTGATAGCTATAAGGATCAAATCAAAATCAATGTCGTCAAATGTTGTTATAGATGAAAATTGTGAATTATAGATGAAATAAGTACATCCTAGGATGTCTAAACTCAATAAAAATAAATAGATATTTTATAGTTGTTCTCAAACTAGACTTATCTAAATCTTATGACCATGATTCTTTGTTATTCTCCATCTGATCATGTTAGAAATTGGGTTTTATTACTAGGAGGTAAAATGGATAATAGGATGTGTAACATCAACTGACTTTTTGTTTCTCATAAATGGTTTGTGTTCATATATTTTCTACTTTTTAAGGACTGCAATAAGGCTGCCTAATTTTCCCTATCCATTTCTCTTAATAGTATAAAGACTTCATCGTGCTCTTATTGAAGCCATATGACAAAATATCTAAAATGCTTAAAAATTGTACTTGATAAAGTAACATGTGCTCTTATTAGACAATTTATAATTATTTTATTTTTGCTCATAAATTTGAATTTCAAAAGATAAAGGAAAACCTATATTCATTTTGTGCTACAACAAGGATGATGGTCAATGTGCTTAAAAAAACCCTTCATTTCTCGTCCATTTATGAGGACCTATAAAACTACATGGTTCATATTTTCTCTATCAATGACTTTGATTTACAAAATGGCATCAAATACCTCGGCTATATTCTGAAAATGAATATTTATGGGGTTATAGAATGGAATTGGCCTTTTTTGGAAATAAAAAAAAATAACTGAGTTTCAATATAATAAATGAATGAGTTGAGGTGGAATATTGGTTTTGATAAAAAAATTTATTGAAATCATTTCAATTTATTGGCACCTAGTGGAACATGCTCCAGATGGAATATTAAATAAAATTCAAAAGACATGCTGCAATTATATTTAAAAAGGAAAATAGGTGTATCTAGGAGTTCATCTTATGAATTGGAAAATCATTTTGAAACCCAAACAACAAGGTGGATGGGGCATAAAAAATACATTTATATTTAGAAAATCTTTGGCTAAAAAATTATTGTGAAACTTCCTAACCAAAAAAATATTGTGGAAAAAAGCGTTGGTTGAAATGTACACTGTTATATATAGTTTTAGATTGGATTAGTTGGATGCAAGTCTATGCATAATCCATCCAACAATGGAACATTTTAACATTGATGTTTCTTGTAGTAGGGTATTTTTTGTCTTAGGTGAACAAGAATTGGTGTGCATGTAGTCATGGGTTTCCAGGTAAATTTCTTCTTTCCTAAATAAGTTATCCTTGATTTACGAGCTACAAGTAAAATCACACTCATCAAGATTAGTGATCCCAATCTCACTACCTTGTGGTCTGAGGAATAATTAGAGGGAGAAGTGATGGGCTTCTAGGGTGAAGATAAGATCTTCTTAGGGACAATAAAATGCACATGTGATGGATTTTATTGGTGAAGGTAAGACCTTCTGGATAGAGTTCATAGGGGAAATTAAAAAATTTCATGTTTCTTAAGCAATGCATAACAAAATATGGAATGGTTTTCTGGAAAATTGTTCTACCATTACAATGCAAAGATGGGATATTTATCCTTACTAGATATGGGTCCTACAGAGGATAGTTGGAAGTCGAGTAAGTTGTTGAATTTGAAACAATCACCTCAGGACTTACTCTTATTCTATTTCATCCGAAAAAACCAAGTCTTCGCTTAAGGTGAACTCCAAGTCAAGAGAAAAATTGGTCACTAGATTTACATGATATACCATTTAGCCTTAAAAATAAACAAACAACTTTTCTTTTTTTCCATTACAAGGAAGGTCTCATTTGAGTTACAAAGTCATCGAGTAAAGGGCCCTTTGTAAATTCAACATAGCATAAAGGAGTCATTTTGACAAAATTTCAACACGGAGGACTACAGGAACTTCGAACTCTTCCCTTGCAAGTCTCATTTGAGTTACAAAGTCATCGAGTAAAGAGCCCTTTGTAAATTCAACCTAGCATAAAGGAGTCATTTTGACAAAATTTCAACAAGGAGGACTACAGTCTCGATGACAAAGTGGAAAGGTATTTAAATATCATGTTTCACCTTATTTTAAGTCTTGAAAAAAAAACCTAAAATTCCTACGTCTTTATTCTCAATTTTTTTTTAAGGAATATTAAAACTCCACACGTATATAAACTAGTGACTTGAGACTTCTTTGAAGGAGCGTATCCAGAACTTCGTTGCAGCGTGGGCAACTATTCAGCATTATACTTGTTTCTCTCGAACCGTACGTGTACCAGAATGGTCCATGAGCAATATGGTTACTTGAGGGTCACTTTTAAAGTGGAATTAATATGTCATCCCATGATGAAAAGGATGAAGCTCATTTCAAAACATTTAATGTAACAAAATGTATACTCATAGTCCTAAGAAAGGAGTTCTCAATTTGTTGCATTATAACCATCCCATGAGTGAGAAAACCTCGGTATTATACGGCTAATTCATGTGTCACCATCATAACTTACAAAAGGGAAGTATATGCCAAATAATAACTAAGCGGTATAAGCAAGAGTGCAAATAAAGCCATATATATATATATATATACATATTAGATTTGTGCAAAGATGTAATAGATTTATGAAAAGATGTAATAGTGTTTTGGCAAGTTAATTTTATTGATGATTTATAAAATTATATATTTAAAATGTTTGTGCTGGTTTTTGATATCTTATTTTGGAAATTAATTATTGAAAATCCAATAAGCTTTTCTTCCCTGAAATTTTTAAAAATTAAAATTATAACCCAGCAAAACAGTAGATTAATATCTTATGATTTACTCCAAAATGTCGCTAAAAACCGATAAAAACCAAAAAACAAAAAAACAAAAAAGAGACCCAAAGGTTTCAAAACCATCCTAAAAATTACGGAAAAAATAAAATAATGGATTCTATCTCAATAAGTGTTCAATAGGTGTTGCATTTATGTCACTAGAGTCATGGACCCAAGTAAGCTTTTATGTATCTAATTTTATTGTCTAGAACTTTCATGTGAAGTTGCATTTCATGCCATGACATTAGTGAACATATCTAAATCTAAGAGGCAATCTCTTTCCCAGACAACCTCACCTACCGATCATGTCACATCTCATGAGAAATTTGTTTAAGGAACAACCTAGACGAGAAATCTACTTTGTGGCAAGCATGAGAACCTCCTTAAATACCACATCCTTCACTTCTGAGTGACTCGATGCATGATGATCTGTCATTCGAAAGCAAATAATCGTACAAGGATGGATTCGAGGGGATATAGAAATGATGAGGTCCAAATAGGGAGAAGAGCAATGTGTCAAGCTAAAGCAAGAAAACTAAACTTCTTCGTTGAAAACCAACATTGAAACCACCAAGGAAAATTAGAGATAGGTGGGAAACAAGAGATTTCCCTAGCAAAGAAAATGGCCATGCAAAGTAGAGAAGCAGGAATATCTTTAGTCGAGGTAGATGATGCATAAATGGAGAAGACCTCCATCACAATTAGAGATAGGAAAGAATAAAGCCACATGAAAATGTACATCTTGGCATTGAGCTCTCATTTGAATTATCACTAGTAGTGGAAACCATTAAACAAATAAACTTCAAGGCATGGGGTTGTAATATTAAGTCGTTGGAACCATTAAATGACCAAACCTGAAGGCATCGGGTTGTAATATTTGGTGGATGAGGGATGGCATGGCATGTCCTAGCAATCATTGCATGGAGTGAAAACAACCATTCTTCTTCTCACCTATAAAGTTCCACGTCAAGCTGTCTCACATATCAAGTTCCACGTCACGCTGTCAATCAAATCGAGAAATTGCAATATTTGTAATCTCATATAATTATGCTAATTATTATGAAGGATTATTATCAATGAAAAAAAAATTCTTCACTCAAATATATGTTAAATATTTAGCCTAAGGCTTATTATTTAAATTTTAGGTTAAGGTAGGGTGGTCCACTTTTGCTTCTTTACTTAAATTGATTATTGAGATTGAATGTCTAGGGAATATGTTGGGCATATTCTTCGTATTAGACACAGATCAACAGTTGTTCAATGAGGGAGATCGAAGTGAGAGGAAGAAAAAATATTTAAGAATTTATCCGAGCGAAAATTTGGTTGTGGTTTGGAACTAGCGCCCGTGTAGTTTCCACGTGGTCGATTAACACACTCAGGTAGTCGATTGATCTCGCTCCTCTCCGCGCGGTTAATGATCCCTCAATAGTTTCATTAATGGTGCGGGAAGTGACGTGAAATTAATTCAGGTGCCTGGTGGCGGCTAATCGGTTCGCCGCCATTTGATTTCCACAACCATGTTTCAAGGTTAACTGCCACAGTCGATTATGAAGTTTGCATGTATTTGGTGGATGTGGCTGTCAACCACAATGTCGGAGGTTCAAGCCCGTCCTCCTTTTAGCGGCACCCTCTAAATGGTTACAGAGTGTACAATTCATTTGTTTCATGGGACCTTTTTTTCAGTGGCAGCCTTTAAATGGTTACAGAGTGTACCATTCATTTCCTTCCTGGAACCGTTTTTTCAATAGCTGGAGCAAATATTTTCAAAGAATTGCGATATTCGTTAACAAGAGTGGATTGGAACTGTCGATCGAGGACATGGCCCATCTCTTTTCATGGACCGAATAATTATAACATAATGACATATTTGTTAACGGGACTGAATTCGAAATATGGATCGAGGAATCGAGGACATGGCACATGTATTTTCCATGGACTGAATAATTGTACCGCCAATTTTTTCATGTCTGAAAAGAAGAGACGCGGTTCAGAAATGGTGATACACGACCCCTGTTGTTGATGGCAGTGATTTTATGGCCCTTGGTGCTTCTGTGTTTTATTCGATTTCTCCTGTAGGGAAATTCAATTGTATTGGAGTATGTGAAGATGAAGGGCGGATTGAAGAGCATAAGGAAGTGTTTGTGTCGATGACACGAGATAAGAGAGCCCATATGCTCACATGCCGCGACTTTACGTTTGAGGTTTATGTGCTCTCCATGATTCTGTCATCAAATTAAGTGTTCAACGTGTATGTATTTGTTATCTAAAGTTGCTTACCCAGATTTCTATATTCACGTATTATTATCTGCACATAAAAATTTATTTTCATTTTGCAAGTTAAACTAAATGTTGTTGTGAGTTTTTCATAAAATTGTTGAACTCTCTGTATTTTTAACTTAAAAGCCACTACTTGTAAGTTTGACATACCCGGAAAAAAATCATCATTATGACCACATTCAAAATGTCTACCTGCAACCAACATCGACTTTGAGAACCATCGGAGACCATCACTATCTGCAGTCCTTGTTAATATCACACCTTTACTGAATTTTTCCTCGGTTTGGTTCTTTGATATGGGCACCTTGAAGCTTCTTTGTTACTATGTATTGTTCTTTGATTCGTTATTCAATATTGGAGAAAGACCCTTTAGAAATCCTCATGGCGTTGTTGCTTGAAGCAAAATTGAATTTAATAGCATTAATTTTGCATGTTCGAGTCTCGACTCTCATTGATTGACATGGTTGGATAGTTACCTACTATAGATGGATAGTAACATTTATTTAGTAGGTTTGGTATGGATAATAACCTATAATTTTGTATTTGGTTATTAAATGATAATAATTATTGTAAAATGTCTGACACCGTCTTTAATGATAACTTAATCTGTATTATAGTGACTATGATTTGCTTTGTGTCAACCTGAATTCTTCTGTCATTCGTAACTTTGTGATGTCGTTTTCGATTCAACTTTGAATTGTGCAGTAGTCGTAATAATTTGAGTTATAGTTACAGGTTGAATTTTCTATAAAGTTTTATGTTCCATTAAAACATTCACTATTACGATTATTACATTAAATCATAATAATCTTTATGATTTAAATTATATTAATATTTCCTTTTGCTACATTGAATGTTATTACAATTTTATAATTATCTTTTTTGAAATTCCAATTTTCTTTTGTTAGTGTTCTACCTCAGTAGAAATTTAAATTAGTAAAAGTATCACTTTAAATCACAATTATTCTATCATTTACAAATGCCCTTTTAGGAAAATTACATTTCATTTATCATTTTTACTTGAAAGTATTGGGTTTGATGACACAGAACCCTGTCATTCAATGGTATTCAAATTTTATATTATCGTTTTCAAAACTCCCAATTTGCTTCAATTAAAATGGTGTAGGTAATCGAAACCTTAAAGTAGGAGTACTATTACCACCTTAAATCTTATTATTCGATTTACAGTTCTAGTGTGTTGTTTTTGTTTATAAAGGATACTTACCTTTCATATTATCACTTTTACCTAAAAAATTATTGACCTACGCTTTTATATATATATATATATATATATATATATATATATATATATATATATATATTTATATTTATATTTATATTTATATATATATATATATATATAGATATATATTTTAATGGATAATTTTATATATATTTCTAATTTAAATTTGAAACAATATTCAAATATACTTTCCATATATTTTAAAATTTAAATTATAGCTTTATATAATTTCAATATATAATTTTTTATATTAACAATTAAATGTTATTTCTGGTTGAGATGGTGATTATGTTTTGGATTAAAGTAGATTAAATAAATTAGAGGTTATAAAAACCATAATTATAAAAATTAATTTTTATAATTATTTTAATATTTAAGATATATAATCAATTTAAAATGTTAAAAAATAAAATATTTATATTAGAGGTTATTATTATTTGTACTAAAAATTGCAATTTTATTATTTAAAAACATATATATACTTTTAAGTGTGTTGATATATAATAAATGAAAAAAGAAACTTTATATTGAAATATTAAAAAGTTTTTGTTTTTGTCTTCTATTTAATTGAGTATTTTTAAAATAATGGTAAATTTTATTTTAAGTTACATATTAACAATAAATATATTGTATTTTATCATTATTTTATGATAATATGGTTTGATCATTTAAAATGGTGAACCATGGGCTATATGGTTGACAACCATGTTGATAATCAATTTAAAACATTAAGAAATGAAAATATTTATATTAGCGTTTATTATTATTTATATTAAAAATTACAATTTTACTATTAAAAGAAAAATTTAAGTGTGTTGATATATAATAAAGGGAAAAAAACTTTATATGAAAATATTAATGAGTTTTTATTTTCCTTTTTTTTCTCTTTAATTGATTATTTTTAAAATAATGGTTAATTTTATTTTAAGTTAAATATTAATCTAAAGAATTATATTGTATTTTTATATTGTATTTTATCATTATTTTATGATAATATGGTTTGACCATTTAAAAGGTGAACCATAGGCCATATGGTTGACAAACATGCTCGACATGGTGACCATATTTGGTGAATATGGTAATTTATGCTTGTGTTATGATTGGAGATGAATTATGTTTGAGCAGGTCAAACATCCCATATTTAAATTGGAAATTCCACCCATTTTTAAAGTTATCAGAAGAGAGTATTGAGGTTGTATATGTGTGATAGTCTCATACTTTAAAGGAGAGTAGACAATAATTTAATTCAAATACTAAGATAACAGTCAAACGTATCTGTTCTTTTAACAAAGAAATCAATAACTATACGGCTCGGCCGGGACGACGTATATGAAAATAACGGTGTAATGTTTCATTCTGTTAGCAAAAATTTATAATTACAATGTTGATCGGGAGGTCGTAACCTTATATCATAATTACTTCTATTTATAATTAATTTTAATTATAATTAAATGTGTTTATGTTTATATTTATAGGGTCAAAAACATTATTTAACGAAAAGGGAAGGGAATTATAATTTGATTTGATTTTATACGTGAAATCAAATTAAAAATTATTAAAATAATTTTCATATTTAAAAATAATTAATTTTTTTTTAAATAATGAATTATTTTCATATTTTCATTTTAATTATAATTAATTGATTAAAATATTTTTTATATTTTAGTTAACTATAATATATTGGATAGACAGTGATGAGTGTTTTTGTAAAGAACTCTTTGATGTCAAGTTACATGTTCAATTCCCTGCCCCAAATATATTGGACATGATGAAGATGTAGTCCCACCAAACTTAAAAAAAAAAAAAAAAAAACATATTTTAATTATTTTCATATTTATTTAAATAATTTTCATATTTTGTCAAATTAATTGTAACAAAGAATTAAATATAATTTGAAATAATTAATTACTTTCATATTATTAATTATTTTAAAACCATCAATTATTTTTATTTTATTAATTATTTTCATATGTAAATCAACCATGATCAACTATGTCTATTTGTGTTTATAATATTTTTCATAGGGTATACATACCTTGGTTTATAATATTTATCATAAGGTTTATCATAAGATTTTCTTGATATGGAAATCAATCATGGTCAACCATGGTCAATGTCACGTTGTGACAAATATTGTGTCAATATGAAAATCAATCATGGTTAACCATGGTAAATCCCTTGGGTTTATTAATATAAGGGTTCATATTCCTGACGTATATTATTATTCATAGTGTTTATAACATTAATCCTTGGGTTTATAATCATGGTAAACCATCATCCAACGTTACATTGTGACAAAGATTGTCTTGATATGAAAATTAATCATGGGCAACCATGGTCCAACATCGCATTGTGACAAAGATTGTCTCAATATGAAAATCAACCATAACCATGGTCAACCATGTTTATTTTAGGGTTTATAATATTTACCTTAGGGTTTATATACCTTGGGTTTATAATATTAATCCCTTGTGTTTAATATTATTCCCTCGAGTTTATAATCCCTTGAGGTTTTAGAATTGATCCCTTGGGTTTATTGTTCCATTGGGTTTATAATATCGATCGTTGGGGTTTATTAGTCTAAGAGTTCATATCCCTATGGTATAATATTATTCATAGGGTTTAATCATGGTTAACCATGGTCCAATGCGACATTGTGATAAAGATTGTCTCAATATGAAATTCAAGCATGGTCAACCATTCTCTAATGTTGCATTATGACAAAGATTGTCTCAATATGAAAATCTATCATGGTCAACCATAGTCCAACATTGTATTTTCACAAAGATTGCATGAATATGAAAATCAACCATGGTCACCATGGTCAACAATGTCTTTTCTGTAATTTATAATATTTATCATTGGGTTTATATACATTGGTTTGTAATATTTATCTTAGGGATTATCATAGGATTTTCTCAATATGAAAATCAATCATGGACAACCCTAGCCAATCATAGTCAACATGGGTCAAACATGCTCGTCCATTGTCAATTATGGTCAATCATGGTCAACCATGGTCCAAGTCACACTGTGAGAAATATTGTTTCAATATAAGGATCAATCATGGTTAGCCATGGTCCAATGTTGCATTGTAACAAAGATTATCTTGATATGGAAATAAATCATGGTGAACCATTGTCCAACATCGCATTGTGACAAAGATTGTATCAATATGAAAATCAACCATAGTCCAATGTCGCATTGTGATAAATGTTGTCTCGAAATGAAAATCAATAATTGTGAACCAAGTTCAACCATGATCCAACGTCACATTGTGACAAATATTTTCACTATATGAAAATCAACCACAGTCCACCATGTTATTTTAGGGTTTATAAGATTTATCGTAGGGTTTACATAGCTTGGGTTTATAATATTATCTTATTGGGTTTATTAATTGCTTCTGTTTTTTAATATAACGGTTCATATTCTTTGGGTTAATACAAATCTCTTGGGTTTTAATCATGGTCAACAATGGTCCAACATCACATTGTGACAAAGATTGTCTTAGTATGAAGATCAATCATGGTCAACCATGGCCCAACATCGCATTGTGACAAATAATATCTCAATATGAAAATCAACTATGGTTAACCGTGTTTATTTTAGGGTTAATAATGTTTATCTTAGGGTTTATATGCTTTAGGTTTATAATCCCTTAGGGTTTATAATACCAATCCCTTCAGTTTATTAATGTAATGGTTCATACACCTAGGGTATATTATTTTTCATGGGGTTTATAATATTAATCCTGGAGTTTAATATAAATCCCTTAGGTTTATATTCATTTTCATAGGATTTTCTCAATATGAAAATCAATCATGGTCATCCCTGGTCAATTATAGTCAACATGGGTCAAACATGGTCATCTATTGTCAATTATGGTTAATCATGGTCAACCATGGTCACCAATGGTCCAAAATCATAGTGTGATGCTCAACCATTGGTCAATTATGGTCAATCATAGTCAACCATGGTCCAATGTCGCATTGTGAGAAAGATTGTCTCAATATGAAGATCAATCATTGTCAGCCATGGTCCAACGTCGCATTGTGACAAAGATTGTCTCAATGTGAAAATCAATTATGGTCGACCATGGTCCAACGTCGCATTGTGACAAAGATTGTCTCAATGTGAAAATCAATTTGACCATGGTCCAATCTCGCGCACTGAAAAATATTGTCTGAATATGAAAATCAACCATGGTCTAATGTCACATTGTGACAAATATTGTCCGGAAATGAAAATCAATCATGGTGAACCATGGCCAACCATGATAGAACGTTACTTTGTGACAAATATTGTCTCTATATGAAAATAAACCATGGTCAATCATGGTAGACCATGTTTATTTTAAAGTTTATAATATTTATATCATGGTTTATATAGCTTGGGTTTATAATATTAGTCTCTTGGGTTTACTAATCACTTTGGTTTTTTAATATAATGATTCATATTCCTTTGGTTTAATATAAATCTCTTGGATTTTAATCATGGTCACCATGGTCCAATGTCATATTGTGACAAATATTTATAGAATATCTACATAAACCATGGTCCAATGTCACATTGTGACAAAGATTGTTCAGTATGAAGATCAATCGCGGTCAATGATATTCCAACTTTGCATTGTGACAAATATTTGCTCAATATGATAACCAACCATGGTTAACCATGTTTATTTTAGGGTTTATAATACTTATCTTAGGGTTTATATGCCTCGGATTTATAATCCCTTAGGGTCTATATACCTTGGATTTATAATATCAATCCTTCGATTTATTAATGTAATGATTCATACTCGTAGGATATAATATTGTTCATAGGGTTTATAATATTAATCCTAGGGTTTAATATAAATCCCTTGGAGTTATACTAGTTGTCAACCATGGTCAACCATTGTCAATATGGTCAACCATGATCCAATGTGACATTGTGACAAAGAATCTCCCAATATGAAAATCAACCATGGTCCAATGTCACAATGTAACAAAGATGGTCTCAATATGGAAATCAATCATGTTAAACCATGGTCAACCATGTTTATTTTTGGGTTTATAATATTTCATAAGGTTTATATAGCTTGGGTTCATAACATTATTCTTAGGGTATAATATTGTTCATCTGCTTTATCATATTATTCATAGGGTTAATTAACTAATTAATATTATTAATTAATAAATATAAAAATTTTGAATTTAATAATTATTTTTATTTTTATTTTTTAATGCAAGTAAATAAAGAAATTAATATTATTACTTTTGTAAATGGTTAATATATATATATATATATATATATATATATATATATATATATATTTGTGATCTAGAGGAACCCAATAGCCCACTTGACATGTAACTACTAGTAAACCTCTGGAGGTCTACGACTAGTCCTCCTCTCCGTAAATTAGGCCACAAACATGGGGATTTGAAGCCGGGTCTCTCATGTTTTAGACCCAGTTTCAATGATTTCACATATCTCAGATTATAATTGATCTCTTTAGCAGGTGTTTAATACATTTCTTTCATGATAAAGTTTCTCTTAGTGGGGTCCCGCTTTTGTGGAACTTTTTTATCCACTTGCCTAGGCTTTTCCATAAAATATTGTATTTCTCTCACATAGTGATTTTAGGATTTTCTATTCTTGGCATGTTTCCCTAGCTAAGTAACTTAATGGATCTTTCTCTTCTATCCATTAATCTTATCTAGAATTTTATCTCAAATTCTTATCATAAAAGAATTATCCAATTCCATTTACCTATGAGATTATATTCTTTTGCTTTGGCAAGAATCTTGTTTTAGGTGTTTCATTCACTAGTAGAGAACGATGAAATTAGTGACTAGGTGACTAAAAACGTTAGTAGCCATAGCTTTTCTGAGTGAAATACAACCAAAAATGAGAAATCTTAGGTGACTGAACTAAAAAGAACTAACATAAATGACTAATTTAGTCCCGGGTTAACATAGATGACTAACAAGTAAGTAATACAATTAAAAATGACTAACACTAATGACTAATTTAGTTTAGGAACAAAAATACAACTACATAACAAGTACTCTAATAATACAAAGTAGTCGTTTTAATTGTGTCACTTTGACAATCTAAACTTACAAGTGATAGGGGATTCAAAGGTTGTTGTAGATTGACTGAAATATTATACTTCCTTAAACACTTATTTGTTGAATTAGTGGATGATTAGAGTTATAGAGTTAATTAGAATATTTAAGGTTATATCCTTTGATCACATACATAAGGAATTCAATTCAAAGGCTGACAAACTATCCAAAATGGGAGTGGGCTTACAACTGGGTCAAATACATTAAGAAAAATAACTATAAGGAGAAGTGTTAGTTAATTAGTAGAGGACACATTCCCTTTAGTTAAAGAATTAACTTTTCATGCATATTATACACATCTATTCAACATTTATTTTTTGTGATGCAAAGAGGTAGCACCAAGGAGAGGGTATCAACTTCAATCAATGAATATTCACTTAGTACCACCACCAAGTTTCCTTCATGTAGCTTGTCAAATGTCTTAATTTTGCTTCACAACTTGTCATGGTGATTAACTTACTTGTATACACCTCTAAGTGACACTACAACCCCTAAACCTCTATAACTATTTGACCTCTTCAAAACTTGTTAGAGTCTTCTTAGATGTGCACTCATGCTTGAAGCAGAACATAACACTAGCATCTCAAATGTTCAATTTCATTCCCTCTTTTAATGCCTCTTCGTAACAACATTATCACATTGCTTAAAATGAAATGTTCACATCTTAAGGAAAAGCATGTACTTTTCTTATGACAACCTAAACTATGCAAGTGAGTAGGACAAAACTCCATTTTCTCAAGATGAAAACATAAGGTCTTACAATCCCATTCACGCAACAATTTGAATATATTTAACCTAAATAAGGATACATACCATACTCCTTCCAAATTTGACATATGACTTTTAAAAAACTAACACTTTATTTTAACTATTAAATCTACTTACTATATACTATATTTTGTTTGCACACACCTAATATACAAGAACACTTAAATGTTTTCAATGCAACCAAGTTAAGAACACTTGTTTCCTTCCCACATATCAAACTCTACCTTCATAAAATTTAAAAAAAAAAAATATTTCATAGAATCCATAACCTTAAAATTAAATTTTTAAATTTTTATGATAAATGCCAACCATAAATGTTTTTAAAGACCACTAAAAACTTTTAAAATCCCATTAGTTTCTCAAATACAACTATAATATAATGTAAGTGAAAATAAAATATTGAATATTGTTTTTCACCATGAATATTTAAAATATTGTATATTATTTTTTACCACCCTTAAAAACTTATAAGATCCCATTAGTTTCTCAAATACAAAATACAACTATAATATGATGTGGGTGAAAATAAAATATTGAATATTATTTTTCACACTAAAATTTAAAATATTGTATATATTTTTTTACCACGAAAATTCTAACATCTTGAAAGGAATAAGTTTTAATTATGTTTACAAAATCCCTCCGACCAGAATTCTGGATCTATTTTCTTTTCATAGGGCGAGAGAAAAAACAAGATTTTAGGGAACAACTAGATGATTCTCCATTTTGATTGGAAAGGTCACAAACGAATGAAGAAGGGGCTGAGGGGCGGGGAGGGATTTGGTTTTACCATAGTAGTATACTCAACCAACATAAGATCTTTAGTCCATTGATGGTGCTATGTTCCATTTTTAACTTCAACACATTTTGGCCCCCCATTCAATGTTCCACATAGAGAAGAGTACATGCACCTTCGGTCTCTGCTTCAAAATCCATTTTTTTTATGTAGCCATGGTTCAAAATCCAATGTTTTTATGAACAAGAGCGTAAAACCTAAATAAGGGGATTAAATGATGAAAAGGCTAGCATTGTGGTTGCTAGGGCTATTGTGAGAAGCCCCCACACCTCACTTGGCCCTAATGGAATGGACACGATGATCAGGAGCCTTGACCACTGCAAAAAAGATGCTAATAATAGATGTTAAAAAATTGAGAAGCAATATGGATGTATGTTAAACATTTGAACTTTGGAGGGTTATCATTTGGAGGTAAAGCTAACGTACAAGCCTAGGGAAAATTGTACATGAAAAATCATAGAGCCTATGGTTTCTGGATATTTGAGGGTTTTGAATATCAAAAGTTTCTTCTAAAACATGTTTTGACAGATTTTGTACAGTGATAGTTTCTGCGTCCTTTTAAATGAGGCAGAATTGAGGGATTCTAGATCATCGTAAGTGTAACTTTATGTATTCTATCACACTTCTTCATATTCGAAAAGTCAATTATCAAGGACTTTCTTCAATGTTTGCTACCTTCGACACAATTAATACTACCACAAGTACTCACAATCCCAACAAATCCTTCCAGGTATGCATTTATTTTGTTGGTATTTTCTTCCTTTAAATATCGAGTATGTAACAGCCTCTAGAAAGACACCTAATGTA
This sequence comes from Pinus tabuliformis, assembly GCA_031772625.1. Classification (NCBI taxonomy): domain Eukaryota; kingdom Viridiplantae; phylum Streptophyta; class Pinopsida; order Pinales; family Pinaceae; genus Pinus; species Pinus tabuliformis. Next base: position 289,339,022 of record CM062815.1, on the reverse strand, counting down.
CAATTTCATGGTTTTGAGCCTATTACTAACTATCCCTTTTACTTTCAAATTCTACATCATGTTTCAGTGCAGTTGACATAGGCTGGCTTCACTTTCTTAAGGTCAATTGTTCCATGCCAATAAATAATTTACAGCACAAGTCTTTAATCAAGATCACAATTTGGTTGTGAGTCCTTCAAAGATGTTTTTCGAGTGATAATTTACTCACATTTGAAGTAATATATAATTTCTCAATTATCTTTGTGTGGGTGTTTGGGAAAAAGTTGTCTTTATGCCCCCATTTAGTTAATATAGAATTATACAATTGGAACTTTATCAAGGAAGGGAGCTTTGTTTCTGACGTGCACAAAACATTGTCTCTGCCTCATACATATGGCAATATAGCACAATAATTCGTTGCAATAACATGTTTTTTAAAACAATTAAACTCGGGTAGAATCAAGTGCACTTAAATTACCATTTCATGAAAAATGACAACACGAAGGTGGGATTGAATTTTTAATATACACACATGGCCCTGATATCGAGTTGCCATGATTTTGATCGTTACCTCAAGGTGCCCTAAGCCTACGCTAAGGTGTTGGGTAAAGCCCTTGGGAATGGAACCTAGGTAGTTTTTGTTAAGCTCCCACTCGAGAGGCCTTAAGGGGAACATTGGGGTTGGGTAGGGTATGTAATATCAAATATGTGCCCTAAGTTTAACTCCTACCACCATGTGCCTTCATTATTTTCTGGTAAATCATTTAGGAATGAAACTTTGGCCAATGGTGTTGAGATCTTTTCTTCCCAAGCTTTGAGCAGAACTTAGTATTAAGGAGTGGATTTGGGCTTGTAACACTGCACTTGGTATTCATCTCCATGTTCCATAAGTTCAACATCTACCTCCAAGATCCCCTACAGATTCCTGGTAAAGCCCTTGGGAATGGAACCTTAGCGAATGGTTTAAATCATTGCTTCGTAGGCCTTAATGATAACATGGGTTTGGTTTGGTTTGTAAAATGAGCACTAAATATTCATTTTTGGGAGCCACAAGTCCAACCCCTACCTCCATTTGTGTCATGGCTATTTTAGGATGCTTGGCAAGGGTCGTCAAGCTCAATCTCATTGAGTTTCTTGGCATTCATATTTTATATAGCAACCAATTTCATTATGTTCAGGTTGATTTATTATAGGTAAGCATGAGAAAATGTCTTTGATATCCTAAAGTCTAGACATTGTATTTCCTTTTTTTGTTATATATGGGTATTTTACGCATGGGTTATTTATACTATTTTACTGGTATTCTAATGCAGAATAGTGATACATCATCTTCATGAATCAAGTAACATAATAAGACGATTATCTTCACAAATTATTTATTTTTCAAATCATGCAACCCCCAAATGATAGTATCTCAAGCCTCTCGTTCAGTCCAGAATCTAACTATTTGCTGGCCACTTCTTTGGATAATTAGTCTTGTTCTCAACTCTCTCCATTTACCATTTACTAAAACAAGGCTAATTTATTACAAATGTATTGATAAATTGTGGGACCAGTAACAAGATTGGATTTATATTTACCTCATGGTGAATATTTTAGACTGTGTCACTGTGGGGTCTTGGATAGATGGTGAATAAGGGGTGCTTCACAATCCTCAACAAGGTTCAAATTGCCTAGGGACACATTTTTCTCCTCCAGGGCCATCTTACCTATGCAATTGGGTTGTCTTAATTGGTTGGTGCTTTGTTCAAGTATTAGCTGACTTTGGAACAAAATCTAATCCTCATCCATTACTTCTTAGTTGAAGGGATATTTTTTGAGTGATGTAATATGATTACATTGCATCGTGATATTCTCATATTGGGAAATGGCATGTTTGTCGCATAGTGATAATGGGAAGTATCTTGCCAAAATAATTTATTTGACAAACATTCTAGCTTGCTTTGGTGTTGTGGCTATCATAAGTTCACATACAAACTAAAATAAGCTTTTATATGAAATTACTTAGGCCCTTTATATTGGATACTAGTAGCCCTTAGGAAATATTTTCGGTGAATGGACCAACATGTGGGTAATATTGGATATCCAACCTTTCCTCACAAACCCAATTGATATTATATTTGTTAAGCCATTTTTAAATTTGACCCTTTTCAATGTTACAAGCCCCCCCTTCTATTGAAATTGAACAAAACTCACACTAATTCAGGACAATATCTTACTGGCATGAAAACATTGCTTTTGAAATGTTGGGAGTATGGCTACATCAACCTTCTCTCCATTGATTCTAGCTCATGTGATTCCAAGAATTGTAGTCATGTTAAAATTGGGTTTAACTTCTCACAAGCTTAGGATATGTAAAGAGTGATTGTTTGTTGAGACATTTTGATCATTAGTCAGGATTGTGGTAAGTTGCTAACCTTGTACATATTTTCTTTGTTCACACTTTATGCCTTTCTTCCCATTATCATAGGCATAAACTTTAAGTGGGTTATTAACTTATTTTCAATGTTTCAAAAATCGTGTACAACAATTACTCAACAAGGATTTGTAAAATAAGTCAAGAAAAAAAGGGGCAGAAATGGAAAAATTTGCAAAAACTAAGAAATTGTGTTTTTCTAAATCACCAATTTGGATAACATTGGTTATTATCAAGACTTACTTTTTGTTATTTAGGGTAAAAATCCTTTGACATGTCATAATTTCATGTCTATGCTAAAAATTTATTTCTATGAGAGAAAAATAGATTTTGTCCTCTCAATAAGAATGGAGGATGAAGTCTTCACCATGAAATTATGGATTATTTTGTTTGTTTGATGTGTCTGATGCCTTGTTTCAAAAATCGGTCTAGTTGAACTGAAAATTGGTCAAATCAATCGGTTAGCTCCCTGAGATACCAAACTAGCCTAATTAATCTGATTAGTTGGTTGGTCAGGACCGATAGGGTACCAAATTGACCGGTTTGGATGATTTGGTACTTGACCGATCGATTTTTGTAAAAATTCGGCCATTTGGAAAGCCACATGGTTGGGCATGTTGATGAGACTCCTAGGTGCTTTTTGGAGGTTCTTTTTAGCAAACCATGGTAGGTACCCTTCTTAAGATGCCTCCCTAAGCTTATAAAATAATTCCTAAGCTCATATTTTCCTCACACATTTGATTTCTAGATTTTGTGTGCATATGAGTGCTTGGATAGTTTTGCACAAACATTGAGTTTTGGAGAAACAACAACAATTTTGGAGGTTCTTTGTCATCTTGGAGCTAGTTTGGATTTGTCTAGTGGATTTGGGGGTGTTGATCCCAATGCAAATATGGTAGTTGAACGACGAGTTGAAGGAAGTGAACCAACAAGGCCAAAGATGGGGCATGGTAACTCATGAGGGAAGAAATAGTCGTGCAACTTGATGAACTTGTGCTTCTAGTTTTGATAGGCATATTGTTGTTTCTCATGCTACTACTAGTACTGCTATTGAGGCTAGAGAGGAGTTTGAGGAGTCTCTGAGGCAATGCACTCCAACCCTTAGTGTCTTGCACAAATATCTCCCACTATTATTTTTGAGTTTTTATCAATTTGAGAAAAACAGAGTTTGTTGGGAGAAATTTCTATCGAAAAAGTAGCTATGCTTGGAATGTTCTTTATATACTTGGCTTGAACTACTAGTTTTCATGTCACCGGGAAAATCCATTTGCTGCTTACTAGTGCAGAGTAATTAGGGTTAATTTATGGCCAACAAATGGGATTAGAACTTGTTGAGTATAGTGCAGGCGGGAAGGGAGAGAGACCTAATTTGGATGGAGGAGAGTAGGTGGTCGTGACCTTTATAGCTTCTGAAAAACAAATATTCAATGGAGTTGATATCTTCTCTTTGGAAGTGGAAGTGCTTTTTATCTGTAGTACTATTTCTCCTGCTGCTTTGCCTAAATTTTGCAGCAACGAATTTGGCCATTAAAGGTTCTTATTACTTGCATTTTCCTCTTTTTTCCATTTCATGCACATCGTTTCATCCCATGGAATGCCTGGGAATGGATTTTAGCCCACCTAATCACATGATAATGATAGTTATTTGTTTTTATTTTTTGTTTTCGAGTAAATGAGTGTCGAACAAGGGTTTGCAATAATTGTGTCACACAAGGTTATGATGAGTAGACGGTGACTCATTTTGAATTGGAGACAACCTCAAAGGAAAACCACATGATGAAAGTATCCACCTTAAGGCAAACCAAGTCTCCAAAAATGAGGATGGCTATTTGGGTCAATTTTTTCTGGCAATTGTCAAATGGTATGTTGCATACCACACACCACTCACCACACAAAAAAACACGTCCTCCATTATGGTAACCTCCAAGCTTAATGGATTCTTTAGCACACAACATCACAATTTCCAAAATCAAACAAATGTGTATGTAGACTAACCTAATAACCTATCTTGTTCACACTAGCCTCAATGTTAAACAAACACAAAATTGGGCTAGTTTTTTAACTTTAACCCTAGCAGGCCCAAATTTTGGCCCTAGTCATAACACTTGGTTTATTTTAACCATGACTTGGGATTGCCTCATTATGTAAACTCAATTTATGTATATATGTATATATTCTCCAAATCTATGTTCTAAATTTCCTCTCTAATTTTTTTTTCTCAAATTTGCTGAGAGAGTGGAAAGGGTATACCTCCTCCCTCTTTCTCTTACACACCCCACAAGCACAAACATAGACATTAATGCTTGCATAAGAAAAGATATCATAAGACAAGTATTGATCACGCAAAACCAACTGAATCATGTGAAAAGAAAGTGACATTGGTCGCTTATCATGCCTATTTGTATGAGTTCAACTAGAACATGGGTAAGTCTTAAAACATAAGAAAAATGGAGAACCACGTGCAAGGGTTAAATTTGATGCCTGTTTACACGTTTTTAATTTTTTTAGTCGTCAAATATAGTCCTTTCTAAAATAAACCCTCCATTAGTAACTTTCAAATAATTTTCAAAAAGTGTCATAATGACGGGCATATAGGAAAATCAAAAGTGTGAAATTATATATATATATATATATATATATATATATAGATAGATAGATAGATATATATATATATATATATATCTATCTATATATATATATATATATATATATATATATATATATATATATATATCTAATTTTTTTTTCTCAAATTTGCTGAGAGAGTGGAAAGGGTATACCTCCTCCCTCTATCTCTTACACACCCCACAAGCACAAACACAGACATTAATGCTTGCATAAGAAAAGATATCATAAGACAAGTATTGATCACGCAAAACCAACTGAATCATGTGAAAAGAAAGTGACATTGGTCGCTTATCATGTCTATTTGTATGAGTTCAACTAGAACATGGGTAAGTCTTAAAACATAAGAAAAATGGAGAACCACGTGCAAGGGTTAAATTTGATGCCTGTTTACACGTTTTTAATTTTTTTAGTCGTCAAATATAGTCCTTTCTAAAATAAACCCTCCATTAGTAACTTTCAAATAATTTTCAAAAAGTGTCATAATGACGGGCATATAGGAAAATCAAAAGTGTGAAATTATATATATATATATATATACATACATGTATATACATACATATATATACATATATATATATATATATATATATATATATATATATATATATATATATATATATATATATATATATATAGATATATATATATATATATATATATATATATATATATATATATATATATATATATATACATACATACATACATACATACATACATACATACATACATACATATAGATATATATATATATATATATATATATATATATATATATATATATATATATATATATATATATATATATATGTTCCCACGAGTAGCGACCACCATTATTTTACTTCCAAAATCAATAAATGTATTCAAGGTTGGTCACTCCCTTTTGTGTTTGGTACCCGCCATTTCAGAAATCCTAACAAATTAATTTAAAAACATGTAGTCATGATATGGCCTCACCTCCAAGAACAAGTACGCCATTTCTTTCTCTCCATGGAGACCACAAGTGTCCAGGCTCACATGATCTCCATAGAAATAAAATACAACCATATAGAATTAGTAATAATATATGCCTCTGGACTTGCACGTTTGTCACACCTGGAAGGCATAGCAGGAGCTCATACTATCATTACCATTTGACTGCATGCAAATATCTATAAGATATACCATAAAAAAATACTTACAACAACCATGGGGTTCCAACTTCCCAATATAAGATATGGTAGATGGGATAAGATTTTGGGGCTCATGGGTTCATGCATTTTTTTTAGAATTTGTATATCTTTTTCATTGTTTTGAGTGCATTACTATTGATGGCAATGTATTGTGTTGTAGTACTCGACAACAATGGAGCTGCCCATGCGAGGTAGGAAGAGGAGAATCTCATGAAAAAAGATTTATGGTGAGGTGAGGAATGTGGTTAGCATGTGTTTGCATACCCAATTAGTTGTCCGCATTGGACATGATGATTACTTGGGGTGGTTTTATTGTTATTAGAATGGGAACAGAGAACATAAAAATTAAGGAAGAAGAAAATTCATCTAAGGATTCTGTGAGGAGATTTAGGTTGCAAGCGCCTTACGGGACTATGGAGGAATCATGGGGAGAATGAGAACTGGTCTCAATACCACCCACACCCATGGGTGCCATGCCCCCTTTCACCCCTAGTGCTCATTCTCCCCACCACCATATTTCTACCAATTCTCCTTCTCATGTTGTTACCCCTAGGCAGATATCCCCCAAATATTCTCAGACACCTGTCAACACTTGCCCTCCTTCGTCCTTGGTGTCTCCTTCTATGCTCAGGTCCCCTCATCTCAAGGCTCCCAAGACTCCAAGGACACCATGGACTCCTTCCCTTATCTCTCCTAGGTTTCTGAGCCACATTGGGACTCCCAAGAGAAGGGTTTTGACCAATATGAAGACCTATCTAGAGGAGGTTGGGCACCTCACCAAGCTCAATCCTCAATATGTGTGGCTCCCCATCATAGACTCTAGGAATGGGAACACTTACTCTGTAGCATTTCATAATCTCAATGCAGGGATTGGGTTTCAGGCCTTGATTCTACCAATGGATTTTACCTTCTTGGGATGGTATGTAGGATGTTCTTGATTTCTCTATTTTTTTTGCTTTCATGTTTCAATGTTTTTTTTACAAAATTGATTTTTAGGTCCATCAGAATATGATCTAATGTCAAATAACATGGATGTATTTTGTAAAATAATTTTAAGTGATTTTAGATTCATATTGACCGTAATCTGTTATACTTCAAAAATGATCAAATTCCTCGGGTGAGCAATCTCAAAGTTTTCACACCCACTTGGTGTGATTAAATCATATTGACAATGCTATATCTACCTAGGTTGTAGAATGTGCCTATGTAGAATGTGTTAGTTCAAAGGAATGTAATGGATAAATACATGGGTTGCCTCTGTAGAATGTGTCTTAGTCCAATGGAGTGTAGTGGATAAAAATGTGGGTTGTTGTGAGTGTGTTTCTCTACAACCATTGTTTTCATTTGCATTTTATTTTTTCTTTGATATTTGTACTGTGACATTTTCTAATAATTGTCATATGACTTAGAACTAATTTCGATTAGTTTTATATTTAAATAGATCTATCTAAACTCCATAATTCTAGATCTATTCAAATAAATATTGTATTTCTAAAAATATTTTTTTTTTATTTTTTATTTTTTATCTTTTATGTTTTTTTACCCACTTGATGGAGTTAAATAGTCATTTAAGCTATTGGGATTCAAAATGATTGGTATTACTACTTCTGCCTTGGCTTTAGAATGTTCCTTTAAGAGTTATGAATATAGAAGTGTGTTGGTGTGGGTTTATTCCTTTTGCAACATTGTTGTGATTTGTACTTTGTTTCGCAAATTCTAGATCTGTTCAAATAAATATTAAATTCCTAAAAGTGACAATTTTTAAGTTTTGAATTCTTAAAGGTAAACATTTTATGTTTTTTCACCGATGTGATGGGGTTAAATAGTCCTTTAACCTGTTGGGATTCAAAATCACTAATATTACTACCTCTACCTTGGTTTTAGAATGTGCCTCTTAGAGCTATGAATACAGAAGTGTGTTGTTGTGGGTTTATTCCTTCTACAACTTTGTTGTGATTTGTACTTTCTTGTCCATGAATATAAACAGGAGTTGGGTAATAATCTGTCTGACCATAGCATACTAGTGGAAACTCTACACTTTGTGGGTTCTTATCATGCTTCATGAAGATGTTCCCGAGAAATGCTACAACAAATATGTGGATCTTGCAGAAGCTGCATTTGGTAACAATAACATATACTTTCTACAATTGCAATCTTCATATCTAGTTTTCTTTATTACTAAAATTAAGCTACATTTATGTTTCAGTTGGATACCAAAATGTGGATTTCTATCTCTAGTGCACAGTACATACAATATTTAGTTTTAGGTATAAACATCTGAGTTTAGATATATTTTTTTTAGACCTAATAGCTTCAAGTATATATTAATGTTGGATATAATAATCCTATATGGAAGGAATGTATGGATGCCAATTTGTCTTTAGAAATTACAAGGGAGAGTCTTGGTGTATGGTTGACTCTGTTTCCAAATGTTTATCTATGAGTCGAGATGGAAACTTCCCTGAGATTGATTGGTGGAGAGACAATGATGTTTTTTGTTCAAATATTTTGTGGCCCAACTTATGGATCCAATCCACTTACTACAATGGAATGATATTTGGTTTTTGTGTCCACTCACTATAGTGGAATGAAATTTGGTTTTCATATCCCTTTGCATTATTTTGTCCTAGCTACCTAATCTTAACTCCATTGCAAGACTCTACTTTATAGGCGTTATAACTACAATTACCTAATACACTATGGTTTGGGGTTTCTCCAAAAGAAAACCTAGACACTTGGGCATATCTTATGAAAATCTATGTCCAAGATGGATAGTACAACAACAGAATTATTGCTTTTACTTCAAGGGTCAAAATATTTCTCTAGAAATACAACTATTGTGCTTTTGTAGTAGCATAGACTTGTGTTTCCTTATGATTGCTTATATTCGTATATATTTTCTAGAGAAGGTTACATGTTAATATCTTACCTTATCAATGATATTTCTTTCCTATGAGATTAACTAGGAAGTTGTATCTGAGAATGCAGGCTACTATGCCATCTAGTCTCAAGCATCTTGCCTCTATACAAATGTGGAGAGGAGCAAAGGTTTCTTATTTACTTGTGGCCATGTGTGTGTTCCCCATTGAAATTGGAGGTTAATGGGCTTATGGATATTTTGTAGGTATCGATCACTTCCCTTCTCAGATTGTATTTGAGTAAAATATTAAATTCTCTTAGAACTTTCTATATCTTATTGATATATTTTATGGCAGTAAATATCATGATACTAATTTATTTCTTCATAGTTTGTTATGCCAAGTTGCCAACAATATATTTTCCTTTGGTTCCTTAGGAACCTGCATCATTCAAATTTTGTTGTTAATTGGTTGGTCTCATAATATTCTCGTTCATATCATTGTTCATAAACAACAATGTCTTTCACCATTATGAAGTATCATGAACTTACTTTAACTAGTATCATTTTGGAATTATACATTTGTTACTTAATGGATCCTCTTCTATAACCATATTTAACTTGTATGTAGTTTTCACTTCTTCTGAGATGAACAACAAAAATACAACCATGTTCAAGAAAACCATCTTTGAAGTTGTTTCCCTAGTAATTGAGGAGTTTGGTTTACTTAACCTAGGTGTAGTTTAGGTTGAGGCTTCTTGCATTGATATTGTGGTCAATAGTTGATGAATACACCTACTTTATCAAACTAGACACATAAGATTCCTATGATCTAACTCCATTCTATGTGCAGATCCTCTGCCTGACAATGTTACTTCTCTAGTTTTGTTGGGCATATTATTGTCATAGGCCTCTCTGTCATGTGAAAATTATTATTTTTTTATTGTAAGAGTGTCCTAAAGAATTGTATCCCAATGCCTCCCTTATTTATTTTAGCTATAACACAGTCTTCTTCACTTTTATCAGTGGTTAGGTTGTTCTAATCTTTATGAGTTTTCCATTTAACTTAGACCAACAAATGTAGGTTGTTCTAATATTTATGAGTTTTTTATTTAACTTAGAATAGCTTTGAAGCAGGTTACACCAGCCAGACCAATAAGCCATGCCCTCATTGGGTTCGTGTTGGATTTTGTGTCTTTTATGGCTTCATTTCTCTCTTCATTGCGGTTGCACTTCCCTTTCTGTCTAGCCTTGATGGTCTATTAGGAGGTTTGAATTTACTAGTGACTTTTTCATACCTTTGTTTTTATGTGGGTTTGTATTAAGAAATTTTTAAAAGAGCTAACAATTTTTTAAAATATTGGTGTCTTGGGGTTCTTGATGATGCTATGCAGGGTAAAATTAAATATTACAAGTCATGTGAAGGGCAGTTTAAATATAAAACCATAAAAAAATTCATTGATGGGAGGGGGCCCATCAAATTTAACCCCTGGCCCCATGCATTGTGGAAAAACCATGTTGATAGGACATTTTCCAAGTGTCAGAATATTCCTTGGAACAATTATTCCAACCTATGACGTCCTATTAGACTGCCTTCCAATCTTTCATACTTTGTCCTACGCCTGCATGATTTTATGATTATGATCAACACTATTACAAAATCGTGTAATATGTTTCATTTAGAATGATTTTCCCCTTTTCACCCATATAAATAGTAAAGACTTTACCTTTTGCATTGCTTCTATGCCCCTCAAAATGGTAGGCCAAAGGAGATGTTCCCTAGAATCTTTCAAACTTTATTTAATAGTCTCCTCTCTATTTCCATCCTTACCTTTGTCTTCGGTCTCTTCTCTGGAAACATCTGCATTTCGAATTTCTATTTTGACATAATTTCCTTCGTGATTGGTTGCATTAGATGAATGGTTCTTCAACATAGTTTCAATATCAGTAGAAGAAGCTCCAACAAGCTTAAACATCTCAACAACAACATCCAGGTGTTCTTTCCATGTTTGATCTTCCAATCTGAACTCCACTTGTGAGCATTCAAAAAGAATGTTTCCCAAAAATAGATGGATCTAAGATCTCATTACAGTATCTTGTTATTCTTCTTCGGTAGCGGATGCTGCTATCTCTTGAGTAGAATCTCCATCAACTCCATCCAGCTTATTTTTTTCTTTTCAGGATCTCATCCTTCTTGGTTGCAGATGGATCTTTTAACTCATTTTGGAACTTCTCTTCTAGCTTCTCCCACATTTTAGTTGCAGTCTGCATCTTCTCCTTCATGCTATTGAAAAATTGGATTGTTTCTGAAGAATCCCATGTATCAACATAAACCTTGCTAGCCAAAGAAAGAGACCATCAAAATTTTTCACTTTCAAATATTCCTTACCCAGTGCAAGAAATCCCTCATAGAAGTTAGGTTTTATCCTCAAAGCTTCCTCATACTTTTGTCCATCTTGGGAGTATTGATCCTGGACCCAGTCATATATAGTCTAAAGTTGTGACGTAACCAGTTCCTTTCAAGGACTTTCATCCAAAGGAATCTGCTTCCTCGCTGCACACATATCGACATCAATTGAAGAATGAAAAAGATGCCATCTCATGGAACTTGCATGATACCATATCAAAGACGCCTTGGGCTTCTTCACTAGTCACAGTTTCCCCCAATGCCTCAGAGCATAACTTCATTCCTAGCTCATGCAGATCTAGTTGAGAATCTTGGTCAATGCCTACATGTGTGCAAAGCAACTGAGCAAATTCAAATATCTAGTCATCAGTTTCAACTTATTTTCCATCAAGCTCATCTGAATTTTTTTCTTTACAAGTTTCCTCCAAGGATACCTACTTATTAGGTTCTTTGCTCAGGTCTTCTACTATGCTACCATTTCTTTCTCTGCATGAAAAAGAAGATTCTCCTCTGCTTTAACGTCCTGTTCTTGAACTCCATCTACTAGAGGTTCCTCCTCTTCTTCAATCAATGGCTCCTACTCAGGATTCACCTCAAAGGATCATTTGAAAAAATTTGATTAGAAGTGATTTCTTTGTCATTCAAGCGCCTATTTGCATAGGAGTCTATGTTTGAGTCCCTATCCTTTTCTGCTTAACAAGATGAGCTACAACAACTTCTACCAATCTAAGCTCTTCTGTATTTGTAATAGTCACAATATCCCTATCGAAATCCTTGTATTTCATTAGAACTACATTGGACAAGGAGAATCATTTCCTCACTATTTCTCTCAACTCCTTAGATTTTCATGTGTCTGGCATTCGAATAAGCCTTATATCATGGTGAAAAATAAGTTTCAATGGCCTCCATTGAATTTCTTCCTATTCTTTCTCCATAGTTTGATGGGCATGCTTAACCTCGTGACCTTGAGAACCATTAGATTCCATGGATATTACTCTAGAAGATGCCCTAGAAGATTCCAAGACCGAGGTATTTTATGGTGAAGAAGACCCTCTGGAATACATTGGCAAAGTGGTTCCTAAAAAGGGGTCCCATTTGATCGATTACTCAAGTAATCACCAGGAAGCCTCTCCTATTTATTTTTCTTCTTTGGCATAGGTCTAGTAGGTAAACAAGGCCCCATACCGCCAATAGGAGTTCCTTGAACTACTGATGCCCCCATGAATATAGGAGAATTACCTAAATAGGCAGGCACTGTGGGCCTATTTTGCAGTTCTTGCTGAGCATCTTTCTTGTTCCCAAGAGCAAGACATAACCTTTTGAAAATTTCCAAGCCATCCTGGTGATTCACATCAACCTGCAAAAGGGCCTGCACATCTTGAATGGATAATTTTAGCTTTCCCATAGCCTCATATTCCCGTGCCCTTCTGAAAAGAGCCCCAATGAAATGAGGGTGCACTTCAAGAGTGAGTGTACATTCATTAACAACACTTTCATACTGAACAAGCTTCATCAGAATTACGCATGCTACTCGGTTGTTGTGGAAGATGGCGCGGTCAGGGTGATTCCTACGATAAGGCTGAGAGCCTTTTCATACTATTCCAAAGCATCTACATAGTCTCTATTTTGTAATCTTTTATTGCCTTCCTCTTTGAGCTCGTGTGCCCTTTTGACGAAGACCGAGGGATCATGATCCACTTTACTTCCAATGACTATTCCAGATTTCTCCGCAGTAGTAACTGCCCCTATGCCTTTATTTTTCCTCCCCCTAGACTTTCCCATGATAGTGTTAGGCCCCTATAATACTAGTGAGTCCCACATTACTATTTTCATTGTATCCCTTATTGTTATTATTGTTCCCCTATTGTCGCCATATTGTTATTATTATGCCCCATATAAACCCACTATTGTTATTTTTGTGCCCTTATGTTATTACTGTTATGTCGGCTTGATTATATTGTGACCCCTCAGACTCCTATATATAGAAGGGAGGTTTAGTAATTTCTATCATCCAATAATTGTTCATTTGTGTAATGTAAAGGATATTTCCCCCTCGAAGAGGCTAAATTCTAAGACGTTGATCTATCTTTTCTATCTTTTTGTGAGCTGGTTTCCTAACATTTGGTATCAAAGCTTTGGATTTTAGGGTTTCGCTGCTCCAAACAGGTCATCGTGGAACTTGCGCTATAACTTGTTTTCTGTGACATTTCAGAATCTACAAAAAACACCCATGTTAGCCGAAATCATTCTGAAGTTTGGGTCCAAATTTCAGAGCTTTTCTCACTATATTTGTGGAGATACGATCTGAGGAATGTAGGGTTTTTGTAGACTCCCGAATTACATTCCGAACATGTGACTTGGGGAAAATCATCATAACTTTTGTTTTGAGAATCATATTGACATTTTGTAAGAAGTTTTATAAAGAGGATGGCCTGTAGTTTTCAGTGTATTAGTTTCAGGTACTAAGGTCAAAACAGTGACACGTGGCATGTCATACAAGTTCGCTCTACTGAACTTGTCTATAACCAAGTGACCGTGGAAGATTTGGCATAACTCTTCCTTGGAGAATCTAATCATGATCAAACTTGCGGGGTTAGAAAGATGACTGAAAGGGCTACCGTAAGATGAGATTTCAGATATTTGAGATCCAGACTTATAGAGATACAACAAATTCAATATTGAGCTCTTACAAAGTGAAAAGAAGGTGTGTAGTTTTTTTAAAATTTTGCATAAGATTGGTTTGAAAAATTAGTTTGAAGGAATTTAAAGGGAATAGTGAAAAATTATTAGCATTAATTAATGCCCCAAAGAAAGAAGATGGAAATTCCTAGTAAGCAACCTGAAAGCTCTAGCATGACTTGTGAAGAAGAGGAAGAAATGCAACATGATATATCAAAATTACAAGACCAAGTACAGCAAATTTCACTCTCACTAAAGGTAAATGAAGCCAAGATGAATGTCATGGAAGCTAATATGATTGCCATGCATGTTAATATGGATGGCATGGAAGCTAATATGGATGGAATCGAAGCTAAGATGAATGGCATGGACACTAAGATGAATGACATGGACGATAAGTATTGGGTTGTGTTATATTCTTTCCACGACTAGTCGACGTAGTGAACAAGGGAGTTAGAGGGGGGGTAGAGCCCCCCCTTCGTTGCGATGATTGCACATTGGGGGTGTCACAGGGGGGGTTTAGGGGGGTAGGTAGCCCCCTCTACGGGGTCCAGGGCAGCACCCCGAAAAAATTGTTTTTGGACCCTATATTGGGTTGTGTGCATGATATCGCACATGGTTTTGGATGCGATGGTTGTCAGTCCAAGGTTTTGGATGTCAGGGTTTTCATTCCATGGTATTGGGTGCTTCGGCATGTATAAATATGTATTGTAATATTGAAAGGAACAAAATGAAAAATCAAGCTGGTAGTCCCAGTTTTGGGATCTAGCGGAAAATCTCTATGTATATGTGTTTTATGTCTTATGCTCTCTCATTTTTTATTTTCTGTGTTTCAGAATTCGTATGCAGGGAATTTATGTATGGGGTTAAAACCTACATTTGGTATCGGAGTTGTTTTTGGCTTCAAGGGGATGCCTTTGTTGTTGAGGGGTTTCGCTCGGGCCTATGGTAGACCCTGTTTAGTGGGATATCTGCGAGATCCATTCTGGTGGTGAAAGAAGATGGCGAGCAGTGGAAAGATAGAGATCAAGAAATTTAATGGTGAGAGTTTTGAGTTGTGAAAATCAAGCTTGAGGATCTGTTGGTTGATAAATATCGACGGATCGAGGTAGATCCGGGTACTAAACCAATGGGAGTGTCTGATGAAGAATTGAATAAGTTTGATTGGAGGGCAAAGAGCACAATACAATTGTGTGTCTTAGATTTAGTATTGCTAAATGTATCATGGGAAGATACGACGAAGGCTTTGTGGGACAAGTTAGGGAGATTGTACCAATCTAAGTCTTTGGTGAATAATCTGTTCCTACGGAAAAAGTTGTATAACCTAAGGATGAAAGATAATGACTCGGTGACAGAGCATCTAAACACATTTAATACAGTTGTAAGTCTGTTATTATCTGTTGATATTAAAATTTCAGATGAAGATAAGTGCATCATTTTGTTGTGTTCTCTACCATATTCATGGAATAGTCTGGTTATTGCAATAGGTAGCAATACAACTGCCTTGCAGTTTGATGAAATAGTCTCATCCTTGCTGACAGAGGAAATGAGACAGAAAAACATGGAGAGCGAGAATGGTTATGCCTTGTCTGTACAAGGATGGTCCCATAATAGAAACTAAAATAAGTCATCAAGTGGGAGATCTAAATCTAGAGGGAGATCTAAATCTCCAGGAAAACCTATAAAGGTGGTGCACTGGAAATGTGGAAAGGAAGGGCACTACAAAAGGGACTGTAAATCTAAAGCTCCTGACAAAGGAAAGGTATCTAATGACGCTCCTTCTATAGAGGTAAAAACCACCTCAGATGAAGGCAGGGATGTGTACTTGGCTTCTTCAAGTACACATGTAGATAATGAGGCATGGTTGATTGACTCAGGTGCATCCCTTCACCTCACTCCCCATAGAGAGTGGTTCTGCGAGTATGATAAATATGATGGTGGTGATGTCTTCTTGGCAGATGACAAGAAGGCTAGAATCGTTGGTCACAAAAAAGTAAAATTGAAGTTGCAAGGTGGAAGGGTTAGAACAATTTTGGGTGTTCTGCATATTCCTGCATTAGCTAGAAATCTGATTTCTGTAAGCAAGTTGGATGTTGTAGGTGTAAAAACAGTGTTCAGGAAGGATACCTACAAGATGGTTTGGGGGGCACTAGTATTGATGCTGGGAGTTCAAATTGGAACTCTGTAGAAGCTGCAAGGTAGCACTATTATTGATGGGTGCAACAGTTCTGTGGTTCCTAAAAGTGGAGCAGAAAATGTAGTGGTCTCTGGAGAGAAGACCATGTTGTGGCATCAGAGGCTTAGACATATTGGAGAGAAGGGACTTCGAATACTTCATGGTAAAATTATGGTAGAAGGTATGAGTAATAGCTCTTTGGATTTTGATTTCTGTGAAAATTGTGTTTATGGGAAGCATATTCTGGTGAGTTTCCCCTCTGGTGGTAAGAGGGAGAAATAGATATTAGAGCTTGTGCATAGTGATGTGTTTGGACCTGTAAAGGTTCCATCACTGGGTAAGTCTGTGTACTATGTATACTCTATAGATGACTTCTCAAGGAACACATGGATATATTTCCTTAAGAAGAAATCTAAAGCCTTTGACAGGTTTAAAGAATTTAAGGCTCTGGTGGAAAACGAGACAGAGAAGAAGATAAAGGTGTTGAGGAAAGATAATGGTGGAGAGTTTTGCAGTAAGGAATTTGAAGATAAGTGTGGTATAGCACGGTAAAATACTACCCCATACACACCTGAGCAAAATGGAGTTGCAGAAAGAATGAACAAGACGTTGATGGAAAGGGTAAGAAGCATGCTCAGTGGTGCCAGGTTAGGATGGGAATTCTGGGCAGAGGCGTTGGAGAGAGCATGTTACCTGGTCAACAGATCACCTTCATCAGCATTGGAGGTTAAGACTCCACAAGAGGTATGGACTGGTAAGAAACCCTCTCTTTCACATCTAAGGGTATTTGGATGTGATGCATATGTACATGTTCTAAAGGAGAAATGAACCAAGTTGAATAGTATATCTGAAAAGTGCATCTTTATTGGGTATAAGGATGGTTTAAATGGTTATAAGCTTTGGAACCTAGTAACAAGCAAGGTTCTTTATAGCCAAGATGTGGTGTTCATAGAGGTAAAAGATGTTATTAAACATGAAGTCCAACCAAAGGAACCTGCAAAGATAGAGTTTGAGCTAAAGGTGGAAGAATTAGACTCTACATCAGAGGAGGAATCAAAAGATGAAGAGCCACAAACTCTGGGTGTGAGAAGATCAGTTTGAGAAGGAAGGCAGCGAGAAAGGTATAGTTCATCTGCTTTTTGTTCAAATTTTGCTTTATATATTACTAATGATGATCCTAGAACTATGAAGGAAGCAGTAGATTTAGAGGATGGAAAACTCTAGAAAGAGACCATGGTTAATGAAATGGCATCTTTGCACAAAAATGAGGCTTGGGATCTGGTGGAGTTGTCGGCTGCAAGGAAACCCATCAGCAGCAAATGGGTGTTCAGGAAGAAGACAAATGTAGAAGGGAATGTGGAGAAATACAAAGCTCGGTTGGTAGCAAAAGGTCATTCCCAGGTGTTAGGAAATGATTTTGGTGACATTTTTTCTCCTGTTGCCAAGGTAACTTCTATTAGATTACTTTTATCTGTTGCTGTTTCTTTTAATTTTGAGGTAGAACAGATGGATGTGAAGACAACATTTCTTCACAGGGATCTAGAAGAGGAAATCTACATGAAGAAACCTGAAGGCTTTACAGTGAAGGGTAAGAAAGAACTGGTATGCAAGTTAAAGAAGTCTCTGTATGGGTTAAAACAGTCACCAAGGATGTTGTATCAGAAATTTGATAGATTTATACGGGGACTTGGCTTCACCAGAAGCAAAGAAGATCATTGTGTGTATTTTAAATTAATTGTTGACCACGTTATTTATCTGGTCTTGTATGTGGATGATATGTTGTTGGTTGGAAATAACAAAGAAATTATCCAGGATTTGAAGATCAATTTGTCCTCCAAATTCGACATGAAAGATATTGGTGTTGCAAACTATATTTTGGGCATGGAAATTAAAAGAGATCGAACAAAGAGGAAACTCTGGTTAAACCAGAGGAAGTATGTTGAGACAATATTGCAGAGGTTTAATATGCAGGATAGTAAACTGGTAAGGGTTCCTATTCTTGTAAGTGTAAAGTTATCTGTTGTATAGTGTCCCAATATACAAGAAGAGGAAGAGGACATGTCCTGTGTTCCATATGCAAGTGCAATCAGTAGCCTTATGTATGCGATGGTCTGTACTAGACCAAACATTTCACATGCAGTGGGAGCATTGACCAGGTTTACATCAAAACCAGGGAAGCAGCACTAGACAAGAGTGAAGTGGGTTTTCAGGTATTTGCATGGCACTAGTGATTATGGTTTGTGCTACCAAGGAAGGCCAGGATTGGACAAAGTGTTGGATATTCATGGATTTGTTGATGCAGACTGGGCTGGAGATATGGCTCAAAGAATATCTACAAGTGGGTATATGTTTAACCTATTTGGAGGTGCAGTCAGTTGGATGGGTAAGAAACAATCTGTAGTGGCACTATCAACTACAAAGGTATAATACATGACAGCCACTCATGCAAGCAAGGAAGCAATTTGGTTGCAGAGATTGTCTTCAAGCATGGGGTTAGTACAGGGAGCTATAAGGATAGACTATGACAACCAAAGTGCAATTTTCTTGGTAAAGAACCCTGCTTACCATTCAAAGACAAAGCACATTGATGTTCAATATCACTTTATGAGGGATATGATAGAAGAAAAAAAGGTGTTGCTAGTAAAGGTGAACGCTTTGAAGAATACTACAGATGCATTGAAAAAATCTGTGAGCTCTGAGAAGTTCTCTTGGTGTAGAGAAACAATGGGTGTTGCAGGGCTGGATAAATGACTAAAGCTCTACTGTGGCCCCTTGTGGAAAGACAACAACAAGTGGGAGAATGTTGGGTTGTGTTATATTCTTTTCACAACTAGCCCACATAGTGAACTGGGGGGTTAGAGCGGGGGCAGAGCCCCCCCCTCCTTGCGCCGATTGCATAGTGGGGGGGTCACAAGGGGGGGCGGGTAGCCCCCCTCTACAGGGTCTAGGGCATCGACCCAAGAAATTTTTTTGTGGACCCTATATTAGGTTTTGTGCATGACTTCGCACATGGTTTTGGACATGATGGTTTTCGATCCATGGTTTTAAATGCAATGGTTTTTGGTCCATGGTATTGGATGCTTCGGCATGTATAAATATGTATTGTAACATTGAAAGGAACAAAATGAAAAATCAAGTTGGTAGTCCCGATTTTGGGATCCAAGGGAAAATCTCTGTGTATATGCGTTTTATGTGTTATGCTCTTGCATTGTTTATTTTCTGTGTTTTAGAATTCTTATGCAGGTAATTTCTCCACGGGGTTAAAACCTATAGTAAGATTGAATAATTGAAGATAAATTTGAATAAGTTGCTACAAGAAATGGTCACTAATGATGAAAGGGTAGTAAGGGAAACTCATGATGAGAACAAAAGAAATGTTAATCATGATTTCATAGACTCTAATTTTGGATTGAAGACCCACCATGTTCCAAAAATCGATATGAGGAACTTTGATGGCAAGGATCCTAGAACATGGATACTACAAATGGAGCAATTTTTCGATCTCCATAATGTGCAAAACACACGAAAGGTATGTATTTCAACTTTATATTTGGAACCAAATTAGTTTGTATGGTATCGATGGCTTTGCTCTCATAAACAAATTGTCACTTGAGAAATTTTTACGGAAGAAATGATAGCACATTATGAGGATACAAAAAGAAACACCTTTTTTATCCAATTGATAAATCCCAAACAAAAGACTTCAATGATGGAGCACATTGAGGACTTCCAAAAATTGAACATAAGGGTAGAAGATATTCCAGAGCAGCATAGGATTGATGTGTTCATAAGGACTTTAAAGGATAATATAAAACATGAGGTTCACCTTTGGGAACCGGATTCATTGGAGAAGGCATTTAGGTTAGCAAAAAAAATGGAAATAAAAATTATGGCAACTAGGAAGCCTACCACTCACAACTATAACGATGGAGGTGTTGTTGCCCCTAGCCTTCCACAACCTACAAGGTTGACACCACAACAATTGGAAGAAGAAAGAGCAAAAGTGCTTTGTTACAGTTGTGATAGCAAATACACTAAAGGTCATAAGTGTGCTGAGAAGAAATTATTCTACATATATTGTGAAGAGGAGGAAGAAAAGGAAAAATAAATGTCAAAAGAAGACGATATACTCCAGGAACAAACCGTAGATAAAGAAAAAATAAATCTGACCATATCTTGTAATGCATTGGCTGGAATTACCACTCCTCAAACTATCAAGGTAGAAGGACATATCAAGAAGAAAAAGGTAATATTGTTGATTGATTCGGGAAGTACCCATAATTTTATTCATTTTAAGATAGCAAAATAATTGAATTGCTTCCTATATCCAGCACTATAGTTTCAAGTGATGGTTACAAGTGGAGGAACCATAAATTGCTCTAGAAAGTGCCATAATATCAGGCTATCCATGGGAGAATATGTATCGAATAGCCCAATGATTTCCATTCCAATGGGTGGTGTTGATGTTGTACTAGGAGTCCAATGGCTACTATCCTTGGGTACAATAGCTTTGAATTTTCAAGAACGTTTCATGAAATTTTGAGCATAAGGAAAGGAAGTTGAATTAAGAGGTATTGCAGGGAAACCGGGAAAGATAATCAACTCTAACAGTATGAAAAAGCTTCTAAAGAGGGAACAATGAGGTGTAATTGCACAACTATGTTCGCTAGAGGTTCCCACATCGAAATCATCTATTTCTCCAGATCTCCAAAAAGTCTTGGACAAGCATTCCATGGTATTTGAGAATCCCAAAGGTCACCCACCCCTTCGTGATCATGATCATGCTATTCATTTGATTCCAGGAAGTGTTCCTCCAAACATTAGGCTGTACAGATATCCCTATGCCCAAAAGAGTGAAATTGAACATATGGTTGAAGAAATGCTAGAGGCTAGTATAATTCAACCTAGTCAAAATTCTTTCTCTACTCCAGTAGTAGTGGTGCACAAGAGGGATGGATCATGGCCCCTATGTTTGGATTATAGGGAGCTCAACAAGCTCAGTATTAAAGATAAATTTCCCATTCTTGTCATTGATGAATTATTTGATGAATTGCATGGATCAATTTACTTCACCAAGTTGGATATTCATTTAGGACATCATCAAATCAGAATGAAGATTGAAGACATTCCGAAAACAACATTTAGAACTCATGAGGGTCATTATGAATTTTTGGTCATGCCTTTTAGCCTTACCAATGCACCTTCTACATTTCAATGTTTGATGAATTCCATTTTCAAACCCTTGCTTAGAAAATTTGTGTTAGAATTTTTTGATGATATACTAATCAACTACAAGTCTTGGAAGGATCATGTTGAACATGTTGACAGGGTTCTCAAAGTATTGGATGAGAAACAATTATATGCAAAAATCTCCAAATGTTTATTTGGAGTAAAATAGGTGGAATATCTGGGTCATATTGTATCTCATGAAGGTGTTGAGGTAGGTCCTAGCAAAATTAAAGCCATTAAGGAATGGAAAATCCCCACATCCATAAAGCATCTGCAAGGATTTCTCGGTTTGACAGGGTATTATTTCAATTTTGTTAAGAATTATGGGAGAATAGCAGCACCTCTAACAACATTATTGAAGAAAGATTCATTTTCATGGACTCCAAAAGCAACAAAGGCCTTCGAACATCTTAAAGAGGCAATGTGCCAAGCACCGGTCTTATCTACGCCAGACTTCACAAAAGCCTTTATTGTGGAATGTGATGCTTCAGGAAATGGAATTGGTGTTGTTTTAATGCAAGATGAAACACCCATTGCTTTCAAAAGTTGTCCAATCAAGGGAAAGTATTTACAAAAATCTATTATGAGAAGGAAATTTTGGCAATACTACATACACTTAAGAAATGGCAACCCTACCTAATGGGAAGACACTTCAAGTCAAAAATATATCATGATAGTCTTAAATACTTTTCAGAACAAAAATTATCCTCTGAAGAGCAACAAAAATGGGTCACAAAGACTTTGGGTTATGACTTTGAGATCATCTACAAAAAAGGGAAGCAAAATGTTGTGGCAGATGCACTCTCAAGAAAGGATGAGGATGTGGAAGCATTGCTGTGTGCCATTTCTACTATCCAACCAGATTGGATAAACAAGGCAAGGGAGGAATGGAAGAATGATGAAGAAGTGTGGGTAGTCATTTGAAATTAACAACAAGATCCCAATACATCTGATACATTTAGCTGGAAGAATGATTCGTTATGGTACACATATCGCTTATACCTATGTAAAAATTCCCAACAAACAAAAGATTCTTATGGAATTGCACAGTTCTCCCTTAGGAGGGCACTTAGGATTTTTAAAAACTTACCACAGGGTTAAGAAGGAATTTTTTTGGGATGGCCTTAAATCAGATATTCAAAATTTTGTGGTGGAATGTTTGGTTTGCCAACAAAATAAAGCTGGAACAATTAAGACCCCAGGTCTATTACAACCTTTATCCATTCGAAACCAACATTGGGAGGAGGTTTCAATGGATTTTATCACAAGTTTACCCAAGTCCAAAGGAAAGAGTGTCATCATGATGGTAGTTGACAGACTTACCAAGTATGCACACTTTTGTACATTATCACATCCATTTAAATCCAGTACAGTTTCTACTGCATTTATGGAAACAATTCAAAAGCTACATGGGAACCCAAATATTATTGTAAGTGATAGAGATCCCATTTCCATTGAACTTTTTGGACAAAATTATTTTTTTGTCTCGGTACTCAGTTAGCTCATAGCTCATCTTACCATCCTCAATTTGATGGGGAAACTAAGATAGTAAACAAATGTATGGAAGGATATCTTTGTTGCTTTGTATCTGATAAACAAACACAATGGGTCAAATGGTTGCCTCTGTCTGAATGGTGGTATAACACTTCCTTCCACACTACAGGAAAAATGAACCCATTTATGGCACTTTATGGATATCATCCACCATCCATCACATCATATTTAAGAGAAAATTTTAGGTTTCAAGTAGTGGAACATCACATTTAGCATCAACAACAAGTTCTCCAACTCTTAAAGGATAACCTCACGTTGGCGTAGAATAGAATGAAACAATAGGCAGATCAACATTGCAATGAAATAAGTTTTGATGTAGGTAACTAGGTATTCCTACGGCTACAACCATATAAACAAATGTCCCTCAAGCAATCTAAGAAGGATAATAAATTGTCACCAAAGTATTATGGTCCATACAAGGTGTTGCAAAAGATTGGTACTATGGCATACAAATTGGAGCTTCCTGCTGCTTCCCAAGTGCACCCAGTTTTCCATGTTTCATGTTTAAAGAAGGCTATAGGCGACAGGCTCCCAGTTCAAACAATATTACCAAAACTTGACGATGAAGGAAAAATCATATTAGGACCAGAAGTAGTCATAGAAACAAGAACTCGACATCTACGAAATCGATCAATTTCAAAGTATCTCATCAAGTGGAAGAGCTTATCCACTGAAGATTCCACATGGGAGGATGAGAATTTTATAAAGAAGCATCCAGATCTACTCAAGCATTGAGGATAACACTTCTTGGAAGGAGAGGGGCATGTTAGGCCCCTATAATACTAGTGATTCCCCCATTACTATTTTCATTGTATCCCTTATTATTATTATTGTGCCCCTATTATCCCCATATTGATATTAGTATGACCCATAGAAACCAACTATTGTTATTTTTGTGCTCTTATGTTATTACTGTTATGTCGGCTTGATTATATTGTGACCCCTTAGACTCCTATATATAGAAGGGAGCTTTAGTCATTTGTTTCATCCAATAATTTTTCATTTGTGTAATGTAAAGGAGGTTTCCCCCTCAAAGAGGTTGAATTCTAAGGCGTTAATCTATCTTTTCTATCTTTTTGTGAGCTGGTTTCCTAACAGACAGCTTCCCAGCAAAGAGAAAGATATCCCAACGAATAATGTGAACCAGTCTTAGATTATATTTTCTCTATGTACTAGATAATGCCTCACAAAGATTTCTTTCTATGCCCAATAACGTTTTTTCGGCCGAACCCAACTGAACTAAATTCCGCAACAACTTTGCAATATCCCAATAGATGGATCTATACTTTCATTCCATCACTAGATACTTTTATGAACTACTATTTCCTCCACATACTGGTTTCAATTGGGCATAGATCAGGGTGTACAGTCCCGACAATGGAGACCATGTCTAGACTTCTAACTAGTTTCAACCATTAATTTCCTCTCTAACCTATCCACTATTGAGTGAAATCCAATCTTGGTGAACTTACAAATCTTAATGCTAATGTGCATGCCATTCTAAATTACAGATACAAACTATACATAAAAGTTGCAACTAATCAAGTTTGAATTTTGATCACGACCCATCATAGAATGCAAATGAATCCAAATATATTGAAGTTGTAAGTCATCTTGAACTAAGATGTAATGCCACTGGATAATGCATACTGAAATACAATTTTTGCAGATAAGAGTACCATTCATTTTTTTAAAAAGGTTCTACATTTCATTCTAATGATGAAAACGTTATTAGGAATTTTCAACTTATTTCCAAGTATAATATTATTTTGAAACAGTTAAGATCATCTCTCGAAAAATTTACCATGATAAATGGTAAACATAACCATATGAATGTCATCTAAATAAGAAGCGAGATAAGAAGGCTTGTACAATTATGCAAAACAAAGGTTGAACAAAAGCCAATCCCATTCAATGTCCATTGGCACCCAAAATTTAAACATGTGGCGATGAGCTTCATTAAACTTACAAAAATATTTCACACAACCAATATTCTAAAATGATCTTGTGTGGGATGTGGTTGAGTGCTACATCACTTTGTATATTTTTCTTAGTAAGTGCACATAATTGGAGTTGCTGAGTTTCAAGATATGGTGAGATGCTTGGATTCAAAATATCTAGTTAGTTGACCCCCAACAATATACAAAATTCCTTCAAGACATTTTCTATATGTGAAAGGTATCTCAACTCAGATATTTCAACAAATATGATAACATGCCAAAAATTCATATTGTCATTCATAGTAGAACGTTCATTGTATTCCAGGTTATTGAGCTCTCAATAAGAAGATGTTCCAATTCAGAACTAGAGATAGGAAAAAGTCAAATAGGATCTTATATATGAGAGGTGATATTTGGAAACATAATTCTTTCCCTCGTTAATTTGATTTTTCCTCAAGAGGCCTAGAATTGCTGCTAAGAGAGTTGAAGCTTTGTACTTTGTATATTTATCCTGTAATAATTTTTCTTTTCAGTTTCTTTGTTTTTCTGTATATAATGTTGATTGGCACAAGCGTAGAATGAGTTAAAGGTCTAATTCACACATTATAAAATGAGTCAACTATTGAATATTTAGCAATAGGATTTGGAACAATCTACTGTCAGTGAAGTGGTTATTGTGAAGAAAATTAATTACACTAGAGGAGAGCTATATTGTGGATGTGTGTAAATGATGCATGTCTTTAGTGTTGATAAATACAGCCTGAGCAAGAACATCTTGCACAGGTTTCAGTGTGAACATGTGGGAAATGGTTCGAGACACTTCATTGGTGCCTAGCTTGGAAAAGTGGTCATTAATTCCATCTTGTAATTTCACTTGAAAAATAAAAGAAAATTGAAAGTCTAATATTTTGAAGATTTAGGGATTTAAAGGTTTGAACAAAATCCAATCCCATTCAATGTTCGTTGGCACCCAAAATTTAAACATGTGGATATGTGCCTCATTGAACTTACAAAAATAGTTTACATAACCAATATTCTAAACTGATCTCATGTGGGTTGTGGTTGAGTGCTACATCACTTTGCATTTTTTTCTTAGTTAGTGCACATAATTGGAGTTGAAGACTTTCAATAGATGGTGAGGTGCTTGGATTCAAAACATCTAGTTAGTTGACTCCCAACAATATACAAAATTCCTTCAAGACATTTGCTATATGTGAAAGGTCTCTCAACTCAAATCTTTCAACAAATTGGAGAACATGCCAAAAATTGATATTGCCATTCATAGTAGAATGTTCATTGCGATCCAAATTATTGAGCTCTCAATAAGAAGATGTTCCAATTCATAACTAGAGATAGGAAAAAGTCAAATAGGAGCTTAGAAATGAGAGAGGTGATATTTGGAAACATAATTCCTTCCCTTGTTAATTTGATTGTTCCTCAAGAGGCCTGGAATTACTACTAAGAGAACTAAAGCTCTGTACTTTGTATATTTATCCTGTAATAATTTGTCATTTCAATTTTTTTGCCTTTCTATATATAATGTTGATTGACACAAGCGTAGAATCAGTGAAAGGTCAAATTCACACATTATAATCTCAGTCAATTATTTAATATTTAGCAATAGGAATTTGGAACTATCTATTGTCAATGAAGTGGTTATTGTGAAGAAAATAAATTACAGTAGAGGAGAGGTATATTGTGGATGTGTGTAAATGATGCATGTCTTCAGTGTTGAGAAATGCAGCCTGCAAGAATATCTTGCATGGGTTTCAGTGTAAACATGTGGGAAATGGTTCAAGAGACTTCATTAGAGACTTTTAAGTGATCATTAATTCCATCTTTTAATTTCATTTGAAAAATAGTAGAAAAGTGAAAGTCTAATATTTTGAAGATTTAGGGATTTAAAGTTTTGAACAAAAGCGAATCCCACTCAATGTCCGTTGGCACCCAAAATTTGAACATGTGGAGATGAGCCTCATTAAACTTACAAAAATAGTTCAAACAACTAGTATTCTAAAATGATCTCGTGTGGGATGTGGTTGAGTGCTACATCAATTTGTATATTTTTATTAGTTGGTGCACATAATTGGAGTTGTAGACTTTCAAGAGATGGTGAGGTGCTTGGATTCAAAACATCTAGTTAGTTGACTCCCAACAATATACAAAATGTCTTCAAGACATTTGCTATATGTGAAAGGTCTCTCAACTCATATCTTTCAACAAATTGGAGAACATGCCAAAAATTGATATTGTCATTCATAGTAGAACGTTCATTGTGATCCAGATTATTGAGCTCTCAATAAGAAGATGTTATAATTCAGAACTGGAGATAGGAAAAAGTAAAATAGGAGATTAGAAATGATAGAGGTGATATTTGGAAACATAATTGCTTCCCTTGTTAATTTGATTGTTCCTCAAGGGGCTTTGTACTTTGTATATTTATCCTATAATAATTTGTCATTTCAGTTTCTTTGTTTTTCTCTATATAATTTTGATTCACACAAGAGTTGATTTTCTCAAATTGTTGTGGTTATACTAATAGTGGGAATATATGCTAGATTGTTAGAGGGGTGTTTTTCGCTATGTATGGTATTCTGACATTTCCATATGGATTTCTTGCAAACATTTATCATTTGAAAATTTATAAATGGGTAGGTTGTTCTCAGGGTGATAATATTCCTACTCCTTTTATGGCATTTAACAAAACTGGATTTCCATAAGAGATTCTTTGAGAGGTAAGATTGTCTAATTGTCATGATTTCGATTGCATCTGAGAAATTTGTAGGTTAATTGTGTCTCATATCTCCTATACCTGAGTTAAATTATTATTTATCTTGGTTTATGAAATTATTATTAGCATCTCTGTTTTTATGTGAGAAACATCTCAGTTACTTGTTAACTGGGATGACAAGTTACAATCCACAATGTGTTTAATGCCAAAATCACTTTTTTTTATCTGTTGTACTTGTCACAGGTACAATAATTTCTCTAGAGAGGAGCATATGTTGTAGGTTGTACAGCTATACAACAGAAACACTACTCCCTTCTCTCTTTCATGGCCATGTAGTTGGGGCCTATTTTCTAGGGATCACTTTTTGAGGGTGGATTTCAAGTCACAAGACAGGTTCATCACTGCCAATTTTTTTTGGCTAGCCATATATCTTGTGAAGAATCCCAATGATTTTTTCATAGCTTTCTTCAAAAAGCAATCATGCACATTGGAAATTCTTCTTCTTTGTTATTGATATGTTCAGTTTTGTGATGTTTTTGGATAGACTAATTGATGGGATTGCATTTAGAGTATGTAGGCTAATTTGTGATACAAAATTTATGATATTGTTTCAAATGTTGGATTTTTGAGCTAAAAAATGTAGGATTCTCCTACCCCACTCCAATACAGGCACAATCATGGCCTATTTCTATGCAAAATCAGGACATAGTAGCCATTACCAAAACAGGTTCTGGGAAAACATTAAGTTATCTTTTACCTGCATTTATTCATCTTTGACACCATTGTAACAACATTCAAATGGTCGATAGTACTTGTTTTGGCACCAACATTAGAGCTTGCAACTCAAATACAAGCGGAAGTGATGCCATCGTGATGCAACCCAAAATGTTGGCAAGCTTGTCAGACTGCTAACATTCAATCATTTACACATATTTACCTTTCTTGACATTACACTTTCCACTTTGTTCCCTCCAATACACTCAAAATGAGTGTTTTCACATCTCACACAGATTTCCTCTTTCACGCATTCCCAATGCAACCATGTTGTCACATTTTTGTTCTTTTCCGTGGTGTCTTTATCTAGAAGACCACCTTATGGGCAAATTTTGAAGTCCATGTATTCTTACAAACCAACATATTCCAGTTTTAACTAAGGAAATGAAATATTAATTCGTATTACGTCATAAATCTTTATATCCATAGGTAATTCCAATACCCATTTCCAAAAAGGAATTATGCCCTCTCCTTCGGGACTCAACGCAACCCTTTCACAATTCACAAAAATTGACGTTCTAAGTCTTTGCACACATTTTTTATTTCATAATTCCAACAGTAATTAGATTTATCAAAACCATCAGGTAAATGTCTAGCGAGAGCACAATATGCCACACCTTTTAGAAAATCAATTTAATACTGGAATTACAAAATGCCAATGCATTCTTGTACATATTTTGTAATGGATTTCAACCCATTCAATGCTGTTTCAATATCAATCTCATTCTCGGAATTAAATTATATACAAGGTGATTTTCCCTCCAACACACATCTATTGGATGATCATTTTTGCATATCCATTTCTATGATCAACAAGCATCAGAAGAAAAAACTCTTCAATGATCGAACCACAACTTCTCCAACACAACTCATAGGGACATTATACTTCATGACATTCAAGTTCTATACTTAAAACTTTATTGCAGAGATCACAAATCAACTATCCTCTTTGAGTCCATCTCACATTTCCAAGACTCATATGTCTAACTGGAACACTAGGCATCCTTTGAAGGTTTTCCTCTCGACCTTCTAATATAGAGGTTTCTCTTTCTATATGCTAGTATTTTATCTCATAATTCCTAGCTATGAAATCATGCCCTTCTCCTCTTTAAGTCTTCACTTCAGGCTCTTGTGCCCATTTCATGTACACAAATATTTCAACTGATTCACAATGGTTACGAGATTCACCTAATCCCTTTCATTACATTTTTTCTACAATGCCAACACCATCAATTTATGAGTTCTACTCTAATTATACCAGGGTAATTCTATATAGAAAACCCCCTTCTTGAATTCCCAAATGAGTTTATTTGCTATCTCTATTTGTAATAGAGATTCCTCATGCCTGTGACTTAATGTAGTTCTTACTCTGAGCTACAAGATGAGAATCATAACCCATTTCTATTTGACTATCGTTCATGTAAATAATCCCAACATTTGCTACGATAGAAAACAAATTAGATGAAAGAAATGGCTGTCTTATTGCTTTGTCTGATTATTAGCAATCATGATTTATTGGTTGGTGGATTTTCCATATGCTACTTACTCTTCTTTCTCTATTATGTGGGGGGTTATGATGGCCCTCTTTAATCTCACTAATCTAGTCTATCAGGGATTGGTTCAATTGCACAATAGCTCAATTTCTCCTTCATTGCAACTATCTTATTTCTCTACTACTTACCTTGTGAATGGAGGTTGATGTTCTACACAATTTTTACTTCCCTCACCTTCTCCTTTATGTACCCCCTCGTCCTAGATAACATTGTATTAGTTTCCTCCAATTTTATAGTCTTCTATTTGTGTTATGGGATCTCAGATTGCACCCACCCAGCTTCTTTGTCTGTAGTTGAGCAATTGGGGTAGTTGTTTCTCATTCTAGGGTACTTGGGAGACTTTAAGCTAGTCTTGAGGCTAATAATATTTGAAGTTTTTTTCTATTGACCTTGCTACCTCTATGAGTCTTTTGCTTGGGAATCTCAAGAATCTCACCTAAGTATATGAAGTGATTTCCTTCTTTCCCATCACTGTCTATCTTATCTTTTTCATTTTGTTCCTTGCTGTTTAGGGCATGTGTCGGACATGTTTTTGGTAGGTGTCCTATGAATAGGATATGTGTGAAACGTGTCAGACATGTATCCTCATGTATTGGTGTCTGACACTAGGATACAGGACACGAGGCCTACTTGGAGGTGTCTTATTACTTAGTCACTAAGTAAAACACAAAAATTTATTTTTCAAAGTGCATTTAGCCACATTCTAGATTGAGCACTCCTTGATAAAGGTCATTTATTGCTTCCATTGTAACCATAACGCTAGTTAAGAGGGTTTTTACCATGTCAAGTGGTTTTTGGGCTCATGTTAGTAAGGATTTTCTCCAATTTTGTTTTTCAAAAGCTTCAAATGATAACATTCCTTTATCGTTGTGTTTTCTCATGGCATTCCTTTATTGAATTTAATTTTCAAAATTTCAAATTTGTCGTCTCATAATCACTAAAATTTAGAATACTTGGTTTATGTACTTTGTGTAATGGGGTGAATAACAAGTAGTTTTTCACTTTGAATGACTTCAATTCTTGAGTGATCATGGTTCTCCTTCACCATTTCTTCAAGTTCTATTAAACACTTTTGATTACACTCTTCATAGGTTGTAGAAGATTTCTTCAAGGGATCCTTCCATGTAGGTTTCCCATAAATCCAAAAATTCATCAATGAGGGGGAATAATATATTGATATTCAATGGATCTCCTTTTTCCACCAGGCTTTTGTGGTTGAATGGAACAACATAAAATGGTTGCAACCCTTTTAATATTGCTTAGAATAACTGTGATGAACCCAAATTAGAAATGGCATTAATGCTTTGCTTCAAGTGGCATTGGCGTAACCTCAATTTGGTTCACAAGTAGAGATAAAATCAAGCCACGAGAAAAGTTTCTAGTTTTGACAGCCATAACTTGTAGAGCTGGAAAGTTGACTTTTTAAGGGTATATCTTCCTCAATATTACTTAAAATTTATATTATGACCCCAATCTGAAAATGACATAAAATCTTTTATTTGGATGACACGAATGTGATTGCAATGAGGCTCTTAAACAAAAGGAAAGACTAAAGTCATGCCACAATATAATAATCAATTGATCTCATTGTTTCTACTATTATTTTGAGGATGCAACTTAAAATGGTTGTAACTTACTCAGTATGGCTCAAAATTCCAATTATAATGCATTTCAGAAATGGTGACACAACTACACTTCTGATGGCATTTGTTGCGCCTGCAATATCACTTACAAGCAAGGAGAAATGCCACTAGTGAGCTCCAGTATTGGAGTAATGATGCTGCAAATCTTGGGACTCCCTACTTTACTTTTATCAACTCGGAAGTTCGTAACAAACTTGGAAGTGACGGTACTATATGCACAAGTACTAGCTCTTACTGCAGGCTATCACTTGATCAGCTGGCACAAGTTCGCTAGGAGCTTAAGCCAACTTCTATGAGTTTTCAGAAGAAGCTTTTAACTATGATAGAAGAAAGCTAACTCGAAAGAGGCTATTCTACTTGCAGAAAGAAAATGAAAATTGAAAGGAAATGCAAACCCTAGCAAACCCTAGTTTTACCCACTAACCCTACTTCTACAAGAAAAGAGATGGAAACTACTGAAATGGATGCCATTGACTACTGAAAAGGTAAAATGCATGTATTCAAGCTACTTCTGAAGGAAAATGAGAAGAAATCATCTTTTTGTACTTTTGAGCAATTTTATATGGAATTATTATGCTTGTGTTTTAACTAGTTGTGACTGTGCAGAGGTTTGGTGGTGAAGGGAGATGGAGTTGGCTTTTGTAGGAGGTGAGGAAGGTGTGGAGGGGTCCTAAGAAGTCCCTAGTACCCTTTTGGATACTTCCATTACAATCAAACTTTGAAAAATCACTCGCATGAACTTCTACAGGAGGCTGCAGGGGATCTACATGATGTTCTATAGGAGGATCTACAGCAGGAGGCCGAAAGTGGTTTTTGGAGGTTTGAAGGTGGAAAAATTATGGAAGAAGGGAAATGAAGGCTGGATGGAGGTGTTGACGGGTATAAGACTCTGTCAATGAAGATCAGGAGTGAAGGAGATGGTTGGATTTGTTCAAAGGTCAAGAAAGAAATTTTGCACAAAAACACAAAAAATAGGGCAGTTCGGAGAAGTATGGCGAATGAGTGTGGAAAATATTGACATGAACTAGTGTAGGATGGGTTATGGAGGAATGATAAACTGGGGTGTTCTTCAAGTGAGCTCCACACTTACTCTTCAAAACTGACCCAAGCAAGAACCGAAAAATAGAGTTTTACCTATTTTTACCTAAAATCTGACTTAAAACCAGAGAAATGTTGAACAAAACTTTATGGAAAGAAAATTATGTGATAAATTCATGGTAAAGGAACAAGAAAGGATCTAAGCATGTGAATCCAACTGATATCAACTTCTCGAACTTGAAATCTCACACTAGCAATTGCATTGGAAAGCAAAGACAGTGTTTTTGGTGGCAGGAATAGTGCTTTAATCTCAAATCATGGTCCCGAGGAAGAAGAAAGGAGATCAAGGCCTACTTGATAGCCTTTTTGGATCCTTTTTTGTTACTGCAACAAACTATCTAATCAACCTGAAGCAAGAAAAATTATTCTAATCATCAAAAGCAACCTAATTAACAAAGCAAGATTTAACCTAAACAATAGAAATTATCTCAAGAATACAAGAAAAAGCATATAAATACACAAAGGAGGTGCTCGGAACTTGGGTTGGGCCCAAACCCAAGAGCTGTAGCCCTCTAGGAAAGATCAGTGCTGGTTCAAAGCTGGATTCATCTTCATTGATAAAAAAATAATAGTTATATCATAAAACTGTCTCCAAAAAGAGATCGAAAATGAGCTGAGTACAAGGCTGCATTAAAGTGCGAAAATAGACTATCAAATGGCTAACCTACTAACGCTTGAAACCTTCTTATTTATACAAGTGAGAACTCCCAACAATCCTCCTAAACTTCAGGAACTCGGCTGCCTAAAATTGAAGATAACAACAACTTCACTAGACTTGCTCAGCTGCCCCTTGGAATCATCATTATGGGCCTTTGTACTTTGAGTTGCGAATGGAGAACTCTAGGAAGGGGTCATTAATGAAGGATACACCCCTCCTATAAGTACTCAGTCCTATTTCCTTGAGTTTGGCTACCAATATGCTTATAAATGCTTGGTCATTGTCCAAAAATGTCCAGAAATTTGCAATAAACACTCATTAGACTATGTGGAAAAGTGACTATCCCCATTCACTCTTTTGTCATAAACATATTCAAAAAAATGCACAAAACTATTGAGAATTGCGGATTAAATGAAAATAATAGGCGGAATGAGCCCATATAGTTACCCATTTCTAGGGCTCATCATCACCCCCTGCTGAATGGGTTGCTCATCCTCAGAGAAACTAATCCAGTTCTTCATCTTTAATATCTTTAACAGCTTCCCTGACATCCCAAGCCTCTGAGGTGATGTCCTCTTCTTTGTCATTGAAACTTGATTTCCGGTCCACTTCCTCCCATTGTTTCTGTTCTTCCTCCTCCTTGACCCCTTCCAATAGTCCTAGCA
Source organism: Pinus tabuliformis (assembly GCA_031772625.1). Lineage (NCBI taxonomy): Eukaryota > Viridiplantae > Streptophyta > Pinopsida > Pinales > Pinaceae > Pinus > Pinus tabuliformis. The sequence goes on along the minus strand of CM062815.1, from coordinate 289,304,863 downwards.
GTAGTGGACGACTGAACATAAGACCAATCCAGTTGGCTTTCAAGTTTTACATTGATTGTTTGTATAGGGGTACTCTCCTCATAGCTTCCCTCATTCTGGTTGGGGAGTGATACTCCCTGATCTTTAGGCTATGGGGAGTGATACTCGCCAAATAATCTCTCCATATCTTCAAAGTGAGCAATAGCTTGTGCTTGCCTTTCAACATAGTCAGGGGAAACTTGAGGATTGTCTGCAAGGCGCTGGTGGGCATATATGAGAGCTAGTGGATCTGTTGGTTCTGCCCTTACTATGAGGGGTTCACTTAGCTCCTTTTTCATGATCTTCTGAATTTCTACTGCTCTCTTTTCTTCATGGCTCAACCAAGAAGCCATAGCCATAAGTTGTAGGTCTCCCAATGTAGCATTTGGATCCCATAAATTCATGTCTAGAAGTTCCATATTATGAAGTTAAAATTATGCTAATTTGGCTTTATCCTTAGCTGAGCTAGTATCACATAGATGTAGAAATTGACCATAATTTTGGAATGGGATTGTGCCCCTTTGGGCCAATGTTCTAATATGAAATTGGAGGCATTTGTCTTTGAGATACAATGCATAGGATTTAGTTGGTTGTCTGCACTACAAGGCCTCCATTGCCCAGCTGGCCATGCAGGCCATTTTGTCTTCCTTTTCTTGCAACTACTGTTTCAAAATCAACACTTCAATCGCTGCCTGAGATTCTTTTTCTTGCTGCTGTTTCATCAACATTTCAAGATCGGTCTGTGGCTCTTCCTCTTGTTACTATTTTTCTGCTCTGCTAAGGGACCTTCTTGCTATTGCTGCCCTTCCAAGATTGGCAACTTGACTCCTCCTTGAGTTTCCTGTTCCTGTAACTCTTTTTTTAGCAGTTCATTTTCTTCCTGTAGTTAGGCTCTTCTAATGCTTTCTATGTGCCTTCTGATGCCCAACTCCCTTCTCAACTCTCTCAACTTATCTTTCATGTGCCCTATATCTTCAACTCCTTTATATTTAGCAATTTGCATCCAGGTGTGGGTTCTGACCCTTTCCTTTTCTAATTCAAAGAAAAGAGGCACAACGAATTTTTGTGGGATGATCTTCCCACCTTCTAGCAGATTGTAATAGGAGCCTAAATTAGGCTGAGGGCTTGGTTCAGGTATTTCTTTGGCCTTGCCTTCCCCTTGTGACTATTCTGCTACCTTATCTTTTAATTTTTCAGTTTCTTTTAGCTTGGCCATTGTCTCATGTAGAGAGGATTGTGCCTCATGTAGAATTGCTTTGGAGTCCATCAATTTAATCCTTTCATTTTAGGTGGAGGTTTTGGGACTTCCTCTCTCGTAGGTGATAGAGATCTTGGAGGGAGATTTTGCCTTCTTTTCATTAGGTGCATCCTCAATGATAATTGGTTCCTTTGATGGTGGTTGGGGCTTGCCCACCTTAATCCTGGTGCTCCTTCTGGCTTTGAAATACATAGAGGTTTGCCTTTTTCTTTTTCCCTTTTGTTTTTCTGGAGTGCTTAATGCAGCAAGCACAACTACTGCTTCCCTTGCCAATGTTTCACGGGATGTTTCTTCCTGCTGTTCTTTTCCTTTATCTCCTGCATTCTTTCCTATGTCTGCTATTTTTAGCTTGTGTCTCTGCTATCTCTGGTGGTTTCTTCTCCTTTTCCTGTTGAGTCCCTACCTTTCCTGTGGTAGTCTTTTTCTGGGCTTTCTTGGGATTTTTCTTCTCAACCTTTTTCCTTTTCCTCTTCTCTGTTTTTGAGCCTGTCTCCTTATTTGCCTTAGGCTCAACAGTGGTTTTGTCAAATTTCTCCTCTTCATTCTGTTTCTCCTCTATTTTTCCTTCTGTTTGAATGTCTTGTGCTTCCTCATTACTGTAATTCTCAAGGTCCTCCGTCTGCTCCCCCTCTTCACTGCTGGATGGGCTAATGTCCTCAATCAAAGTTTTGATGTCATCTTCTCTAGACATATTTCTGAAAATTCTCAAGCTATGGGGATGGTATATGTGTGCAAGGAATCTTCTACCAACAATTTGATGAGCCCACGATGGGCCAAGTGGTTTGGGACCCCTCCATTTAGCTTTGTGCCACATTCTCTCAAAGATTGGAGGAGGAAATATGGGACATTGAGTTTTCTAGCTGGAGGTAGGTCCATCCCATATCTTAATTCATGCAATAACCTGAAGTGATAACCATAAATTATGCTGAATGATATATTTTATTATCTGGTAGTTGACTTCACTCCATGGAGGAGGTAAGCCTGTCCTTCTAACCCCATTTTTATCCTCTACAAGATGCTCCTCAAGCTCAAAAATGTCTTCTTAGCAACCTATCCCAATGTTTTTTCCTCCTTGCTCCAAGGGAGCCCAAGTGGAAGACCTGCAATTCTGCTGATAAAATCAGGTGTAAGCTCTAGGGTCAAACCCCTAAAACTGATTGTAGCATGTGTTTTTGACTGGGGTCTTAAGGACATAAAAAATTCTTCAGTCACCTCATCATCATGTCCATGAATTCTCTCAAAGAATAACATCCAGTTTGCCCTGGTGAAGAGGGCCACCACCTCAGGGTGCTCATGCAATTTGTTGGAGTTGAAAGGCTCTTTTCTCATGAAGCCTCCTGGCATGGTGTTTAGTGGTTTCTAAAAATACTTAGGTGAGGAAGAATTCAAAACCGAAAATAGAGGGATAGCTGAATTTTGTCTTTTTCTGAAACCAGAGAGGGAATTTTCTCGTGTGCTTTCTCTTCACAACATCAATTTGCAATTTTCCTCTCTTCAAACTGTTTCCAACCTGAATTTGCTTCTCGATTTTTGGGAAAAATCAATACTTTTGACAGAACAGAGAATATATATAACACAATGTTTTTTCTTCAGAGAGTGGAAAACCTTGTAAATTTGGTTTTTTCATGGGTTGGATTCTATGGTTGCATCCCTTTTTTCAGAAGAATGTGAGGAAGAAAAAGGCAGATTTTGAATGTAGAGAAGAAAAATGGAGAGACTGTGTAGAACTCAGAGAAAAAACATAGGCAAACTTTTAAGCATCACTTTCCTTTCTTTCAACCCAATACTGTGTTTTTAATCCTCCTCCTTATATAAATATATCATATGCAGAGCAGTTTCTTGAGCCTACCTCTTTTCAAGCTTGAATTTGACATAAATCTAGGATTTTTCTTCTACAGAGCTGCTCTCTACCCTTCCTGTAGAAATCTTCATGTAGTTGGTGTTCTTGCTCCTGTAGAACACAGTAGTGCTCTAGTAGAGCCCGATAGGTGGAAGTGTTTTGCAAGAATGGCAAAAACTGGCAGAAAAAACTTGTTCACTATTCTGAAGGTGGTAGACGAGTACTGCAGTCGAGAACGTCATAAATGAAAATGAAATAAAAGGTGGTGGAGGCTTAGACCGCACTGTACTTAACTGATGGCATAATCCACGGTGAGGGGATGAGGTGGCTGGATGGGTATGTTATCCCCATCTGGACAGTTGATCCTACGCCAGTGTCATTATTGTTGTTCATGTCACCTGATCGCCATCACCTCCCTTACTCCCATTATACATTGCCACTAGTACCGGTTCCAAGTGTTTTCTTCCCGAGTTGACATGCCACACGTGCTGATTGTGTATCTGATCGGAAGTTTGAATTTGACGAGGCTCATTTGAATTCCACGAGGGTGTGTGAACTAAATGAGGGTGGCTTTTTAGTTAGCCACCGATGCTATTTAATCGTGACCATTCCCATATTTCATGCAGTTTTGAAATAATATTCATGCAATCGAGGAACAGGTTTAGCCACTTACCTGCTTAGTTGCTGCTGTGCCATGCATGCTTCGGACTTTGGCACTTCATTTCCTTGTTGTTGTTTCTGTTGGTGCTCTCCATGCTCAGCCTTTGGCTTATGCTCATGATTTCTCATTCAAGCTCTGCTCCTTGCATGCTCCATGCATCCTGCTGCGCTGACCCTGTCTCTGGAGTATGTTTTTCAAAGGGATCAGCTGCTATAGGAATCCTGTAGGATTTCTCGTAGTTACTTCTCCTTCTGAAATTCATGTTGATGCTTGAGCAGAGGCTAAAAAATGGTGAAGAAGGTCTCGAATGAAAATAAATAGTAGCTGGAAGATATCAAGTAGGAACAAGTAAGAACACTGTTTCTTTATTTGTCATCATTTTTTGGGTTTACAGAATGAAAGAAACAGAATTTCTGTGTTTGTTGTGTAGGGACAGAAGAAAACGAGTGGAAATGTGGGTGTATAGGGATGGAATGGAGAAATACGAAGATGGATGATGGTAGGGAGATGCACAGGCATCATAGACAAATTTCCAACCCTCGGGTCCTTATCTAAAATTGATTTTGGCCTTTCTGTAGTTTCTACAGGATCCTCCTGTAGAATACACAGAGTTCCCTGTAGGATGCGAAATTTTCAGAACAAATGAGACCAAGGCTTGGGAAATGATAACGGCGATGGAGGGATGAACTGTGAAGGATGTATGCAGCCTGGCCATGTCTTTTTCTTCTTGTGTGACCCTCCCACAACCTCCAATTTATTCAAAAGAAGTTAGGTTTTTTTTTCTTTTTTTCTTTCTTTTTCCTCTCTTTTTTCTCTTTTTTTGAGACATCTTGGGTGCCTCCAGGAGGTTTTCACCATCATTGCCTGCCCTGGGTGCCTCCAAGAGGTTTTCACCCAAGGATATTTTATTCCATTTTCTGTTTTTTTATGTTCTTTTCTCTGTTTTTTTTTTCATGTGTTGTTTGCTCAAGGTGTGGGTGGAGTGGAGACAGAGACCTATTCCATTACCAACACTAATTTACCTAGATTCTCAATGAACTCTTGCTTGGAAAGGGGCTTCCTGTAGACCTTCAATCTATGCCCATTGATAAGCATGGGGATGGCTTCTTCATCAACGGTCTGGATAAGGAATGAACCATTGTCATTGCATTTTTCTACTGCATATGGTCCCAACCATCTTGTCCTCAGTTTGCGCTTGAAATCTTTGTATCTTGAATCATACAACAATGCCCAATCTCCTTGCTGGAATTTTTTTCTTTGAGGTGTCTATCATGCCATATTTTTCTTTGAAGTTAGACTACCTCTAAGTGGAGAAGGGCCTGCATTCTTTGTTCATCCAATCCATTTAGCTGAAGCAATCTTTCCTTTTGTGAATGGATGAAATCTAGGTCCAACTGAGCTACCATCCTTAATGTGTTATATTCAAATTCTATGGACAACAAAGCCTTCTTCCCATAGACCAGATCATAGGGTGTGAAACCTATCGTGGTTTTCCAAGTAGTGTTATAGGCCCAGGTGGCCTCAACGAATCGGTCTGCCCAATCTTTTCTACTGCTGCTCACTACCTTGGTCAAAATCCCTTCCAAAGCTCTGTTAGTGACTTCCACCTACCCATTTGCTTGCAGATGATAAGGGGTGGAAGTTCTGTGCTTAATCTTGCGATGTGTGAGCAGGTCCTCAATCAGATTGGAGGTAAACTGACTTCCTTGATTTGTGACCAATTATCTTGGATAGCCAAACTTATAGAAGATATTTTCCCTTAAAAACTCAGCTATTTTTTCTTTTGTTGCTGCTTTTATTGCCTTTGTTTCTATCCATTTTGTTAGGTAATAAGTGCACACAATGATGTAAGACTTCTGTTTTGAAGGATGGTTGATAAGACCCATAAAGTCCATGCCCCACTTCTGAAATGGCTCGAAAGTCACTTGAGTCTGTAGGGGCATCTCATTCCTTGGAGTAGGTTTCCCCATTCTTTGGGATCGGTCACACTAGCTGATGTATCTCCTGACATCTTGATGAAGAGTGGGCCAATAGTAACCTGCCTGCAGAATCTTGAAGGCAGTTCTTTTTGCTGCAAAGTGGCCCCCATAGGGCCCATCATGACAGGTTAGGAAGATGCCAAAATCTTCCTCCTCCCTGACACATTGCCTCAAAATTTGACCTGGGCCAAGTTTAAAAAGATTGCCCCCAATCCAAGTGAATGGGGCACTTTTTCTCACGATCTTGCTCTTCTCTTTTGAGGACAGGTGTGGCGGAAACTATGCTGAAACCAAATAATTTGCTATATCAGCAAACCATGGAGAGAGTACTGAAATAGCAAATAGGTGTTCATCTGGAATTTGATCATCCACCATTCCTTCTTCACCTGCAGGCTGATCTAGTCTAGACAGAAAATCAGCAACAACATTTTCCTTACCTAGCTTATCAACAATGATCAAATCAAATTGTTGCAATAAAAGTAACCATCTAATGATATGAGCATTTACATCAGGTTTATTCATCAATTACCTAATTGCATCATGATCAGTGTGTACGAATATTTGATAGCCAGTGATGTAGTGTCTGAACTTGTTTAGGGAATGGACTACAGCCAGGAGCTCTTTTTCGCTTACAGTGTAGTTTAATTCTGCCTTGGACAGGTTTTTACTAACAAAATATATGGCATATGGTATCTTCTCTTCAACTTGCCCTAAGGTTGCTCCTATAGCTTTGTTCGAGGCATCCGTGTAAATGTGGAAAGGTAGGGCCCAATTTGGACCTCTCAAGATTGGGGAAGTTACTAGCTTACATTTCAAGGCACCCAGAGCCTCTTGACAGTTGTCATTCCATATGAATTCAACATCTTTTACCAAAAGACCAAACAATGGAGAAGCTAGCTTACTAAAATCCTTAATGAATCTTCTATAATACCCTGCTAAGCCTAGAAAACTCTGAACATCTCTTACCTTTTGAGGAGGTGGAACCCTTTAGACGATAGCAATCTTGTTGGGATCCACTTGTAATTCTTGCTAAGAAATTGTATGACCTATCATGGTCCCTTCAGTCATTAGGAATTCACATTTTTCAGGACTGAGGGATAGGTTTATTTCAATACACTTGGCTAAAACTTTCCTCAAGTTAGTCAAAGCTTCCTGGTTGTTAGAACCATAAGGGCTAAAGTCATCCATATAGATTTCCACTGAATCATGAACCAGTTCATCAAATATGCTCAGTACTGCTATCTGGAAAGTGGCGGGAGCATTGCAAAACCAAAAAGGAAGGACCCGGTAGGAAAAGGTACCCCATTGACAAGTGAAAGTGGTCTTATCTTGGTCCTCTAGGTTGATTTGGATCTAGTTGTACCCGCTAAACCCATCTAGGAAGGAAGAGAACTTCTTCCCTGCCAGGCCATCTAACACTTGATCTATGAAAGGCAAAGGAAAATGGTCCTTCTTGGTGGTCTTGTTTAGTTCCCAATAATCTACGGAGATTCTCCACTTCCCATTTTTCTTTGGCACTATCACCAAAGGAGAAACCCATTCACTGTCAGAGATGGGGTAGATGAATCCTGCATCCAACAACTTTTGCAGTTCTTCTTTGACAATATCTTTAAGGGTTGGATTCATCCTCCTTTGAGGCTGCCTGACTAATTTACGTTCTTCGTTAATGTAAATGTGATGAGTACAGACCAAAGGGTGGAATCCCTTCATCTCCTTATAGCTCCAAGCAAAAGCATCCAAGTGGTTGTTCAATAAGCTACACAGTTCTCTCTCCTAAGAGGTGGATAGAGATGAGTTGATCTTCAAGTTTTTTTCTAGGCCGAATTCCACATTTTTAACTCGGAGAGAGGTTGGATCAGCCACATAGAGATCAACTAAAGCATTGGCTTGGGTTTCTTCCAGCAACTCTTCTAATGGCAACATGTTGGAGGTGGATTCTGAATCAAATTCTCGATAAGATCATCCTCGGTTTGTGGACCGCCCATGGTAGCTTCCACTGTGCGCAATGGTGCATAGTAGACTTCATCCTCATCTTCCTCCTCCAACCAGAGAGGTAAGTCATGTTTTAGTAGAGGTTGGCCAGGAGGATATAGGACTAGCTGTTTGGACATATGCCCATTCTTGATGGTCATGCTCCCAGCTCGACAACTGATGTAAACATCTGTAGTAGCTAACCAAGGTATTCCCGGGATGAGAGGATACCTAGTGAGCTTTGCCTTTGGCTGAAGAACCAGGAATTTAGCAGGGTACTCCCAAGAGTCAATAGAGACCATTACATCTTCCACAAATCCCCTAAGGGGTCACAGTGGAGCGGTCTGCCAACTGCAGTACTATTGAGGTCTTCCTTAGGGAACCCTGAAGGTGGAGTTTGAGCATGGTGTCCCTGGTCATCACATTAATGGCAGCCCCTAGATCAATCAAGGTATGGGGAATTATGGTGCCATTGATATGGACATCGACTATAGGACTTCGAGGGTTGAGATATTTCGGACAGATTACCTGCCCCAACATCAATTCAGACAATTGTCCTATGACATTAATATTTGGGGCATCTCACTTGCGCCTGCTTGGGTGCCTGAAGCACTTCTCCTTGATCGACTTGTTGTAGATTGGTACATTTTTTATGGCTTGGAGAAGCTGTATTTTTACACATATGTATTTTAGTTCTCCCAGAAGTTCAGTTTCTTCTAGGGTCGGTTGTGTGGTTCCAGTTAGTCTCTCAAGAAAGGGTGGAATGGTTTTTGGTTCACTTTATTTCTTCTCTTCTTCATCCTCCTTATGAGGAGGTTAACTATCTGGGAGAACCTTCCCAGATCATAGGTTGATCTCCTGAATCTCCACAGCATAGGTAGGGCATGTTGTTTCTCTAGTATATACCTATTGGGCCTGTCTGTTATTAGGGTTCGGGTTCGGCTGAGCAGGTATTTGGGGCTGTCTTTGAGGAGCAAGAGGTAATGGTTGTGGTTGAGGAGGTGGTGGAGGCAAAAGAGTGGGAGGAGAGTTGTATTGGGGCATCCATCCCTGATGAGGTGCATTCCACTAAGGTTGTGGCTGAGCATAAGAGTGAAATGAATGAGCAACTGGTTGAGTATGATATTGAGATGGATACGACCAAGGAGGGGGTGTGGACCAGGAAGGATGAGCAAGGGGGCCAAGAAGGCATGGAAGTGGCTTGATTGGGAGTCTAATGTATCCGGGATGTCCCTTGCATTTCCTGCTAGTAAGGTCTGGGTCCATGTGGCCTCCTTTGGTTCATGAAATAGAGTGGTTCAATGGCTCCTTCAGCGCCTTGGTACATAGCTTTGAATATGGGCAAGGAAGGGCACTGATTTGTAGGATTGTCTTCTTCACAGACAAAACACACCTCTACAGAGTGCAATGGACATTCGTTCCTAGGATGTTTTCTAGTGCACCTCAAACAAAAGATGGCCAAATCCCTCTCAGCTTCCTCTTGTTTCCTTTGGATTCACAAGGTATCCTTTTGCATGGCAATAGTCTCCCTCATCTCGCTTTTGAAATCTTCCATCTGAATTGCAAGTTTGTTTTTAAGGGATGAACTGGATAAGGGGGCACTGGCTAAAGGTTGACTTCCCCTACCTCTCTTTCTAGCTGCCCTAGAATGGTTTCTAAACACAGTATTTATGTCATCATAAGGTATTTGGTAGATGTATCCCCTATCTAGCAATGGAGGGTATCTAGAAGGTCTTTAGGAACTCCTCTGAGAAGAACCAACTTCATAGATTCGGGGTCAAGCGTGGACCTGGCCCTTTTATAACTGAGTTGAAACCTCTCTTCATAGTCTTCTAAAGATTCATCACTTCCCATCGTCATTCGGAAGATTTCTTCCTTCGTATCCTTTGACCTATAGTAGTCCTGGTATTTATTGTTAAAGGCTTACTGCATCTGAGCCCAAGTTGTGATACTATTTCTAGGTAACTCCATGAACCAGCGTAATGCTGCATCCTTGAGGGTAGAGGGAAAGAGTTTCAACTTCTGCTCGTCTTCTGCATAGTCATAGGTCCAACAAAGAACATCAAACTCAAACAAGAAGGTATCAGGGTCTTCGGTAATCAATCCATGGAAGTGAGGTAAGGCTTAGGGACTTATGTTTTTCATCTTTCTGTCCCCATTGGTCTCTCGGATAGGAAAGGCACCTTCTATTCTTTCCCCATTTCCTCTAACGTTTCTGTTTCCAGCCATGGTCTCAAGAGGAATGGTTTATTGCTACTCTTCTGTTATTAGATCTTCGTATATCTCTGGAGGCTCACCTATAGGTTCTTCTGGATCACTGCCACCAAAGAAGAGAGAAGGCTGACTTAGTGATGTGGTGGGTGTGTTGGGTAGGAATTTTCCTGAACTGTCGCTGTTCCTATGAGGCATGAAAGGAAATTTCTTTTTTGTGTGATTTTTGTGTTTCTTTTTTTTCTTGTACCTGCAAAAACTGAAATTGATTGAACAATAAATTGCAGCTAACTAAAAGAAACCTTGCTGAAATGAAAATCGCAGAATTGAAATGAAAGCATGAAATGACTAATCTATTTTACTGAAACGAAATTGTAGAATTGAAATGAAAGGAGGAAATTCCTAATTTACACTTGCTAAAATGAAATTTCAGAATTGAAATGAAAGCAGGAAATGTCTAATCTACATTTGTAGAATTGAAATTGCAGAATTGAAATGAAACAACTACTTTACTCTTGCTGAAATAAACTATTTAGCAGAATGTTGCAGTAGAAAATAAACGAAAAGCAGTAATCACAAAATACTTTGACGCTTCCCCGGCAACGACACTAAAAAGATGGTGAGCTCCAGTATTGCAGCAATGATGTTGCAACTCCTGGGACTTCCTACATTACTTTTATCAATCTGGTAGTTCGTAACAAACTTGGAAGCGAGGGTGCTATATGCACAAGTACTAGCTCTTACTGCAGGCTGTCACTTGATTAGCTGGCAAAAGTCTGCTAGGAGCTTAAGCCAACTTCTATGAGTTCTCAGAAGAAGCTTTTAACTGTGATGGAAGAAAGATAACTCGAAAGAGGCTATTCTACTTGCAGAAAGAAAATGAAAACTGAAAGGAAACACAAACCATAGTTTTACCCACTAACCCTACTTCTGCAAGAAAGAGATGGAAACTACTGAAATGGATGCCATTGACTACTGAAAATGTAAAATGAATGTATCCATTCTAATTCTGAAGGAAAATGAGAAAAAATCATGTTTTTGTACTTTTGAGCAATTTTATATGGAGTTATTATGCTTGTATTTTAACTAGTTGTGACTATGCAGAGGTTTGGTGGCAAAGGGAGGTGGAGTTGGCTTTTTCAGGAGGTGAGGAAGGTGTGGAGGGGTCCTAAGAAGTCCCTAGTACCCTTTTGGAGACTTCCATTGTGATTAGACTTCGAAAAATCACTCGCATGAACTTTTACAGGAGGCTGTAGGGGATCTACAAGATGTTCTACATGAGGAGGCCGAAAGTGGTTTTTGGAGGTTCAGAGGTGGAAAAATGATGGAAGAAGGGAAATGAAGGCTAGATGGAAGTGTTGAGGGGTCTAGGACTCTGCCAATGAAGATCAGGAATGGAGATGGTTGGATTTGTTCAAAGGTCAAGAAAGCAATTTTGCACAAAAACGCAGAAATTAGGGCAGTTTGGAGAAGTATGGCAAATGAGTGGGGAAAATATTGAGAGATGAAATGGTATAGGATGGGTTATGGAGGAATAATAGGCTAGAGTGTTCTTCAAGTGATCTGCACACTTACTCTTCAAAACTGACCCATGTAAGAACCGAAAAATAGAGTTTTGCCTATTTTGACCTAAAATGTGACCTAAAACCAGAGAAATATTGAACAAAACGTTATGGACAGAAAATTATGCGAGAAAGCCATTGCAAAGGAACAAGAAAATATCTAAGCATGTGAATGCAACTGATATCAGCTTCTCCAACTTGAAATGTCACACTAGAAATTGCATTGGAAAGCAAAGACAGTGCATTTAGTGGCAACAATAGTGCCTTGATCTCAAATCATGGTCCTGAGGAAGGAGAAAGGAGATCAAGGTTTGCTTGGTAGCCTTTTTGGATCCTTTTCTATTACTACAGCAAACTATCTAATCGACCTAAAGCAAGAACAATTATTCTAATCATCAAAAGCAACCTAATTAACAAAGCAAGATTTAACCTAAACAATAGAAATTATCTCATGAATACAAGAAAAAGCATATAAATACGCAAAGGAGGTGTTGGGCACTTGGGTTGGGCCCAAACCCAAGAGCTGCAACCCTCTAGGAAAGATCAATGTTGGTTCAAATCTAGATTCATCTTCATTGATAGAAAAAATAGTTACATCATAAAACTGTCTGCAAAAAGAGCTTGAAAATTAGCTAAGTACAAGGTTGCACTAAAGTGAGAAAATAGACTATCAAATGGCTAACCTACTGAGGCTTAAAGACTTCTTATTTATACAAGTGAGGACTCCCAACAGTCCTCCTAAACTTCAGGAACTCGGCTACCTAAAACTGAAGATAACAACAACTTCACTAGACTTGCTCGACTGCCCCTTGGAATCATCATTGTAGGCCTTTGTACTTTGAGTTGCTAATGGAGAACTCAGGGAAGGGGTCATTAATGAAGGAGACATACCTCCTATAAGTCCTCAGCTGTGTTTCCTCAAGTTTGGCTGCCAATTTTCTCATAAATGCCTGGTCTTTGTCCAAAAATGTCCAAAAATCTGCAATAAACACTCATTAGACTATGTGGCAAAGTGATTGTTACACAGAAATATCGTCACCATGATTATTTGCAGTCAGTATGGGTCTATCATCACTTGTACTATCCTCCTAAGCAAGTCTCAGACCTCAGCTCTTCAAGTCAAGCTTTGGAAACGAGAGAAAGGCATTAAAAATCAATGTAACTCTGGTTCCGCACTTTCTCTCATGGTCACCTGCGGTCCCGCACCTTTTGTGTACAAAAAATGCAGACCTGCCCACCCTGTCCATAATGGTGTAGGTGCGGACCCCTGTGAAAGTCAAAAGGTGCAAGTTTTATCTTAAAAAGCTCACTTTGGGTTAATTCTAGAAGTTTCTAGAAGGAGTTTTGATGTGGATTGTTTGCTCTGAGGTGGTTCATGCATCCCAAAAGAGAAGGAGCTAATCCCTTGATGAGAGGAGCTATCCCTTTGAAGGAGGGCTTTATCCCTTTGAAGGAGGACCTAGTAACCTCCCTCCATTGCACTATAATTACAAGCATTGGGCTGGTTGCTGGAGAGGTTAGAAGCTGAACATTTTTTAGGGTAAATGCTGGTGAAATCAAGACTTCCTAGTTGAGCTTAAGAGGAGAGATCACACATCTTTTTGGCTTCATTGGGGAGTGAGTGAAACTTGTCAAAGTAGAGGAGACTTCTTGCTGGACCCTGGGAGGAGCTTGTAAAGCGTCAAGGCAAAGGTTGTAAAGTTCTTCTTCTTTTGAATTAATACAATCAAACTCATTTTTCTCAACAAGTATCTTATGTTATTTGTTTCATGGACTCCTTGACTTTCAGGTTAAATATGTTTTATGCAATTGGCTTTTCAGTTGCTATTTAATTTGTTTTCCTTGTTTGTGTTTGCAGATTCGTGAAAAAGAGCTCATTTGGATCAAAGGAGCGAGGGCATCCACAAGCTTGCGTTGGACCTAAGGTAGGCCCTAAAAACACTTGTTTGCTATTGTTAATCAAAGCATATTTAGAGAAAGATAGTGTCTAGTTGGTTTGCTTGTCATTAGATCTTCTTTAGATTCTAGGAAGGTCTATCTTGTCCGCAAGATCGACTTATTCCGTGTGACAAAATGACGACTCCACTGGGGACTTGATTGTTTTCCTTGTTTTTACTTTGAGCCGAGAAACTCTATTTTTGTTTCTGTTTTTCACTTGTTGTGTGTAAAATTGGGTAGAGTTTGTAGATCCAGGGTTATTTTTCATTTTTCATAGCTTTGGGAGAGGACCGCACCCTAGCCATTTGACACAGTGTGTACCTACTCGCAGCTTGGCTTTTAGCACAGAGCGGGACCGCACCTGTGCCAACTGTGGGCTTGCGGACCCTGTCAAAATTTTGAAAACCCTAAGATTTCCTCTGTTAGTCAGCTTAGTTTGTGTTTAGAAATTGTTATCCACTGCCCAGACCTGCATATAACTTGTCAGAAGCTTTCCTTGGACTTATTTCCTTAGTGTTAGGGTTTTAGGTGAAATTCCTAGGAGTTTTTCTTGTTGGGTTTGTTTTTCATTTTGGTTGTGTAGTGGCTCTGAGCTTAGAAGCCGTAGGGACTTCAGATCACCTTAGTGTCTACCAGCCTTCTTATGAGTCTGACCATTTATGAAATCTCACCTTGTTTGAGGAATCCGCTTTGAGTTTTCTCTTTACAAAACTTTGAAAAGCTTGTGTTTGAAAGTTTGGATTTTCATTTTCAAAAAGAAAACAAAATTGGTTGTTCTTGACCTATTTGTGATTCTGCATAAATTGGTCCTTAGCTTACATCTAGCTAAGTAAAACATCCTTAAAAAAGACTTTTAGTAGGCTTTGACTTCAAATAGGTCTTTTTTTTAGTTTGTAGATCTCAAAGTTAGTCATTTTCATAGTTTTGAGTGTTTTATTTAAAAATATAAAAATCTCTTTTGGAAAAAAGTTTGTTTTGTAGTGTTTGAGTGCTTTGAAACGAAAAGCGAAATTTTTCTGAAATAACTAGTTGTCTCATTTTGAGTGCTTTGGAAAGGAAAAAGATCTTCTTTTAGTTTGTTTAATTGAGAAAGATTTGTGTTTACAAAGTATTTGCATTCTCAAACTCTTTCTTAGTTTAGAAGTTCATCGAAGAGAAAAAGATTGTTTACATCATCGTAGGTGCATTTTTAGTGATTTTGAGTCGAGTCTTCATACCACGAGTTTCATCTCTGCACCTTTGGACTTAAACAAAAACCACTAAAATTAACGCTTAAAGTAAAATTCACCTAGTAACATTTTTATTTCTAGGGCTCTGATACACCAACTTAGCTTAGGCTATTGTCTTGGAGTAGGAGAGTAATTAACTCTCCAAGATAGTAAAAACAAACAAGTAGATGTATCTTGTGGTAGGGAAGAAATCCGATTGTTGCATTTATGCTCTGGGAAAGCTCCTCTTAAAGGAGAAGCACGAGATCATGTTCGAACCAGTGTGGGAATCAATCCTTCCTCATTGGGAACGACATCAGATATTCACGTATTAAAAACAGTAAACCTCAGATTAACCATTGTCGAGGAGCCTGGGGTCACTTGTTGGTAAACCTTGGATTATGTCAAGGAGCCTTCAAGGGGATTGAGCTTGCTACTCTACCCTTCGTGCGTATCGGATCGTAGACTGTTCCCCCAGGTATATTTGTCTCAGTTGGTAACCTTAGTGGCCATATTCTTTAGGACTCTTCTTGAGGTGACAGTGGTGGGAAGATCCCACTGTACCTGGAGCAAACGTCGGCTAGACTCACTTGGATTTTCTGGGGGGTTCTCTTCACTCGAGACGGTTAAGTGGAGGAACTTGTGCCAGACTATTCATTAAGCAGGTTGCAAGGGTAACTGTTCCAACCGCCATTTCTGTATTGAACTCTGCGACGTTGGATTTCGTCACCAACTAGTGTTTTCGGTACGGAAAGTTATTGTTTGTGTGTGTTTGATCTCCTAGATTCTTTAGGCGTGTGATTCAAATTTGTTTGGTTCTTTAGAGACTTTAGGTGCTTTTCATTGAGATTTTACTTTGTTTGCGTGTGAAGTAGTTAAAAGTTTTCAACTGTGGCTGAATTACCAAGACAGTCCCGTAGACTTCGGGGCCAGTCTCCTGAGTTTGTAAACGTGGCTGAGTTACTGAGGAAGTCCCGCAGACTTCGGGGCCAACCTCCTGAGGAAGTACCGACCCAGCTTGAAGGCTTGAAAGTCCTCATAACTCCTAGAGACAGTAGAGTTGGGTCACCTGAGGAAGGGGAATCTCCTTTGACAGTACATCCTGATTTTCAACTGTTAGTAGCAGATTATAATTCACAGTCAGTGTCTGTTTCCGAAATTGCTGGTAGCTTTTCATCTACTAGTGATGTAGGTGAAGAACCCGAAATATCCAAGCCTAAAAGTGAATTTGCTGCTACTCTGACATCGAGGTTTATTTCTCCAACTTCTAGTGGTCCTGGTTCACCTAGGGTAGAAAGAGTAATCACCCAAGATCTTCCTTTTGGACTTATTGCTATTGAAGAACTTGCTTCGAAAGAAGAAGTAGGCATCTCTATCCTTGAAAATCAACTTGTTATTGAACTAAGGGAGAGTGAATCAATTTTTTACAGTCCACCTAGGAGTAGTTCTTGGTATATTTCTTTGACTAATTTTCTAGAAAACTCAGGGTTAAGTTTTTCAGCACCTCGTGCTCCTTATCACCCAACACCTAGAGGTTTCTATACTCCCGTCAATATGGCAGGACAGTCATCAATGTTTACTCAATCGCCCGAATCTTTTTTGTACAGCGGTCCTTCTATTCCCTGCGGGTATCAGTCACTTTCTGGTACAGGAGCATCTCCTCAACCCATTGAGCAAGGGTTATTAACTGGAAACAATGGTACTAAGCCGTTGAGCGTAGAAGACATTCTCATGATGTCAGGTTCTATTCCCAATCCTCAACCTTAAGGTGGTCAATTACCGCCTGGGGGGCAACTTCAATTAACACCTGGGGGCAACCTCAAGGTACACAATTTGCATCTGGGGGGCAACCTCAAGGACAGTACATACCTATGGGACAGTACGTTCCTCAAGGTCAACCCCAGACTCAATATGTACCCCAAGGTCAACCCTAGTATCAATTTAAACCTCAAGGTCAACCCTAGTATCAGTATATGCCTCAAGTGTATCAACCCCAAGATCAATACTCGAACCAAGGTTTCCAACCACCCCAAGGTCAAACGTATGTTCAAGGAACGAGAAATGTACCTTTCAATTATCAATCCTACCCTCAACCCAGTTATGGTCCTTAGTATTCTCAACCAGTTATGGGTCAGTACCCCGGAATGAATATAGTGTGGGATCCATCGCAAACTCAACAGGTATTTCAGCCAAGTGTACAGCTGTCATCTCAAACTAGACAACCTTTAGTTTCTGGTTCACCCCAGCAACCAGTCCAGTCTAGCATTCAAACTTCTGTACCTTCGATAGTTTCTCAGCCTGGGCCTAGTACACCTCGTACTCCGCCTCAAACGACTGCTACAACTGCCGCAACATCTGTTCAATCTACCCCACCTACTTCTGGACTATTGACAGCTCCGGTTTCTACTATTCCTGTATCTACTCCTCAAACATCTTTACCACCGTCTAGATCTATGATTCAAACTTCGGTTCAGATGCCTATAGGACAACCTGGTTTAAGTACGGTTGTCACAAGTCAACCACAATTCACCTATCAACTGTACCAGGGACAATACCAATTTAGTCCTGCTATGCAGCAGCCAGTCTATCAGTATCAACCGTATCCTGGGTACACTTATCAACAACCTCAACAACCCCAGTACGGTCCGGTTAATCCTGGTTTTGCGAGAGGATACAATATCCCAAACGTGATTCCTATTCCTAGTTATCCTGGATATCCTCCTCATGGGGTTGGTCTCATGACCCAGAGTTTTAGGGATCCTAATCGGCAGTTACCGTTTATCGCAACTTTGGACTTACCTGACATGTCGCGCCTAGCGAACGATCCCATTAATTATCTTCTGTTTTGGCCGCCAATGCCGAATAAGTTGCCCAGTGACATTCCCAAGTTCGAAGGTAAATCAGGAGAGGACCCGTCAAACCATGTGATGACTTACCACCTCTGGTGTGCATGTAACTCCATCACAGATGATTCAATCCATCTTAGACTTTTCCAGCGCACTCTAATTGGTCTTGCAGCCAAGTGGTACATTGAGTTACCGCGAGGCACTTTTTATAATTTTAGTTAGTTAGCTACCTCGTTTTTAACTCATTTTCAGTTGCCAGTCCGATATGACAATGGCACGGAATTGTTAACTTCGCTAAAACAATCGACATCCACTTACATTTCAGATCATATTCATGAGTGGAGACGTCGACGACGTTTAGTGAAGGTACTTATTCCGGATCAAATCTTGGCTGAGTGGTTTGTAAAATCTTTGATGCCAAAGATCACTGAAGATGTTGCTAAAGCTGGAGTTTTTACTGAGGAGCAAGTAATTTCTCAAGCACAGTACCTTGACTTGGTCTATACTCATTCGGGTACGTTACACGAAAAAATCCCCGATCTTCCCAAGCAAAATCAAATCACTGCAGCTCCTTCAGGATCTCATGCCGCCAATGGTATGATTGGCACGGTTAACGCTAAAAGTAAGAAGAAGTCTTCCAAGAATTCTTCCCCTATCATAACCTTGCATGATTGCCCAACAGGAGATTCTTCTGCAGAGATCTTCGCCGATATTCATGTTGTAGAGTCATCTACAGCCAAATCAAAATACGGTGGGAAGAAGAAAGGAAAGAAGAAGAATAAAACAGACAAAAGTTGAAAGGAGAAACCTGAAAAGGCGGAATCCAATGATGAAAAAAGCAAACCTCATTATCCTTGTCTCATTTGTGACGATGAACATTTTACAAGAGACTACCCTCATCGTGCAGAGGTTCAGAAGATTGTCAAGGGTTCCCAAACTCCTGCTATTTTGAAGGATCTTTTTCCAGCTCAAGACAGTAAGATGATAGGTTCATCCTCGAGTGCCAATGAAGAACCCATACTGATGATGTCCCATGTTAGGATTGCGACTCGAGCACAAGATTATGGTATTAAAAGTCCTGTTGATGGTAAAGAAGCAGAATCTTCTCATTCTAATCCATCAACCTCAGCTCCCGGTTCCGATCCACTACAGATCGAGAAACCTAATCCAGACTTGGTAATCAAACCGCTTGCCAAGGGTATACTTCGAAAGTCAGCTTTCAATCCACATGCGAGAGTGCTCAGAATTATAACATTGTTGAGGATTTAGCTGTTTCACCCTCAGCAATGTCGGCTTTGGAAGTGCTACAATCATGTCCAGCACAACGTAAATTACTTTTGTCGGCTATAGGAGCTGTTGATGTTCAGGACCCGAACCTAATAATCTTCGATCTAGAAAATAGTACACCACGTTTGCCTCATCAAATGGCTTTCCAGATTCCAGTGATAGTAAAAAATAGGCCTATTCATCGGACTGTAATTGATGAGTGAGCCTCATCGTGTATTATGTCGATACAGTGTTGGAGATCGCTTGGTTCTCCTTCGCTAAATCACTCCCCGACGATTCTAAAGGCCTTTGATGGCCGTGGGTCTCATCCTTTTGGCATTCTACAGGATTTTCCTATAGGGGTTGAAGGAAAAACCGTTAGTCTAGATGTGGAGGTAGTTGATGCCCCTCTATATTACAACCTTCTCTTGGGTCGAAGTTGGTCTTACGTTATGACAACGGTCGTTTCATCGGTCTTTCGAGTAATAAAGTTTCCACACAATGGGAAGATCGTAACAATAGACCAGCTGGCTTACTTTTCATCCGACCCAGCCTCTTCGGAGAGTATTCAGCATGTTGGTAAAACGACTATCCCATATAAGGATGTTGGAGTAGGATTAGTTAAAGATGCCAGTTTACTGGGAACTTTTCCTTTTCCTCCAATCAACACATCGTCTTCATTTGTAACTATTCATATGATTACATCAGACACCATTGTTTATGATGATCCTTGGATCATTCCTTCTGAATCTAAGATAGACTCATTTGGTAAAGCCATGCCTTTGAGTCCATATGAAATTGCTTATGAAACTGTGCAGTCGTTTGCCGACCCATGTTCAACCGAAAATGACTTAATGAATGTGGTCCATGAGGAATCACTTTTCACATCAACCTCGGATTTAACCACATTTTCTGAACTTGTTCACTCCGATGAGCAAATTCGTGAAATCCTATGTGTAGATGATTTACCATGGGAAGATCTCCATCACAGATGTTAATTTTTACCTGAGGATGATCGTTTTGAAAATGATTTCTCATCAATTTTTACAACTGAATATGTCAAGGAACCTCAAAATCCAATGAAACATCCCGATTCAGAGTTAAATTTGGGAAACATCTCTCGAACTATTCCTATTGACATTTCGGTTAAGCCCAGAATTATTGAGAACATTCATATAGGTGCCTCATGTACAGATGAGGAAATTCAATTATATAAGGCCCTATTTCAAGAATTTTGCGACGTGTTTGCCTGGTCCTATGAGGAAATGCCAGGAATTGATCCCACGATTGTTGTTCATGAAATCAAGACTTACCCAGACGCTAAACCCGTCCGACAACGTTTGCGTCGGATTCACCCACGAAAAGCTGCTGCAATTAAAGCAGAAGTTGAAAAATTATTGAAAGCAGGTTTCATTTATCTGATCCCGCTAACGGATTGGGTATCGAATATTGTTCCGATTAATAAAAAACATGGAACAATAAGAATATGCATCGATTATAGGAACATTAATCGAGCCTGTCCAAAGGACAATTACCCAACTCCCTATATCGATCAAATCATTGATGATTGTGCCGGCAGCGAAATATTTTCCTTCATGGACGGTTTTTCCGGATACAATCAAATCAATATTCTACCTGCCGATCAACCAAAAACGACTTTCATTTGTCCATGGGGGACATTTTCTTATTGAAAATTACCTTTTGGGCTTAAGAATGCCGGAGAAACTTTTCAAAGGATGATGTCTTATGCGTTTCATGACATCAAATACATTGTGCAATCGTATCTCGATGACTTGCCTGCTCATTCCTTACATCGAGCTGATCACCTCATCCATTTACGAGCAATTTTTATGAGGTGTAGGCATTATCAGATTCGGTTGAACCCACACAAATGTGTCTTCTGTATAGAAACGGGTCGATTACTGGGATTTGTAGTTTTGAAAGCCAGCATTCGCGTTGATCCCTCGAAGGTCGAAGCTATCATCAAATTGCCTCCTCCTTCGAGTCTTCGCCAACTCCAAAGTTTGCAGGGGAAAGCAAACCCTTTACGACGATTCATTCCTAACTACGCCGAGGTTACAAAGGGTTTACCCAGTTGTTGAAGCAAAACACTCCGTTCTATTGGGATGAGATAGCTCAGAAATCTTTTAATGCACTCAAACACGTGTTGACCCATGCACCGTTGTTGCATCCTCCCAATTACAACCAGGATTACTTCTTGTATCTCGCCGCCTCTCATTCCACCATTGGAATGGTTTTAGTTCAGGAAGATGAATTCGGAAATGAACATGTGATATATTACCTTAGTCGAACTTTAAATCCAACTGAGCTAAAATACTCACATGTGGAGAAATTGGCATTGGCAGCTGTTCAAGCTGTCCAACGTTTTCGTCACTACATTCTACTATGCAAAACTACGGTAATTTCGGATTGCAACCCTATGATCTACATTTTGACCAAGCAATTGCTAGGGGGCAAGTACTCTAAATGGATCGTTATCCTGCAGGAGTTTGACTTGGAATTTGAGAAATCTAAGTCTAAGAAATCTTTAGTTTTTGCGGACTTAATGTGTGACTTCCCGCGTGCTGACACGGAAACTGTGGCGAAGGAGCCCATTGCGGACGAATCCTTGTTTCTAATCAGCACTTTAGATCCGTGGTATGGGGATATCATCGTTTATCTCCAAAACCAATACTTTCGGCCAGAAATTTCAAGGTCAGAACGTCGAAAAATTCGATTCCAGTCCCAACAATTCAGGATTATTGGAGATACTCTTTATCGCCATGGGGCGGATTCTGTTTTTCGATGTTGCTTAACTCACGAGGAAGCTGAAAAGGTTCTAAATGACTGTCACTCTGGAGCGTGTGGTGGTCATATATCCAGGTTTGCCACATCCCAAAAGATATTGCGCACTGGCTACTTCTGGCTATCTTTATTTAAAGATTGTATTACGGCGGTCCGAAAATGGCACAACTGCCAAATTTTTGATCGTAAGATGCATGCTCCACCTACTCCTCTCCACCCTATAATTGCCGTTGGTCCTTTTGCCAAATTGGGTATCGATTTTATTACATGTAACCCTCACTCGGCCGGGGGCATGCGTATATCATCCTTGCGGTAGATTATTTTACTGAGTGGGCCGAGGCAATGCCTACATTTGAGGCAGATGGCAAGACATCTGCAATTTTCGTGCTCAATCATATAATTGCTAGGTTTGGTGTCCCGCAAGCGATAATCACTGATCATGGGCATCATTTTTGAAACGTTATGATGAACGAACTTACAGGCCAGCTTGGTTTACGTCACGATAGTTCAACCCCTTATTATCCACAAGCGAATGGTCTGGTTGAATCCATCAACAAAGTTTTAGTTATCATGATCCGACGAATCATTGGGATTCATCGGTCGAATTGGCACAACATGCTATTTTCAGCGCTTTGGGCCTACCGAACTTCAGTAAAAACATCAGCAGGGTTCACTCCTTTCCAACTAGTCTACGGTTTGAAAGTTGTGTTACCCATTGAATGTGAAATCCCATCGCTGCAAATGGCCATCGAGTTACTTCCAGCCACTTCCTAAGAGGAAAAGCGTTTGTTATACTTGGCTCAATTAGATGAGAATTGACGTGATGCTGCATTGGAAATCGAGACTCACGCAAAACGAATGAAAGCTCTGTATGATTGAAATGTGACCCCTCGAAATTTTTCGGAAGGAGATCTAGTCTTAGTTTATGATCAAGCTAATGATAAGTTAGGCGCTGGAAAATTCGTTCCTATGTGGCATGGTCCCTATGTTGTCAAGCGAAAGCTAGCCAAAGGGGCCTATGAATTGGTAGATTTTGATGGGGACTCTTTGGGTAAACCCAGAAATGGCCTTTACTTGAAGAGGTATTATGCTTAAAAGAATGGGTATGGAGATTTTTAGTTAGGATTGTTTTCTTTCTAGCTGGTCTGTTTTAGTTTAAACAGTGTGCTTAGCTTAGAGAGTGTTTTTTCATCATTATTCCTACTTATCTTGGTTTTACTCTTGATATTGCAGATGTCGATGCCTCTCCAAACATACATTGGTTTCGTTGATGGTGCTTGATCCGGATTTAAATAGGAACGCAACAAATTACAGAGATAACCATATACACAAAGATGCAGCGGAAATAATACTTCATTTCATTAATGGAAAATACTGAAATATGCTTACAACCAGAAATGGAAATAAACCAGCTAGGGCGATGGTAGCTTATCTCTGAGAAGAGATGTGGTGGCTACATGCCTCTGAACTGTGTTACAATGAGGCTCGAAGGCCTATTTATTGTTGAGAAACAATGGAAAACCCTTAACATTCCAAAACCTAACCCTAGGAGATGAAACGCCAAACTGTGGGCCCCGTTTGGGGTAAATTGGTACATCAACTTCCCGGGGTCGTAACTTTGGCATACGATCTCCATTTGACACGTACAATAGCTCGTTAGAAAGATCTATCCGAGCACTACCATTGTTGGAACGAGAAACATTCGTCCATTCCATGGACCCATGTTGCCCCCGGATTCCCCAAAAAAAGTCGTTTAGGGCCTCAAAACGGCTCCGGAAGTTTAGGACCCGAAAAACTGCTAAAAATAGTAAGTTGTGCTATAATTAAGGAAACTGAAAATGCTGAGAAAGACAATGGTGGGGGTCCCGGTGGACTTGGCAGGTGGCCACCAATATCCACCTGGATCATTCCTCCCCCCTTAGGAAGCAATGGTCCCCATTGCGTTGAGCTCCTCCATGAGATGAGGAAACTTTTGCTGAACTTGTTCCCTGGTGAGCCACTTGCCCTGCTGAAGGAGTTGGCCTGCTTTGACAACTCGATACAGTTGGATATTCTACTGGCGAGTGTTCTTGATCTGTGTGTCCATGATCTGATCAGTTGCAGCTTGTTCCATGCAATCTGGATTTAATTCTGTGGGTTTGAGTTGTTCTGCAATGTCGGATGTGTCTAGCAATGGTGGAAAGTATGGCCGAAGGCGGTCCACATTGAACACTGGGTGCAGGCCAAGGAATGGAGGAATGTTGAGCTCAAATGCATTGTCTCCCATAGCCTTAGTAATGGTGTAAGGACCATATCGGAGTGGTCTCAATTTCCGATAGGCTCCAGTAAGGCGTTCCTTTTGCAAATGCAACCAGACTTTGTCGCCCACCTGAAACTTGTGTGGCACCCGATGTTGATCATGTCGCTGCTTGTACTCGGCATTTGATTTCTCAAGGATGTCATGGACCTGCTCGTGAATATGTTGGATGCGCTCAATGAAGCTGGTGGCCTTATCTGTTTCGGACTAGACATGAGCTGAATTTATGTGAGTAGCTGCAAGTGGCATGGCCACATCAATGGGGCATAGTGGCTGGAATCCCAAACCCACCTGAAAAGGACTATGGCCAGTGGAGCTGTGAAGAGCTCGGTTGTAGCTGTGCTGAACATAGGGGAGGCTCTCGTCCCATGTGCGTGGATGCTTTGAGTTATACATGTGCAAAATGTGCACAATCATCCTATTGACAACCTCTGTCTGGCCATCAGTTTGAGGATGGAAGGTTGTGGACTTCGTGAGTTTGGTGTCCATCATTGACCAGAGACTGGACTAAAATGTGCTGAGAAACTGACTGTCCCGATCTGAGATGATAGACTGTGGGATCCCAAAGTGCACCCACACTCGTTCAAAGAAGAGTTTAGCAGTGGCTTCTACTGTGATATTCTTCTTGCAGACCAACATAATGGCCATCTTCGAGAACCTGTCGACGACCACAAAAACACAATCGTTTCCATGCTTAGTGGAAGGAAGGCCTGACATGTAATCCATGGAGATGGATTCCCAAGGTCGACTAGGGGTAGGCAACGGGGTATAGAGGCCGTGCTTCTTAATGGTCGGTTTGGCAATGGCACAGGCAGTACATGATCTGATGTACTTCCCAACATCCTATCGAAGATTCGGCCAATAGAAATAATTTTGCAATACTGCCACTGTTTTCTCAACCCCGAAATGCCCAGCAGCCCAACTGTAGTGTGCTTCCCAAATCATCTTGGCACGCTCGCTTGAAGGAACACAAAGGTGATCAAGGTGGCATAATAGGGCATCCTGGAGGTGAAAATATGGAACATGCCGACCCTCCAAGAGTGTCTGGTATGTGTGGCCGAATTCTGGGTCGCTTTTGTAGAGAAGTGGCCAATCAGAAGTCTCGTGACCATAAGAGTTGAGCATAGTGGTTAACGCCATGATCGGTGGTCGACTGAGGCAATCTGCAACATTATTGGTGCTGCCCTTTTTATACTTGATATTAAAGTGGAACTGTTGCAGGTATGTAGACCACTTCTGATGGCGATCATTCTGCAATTTCCCTTGGGTCTGTATGAACTGCAGGGGTCGGTGGTCTGTGTGGATGACCGTTTCCTTCCCCAAAATGTAATGCTTCCATTATCGGCAGGCCTGTACAATGGAATACATCTCTTTATCATAAGTGGGGTACTTCCGGACTGTGTCTGAAAGTGTTTCACTGTGATATGCCACTCGATGTCCATGTTGAGTAAGGACTGCCCCAATAGCATAGTCAGAGGCATCTGTCTTGACCTCAAATGGTTGTTGTAAATCTGGTAACGCGAGCACTGGTGCCGTGCAGAGGCGATCCTTCAACTCCATGAATGCCTTCTGTTGAGATTCAGACCAAAAGAATTTTGCTTTCGCCCCTCCCTTGGTGACTTGACTCAAGGGCTAAGAAATATGAGAAAACCCCAACACAAATCTGCGGTAGAAGTTGGCAAGACCTCGAAAGCTGCGGAGCTCTATTAGAGTGGTTGGAGAGGGCCGATCCCGAATGACTTGGATCTTGGCTGGATCGACATGCACCCCCTGTTCATCAATGATGTATCCCAGATACTGAACCTGGGTCATGCCAAAAGTGCATTTCTCGAAATTGGCACATAGCTTGTGTTGCCGCAGTGTTTGGAGAACCTGTCGGATGTGGTGGATTGCTCTTCCCAACTCTGGCTGAAGATCAGAATTTCATCCAAGTATACTACTACAAAGGAGTTGGTGAATGGCCGCAGGATGTCATCCATTAGCCTCATGAAGGTTGCAGGAGCATTCGTCAATCCGAAAGGCATAACCAACCATTCGAAAAGGCCCTCCTTGGATTTGAAGGCAGTCTTCCACACATCAGAGGGTTCGATTGGTACCTGGTGATATCCTGACTTCAGATAGATCTTGTTGAAATATTTCGCCCCCTTTAGTTGGTCTAGGAGGTCATCAATCCACGGGATCGGGTACCTATTACGGACAGTGATCTTGTTCAGCGCCCGATAGTCAATACAGAGTCTCCACGTCCCATCCTTCTTCTGTACCAACACGATCGGGCTCCCACAAGGCGATGAACTCGGACGGATGTGACCTTTCTGCAGGAGCTCCTGAATCTGCCTCTTGATTTCATTGTTCTCCAAAACGGAGCGCCGATAAATTGGTCCATTGGGTAGCGGCGCACCTGGGGTCAGATCGATGGAGTGCTTGACTTGACAGTGCAGAGGAATCCCTGCAGGGGAGGTGAAGATGTCCTCGTACTCCTCCGCAACCTTGTCCATCTGTAGTTTTCGTGCAGAGGGACCCCGTCTGGATGCCGCGGCCACTGTCTTCTTCTTTCCTTGAGGGCGTATCATTAGGAAAACAAATTTCCTGGTTTTGGAAATAATCTTACTGCATTGTTTTGCAGTAATCAAAGAGATGGCGGTAGGTGGTGCTACCTCTGGTATCCTGTACAACTTATTTCCCAATGTAATAATAATAGCACGGGGCCTTGATTCATACACAACATGTCGCTTCCACAAGTATGGTTGTCCTAGTAATACATCACAAACTTCAAGGGGAGCAATGTCACACAATACCTCATCCGTGAAGGGCTTGATGTTGTATGGAAGGTGACACTGCTGGCTCACGCGAAGATCTCGTCCTTGGTGAAGCCACCCAATGGTGTATGGTTGTGGATGTGCTGTGGTCGGTAAGCCCAACCACTTCAGGACCTCTGCCGAAATGAGGTTCTTTTGACTCCCGCTATCAACAATGAACTGTATCGGGGAGCCCTTTACCCACATCTGGGAGTGGAAGAGACACTCCTCCTCCTCTAGATCTTCGGGTTCATTTTTCTGGATCTTGGCGGTAGCAACAGTGGAATTGGGATCCGCATCAATGATCTGCTTCCCTTTTTCATTCCCCTTATCGGGTTCTGACTCAGAGTCGGAACATGCATCTGATTCTGAAACCTTTAGCTCAGCCACCAGTGACTGCTTGGCCCGACACTCACTTGTGTTGTGAGTGGAGCTCTTATGGAACTCACACCATTTTCCAGTGTCCTTTCTCGGCTTCACGGCGCTGTTCTTTGCTTGCAGCTTCAGCTGGTTGTCTTGGGCTGTCCTGCCTTGGCTTTGTCCTTTGTTCTGTGGTTTAGGGGCACCTTTCCCCTGCTTTGGATTCGCAGATCCAAAGTCTCGCTTCTTTTGTTTAAACTTCTTCTCGACCTTGACGGCATATCGGTATGCTGCGCCGAGCGAGGAGATGTTCAGGAATTGTATTTCTTCCTGGATGTACTTGTGCAGGCAGCCACGGTATTTGAGTATCAAATGTTGCTCCGAATCCTTGATACCCAACTTTGTGCGAAGGGTATGGAAAAGATTGGTGAACTCTGGCACGTCTTGGTCCCTTCCCTGCCGCAGCGTGGTCCACTTTATGTATTCATCCTCATAGCTTCCAACAGGGTAGTACTGCTCCTTGATGGCATCCCAGAATGAATTCCAGGTGGGTGCGGCTGAAAATAGTGAGCCAGTACTTTCATCCTTCTGCTCACAGTAGGTTTCCCACCAGTCCTTGATGTGGGGGGCTGCTTTGAGAAGAGCAAAAACAATCTTTTCCCGACTCGAAAAATCATGAACAGAAAAATAACCCTCTAGCAGATTTAACCATTTATCTACAGCTTCTGCATCTATCTGACCCTCGAATATGGGGATTTCAAAATTAACTTGTACCTTAAAGGGTGTGGCGTTTCCAGAGTAGCTGTTGGAAGCCGATGCGTCGCTTCTGGGTAGCCGCTGAAGGATCTGGGCAAAGCTGTCCATCATCGCGTTCCGTTGTCGCTCGAGGGCTTCTTCGAGCAAGATTTTGATGGGATCTCCTGCCCCCTCATCTTTCTTCTCATCCGCCATGGGAGGCCGTCGGGATTTGCGAGGCTGGTCTTGCAAAGGTTCAACCAGTTCAAGCCCTAACTCCTTATATCCCGACCTTGTTGGGGACATGCAAAGAAAAGCAGAGAAAAAAGCAGACCGCTCTCATACCACTGATCCGGATTTAAACAGGAACGCAACAAATTACAGAGATAACCATATACACAAAGATGCAGCGGAGATAATACTTCATTTCATTAATGGAAAATACTGAAATATGCTTACAACCAGAAATGGAAATAAACCAGCTAGGGCGATGGTAGCTTATCTCTGAGAAGAGATGTGGTGGCTACATGCCTCTGAACTGTGTTACAATGAGGCTCGAAGGCCTATTTATTGTTGAGAAACAATGGAAAACCCTTAACATTCCAAAACCTAACCCTAGGAGATGAAACGCCAAACTGTGGGCCCCGTTTGGGGTAAATTGGTACATCAACTTCCCGGGGTCGTAACTTTGGCATACGATCTCCGTTTGACACGTACAATAGCTCGTTAGAAAGATCTATCCGAGCACTACCATTGTTGGAACGGGAAACATCGGTCCATTCCATGGACCCATGTTGCCCCCGGATTCCCCAAAAAACGTCGTTTAGGGCCTCAAAACGGCTCCGGAAGTTTAGGACCCGAAAAACTGCTAAAAATAGTAAGTTGTGCTATAATTAAGGAAACTGAAAATGCTGAGAAAGACAATGGTGGGGGTCCAGGTGGACTTGGCAGGTGGCCACCAATATCCACCTGGATCAGTGCTTGTCGTAATACACGGAACATCTCTTCCGTAGCTTGGGTTATCTATTCGCCCTCTGACGAGTTAGTATCTATGCATGGGGTAAGCCTCGGTCAAACAACGAATAACATTGCCGAGTATAGTGCAGTGATTGAGTTATTATCTGAATCTATTTCATTTGGGATTCGAAGTTTGATAGTGAGGTTAGATTCTGAACTCGTTGTATTACAACTTAATAGAGTGTATACCATTAGAAATCCAGTGTTATTAAGATTATTTGAGAGTGCGTCTCTTGGACCGTGAATTTGATTATATTGAATATCAGCATATTCCAAGGTCTTTAAATACATTAGCAGATGAAATTGCTTCTTGAATGTTAAATAGACATTTGCAATAATCATACATGTAAATTTAAAACCATTCCATAACATGATTTACAAGATAAGCCAGTAATAGTGATATATATATAGGAGTGTGTCAAAAAATACATCGTCCTCGATCATAGGTTGAAAAACACCTTATGATCGGCAAAAATGATAAGTACAAAAAACAAAAATGTCACATGTGGCCACAATAGGCGATCATCCTATCACTGGTGATGATCTCTATAAGAAACCACTACACGGGCCACCTTACAAAGGAACCTCCTAAAAGGTCCCGGGACCTCAATCACATAGCACTGAAGTCGACAAGCAATGTCGTCTATAGTGGTCTCAGGAATATCTCTTGTCAAGCGCTCTAGATGACCCTCCAACTCGGCCAAAACCTCTGCTGATTCGTCCTGTGGGGCTGGCGCGGGTGCAATTGGTTGCTTCCTCTCGTAAGGCCAAAGAGCGGATAGTTGCGGTGGACCCACATCTGCATTTGAAATTTTTACTATTAGTTTTGAGACGATGAAAAAATAACAGAAAATTAAAATAGAAAAATGTTGAAAAGGATTTTACCTGACTCGTCCCACTGCTCTCCTGGTGGAAGAACCATGTCTGGGTCACCACAAAAATCTATCCCAGCGTAAGGGAAGTCCTTAATAGAAAAGACCTGGTTTTCTAGCCATTGGAAATACTCAAGTTTGAATCGAGCAACCTCTGTCCTCTCGTCCGAGTGACGGGCCATGACTGCGACCCATCGCATCAGTTTGGGCTCTCGAGGAAGCCCAGCTCCAACAGTAAGGTGTTGTGGGATCAGCATAGGAACCCTCTCCAGGCCAAAACTCATGACCAAAGCCCCATAACCAAAGGTCTTTAGTTGTCCGTTTTTGGCCCTGGTCAGTTGGCCCTTCAAATTGGCCAACACGACATCGCACCAGTTGAGGATGGTGCCTCGAAAGCAATCAACTGCCATACGCATCTGGGATCCGATGGCAATATGTAATGCGGCAGCTCCGCAAATTCTGGTGACAGTGAACGCAATCACCATGAGCTCAGGACGGGATATGGTCTTTATGTCTATCCCTTTGTCTCTAGCATGGCTATTGCAGTACTCTAGCCTGAGGCTATCGACAGACTGGCCACCTGGCCTAGCCCCAAACAAAGTCAAGTCTTCGCCTCTCTTAGGCAAACCAGTCAAGAAATATATGTCCGCCGGCTCGATTTCGAGCTAGTGGCCACCGATGAAGAAGCACTGGTCCTGTATGCTCCATCTGTCAACCAACCACTGTAAGAAATCCACTTGAGCCCTTATGCCAGGAATGACCTAGTATATGTACAATCCGAACGCCCTCAAAGCATCAAGTGAAGGCTGATGATTCCATGCGGCAGCATCCACGTCCTCATGCTCTCGTTCAAGCCAATCTAGCATGATGTACTCTCTGCATCAAGTATAAAGACAAATTAAAATGCTAGAAATTATTTTGTGTGGTCCATTTTTGAGAATTTTTGGGTTAAAAACCCTTGCGACCGGGACCGCACCCTCCGGGTTAGACACAGTGCGTGGGACTGCACTTTGTCTACATGGAAGGTGCGGACCCCGAGCTTTTTCCCAATGGAGAAAATGTCGGGGTCTGCAAGCCCACAATGGTAAACCTGCGGGCCCCCGCGCGCGGGTTTTGTGCCCAAAAACCCTCCCAAAAATTAAATAAATGACTAAAACAAGAAATTAAACGGTTAAAAATGAAGAGTGGGATGATGTGGATTACCTGGAGAAGACGGTGTTCGATTCCGACGGTTGGATTTTCCGCAATCTTCACGGGAAGTTTTCTAAGCAAAAGCACTATTTTCTCATCCAAACTCAAACGGTAAAAATGAATTGACAAAGACCCTTTTTATAAGTTTTTTGAGTAAATAAATTGTAAATTTGTTTATGTTTCACTTTGAAAAGGTATTTTTGCGACATTTTTATCTATTTCAAACAGGTATGAGTAATGTTTGTGTTTTTGTGCAGAATAAAGGATTATTCAAACAAAATCTATCATTTTTGACGAAAAAAACATGTAGAGTCATCTTTAAGCTCTTTTTTGACTCCTAAAACATGAAAAGATTGCCGAGTGTTTCTTTTAGACTCGTTAAAACGGAATTAAAAGACGGTCCACTTACAGCTCTTTTCCGACTGTAAAAAACATGAAAAGATTGCCGGATTTTTTTCATTTCAAATTCGATATCGGTCATAAAACGACGTGTCGTTGATCACTTTTTTACTTTTTCGGGTCAAAGGCACTAATGACGAAAAGTACTCCTTGGTCGTTAAAGATCAAGCGGTTCTCTCAAGTATTATTTTATACTTTTTCGGGCTTGGGAGACACAAATTTACGAAAAGGGTCAACCCTGGAGTCTTCTTAAGTTTTTAAGACTCTCTAAAATGGAAAAACGCCGAGTTTCTCCTATAGTGGACTCGTTAAAATTTCACAGTAAAGGACCTGTTCAATTACAAATAGGAACGAACCACTCCTTCTTAGGGTTCGAATTTAAACTAAGTTGGACTCATCCGAAGGATGAGCTTATAATAAAGCAAATGTTATCCTCCTCAAGCTTGTCAAAAATAAAGAGGTACTTGTCAGAAATGGTGGGGGAAAAGAGAAAAAAATGAGCCTGTTTGTCATACTTTGTAACCACTCTTGAACACGACACTTTTATTCACCTAGGTTGGGAAATCATTTTCCTAACAGTTGATCAAACCACATTGAAAGTCTTCAGCCGGTTTCTAGGTATTAACTTTGGGTCAATTGTCACCAAGCCATCTGTCGTGTCGTTATGTGTTCAAGAGGTCACTGCCAATAAGCCATTCATTTGCAAAATATCTGTCATCCATATTGACCATCCCTAAGTCAGTCCTTGCATCTAAATTTATTCAACTTGATCTATGATTTCGTGTTGTGGGCTTGCCTATGACGAATTGCTTTCTATCGACATCAGCTCATTATCTAGAAAGATGATCTAGGAATCGTCAGTACCTTGAGATCTGCATGCCTCAATGGCAAGTTTCTCGCCTTTGACAACAGTTTACATCATTGACTTTCGATCAAAGGATTCCATGACATGTTGGACATCAATACATTTATTTGCATCTCATGGATTGTACTGGGTACTTTGAGAGCCATTGACATCACTGGTGGTTTCTCTCACACTTGTTAACAATTTACATCATTGACTAGTAATCAAGTGGTTTCTACCATGTTTGACATCAACACATTCATTCGCATGGATAGAATCGTACTGTTTCGGGAAGTAGAAATGAAGACCCTGGATCTAGTTTCCACAATCCAGGCTGCGAGGAATTTTGTATTCATTATATAATGGACTATTCATAAACAGATGGCTGCGTCCATATTGTGTCCACATGAGTCTATACTTGTGATGTTTTACAAGATCACTCCTGTATCAGAGCAGTAGTTAGTTTTTCTAGTCAGTTTTGTTCTGAGTATGGGAATGCCTACCTCAGCGATGATATGATCTCATATATATATCTTACATTGAATGTTTTTACACGTTCCAACTGGGCTCTCCACAAGATGATCCTCGAAATGATAAAGTACTTCACTCTTCCTAAATGATAAGAAATCCTCATCTACTACAGACTTCACACTTTAGGGGGCAATCTATTACACAAAAATATCATCACCATGATTATTTGTAGTCAGTATGGGTCTATCATCACTTGTACTATCCTCCTAAGCAAGTCTCAGACCTCAGCTCTTCAAATCAAGCTTTGGAAATGAGAGAAAGACATTAAAAATCAATGTAACTCTAGTTCTGCACTTTCTCTCATGGTCACCTGCGGTCCCGCACCTTCTGTGTACAAAAACTACGGACCTGTCTGCCCTGTCCCTAACGGTGTAGGTGCGGACCCTTGTGAAAGTCAAAAGGCACAAGTTTTATCTTAAAAAACTCACTTTGGGTTAATTCTAGAGGTTTCTAGAAGGAATTTTGATGTGGATTGTTCGCTCTGAGGTGGTTCATGCATCCCAATAGAGAAGGAGCTAATCCCTTGATGAGAGGAGCTATCCCTTTGAAGGAGGGCTTTATCCCTTTGAAGGAGGACCTAGTAAGCTCCCTCCATTGCACTATAAACACAGGCACTGGGCTGGTTGCTGGAGAGGTTAGAAGCTGAACATTTTTGAGGGTAAATGCTGGTGAAATCAAGACTTCCTTGTTGAGCTTAAGAGGAGAGATCACATATCTTTTTGGCTTCATTGGGGAGTGAGTGAAACTTGTCAAAGTAGAGGAGACTTCTTGATGGACCCTGGGAGGAGCTTGTATACCGTCAAGGCAAAGGTTGTAAAGTTCTTCTTCTTTTGAATTAATACAATCAAACTCATTTTTCTCAACAAGTATCTTATGTTATTTGTTTCATGGACTCCTTGACTTTCATGTTAAATATGTTTTATGCAATTGGCTTTTCAGGTGCTATTTAATTTGTTTGCCTTGTTTGTGTTTGTAGATTCATGAAAAGGAGCTCATTTGGATCAAAGGAGCTAGGGCATCCACAAGCTTGCGTTGGACCTAAGGTAGGCCCTAAAAACACTTGTTTGCTATTGTTAATCAAAGCATATTTAGAGAAAGATAGTGTCTGGTTGGTTTGCTTGTCATTAGGTCTTCTTTAGATTCTAGGAAGGTCTATCTTGTCCGCAAGATCGACTTATTCCATGTGACAGTGACTATCCCCATTCATTATTTTGACATAAATATATTCAAAAACATGCACAAAACTATTGAGAATGGTGGATTAAATGAAAATAATAGGTAGAACGAGCCCATATAGTTATCCATTTCTCGAGCTCATCAGCCACCATAAGATAATTTGAAAAAAAACAAAACAAAATGATTTCACATGACCCAAATTGTTGCTTTGATACTACTTGTTAAAATCAACAATGTATAATAATAACAATAGAAGTAACACACAATTGGACATCGAAGGATTTCTATTATCCACACTAATCAACTGAGGGCAAGTTCTCCCAACCAATTCAAAGGGGATTACCCCAATACAAGTGTCAAAGAAAGATAGGTAAACATTCTTTGATTACAAGACTAGTACTTCATCCTTAGTTAGAACCACTCTAGCAGTTGTTGCACTAATCCACCATTAGTGGACCTTACATAATGAACATAGTGATTTTTATTTATTAACCATCATAGTAGGCTTTTATTAATGATTAGGCCACTTTACATTAATTAACCACAATACATCTATAAACTTAACTCTAATGGATATTTAGGCCATTATTACATTACTGGAGAGGGTCATGATGATAATTGTGTCTTTCTCTAGCACTGGAGTGAAGTTGATACGGGGGATTTTGGGCACTACAACAGATATTGTGTTTGACATAATAGTTGTGGATTATTTGGATTTACGCAACTTACTAATATTATAATATGGAAATTTATTTTATCATAATGAAATGGTAAGGATGCTATTAGAATGTGGCTCAGTGTGGGCTTTTTAACTGAAATTTAATTTGTGTGGTTAGTTGAAGTTTGATGTGACCAACTAATTAGTCTTGTTCTTACTTGATACATTAATTTTATTTTTTTGGGTATGCATTCTAGGCCCTTTCTATTAGTGATCCCTCTGATCCAGAACCTTATTTTCCCTCTTTTTTAAGAAGTTGATGTGACATTTGGGTGTGTGTCATCTATCCATCTTGGTTTCTTCCCTCTACTTTTACTTGCCAGTTGATCTTATTCTAGCATCCTTGGACTAGTATTGGCATGAGGGAAGCATCCATCTGATCCTTTCTCTGTTGTTTCTTATTTCTTTTAACAAGGACATGTGATGGTTTCTCTCCACTACCTTGCAATGACGTTATTTTTTTTGAATTATACTTGAATTTCACTAATAATAACCTAGATTTATATATTTCTTTTAACACCAAATTGACATCACGGTAAACATATGAATATCCCATTAAGTATGACCTAAATATGGTTCAAAGAATCTTAGCTTTAGCCTAAACATGTGGTAGAGTAATTTTTGAGGTGTGGAGTTTTATTAGAGGCACTATTCGTTTGTTTGTTTTGGCTAGAAAAAAGGTTTTCTCTTGGTTTTATGTGACTTTAAATTTATCATTTGTAGCATGTTGAGAAATGGGAAAGAATAATGTATGACATTTATCTTGCAGAAATTGATGTTGAATGAAAGGATACAGAGTTTAACCAAGCTATAGTCTGCTTTGGTAAAGATAGAGGAACATTTTAAAAAGTTTCCTAAGAATACACCATATACAAAGTTTGAACAGAAGTAATATATGGATTTTCCTTTTGTAGATATTTAATTTTTTCTATCCAAGATATCACAACGAAAAATATTGATATTGTAGGAATTGTTTGAGGACCTCATTAAGGTCTATTTTTTTATGTCCTACTTGATTGATACATTGTCATGATAGGAAGGTTTTAAATATGAATCAATATGTTCCTAAAACAAATCATATTCAAAATTTATTGATAGAAAATATAAAAAAAAATGGCAATGCCTTCGTTTAATTGTTACTTGACTCTGGTGTGGGCATGTTATAATAAATGGCATTGGAAAAAGGATGGGTGACAATGCAGAACATGCTTTGGATATGATTCATTTGTTGTTTGAGATCCTTTAGGTACTTCAGTCATCGACTTAAGAAATGTTTCTATTAGGGATTCCTATGGTTTTTAGTGTTGTTATTCTTTCACCTCATGGTTATTTTGGGCAAGAAAATGTTTTAGGAATGCTAGAAAAGACACTAGTGGATAGGTAAACAATTTTTTTGTAATTGTAATATTCATTCCATAATATCCTCTCTTTATTGTTTGATTGTATTTTGAACGTTTCTTTTGATTTTGGTTTGTCTTTTAACTATGAAATTGAAAATACTTGGTATTATGTCCATTTAAAAAACATCCAAATCTTGAAGATGAGTTAAGTATTACATGATATTAATTGAAATCATTTTAGTTGTTTTGTGTTAAAATATTTTCATGACTATTAAAAACATTTACTTTCATGTTGTTATTTGAGCACAAGTTGTCTATATACTTGACCAAGTTCACGCGTTAGAGAATGAAATGTTGTTGCGAATAAAATGACAAGGATTAAACATCACACCTAAGATTATTTGTTTTAACAATTTATCTACAGTTTGATCTTTTTAGAATATAACTTGGATGGCATGATTGTGCCTAAGCTTTCTCTGAAGGTTGAATATTCAGTTACTAAGGTGTTATTTTCTATGGTGATGTTTTATTTGTTTTGTTTATACAAGTCATCTAGCCACATAGTGGCCACCATTGCCCAACTGAAGAAAACTTGTTCGAGTTTCTTGCTTTATGGGGGGAAATTGCATTGACATTGCTAATGTTGAGATATATGTTGTATAAATATTTTATAGTCAATTTTAGTTTGTATTCAAGTATTCATCATCTTTCATGTCTTATAATTTGCATTGTATCTTCTTTTTTTTCAAAAGAGGAACTCAGTATTGACGGTAAGAATAAGGAATTAAAGAAAGAGGAGAACAATTACACTGGAGCGACAAATGCAGAAAGAGAGAGAAGAGAACTGGTCTAGTGATACCCTTAGAGCCAATATCACACATAAGAAACACACATAGATACTGATGGTTAGGTCTTCAAAGTTGTTGAATTCACTTGTGATGCATTAGAAAGACAGTGATAATGTTTTGAAGTGATAAAACAATATTTCATGTGTAAATTGTAGTCCAACCATTATTAAGTTGGAAATTCATAATGTAATACTTGACATTTTATAAAATAAAATTTATGTGGTTGAAATTATTTGTATTTGCACTTGATATTATTTAGTATTGTAATTAACATATGTAATTTTGTGTTTTCATATGAGATCAACATGGACATTGTATGACATTTTTTTTAATTTAGTCGCAAAATCATACTAATTAATTTATGTTGATTAATAATGAACACATAAAATCAATCTAAAACTACTAAATTGGTAGTTTATATCAATTAATGATGAACAAAAATAAAATGAATATATCGCTAAATTAGTTGTTTATAAGGATCATTAATGAATTTAAATGAAGGGAACAGAAACTACTAAATTAGTGTTTTATATCATGAATATTAAACTACCCAAAAACAATATACGACTACTACAAATGATAAATTTGTGATTGCAAATGATGACTAAATTTTTCATATATATGACTATTAGTAGATAACTTATAGTATCGTAAAACATGACTGAAATTTAATCATATTTCTTTGGTCATTAATTGGTTTCAAACAATGACTAAAATTTGCATATGTATGACTATTAATAGCTAATTTACAATATCTTATAACACGACCAACATTTTGGTCATATTTCTTTGGTCATTAATTGGTTTTCTTGGGTAATCATATAGTAGTATATTTTGTTGTATATTTGGTCATTAATTGTGGGAATTAATGACTAAATATACTACTAGATGATAAAATTGAGACAACCAATTAATGACTAAGCTAAAAACGACTAAAAGTTGGTCGCATTATAAGATACTATAAATTAGCTACTATTGGTCACCAACTAAAAATTTGTCATTCATATGCAAATTTAGTATTTTTTTAGTAATTAATTATGCATTTTGTATTAGTGATTCCCAAGTATTTATGGCCCCATCTACTTATCTATTTATTCAAATTATTTATTTACATAAAATTTCGATGTCTTAAATAATTCATTATGTCCACAGAGGGATATTACATTCTCCCCCCTTAAATTCACACCATCCCTAGTGTGTATATTTCCAGTCACTTCTCTTGTAATTAGTGTTGGATAATCATTCTACAGTTTACTTTCTCACACCCAGGTAGCCACATCAAAAGTATAATGTTTTTTTTGGTACTTCAACCCAAATTAGATCTAAAATCTAAAGTCGTTCGACTGATAATTCTCCTTCTAGTGATCCTTGTAACATTTGTTACAATCAACGGTGTGAGATTTATCAATTACATATTCTTGAAGTATTGCTACATATATAAAAAAACATCATAAGCTTCAGTATGACTCGGAAATGATAAATTCTTCTTTTGTCCACAATTGAACCTTGATTCCCCATTTTGCACTGCCTTGTGTTTCTAATATTAGAAAGGAGAATGCATTCTTTTTCAGTATGTGTGTTTTCATGTTATCACTTGCCTCCTGCAGTCCACCTGCATTTGTAATCTCTATCCACATGCATTTGACGATGTCAGTAACTTAATGTAGTATTATGACAATGTCCTAGATTTCTTTTCACTCATTCATTCACTGCTAGATTCAGCAATATGAGTGTAATATATTGTAGAACATATCATTTACATAGAAGAAATAATAATTACCAAGCTATTTGCATCATTTCATTTTATTCCATTAGCTTGATATCTTTGTATCTAATACACATCTATCAGGTGAATTCTCGTGTGAGATAACAATTTACTACTACCAACCTTGTTTTCTACATGAATCTCAGCAAGTCCATGGAAATCATTTGATATATGTTTTCATTCTCTTCCATAAACCAATGAAGGTATAGGATTATTTCCATCATGGACACTTAAGAAGTTTCTTGATACCCTTGATTCTCATGGTAATTTATGAAATTTATTTATCTTGTGTATAACCCTGAACCTTTATACTTTTGCATTCATTCCATGCCCTTTTCCAGCATATATGTTAAATATATGCTTTATAACTTCCACCTGAATTCAACATACTATTTACATGTAGCCAATAAGATTAGTACCATTAATATATATTAATTCAATGGACCCGAGGCCATGTACATTATCATAACCATGGCTCATTTATAACTTCAAGATACAAAATAGTATCTTGCTTTGCACATTGCTCATAGGAAAATATCAATTAACAGAAACTGTTTATAGCAAGGCATAATTTAGATATGATTTTCTCACTTGTGCAACTACTGTTTCAGCTATATTTTTTTAACTATTTGGTTATGATTAAAATAACCTATAGGTGAACTCAACGATGCCCATTCTTAACTGATCCCTGTTACCAATACTGGTAGTTAGGTGGTATCTCATTGTTCACCCACGATCAACATCATGTCTTCACACTTTATGACACCTTGTTGTTCTTTCTTCCTTCAACACTGCAGGTTTTAATTCCAATTTTGAGATTGTTACATTCTTATTTGTACCACCAATTTAAGTTTGTTAGCTCTTGTTAGTAGCTAGTATCATTTTTAATTATTATTCTAGTAGAACATTCTACACATGGATATCTCCTTGATTCCATTCCAAGGTTGGTTTCCATCTCTTCTTATATTACTGCCACTCACTTCCTGGCACAAGCCTTGTCCTTGTTTCCATTATATATGTCTCTAATGGAAAATCAAGAAGATCACTTACTCCAACCATCTGCTTTCTTGGTAGAAAATCACATTTTCCCTTAATTTTACCAGTTGTTCTAGTAATTACATTCAACCATCCTTGGTAATTTAATTCTCAACCTGAAAAGTGCACTATTGGAAATATAGATATGATCAACATTTCTTTTCCTGATAGTTGTATTTCAATTGTATTACTGTAAATACTAACTATGCTCAAGAAATTTCTTTTTTCCCTACCTGTTGTATGTTGTTAATGAGCTTAATACTTCTTAATCTTCTCTTTTCATCTTCTATCTATGTTTATATATGTCACATTGACTTATATTTGATCATTGTATTGTATTTTTCTCTCTTACTTAATCGATTTCCTCAGCAAAATACTAAATTTTCTAAGAACATTACATTTTTGCTTATCTTATTGTGAGATCATAGATTTTGTGTGTTACCCAAAATCAAGTAGCATTAACTATATAAGATTACTATTTCCCATTGTCACTTATTAATGATTCCTACATCTGGTAGATTTATTATGCATTTCCAACATATTCCAACCTTCATTTCTTCTGCTAAAATGTGTCCAACACACCTATCTTGTTAAGATACACATTTTCCACAACATATTTTATGGATTTGAGT
Organism: Pinus tabuliformis; assembly: GCA_031772625.1. Lineage (NCBI taxonomy): Eukaryota > Viridiplantae > Streptophyta > Pinopsida > Pinales > Pinaceae > Pinus > Pinus tabuliformis. The sequence continues at coordinate 289,264,746 of CM062815.1, read as the reverse complement.
GACTCTCTTCACTCTTTAACATTTGGTGCCTTCTATTCCTAACCTTTTAGCCTTACTCAAGACTGTAAGTATAATAAATTTAGCATGGCACATCCACTTTTGGTCAAAATTCTAGCAATTGTTTTATAGTTACATTTATTTATATCAAATAGTGACACACACTTCCCTAGTCCTAGTAGTCAGCAATAATGCTCTACTCACCTTATTCTTATAGAGAGTAGATCATATCATTTGATTAGACACATCCTCAATTAGTCATAAAGAATAAGGATTATCACATTTAAGTTTTATATAAGAAATAAGAATCAAGTTCATATATTTTTGAGTTTATCTCTGCGATCTTCTCAAAAGATCCCATCTATAGGTTTTTATTTAAAACTTTTCAGCTGAGTTTAATTTATTGCCTATAACATTTCTTAAATCTTAGTTGCCTTGTTCTTCTACTAATAATAGTCAATTGGTAGTGACAAGATCAATACTTTGTGCAAATACATTAATAATATTGTTTTCATCCAATCCTGACATCTTCACTCTATGTGTATATAGTAAGTGTAAAGATTCTCTTCCATGGTTTGTTGTATTATTTGCAATTTTGTCTCAAAGCTTTTCCATTTGATTAGACTACTCTGGTAATTTAATTCATTTATCTTCCAATCTTGAAAGTTTGTAATAGATTCACAATAACAAGTTCGAATCCCACAAAAATTTTATGACCATTTTCCTTCAAATTGACTCTCAAGACAGGATTCTTTAAGAGTTATGCGCTGGTCCATTTAGTTATTTTAGTATCAAGCTGATAATTTCTGCATTGATTTTGTAATATATTTTAGTACCTTCATACTTGTTTAGTTCTCTTAGACATCAGTTTTACAATTTTATCAGCATATATAACACATATTTACTAATTCTTTCACATAAGTTAATCAACCCATTTTCATGATTGTTATATCTCACCCATACTTCTCGAAGAAAATACTTCACCACAATCTTTTATCCAACAGATTTGAACTCCAACCTCTGTTTATAAGGCTAGTTTTCAATAGAAATCCAACTAACCCTCTTTACCTTGCTATCTCAATACTTAGCTCACTACTTATTAAAAGTATTTTTACTATATTTTACAATCCAAATGAAAATATATGTTGTTTAATACACCATGTCTTCCAAAGCCGTGTATTTTTACAACACTTCAAAGAAATATTGTTTAGTCTTTCAATTAGGGGTTGAGATTCAGCTTGAGTAAACCCTCCTTGTTGTTTAATTATGTATCCAATGTTGGCTAACATCTGCAATCTTGACTTTTTAAAACTTATCTACCAAGGTATAATATGTTAAAGAACATTTTGTTTATTTGTTTGTTCATTTGTTTGTTTGTTTGTTTGTTTTTTTTTTTTTTTTTTCTTGTCTTTTCCTTCTTTTCTTTTTTTTTTAGAATAAGGTGTAGCTATAAGTTGACTATCCCGTCACTTCCTTTTACCCAAAATATGTTTGGAGGAGGTTCTAAAAAAATATGCATCTTAGGGACCCCCTTTTCCCGATGCCAATCACAGTAAGGACTTAAGGAAGGCAGAATGTAACTTCACCATAAAACAATTTAACATGATTATTGGTGCCTCTGCTCAAACCTACTTTGAAACCAAGGTAATGTTCAACCCATGAACTTCCCTTCCAAAATTAAAACAATGAACTATTGTGTAATTTCAATAGGGCTTATGGAGTCACCTCCATAGACTTCGATAAGTTGTTATATTATAAAAAACAAATTTTATAGCCCATCTATTGGGTTTTCTCACTCTTAAATGGTATTCTTGTTGGTTATGGAATTGTCTCATCACTATTTAGGAAACCAAATCTATTTGGCAACCGGGTGCATCTATCCATGTGCAAGTAAACTTTTAGGGGCTAATATTTGCACGTGGGCTAATTTTCCATATTAAAAAAAAATTATCATCAATTTCCATTCTAAAAGTGATTCACCCACATTTTATAGTATAAAATTATTTATCTTAAAAATCACAAATATAAATTCATTATAAATATAATTATTTTTATGAAAATATTGCCAAACATTTTAGAATTTGCATATTAGGGACTAGTAAGATTAGCCAAGGTTTCTAAATTTTAAGGTAAACTTCCATCGTTAAAATTTTTCTTGTCCATGTGTGTTTCCATTATAATTTAAGAGTTGGATTATTTTTCCTTTGAGCCATCACCCATGATAGCTTATATAGGCGGTCTTTCTTACTGCATCTTATGATAATGCCCATTAGGCCCAAGAGTTGAGCCTAAGCTCTGATACCATCTATCACATCTTTGCTCGTACAGTAAAAGACAATTTTTTTATTTTATTTTATTTTTGTTTATAACACCAGGACTATTGTCACCATATATAAATAATCTCTCCCTATTTGTATATATTGCGTAGAATACGACTTATTTTCTTCACTTTTATTCCATAAGCCCTTTATCACATGAACATGATATAAAGTATACCCTTTTTTTTTCATTTGTTTCCTAGAGAATTACCTTTACCTTCCTCCCCCTTAGAATATTATTTTAGTTTTAGGTCCCATGTAAACATTGCATAAGTATAGTGGAACCACCCATTTAACTAATTAAAGGTTATATGCTAGTAAGGGTTGCAATGTCATAAATATTCCATTTTTTGAGTTTTGATTTAATGCACTTCTTGATATCTATATAATACCTTATGATGAATTAGCTTTACGAACATTACTATTCACTACAGCTCAAATCAATGCTTAAATTCTGCAAAGGCACAATTCTCATAACCTTTCATTGTTCTTCCTTGGAATTTTAACCCCGCGAACCCGATTTCTCCATGACTGACTTCATCACATGGAGGCCATGTGACCGTTGTGGCAGTACTTGAATGACAGGGATGGAAATATAACCATCAACGGTCACGATTTCACGGTGAAACTCTAAACCATTTTGAAACCCTAACTGCTCCATCATTTCTCTTTCGCTACTGCCTCCTCCTTTTGGTGGCATTACCTTAGCGCTCATGGACGCACTTTAGCATATGTCCATTCTGACATGGTGCACAAGTCATGAATACGATCGGCTACTAAATGTCTCTTCTAGTTGTTTCTCCAAGCTAATTCTTTTTATGTTTTGATTAATTTCGTTGTTAGGTATATTTGGATGCTTTTGTTTGACGTTGGTTTTAATTGATATGCATGAATAACCATCAAGCTATCCTAACATTTCTCACTGTGTCAAATTAGGAAGTTCAGGCGTGCTTTCTTCCTCTCCTCTGGAAGTGTGGCTTTCCTGAGAAGAACCAACGCTTTCTCATCTGCAATCAATAGTAGGTAACACTATGGTTTTTGCCCCTGTCACGCGGGGCTATTAATATTTTGATAAGCTTTAATATTCCTTCCTATTACGATTAACAGTGAGAATTTGTCTATTTATGGTATAACCCTTATTACGATTTTGGTTTTCAATTATGGGTTAATGGAGTGCTGCCATATGGATTATGTTTACTATGTTATTGTTTCTCTCGACACCGAGTTCATGTTTCTTCATTTTAAAGTATTTTTTTTGTATATAAGAAGCGCCAAGGACCAACATTCCTTCCACCAATGGTCACCTTTCCCAATTGACTAAGCCATGTACCTTCAACATCTTCAGGTTTGCATACTCTATTTGCTTTAGGTAGGTGTGACCTCTCTCTTAGTAATTTGGATGGTAGTCTTATCCTAGATTTTCTCCTAATGGTAATCATTTTATTTTTCTAGTAAATTATGAATTTCCACGGCGTCCAATTTCTGTATCATTATAGTGATCACTTGTGCACATAATTATGTTGTGGCGTTGCAAGGTGCTACACTAGAAAGGTCTGCGCATGTGGCATGCACTTTATACGCGGGCACATTTCCCATGCACATGTAATATTTAATCACTCACTTTTTTTCAGTTCCTTCTATTTTTTACACAATTTTTATTCAATAGTGTTTGGATTTAGATACATAGCACTAATGTTCTGGATCCCTTGTCGTGCAGGTGCATTCTTCCCTCTACACTAATCTCCCTTGAGTTCTCAGTCAATACGATTAAGAGATTGATCCACCTTCCTTCTCGAAGGTTCCAATTTAACTGGGTGTTCCAATGCACTTTCCTAAGCCTTGTTGACGAGGTGTGCCCCTCTCGTCAAAAATATGAGTGTTATAATTTTAATGGGCTACCAGAAGTTTCAAAACTTTAGATCTCTACTAGTTATACAAAATTCATATGCCCCTTTTTTCTAGGCTCATTATGATGGTGTCCCTCCACAATGTGGGCGCGGGTCTTTATGTTGTCCAACATGATATGTCATGAACATAATGGATTCTTAATTAGCCCCGTAGTAGGAATAATTGGTTTTCCACCATGCGCTAACTAAATTTTATTATGGTCGGCTATGTGTTTCTCTTAGTGACTATATTTCTTTATGACCTACTCAGGTGGTCCTCAAATTCGAAAATGATGTATTTGCAATTGCCAGTTTCCATATTAATTTATAATTAACTATTTATCTAATTCCCATCCTTTGTATTATATTGGGTGGTTCACTGCATCTATAATTAGTTATCACTGGCAGATGCAGTAGATCGATTTTTTATTACAACTCTTGTACAATAGTAGCTATAATTGTGGAAATACGATTTAATACCCTAATCTATATGTATATATCATCATTACCAGGTGAATGGAAAAGTGATTCATTTTATTTTTTGGCTCATTATATTTCCTTTGTGTGTACTATCACATATTCTCAATTGTTTTTCTTGGTTTCTGCTTAGTATTCTTTCTTATCATGTACTACTAGCATCTCTATGACCCTTACATGTTTTGCTGTCTTCAAGTGAAAGATACTACTACGCATAGCTCATTACGAATTTTGACTAACGACACCTAAAGTTTTTGGTGCTTTCGTTCCAAATATATCACATGGATGTTAGTATTTTATGCTTGAGATGAAATCTTCCATGCTTTAAACCATTTTCCCTCCTTTGTGCTTTGTGCTTGTTAATAGCTTTTAATCTATACATGGAATGAATTATCTCTGAAGTATATTTTTCTGAACAGAGGAGACCTAATCCCATAGGTACTACTGAATACTACAATTAGTATATTAAATTTATATTCATACCTCCCACTTTCTGTGTTAGCATAATTTATCATGTGAGAGTAACCTCTACTTTGTTTTCCTATTATTTACAAATAAAATCTCCAATAGAAGCTACACATAGCGTGGTAACAGAATCCTACTTGATACCACTAAGTTTAAGATATGACAATGCATGCATTTCAGCATGATAGTAGAATCACTCTCCACGTTGAGTCACAATTCCAGTCAAAAGGTCATACTACATGCAAACATTCGACTCAATTTTCACAAATATCTACCTCTCTACACTAAATTCACTTCTCTAGAAACCAAGTTTTTGTACTAATATCAACTCATCAGTACAAAAACCATGCAAGACTATTCCGAATGAGAAAATATATTACAAATAATTCAAATATCATATTCTTTAGGGAACGTGGAAATTTCACACCTTTTTTCACCGAAACAAGAATTGTATTCCTCCAGTTCATCCCCGAGCCGAGAATTTCCTTTGAGGGAATTCCCCCCTATTGATCTCTTTAGTAGGTATTTAATACCTTTCTTTCATGATAAAGTTCCCAATAGTGGTGTCTTGCTTTTGTGGAACTTTTCTATCCACTTGGCTAGGACTTTCCATAAAATCCCCCCTTTCTCTCATGCAATTTTTTTTATTCTTTTCTAATCTTAGCATCTTTCTCTGACTAAGAAACTAAATGAATATTTTTCTCCTATCCATTAAGCTTATCTAGAATTTTATCTAGAATTATTATCATGAAATAATTATCCAATCTCATTTACCTATGAGATTATATTCTTTTATTTTGGAAAGAATCTCGTTTCTAGGTGTTTCATTCCCAAGTATTTCCAACCCCTTATGCTTATCTATTTATTCAAATTATTTATTTACATAACATATCCATGTATTAAATAATTAATTACATATACGGAGGGATATTACGATATTCTTTCTCATTCACCTCGGCATACGATTTGTGTAGGCCCATTATAGCCATAGTTCTGTTCAAGTACTACTTCCCACTATGTTTTGTTCTTCCCCAATTCTTCAACCATCCTTTCTCATAAATTCCACCTCCCGGTGGATGACTATGCAATATTTGGTTCCACTCTTTCCCATCAGCTATTGTCATGTCCTTCATACCTTGGTGACACGTACCTCCTCGATCTTACCTAAGGCCCTATACTTGTCTTCTCATAATGATTATTAAACATTCCTTCCGCTAGGTGGGTTACTGCCTTCCTCCTGACCCACCCCGTGTCCATCATGTTTCCCCTCTTACATCGATAGATCTCTTACCGCTAGAGCTTAACAATCCTCATTTAGCTATCCGCCTACCATTTCCTCTCAGTTCATTTCAGTTAGTACCTTGGTACTCTCCACTCCTTTTTTCTCCACTCTGTCCACTAATGTGTTGGTTGAGTGTCTGACTAAGTTAAACTCTATTATTTTTATCTCCTCCATGTGATCCTTAATCCTTTGAATTATCTAGTTGAGACACCAATTTCTTGTGACTTTATTTATCGAGGTGCCACATTGTAGTCTACATGCTGCTTGGATGGCTAATATTGAGTCTTCCTCCACTATTACATTCACCTTTCTTTATATGACCTTCTCTATGTCTGAGGATCTTATCATTCAGGTAATCAGGGTCAATAAATTTTAGAATTCTGGCTCCTTAAGGGGATGGTTTTTCCTATGATGTTTGAAATATTTTGCTACTTATGGCTTCCTTCAGCTGACGATTAATTTATTCCAACAGCCTAGCAATAAGGATTTGTTTATCTTGGGAAATTATACGTTTGTGTTCCTTGTAGATTTCCCATGGGATGAATCCCATAATCAAGTTCCAGGTCCTCTTAACCACTTCACTGTTGGTATATTGTAACCACCATTTTTTAATTGTGTCTTGAATGTGTTATTTATTTCGATCAGTTTCCTTGTAAATAATATCTAATCAGTCCCACAGAGATTCTGTGTATCTACAAGTATTTAGTAAATGGTTAATATTTTCTTCTTTCTTCTCACACAACAGGCACCATGATGGACCTATCATACCTCTCCTCATAATATTCTCCCAAGTTAGTACCTTTTTGTGTAGAATTAACCACCCTAATGTTCTTATTTTCGGCGATTGAGAAGTTGCGCAGAGTTTGTTTCAAGGTAGGTCATGGATTTTGTCATTTTATATTCTAAGGTAAATCTTGGCTTCTTTGAGGTTGAAATCACCTCCTTCTTTCTTCCACCAGTGAAGTTGATCTCGGTCTTCATTTTCAAAAAAATTTCCTCTATAATATCTTGAATTTTTTAATCTCTTATATTTATGTTGCAAAGGATGTTTAGGTTCCATGCTCTCCACATGTTTTTTGTTAGTTTAGAAACCCAAAATTGGTGGAATTCTTTATATCCCTATTGCTCTGTGGCTTCTTGAAGACTTCTCCATTCTGGTTTTTTTAATTTTTTTTGTTATTTCTAGGCATCCTCCTAGAATAGGGCATTCTTTCCTTTTCTTACTTCACAAAGGTTGTGCTTTTGAATTATTTCCCTATTGTTCCATGCCAAGTTCCATATGGCTGACCCATGGATTGATCTTCTGAGCCTTACAGGTCCTTTAGCTCACAATCAGGAGTGTATTTCGCTTTCCATAATTTTTCCCATGGTGCTTCGGCTCTTGTTAACAACTTCCACAACAATTTGGCTCCATTTTCACTGTTAATTATCTCATAGTCTTGTAACCCATGGTCTCTTTCTTGCTTAGATTTATAGATTGTGTTCCATGCCACCAGTGCCCATTTCGTTTTGTCCTTCGCCCCTCACCAAATGAAGTTTCTTTGTATCTCCTTTATATTTTGGAGCACTCCTTTAGACACAAGAAGAATAAATAGCATGTATCCCTGATCTGATAATCACCCTATGAGTGATCGCAGTTAAATATTTATTAAACAAAGGTATTATAGACTCATGTGTTTGTGTGTGTCTATGTTATTTAGGCAACTAATCGATCAGATTGCAAATACACAGACACTTGAGATGGAAAACAGCAAAGAAATATAGTAAGCAAATATAAGAACAGAAGACTTTAATAAGGAGTTCACCCTATCCTCCAGGGCTACATCTCCGGTCCAGCTCTTAGTGGTGGCCTCCTTTTACTGTGTCTTAAAGTAGAGAATTACAATGAAGGAGCTCAATGTGAGTCTCTTGAAACAGAATTTGCTTGGCAGGGTGGTTCTTGGATGCCCCAAGTCAGTAGAGTGCACAGACTCGTTTCCTTACTAGCTCTTTGACCTCTCTGGTCTTTAATGGAAGGAGCCCAATGTGGTGCTCAGTCCGGATAGATCCTCTTAGGGATGGCTTGAATCTCTCAAGCTCTCTAATGCTCGACGCTGCCCTTGGTCAGCTCGGCCCTCTGTCTTCTTTCTTCTTTTTGCTTCACTGTCTTTTCTTCATTTTATCTGTCTTCTTTCCTTTCTTCTCTTTCTCTGTCTTCTGTCTTCCCCTATCTTCTACTTTGGCTGTTCATGGCTTTAAAGCCATTCAATCTCATGGCTATTTGATTCCCCTTCCACTTTCGTCAGATCGCCTGCTACGACTTCGCTTGGAGTTCCCTGCTTTGTCATCATCATCAGGCTCACAAGGAGTGGCCACTTCTCGTCTTGCAACTGCGTCAGCTTGCTTCTTCAATTTGGTTTTTTCAGTTACGTCGTGGAATGAGTCATCTGCTACCTTGATGGTCAAGTCAGATGTCAAATTCTTATAGATCGTGGCTTAATCCCCTGTCGATTCTGGCTTTCGAATTGGGCGCGATCTTAGCCGTTAGATATGGATCCCCCAAATCCGATGCCATTCACACATTTCATGCAGTTGACTTGGTCGACTACTAGCACGCAATGAGTGGTGGTTTTCTCTCTCCTCTGCTTGCCACGTGTTGGGCACTGAGTGGAATCACTTCTTTTTCGGCGAAACTGCTTACCGCCCAAGGGTGCCCCTGATAAATACTGTTGGTTTTTGGAGCACAGGTCCTGCCTTAGCCTTTAGCCTTTTTCCCCACGGTTTTCCTGGCTCTCATGCGATCAAGCACTTGGGGCCTCTCCTTTTCCCAATCCGGGCTTCATAGGGGCTAGTTTCACCCACTGCGTAGTCTCCATGGGCCTCGGTTAGCGCACTTTGACTGAGGTCCTCGTCATTCCATGCTAGCTGCTAACCGCCACTATTTAGAGGTGTTTCTAATCGTTGCTCTTAATTCTTTGAAGCTTGTCCCAACCTGATACAGTCATGGTTCTCTGATTTCTCTTCATGGATCCAATTCGGATCACGACCTTCCCACTAAAAAGCTTTTTGACCACCAGAAGTTGGTTTTCAAGCATGAACTAAGTGAGGGTATTGTTTTCTCACTTGTCCAATATCAATCCACTTTGCACTGCTCAGCTTTGAACCTTTGATCCCTACTCTAAGGTACTCAACATCTCCTCTGCGCGTTGTCCTCACCTTCCTATCCGGCACTGTGTCTTCCTACAATTCATTAAGATATTCAGGTAGCAGGTCATTAATAGAAGGCAAATGACTTTGCTCTTCAGGATCCTCAATCAGTGAGGGTTCAAATAATCTCAGGAAATCTACATTTACGACTGAGTAGATGTGCATGTATGCTGATAGATCATGAAGAAAGGCATTCTCACCAATCTTCTCAAGTATTTTAAAATTTCCATACCTGATAGGCTTTAGCTTTTTACCTTCACCTTGCATCCTGTCCTTGCTGATATACAACCAGTCTTGATCACCAACTTGGAAACTATTCTCCATCCGATGCTTGTCATGCCTAGCCTTGTATTTGGCTTCACTCTTTTCCAGCTGTTCCTGTACTGCCTGGTGGATCACCTGGATTTGTTCAATGAACCTATTTGCCTTGTCCAGATTGTTGTGTCCATCAACTATGGTATCTTTACCAAAGACAAAATCCAAAGGAGACCTTGATGTGAAACCAAAACAGGTTCAAAAGGAGATCTTTGTGTAGAAGAATGTTTGGCTTTGTTGTAAGCATGCTACACATAACACAAATGTTCATCCCAAAGCTTATGATGTTTGTTCCAATATCCTATGAGTAACTGGATCACTGCCCTGTTAACTACTTACGTCTGGCCATGAGTTTGTGGATGAAAAGCTGTGCTTTTCTTTAGTTTGGTGCCCATCAATTCCCACAAACTTGACCAAAACTCCCCACAAATCGGGTGTCTCGATCAGATACAATAGAAGTGGGTAATCCAAAATGAACCCATACATGTTCGAAGAACAATTTTGTAGTTTGTTCAGCTATAATCTGTTTATTACAAGGTATCAAAATACACATTTTGCTAAACCTATCCACAACAACATATAGATAATCACGACCTTTCCTAGATTTAGGCAGTCCTCCAACAAAATCCATGGAAACACTTTCCCAAGGGTGAGAAGATACTGGTAATGGAGTGTACAAGCCTAGTTTTCTATTGCTGGGCTTGCTTTTAGAACACATAGTACACCGTCTTACATATCTAGAAACTGTCTCATTCATTTTTGGCCAATAACAAAATCTTTGCAGCTGTGCAACTGTTTTACTTACCCCAAAGTGACCTCATATCAGAGAAGTGTGTGCTTCCCTAATTATCTTTATTCTCTCAGTTTTTGAAATGTAGAGCTTCCCACAATGGTATAAGAGTCAGTCTTTTACATGATAATCCAATTCTTCTACTCTTTTTCCTTGACTCAAAGTTGCATATACATCTCTAAAGTATATATCTTGAGCATATTGTTCAATGTAGCTTTCATGTAGCACAGAATTATGCTTAAGTATAGTAGATGCATTTATAATGTTTCTAGATAACATGTCTACAACTCTTTTATGTATGAACTTCTTATATCTTATGACTAAATGAAACTGTTGTAGAAAACCCATCCATATGTAATGTCTTGATTGTTGCAGCTTAGTTTGGGAGTGTAGATATTGAAGTGGTTGATGATCAATATGTATTACTGTTTCTTTGCCCATTAAGTAATGTTTCCACTTTTTCACACTCTAAATTAATGAATACAATTCTTTATCATATGTAGGATAGTTAACTACTGCAGGATTAAAAGTCTCAGAATGATAACATATGGGTTTACCGTGCTGTGTCAACACTGCTCCCATGGCATAGTCATTGGCATCTATTTGGATCTCAAATGGTCTTTGAAGATCAGAAAGTGCTAGTATAGGTGTTGTACTAATATTTTCTTTCAAGGTGTCGAAGGCTTTTTGATATTTGCCTCCCCACTGAAACACCTTGTTCAATCCTGTTAAAGCATCTAAGGGAGCTGCAATTGAGGAAAAGTTAGAAATGAACTTCCTCCTATACTGTGCTACTCCTAAGAAGCTTATAACCTCTATAGCAGACTTAGGTTTAGGCCAGTTTACAGTGGCTGCCACTTTAGAGGGATCTATTTTCAATTCACCACCCCCTATTATATGACCCAAATAATTTAGAGATGTTTTTCCAAATTCACATTTTGAGAGTTTAACACAAAGTTTTTCTCTTTTCAAAACATCTTTTCTGCTTAACATGCTTTAAGTGTTCTTCCCACGTTTTACTAAAAATAAAAATGTCATCCAGATACACAATAAAAAATCATCAAGAAAAGGTCTGATTACATCATTCATTAATCTCATGAAAGTAGTAGGAGCATTAGTTAAGCCAAAAGGCATAACCAGCCACTCATACAATCCCTACTTTGTTTTGAAAGCAATCTTCCATGTATCTTGTTCTGCCACTTTGACTTGAAGGTATCCACTATGCAAGTCTAGCTTTGTGAAATAAACAACGTCCTTCAATTGATCTAAAAGATCATCTATGCGAGGAAGGGGATAACAATTTTTTATTGTTATCTTATTCAGTGCTCAATAGTCAATGCACATTCTCCATGAGCCATCTTTCTTTCTCACCAAAACAATTGGTGACCCACATGGTGATGTTCTAGGCCTAATGAACGCTTTCTCGAGCAACTTCTGCACCTGCTTCTTGATTTCAGCATTCTCTAAAGTAGACAACTTGTACATTCCAATGTTAGGCAATGGAGCATCTTGCTGCACAATAATATCATGTACTATTTCCTTTTTGGGTGGTAGACCTTTAGGTTCTTGAAACAAGATATCATACTCTGAAACAACCTTTTCTAAATCAGCTTTTTGTTTAGCATTACAGCCCTCAAATACATTGGTTTTATCAGGTTTCTTTTCCTTTACAACCATCAGTAAGAATTGTTTGCATGAATTTATCATTCTTTTCATCTGCCCTAAGTTTATGAGAGTATAATTATTCTTGAGCTTATGAGCTCTTAAAAATTATTCAATTCCATCTATAACAAGTAGATACTTGTTCTTAGCTCTATAGAAAATAGCTTTGCTATCATACAAGTAAGAACTTCCTAAAACAATTCCACATATATCCAAAGGAATTATGTCTAACTCAACCTCATCTACAAATGCTGACCCAAAAGAAAACTTGAGTTTGCACTGTCTAGTCACTTCTAGTTGTGCTTTATCATTCAACCATCCTAATGGGTATGGTTTCTTGTGAGGTGTAGTTGCTAATCCCAATTTCTTTACAATTGCTTCAGAAATTAAATTTACTTGTGAGCTACTATCAAACAAAGTATCAATCTTTTGATATTTGGAAACAACTCGAATATGGAAAAGGTCATGTCCTTTTCTCTCATTTTCTTCATCAATAACAGATTGAGCAAAATTACTAGTAGATGCCTCATAATTCATACCTTTTATAGTTGTGGCTACAATACTTGTTTCATCTCCCGAATCAGACCCCAAATAATTCTGAATAGCTGCAGTAGTCTTCTTCTTCTTGCCCTCGAACTTCTTAGATCTCAGCTCTAGATGTAGAATCCAACAATGCTCATCATCATGCCCATCCTTTTTACAGTGAGTGCATGAAGCTTTGCTTTTCTATGTAGTGTTAGCCTTCCTTGCTTTCCACTTCTGCTTTCTTTTCTCCTTGCTCTTTCTTGCAGTGGGTTGGGATGGTCCCCCAACTTCTAGATTTCCATTCTTTCCTCTAGCTTCTAGGTGAGTAGCTTGTACATATACCTCATCTATAGTAGTGGGATTAAACATGAGGATGGTATGCCTCATGTAGCTGTGTAGACCACCAATGTACTTCAACAAAGTCTCTGGTGAGTCTAATGAGATTCCTAGAATCAATGCTCTCTTTCTAAATTCTTGAGTGTACCCTTGCACACTTTTCCCTTTCAACTGCCGAAGAGTTTGCCAACTCATCATGGCTTGTTGCATGTAGGCCAATGGATAGAACTTCTTTTTGATTGCAGAAACAAATTCACTCTAGACAGAGATAGTCTTACCATGTCTTTTCATGTCAGCTTGGGTTTTTCCTTCCCACCAAACCAAGGTAGTGCCTCCTAGGCATAGGCTTGCTAGCTGAATCTTGCTCTTTTCTGAGTCGATGTTCTGTACTCTGCAATAAACATCAATTTTTCTAATCCAATTGTCTAACTTCTCTGCATTTAACTCTCCATCATATATAGGCAGATCAAATTTAACATCTAACTTGTTTAAAGATGCCTTCTTGTTATGCACAGAGCTATTAGGAGGGGTGAGGAAGCTTTCCTCTTTCCCTTTTCCTTTGGAGTGGTCATCGAAGTGAGACTCATATTCTTCTTTGTCTTATTTAGAGCCCGATGAGTCTTCATCCTTATGTTTTCTAAAGTCCCTATACATTTCTTCTACCATGCACTTTATGGCTAGGAAACTTTCTATGAATTGAGGGTTTGGCCCCACAAAGCCTTCCTCTGACATTTTCTTCTGAGGATAGACTCTCCCAATTTCAGGATTAGTTTCGACCAACTGTCCTTCTCCTAATTTGATCTTTGATCTAGTGAGCATTCAACAGCTAAACCAACACAAGCTTCTCTAACCCTACAGCCTAAAGCTCTAATACCACTCGATCTGATAATCACCCTATGAGCGATCGCAGTTAAAGATTTATTAAATGAAGGTATTATAGACTCATATGTTAGTGTGTGTCTATGTTATTTAGGCAAAGAATCGATTAGATTGCAAATACACAAACAGTTGAGATGGAAAACAACATAGAAATATAGTAAAAAAATATAAGAACACAGGACTTTAATAAGGAGTTCAACCTATCCTCTAGTGCTACATCTCTGGTCCAGCTCTCAGTGGTGGCCTTCTTTCATTGTGTCTTAAAGTAGAGAATTACAATGAGGGAGCTCAATGTGAGTCTCCTGAAACAGAATTTCGTTGGCAGGGTGGTTCTTGGATATCCCAAGCCACTAGAGTGTACAAACTCTTTTCCTTACGATCTCTTTAACCTCTATGGTATTTAATGGAAGGAGCCCAATGTGGTGCTCACTCTAGATATATACTCTCAGGGATGGCTTGAATCTCTCAAGCTCTCTAGTGCTCGATGCTACCCTTGGTCAGCTCGACCCTCTGTCTTATTTCTACTTTTTTCTTCACTATCTTTTCTTCGTTTTCTCTGTCTTCTTTCCTTTCTTCTCTTCTCCATCTTCTGTCTTCCCCTATCTTCTGCTTTGTCAATTCATGGCTTTAAAGCCATTCGAGCTCATGACTATTTGATTCCCCTTCCACTTCCATCAAATCGCCTGCTACAGCTTCGCCTTGAGTACCCTGTTTTGGTGTCATCATCAGGCTCACAGTGAGTGGCCACTTGTCCTCCTGCAACTGTGTCAGCTTGCTTCGTCAGTTTAGTTTCTTTAGTTACGTCATGGAATGAGTCCTCTTCTACCTTGGTGGTCAAATCAAACGTCAAATTCTTATATATCGCGACTTAATCCCCTGCCGATTCCTGCTTCCCCATTGGGCGTGATCTCAGTCATTAGATCTGGATCCCCCAGATCCAATGCCATTCACACATTTCGCACGGTTGACTTGCTTGACTATTAGTGTGCAATGAGAAGTGGTTTTCTCTCCCCTCTGCTTACCACGTTTCGGGCACTGAGTGGAATCGCTCCTTTTTTGTCAAAATTGCTTACCACCCAAGGGTGACCCCGATAAATACCGATGGTTTTTGGAGCGTGGGTCCTGCCCTAACCTCTACCCTTTTTCCCCATGGTTTTCCCAGCTCTCATGCGACCGAGCACTCATGGCCTCTCCTTCTCAAGGGGTTTTTCCTAGTCATCGTGGATAAAAAACTGCCTCCTTTTCCCGATCTGAGCTTCCTAGGGGCTAGTCTCCATGGGCCTTGGTCAGCGCGCTTTGATCGAGGCCCTCATTGTTACACACTAGCTACTAACTGCCACTATTTGGAGGTGTTTCTGATCGCTGCTCTTAATTCTTTGAAGCCTGTCCCGACCTGATACAGTCATGGTTCTCTGATTTCTCTTCATGGATCCAATTCTGATCAATCCCTGGATAGCCTAATGCACTACCTTTACTAGCACCAAACTTCTAGGAAAATTCAGAGCTCTCATCGTCCATATTTTGACCCGATCTTCCAGACTGGATAGAACCTTTTCCCAGTTGGATGTCTTCCAGGCTTGTGTCATTAATGGCACACCTAGATACTAGGAAGGGAGGGGCTTCTTTTGGAAACCCGAGATAGCTGAAATATTTCTCTAGATAAGAATGTGAGTGTTGAAAAAGAAAATCATGGAATTTGACAAGTTTGACTCCATACTTGATGCCTTCATGAAGGTATCTAGAATCTTTTTGAAATTGTGAACCTCGTTAACCGTAGGTATGCCATGCAAAATAGTGTCATCCACAAATTGTTGGTGAGTGGTCATCTGAGTGTTGTCGTGTAGCGTCAGCCCTATAATATTCCCTTCTCTATTTTTCGCTCCTATTTCTCTTTTGAGCCATTCCATGATTAAGATAAATAGGAAGGGAGATAATGGTTCTCCTTGGTGAATTCCTCTTCACGAGAAGAACGGTTTTTATGGGGTTCCATTGAGAAGAAGTGAAAAACTCGGTGATAATACCATTGCCATGATCCAATTAATCTAGTTCTTATTGAAGCCAAATGCTTGTAACACCGCTTCCATGTATTCCAAAATGATCTTATCATAATCCTTACATAATTTTAACTACATTATCATACCAACCATTCACTGTGTTTTCAAAGATTGAGTCACTTCGTGCACCGGGATTATATTTTCCAAGATTTGTTTTCCATCAACATAGCTTGATTGTTCCTGCAAGATCGGATATCAAAGAATTGTTTTCAATCTATTAGCAACTACCTTCGATATGATTTTATAGACAACATTGAATAGATCTATAGGCCTGAATTTTTTAGGGGTACTTGCTAGTTCTTCCTTAGGGATAAGAGCTATAAACATTGAATTTAGAGCTTCAAGAACTATTTCTGATTCTTGAGAGTCAGCCACTACCTCGTATATATCATTTTTGATAGTTACCCAAGAAGATTTGAAGAAGTCTATAATGACTCCATCAGGCCTCGGGGCATTCCCATTCACCATCTCATTCACTACCAAAGGTACTTCCTCCATATAGACTAGCTTTTTTAGATTTTTGTTGTGTTCCTCAGTGAGCACCTTCGGGATATACCTCACAATCCTTTGAATGCCTTCCTCTCTTGCCACTTGGGATTCTTCAGCTATCTTTTGAAAGTGCTAGACCAGGACCCCCTCAATTTCTTGGTGAGACTCAAAGGTTTTCCCTCTTTTATCCTTTATTCTAAGGATTTTGTTGGAGTTTCTATGCTTGATTGTTGTTCGGTTAAAGAATTTTATGTTTTTCTCCACCTCCTTGAGCCGTATCACTCGATATTTCTACCTCTATCGGATTTCCTCTTGTTTGCTTCTCTCCTCCAACTTCTCTAGTAATGTTATTTTCTCTTCTTTGCTCCCCTTTGAGTAGCCATCATAGATCAACCATTGTTGCAATGGTTCCATTCTCTATTCCAGATCCTTTTTCTCCTAAAAGATGTTTCCAAATTCCATCTTGTTCCATTTCTTGAGTTTCATCTTAATATGTTTTAACCTAGCTTGTAGGGTGTACATATTCGAGCCTCTGTCTAGGATCTTTTCCTTCCACCATGATTTTACATTCTCCATGAAGTTAAGGTGCTCTACCATAATTCTTCAAATTGAAAGGGCCTATTTTTGTGAGTTCCTGCTAATTCCATCATTAATAGCACTCGACAATGGTCAGATCCCCCACAGGGAAGGATATTTGTTCCCACATCTACCCCTCTCATTATTAAATCTTCCAATATTAAAAACCTTTCAAGCTAGGATGCCACTTGATGCTTCCCTTTGTGCTTATTACTCCAAGTAAAGCATCCATTCGTAGTTTCCATATCAATAAGTTTGGTCTCCTTAGTGAATGCGTTAAATTCTTTTGAGTCTCTATCTATCCTTCTTTGGCCACCATTTTTTTATCGAATATCGATGTTATCATATTGAAGTCTCCCCCCACCCCCATTCGCGCCCCATGCTTTCACCTCCACTGAGTCATACTTTCTTCATAGTTTCCTACTTAACTCATTTATTTTCCCTATTGTTCATTTCGATTCTTGTATAAAAAGTATATCGGGTTGTTCGATTTGGATCTTTGTTTTAACAATATTTGTTTCAATTAAGAAAAGTCTTTTGGAAAAAAATTCTTTGTTTCCTAAGGCTACTAATGTCCATGATATTCGAAGATAAAATTTTCATGATTTAGATATGGTTTGAGGAGGACGAGCCTAGAGCTCTCATCTTACCTGAATTTATTAAAATAGATCCCAACTCCTTAAGGGAAACATTGTTCGACTTTCTCCCTCCTTTCCATTGGCCCTGTCATGGTGCTAGCACCGTATGAGAATCTATTGCTATGACACCTAGTTAAGACCCCTTCAGAGATCCACCCACTTTTTCTATATGTGGTCTTTTCTACCCTCATAATCTCGATTCTTCTCTCATTAAATATAAATATTGGATCATGTTCATTTGATCTGTGTTAATTTCTTTTATTCCTTGTTTCTCTGCTTGTTCCATCAAATCCTGGAGTTTTATTACTTCCCTCTCAATTAGCTCCTGTAATTTTGTATCTTTTGTTCCTACTTTTCTTGGGGTCATTTCCGCGTCTCCCTCAAAATATTTTGATATATCTGGGATATCTCCTTGCTGCTCATTGTCCCCAATCGACTGCCCTATTTCTTCCTCTCTATTATCTTCTTTATCACCACTTTCCTCTTCTTCGCTCCTCCCCAACTTGTTTTCCTGGGTTTTCCTTAGCTAGAGTTTAAAATCCATTTCTCTAAGATTTCTTCCCTTTATTTTGTGGTTTTTTTCTTCTATTAGGTATTCCCCTTGGAGTAGGTCTCAAAAAGCCCTCAACATCATTTCGATCTGTCTCTTTGTTATTTTCTTTCGCATTCCTAGGGGGAATTCCCATATCAGGTGACAATGCTCATGGAACCTTTGACATCTAAAAGGGATTTGTTCATAGTCCACCAGTTGTAACAAAAAAATTTCTTGGAACTCTAGCTTGACAGCTTCAGCAAAGGCTCTAAAGACATCCATTTCTACACAGATTTTTTCATATGTTGTATACCTACCTTGTAACATTACTTTTGAAATTTTGATGACTTTACCCAAAAAATCTCCTATGAGCTTCAAAATTGTAGGTATCCAATAGTTCAGGGGATGAGAATACAGCATGACCCAAACTGAGACACATGTGAAGGTTTCCTTCTCTGAGGAAAAGTTGTCCATCCATGGCCACATGTACAAGCCTGCTAAAGAAAAGAAACATGGACCACCGTACAATTTTTTGTCTCTGCCTTCCATATTACTAAATACCATTGTGAAGAAACCTTTTGACCCTAAATGTAGTTCTATTTCTCCCCTCAGTTTCTAGTGATGTTTGATCCAATCACACAAGAGCCTCATGAATGTGCATATGATAACATATGGCATCATTCGTTCTCTGAAGAGTTACATCTGAGATCGATGATCAGTACCTTTGGGATTACCACCGTTTTTGGTTTACACGGTCTTCTAGATCCCTTTGACTTTGTTGTTGCCATTGGCCTATTGGCGTTCCTTTTGGGCCCTTGTCTTCATTTGTTCTCTGTCATTTCCCACCTACCTTTGTTGAGCCCTAGACCTTCTCTGACATGCCATCTATATGGCCATGTGCTCTGAAGCCCATTCGAATCCCCTTCCCTTTGTCCATCACTACATTTCTATAGGAAGGAGCCTTGCTCCCTCCCCCTCTAGTGGCTAATTGAATAAAACCTTAGTTGTTGTTGCTCTGAAAATCACAAGAATTTTTTTGTTGCTCATTTGCACCAAATTACTTCATGGGCTCACTATCTTTAATTATTTAATGTTACTTAATTGTTGAATACTATTTAATTATTTAATATTTTTATTCTTAATTTTATTTAACATTATGGAATATTAAATTACTTCAAGAAAGTATTAATATTAATTATTTATTTATTAATATTTTCTTAGATTATTAAATACTTGTAATTGTTTAATTATTTTTTAATTTTTAAATAATTAAACATTATTAATATTATTAGTGACAATATTGTTGTTACTATTATTATTTAGTTATATTATTTAATATTTAATTTCATTTAATATTACTGAATATTGAATTACTTAATACTATTTAATTACTTAATAATAATAGTAATTGATAATAGTAGCAATATTAATTTATAATAATAAGTTTAATAATAATACTTATTTAGTAATAACAATAATTATTTTAAAATTATTATTGTTATTACTAAATAATTATTGTTATTAAGATTATTATTATTATTAATCAATATTAGTACTCTGAGATTGGATGCTTCTGTGAGTTCATGATTTAAGCCAAGATCTTGAGGGGAAATCACATAGAAACCTCAGGGTTCACATGTTTCGAACCTGCATCTAGATTAATCATCAATTAATATTATCATTAAATAATATTAAATATAGTTAAATATTAAATAGTTATTAATATAAATGAATAATAATTAATAATAATAGTATTTTTATTGTAATATTATTTTTATTGTTATATATTTATCAATAGTAGATACAATAGAATCTCCCTTGAAACTTGCTGCTTTGCTCCCTTCAATTCTACTTCCTATAAGGAGAACAACCAAAATAAGGATTGTCCCTTCATTAACTTAGAGAGTGATATTCACAACCTCAGGAATGAGGGAAATATTATCTTGCTTGGGGACTTTAATGCCTATGCTACCAATAATCAAGCCACTCTATTAAGTAATACCTCTAACACTAGCCCCTTATGGCTCTATGAGGACTGTGTTCTCGCTAGTAGATTCCAAAGAAATTCCCAAGACATTACCAAGAACCATATTCGCACTAAGCTAATTACGATTTTTAGTTCCCAAGACCTAATTATTTGAAATTGGATTAATATGTTTCCTTCCTCAAGCCATATGGCTTGTATTCATGGATGTGGTAGCAGTGTTGTGGACTATGTGATATCTAATACCTAGGTTCTCCACCGTATTGTTAATTTTGACCTCTTAAACAAACATGAGCCTAACTCTCACCATAGACCTGTCTCTTAATCCTTAACTTTGATATGTTCACCAACCACACACATAAAAATGATGAGAGTCAAAGAAACATGTGTTTTTACAAAAGTAAAACATATCTTTTCTTAAAAGTTTTAACGAGGGATCTAATTTCCTTAACATATAGTGACAACATTGATCGCATATACCACAACTTTATTACTATCCTCCCCACTGCCATTAACAACTTCTCTAAGGAGATATCATATAATAAGAACAATAAGACTTCCAACCCTTGGTATGACAATGATTGTAAATCTTCGAAGAAAGCAATTAGAGATACTCCCAACAAAACTATTAAGGATGAAAGAATCAAGGTGTACAAATCTCTTATCAAAAGGAAAAAAGAGAGTAAATAAACAAGAGGCAAGTTCATCTCCTTAACCTTTCTAAAGTTGAGCCTATAAAGTTTTGGACGAATATTCTTGTCCGCAAATCGAAATAAAATAATTTGATCCCCTTAAAGGAATGGGATATCTATCTTAGGAATCTCTATGACTCCCCGAACACCATGAGCTACATCAAAAGCACTTCTATAGAGAGAGATACCTTTTCTTTGTATGACATGGAATTCAAGATTACAAAGCTTGCTATTGGGAATGCTAGGGATATTGAAGGGTACCAAGTTGATATTCTCAAAATTGGGAGGTCCATCCTCAGCCTACACTTGCACAATCTGCTCAACTTGGCAGTTAAACATTGTTTCCCTAACTTATAGATGCAAAGCCTTATCACACCTATATTTAAAAGTGGGGATAAAAACGTTCCCTCTAACTATAGGAAAATCATGATTATCCACATTTTAGCC
Organism: Pinus tabuliformis; assembly: GCA_031772625.1. Classification (NCBI taxonomy): domain Eukaryota; kingdom Viridiplantae; phylum Streptophyta; class Pinopsida; order Pinales; family Pinaceae; genus Pinus; species Pinus tabuliformis. The sequence goes on along the minus strand of CM062815.1, from coordinate 289,243,216 downwards.
AAGCTATATGGTCTCATTCTGGAAAAGAAGATTAACACTTGGCTTGGAATCCATGCTAAAAGATCCATTGGACAAACTAGTTTTAGAAGGCATCACTATATGATCAAAGACCTTGTCACTCTTAGGACCATTGTCGAGGATTTTCGTAACAACAAGACTGACCTCTTCTATTGTTTTATTGACTTTAGAAAATCTTTCGACACAGTTCCTCAAGAGAATTTATGAAAAAGGTTTGATGATATAATGGTTCCTCACAAGTTAAGTGTCAATGTTATTAGATTATACTAGAATGTTATTACCAAGCTTAAAACCACCAAGGGATGGTCTACTGATATTAAATTCAAAATTGGTGTTCAGCAAGGGTGTCCCCTATTCCCTACCCTTTTTGGCATTTACATTGACAAGCTTGAGGAATGCTTAGTAGTTGTTGGATGTGAAGGACCCAAGCTCACTGGCATAGTGATTACTCTTCTTCTTTATGTTGATGATATCATTCTTCTTGCTCAGTGTCCCGATAATGTCAATAAGAGGCTTAAAACCCTACATGATTTTTCTTCCAAGATGGTGTAGGAATTCCCACTGTAGATAAACAGATTATGTAATATTCTAAAACACAATACAAGATCTAATTCTACAAAACTTTGCGTAAGCTTAATCTAATTGACAAAGATTAAGAGAACACATATAACTGAGAATGAGAAAGCAATCACACATAACACAGAAAAATATCACGGGGAAAGCCTCAGCCTAAAACCCCAACTCTGTGTTATCATACAAGTGGAAATATTGTTCAAGTTACAAAAAGAATCAGCTCTCAAGCTATCCTACTCTCTCTGCAATCAATCAATATAGCTCAAGGTTGAATAGACATAGTATATGTCCTCCTCAAGCCCTCCAAGCCTCCTATTTCCTTGCAAAACTTTTCTTGGGGTCCAATAATGTCAGATGTGTGAATTGGCCTCATCACACTCACTGTAACCTCTGATCTAACTGCACAATCCTCAAGGAAAGAATTCCTTCTGCATGCAAGGAATATTCACAATGGAATATTCTAGCAACTGACAGTACACTGCCCCTCCATCTGATCTCAACTGGGTCTCTAACTGAACTGACATGCATGAGTTGTTTATGAGAGAATACTTAGTTATCTGAAGTGTAGTAGTTACATGTATGCAAGCATTAACTAACTGAACTTACATTAATTCAAAAAACTGTTTGAATTAATCTAACTGGACTTGACTCAGTTAACTAAGTCAACTAATTACAACTCACTCTTATCTCTTTAACTGATGGATAAATTCCTCAATTAATGGAGAAACTGTTGCATGTCCCCACATAGACTTCAAGTTTGATTTTCCTTAACTAATTAACTCAAGATGAATTAATTAATTAATTTACAAACTGCTGCTAAGATCAAATTCGAATTTTACTTCACTATTTTAGTATAGGGACTAACTAAAATAGGAAGGTATCCCAAAATGCTATTTATAGAATGTTATTTTTAGCACTTCCATTTTTCCATCCATTGTTGCTAAGATCAACACTGGCTGAACTGCTATTTATAGCAGTGTTATTTTTAGCAATTCTATTTTTAGCATTTCTTGTTGCTATTTTCAACGCTCCCTCTCAACAAGAAAGGGATTATCAGGAACCCCAATCCTGTCTCTGTGGAACTTGAACTTGCATTTTGACAATACCTTTTTCGAAATAATTGCATCCTATTCCTCGGTTGAAACATATAGCAACAACATGATCCTCTTGACCACATAGTCTCGAAGATGGTCATACTGGATACGTATGTGCTTGGACTTGTCATGAAAAATTGGATTCTCAAAGAGTTTGATACAAATCTGGTTATCGCAGTAGAACACTCTAGGATCCCATCATCTGAACAAACAATCCCACTAAAATCTTCTGCATCCAAAAGGCCTCACATGCAGCCTGACTAGCAGCCATGTATTCATCCTTTGCTAAGCTAAGTGTAATTGATCTCTCTTTCCTACTATACTAAGAAACTACATCTGAACCAAGGTTGAAGATTCCTCTAGAAGTGCTCTTCCGGTTTGATGGACTCCTTGCCCAATCTATATCTGTGAAGCCCTGAAGCTTCACTCCCTCTGTCCACCTGTACCACAATCTGAACTGATATATGCCTCTGAGGTATCTCATCACATGGTTCACTGCCTTCCAAAATAGCTTGGTAGGCTGAACCATAGCTTGACTCAGCTGGTTCACCGCAAAGCATAAGTTGGGTCGTGTGTTCACCATATACATAAGTGAACCCACCAGCTTCCGATAAATAGTAGCAGCTACTACCTCACCTGAAGTAGCATCCTCCTTCCTCCAATTCCCAGCTAGAGGAGTCTCCATGGGCTTGCACTTCTCCATGTGAAAGTGCCTGAGTATCTCATTGGCATACTTTCCTTGAGACACAAATACTTCCCCATCTTTCTACCACACCTCCATGCCTAGAAAGTAGTGCATAAGGACCATGTTCTTCATCTCAAACTCTCTTGCAAGGTCCTCCTTGCAATACTGTATCAACTGATCATCACCTGTCAAAATTAGATCATCGACGTAAAGAACAATGATCAATTGTTTACCTTCTACCATGATGGTGAAGCCCAAACTGGTGAAATCATTGTTGATCCTGTTGTACCAAGCACGGGGTGCTTTCTTAAGTCCATACAAAGCCCTCTTGAGTCTGCACACATGCGACTCATGATCGAAGGTCTCGAAACCCTCTGGCTACTCAATGTACACCTCCTCCTCAATCTTCCCATTGAGAAATGATGTCTTCACATCCATCTGGTGGATCTTCTAGCCAGTATGCACTAATAGTGCCAACATGAATGATGAGTACCATGCTACGGGAGAAAAAGTCTCATCGTAGTCGATCCCCTCGACTTGTGAGAAACCCCGGGCAACAAACCTTACCCTATGTTTCTCAACACTACCATCAGTTGCCTGCTTTACCTTGTAAAGCCATCTGGAACTCACCATTCACTTACCCTGAGGCCTTGGGACAACATCCCACACACAGTTCTGAATGATAGAGTCATACTCCTCTACCATTTCATCAACCCAGACAGGTTGTTGCACTGCCTCCTCGAATGAAGGTTTGGTATCTACACACTCCCCAGCCAGGGCCATGTACCGAGTGTACCGCTTGGGTGACCTCCTCTGTTTGCGCTGAGAAGATGGCTCTTGCACATTCTCCCGCGCATCCAACATCAACTTGTCAGCTTCCCTTGAGCGTTTCCACCCATCTCTGGAAGTATCAACATGAGTGGATGTCTCCACTCCCGGATCCTCTGCATGCGGCTGCTCCACATCAATCTGAGGCTCCTCCTCCTTAGGAACTAAAAGTTCCTCATCTGCATGCAACTTGAGCTCCCTCTCAAGTGATAAGTGCATTGCTTTCTGCTCGTCGAACTTTAGATCCCTACGTACTATAGTCCTCTGAGTGGAGGGCAGCTACACTTGATAGTTGTGGGGTGTATTCGTGTACCCCACAAGTATTCCCAACTCAGCTATTGGGTCTATCTTCTTCTTGGCATATTTGGTCACATGACAGTAAACTGATGATCCCAAGATTTGGAAGTGACTTACATCAGGTCGCTTCTTGGAATAGGCCTCCATAGGTTTCTTCATCCCCAGTATACATGCGGGCTTCTGTTCTGCAAGGTATACTATTGTATTGCATGCCTCAGACCACAAATGCAGTGGTAGGATTTGGTCATGCAACATCACTCGAGCTGCCCCCACAATCGATCTATTGTTCCTTTCAGCCACCCCATTCTCTTGTGGGTTATGGGTTGTCATCAATTCCCATTTAATAGCTTCTGCAACGCATAAGTCTTTAAACAGTTGGGAGACATACTCTCCACCATTGTTGCTACGCAAGGCTTTTATTTTCTTTCCAAATTCTTTCTCTGCCAAGGCTTTAAACTCACAAAACCTAAAGAAGTTCTGATCCTTCTTTTGCATAAAGTAGATCCAACATCTATGAGAAAAATCATCAATAAAAATAACAAAGTAACTTTTTTTTACCGGTGGAGGCTGTAGAGAAGGGCCCATAAACACCTGAGTGAACTCACTGCAAGATTGCTCCAGCTCTACTATCTCGATCTAGAAAGGAAGATTTTGCATACTTATCCAAGGTGCAACCTTTGAATGTAGTCATCTGCTCAAGTTTTCCCTTGGGTAATCAGGTAGAAATCTGTTGCATGATCTTCAAGGCTCCATGGTGCAAGTGGCCCAGTCTTCTATGCCATATCTCACCAACATCTTGGCTCTGCACCATATCAGCTTTGGAACTCAAAGTAGCACAGCCATCTACCTCCATCTTGTAGATATTCTTGACTCGAATCCCTATTCGCTTTGTCTATCCAGTACCGATATGCCTTATGAATACCGTTCCTTGACTAAAGACTACATCATAGCCTTTATCTTCCAGCATAGCGACAGACACAAGATTCTTCTTTAGACCTGGTACATACTTTACATCAGTCAGGGTTATGGGAGCTCCATGCTCCCTCTGAAACACAATTGTACCTTCACCTAAAACACGGTACTTTCCACCATCACCCATCTCGATCTGCATCTGGAGATCCTTCTCCTCCAAGGAACTGAAAAGGTTCTTGTCACCTGACATGTGGAATGAAGCTCCACTATCCAAGTATCACACACATCCCACCATGGATGAAACCATGCATGCGATAAGTGAGAAATCTAGCTCAAATTGTGAGGCCAATGCCTCACCATTAGATCCCTTCGAGGAACCTTTCTTGGATTTATTCTGTGGACAATTTGTAGCATAATGGCCCACTTCATCACAATGAAAGCATCGCACTTTCGATTTGTCAATCTTCTTCCCACCATGGGAAGAACCGGATTTGGGATGGGATGCCTTCCCTTTCCCTTTCCTTGCCTTACTCGTTAAGGCTAGATTTTCCTCATCTTCTTGCTACTATGAGGATCCATCTCTGGTGCTTCTTCTTATTTCCTCCTACATCAGATCTGACCAGAGTCATTCCCAATCTCGTAGTTTTTCTCTTCCATTAACCGAGTCTTGGTAGCTATGCTAGCTTTTAGGAAGACCAAGGAGTGCAAGACTCACCATGTTATCATTAGCGGTCATGATCCCTACACTTCCAAGCTCATCCCTGTAGGGGGTGAGCTTGTTCAGATATGTAGAGAATCAGGGAAAATTTTAGGGGCTAATATTCGTGCATGGGCTAATTTTCTATACTTTTTCCAAAAAAAGGATTTGCTAATTTCCATTTTTTTGTAAAATGGATTCGCCCAAATTTTATAGAATGAAATTATTTTACCCTAAAAATAGCCAAAAAATTATATATAGACTATACAAAAATATTGTAAATTTGAATATGTTTACAAAAATATCTCCAAACATTTTATCGATTTCATATTATGGACTAGTGGGATTCGCCAAGGTTTCTAAACTTTAAGATAAATTTCCATCCTTAAAATTTTCCCTCATAGAGATCGTGTCGCCCTTTTCACACTTGATCTTACAAAGCTTGTCTTTCAGCACCAGCTTCCTCTGATCATTGATGTTCTGATGTAAATCTTTCAATGTTTCCCACATCGAAAACGGTATCTCCTTCCCATGGAGGCTCGAGACAATGTGGTCTTAAACTCCCTCCAAGAGGATTCTCCTTGCTCTAGCCACACATTTCTTCCATTCCGCCAGTTGAGTAGCATCAGTTGACTTGGGTACTTCTTGATCAATGAAGTCCTTTAGACTATTATCTTCTAACATTGCCTCCATGCAATCCTTCCAGGCTATATAATTCAAGCTGCCATCAAGTTCATACTCGAGTCTTAAACCACTGAATGCCATAGGTGAAATTGAGATGTGATAAGAACTTGATTTCTATCTTTAGGAACAAAAACTTCAAACTTCTCCTTCTTGTATACTATTGTTCGCCTTGATCACCTTTGCTTCGATACCATGCAGAAATTCGCACTATAGATCAACAGATTATGTAATATTCTAAAACACAATACAATATCTACTTCTACAACACTTTGCGGAAGCTTAATCGAATTGAGCAAGATCAAGAGAACACATATAACCAAGAATGAGAAAGAAATCACACATAACATAGAAGAAATATCATGGGGAAAACCTCAGCTTAAAACCGCAACTCTGTATTGTCATACAAGTGAAAATCATGTTCAAGTTACAAAAAGAATCAGCTCTCAGGCTATCCTGCTCTCTCTGCAATCAAATAGTGCAACTCACAGACTGAATAGACATATAACATGTCCTCCTCAAGCCCTCAAAGCCTCCTATTTCCTCGCGCAATTTTTCTTGGGGTCCAATAATGTTACATGTGTGAATTGGCCTCATCACACTCACTATAACCTCTAATCTAACTGTGCAATCCTCAACGAAAGAATTCCTCTTGCATGCAAGGAATATCCACAATGGAATATTCTATCAACTGATAGTACATTGCCCCTCCATCTGACCTCAAATAGGTCTCTGACTGAATTGACATGCATGAGTTATTTATTAGAGAATACTGAGTTATCTGAAGGGTAGTAGTTACATGCATGCAAGCATTAACTAACTGAACTTACATTAATTCAACAAACTGTTTGAATTAATCTAACTGGACTTGACTGAGTTAACTAGGTCAACTAATTACAACTCACTCTTATCTCTTTAACTGATGGATAAATTCCTCAATTAATGGAGAAACTATTGCATGTCTCCACATAGACTTCAAATTTGATTTTCCTTAACTGATTAACTCAAGATGAATTAATTAATTAATTTAAAAACTGCTGCTAAGATCAAATTCGAGTTTTACTTCATATTTTAGTATAGGGACTGACTAAGATAGGAAGATATCCCAAAATGCTATTTATAGAATGCTATTTTTAGCACTTCTATTTTTCCATCCATTGTTTCTAAGATCAACACTCGATGAACTACTATTTATAGTAGTGCTATTTTTAGCATTTTTTCAACACTCCCTCTCAACAAGAAAGGGATTATCAGTAACCCCAATCCTGTCTCTATGGAACTCAAACTTGCATTTTGACAATACCTTTGTCAAAATAACTGCATCTTGTTCCTCAGTTGAAACATACAACAACAACATGATCCTCTTGACCACACAGTCTCGAAGATGGTGATATCGGATATCTATGTGCTTGGACCTGTCATGAAAAACTGGATTCTGAGAGAGTTTGATACAACTCTGCTTATCACAGTAGATCACTGTAGGATCCATCATTTGACCAAACAATCGCACTAGAATCTTCGGCATCCAAATGGCATCACATGCAGCCTGACTAGCAGCCATGTATTCAGCCTCTACTGAGCTAAGTGCAACTAATATCTATTTCCTGTTGTACCAAGAAACTGAAGCTGAACCAAGGTTGAAGATTCCTCCAGAAGTTCTCTTCCGGTCTGATGGACTCCCTGCCCAATCTGCATCTGCGAAGCCTTGAAGCTTCACTTCCTCTATCCTTATGTACCACAATCTGAATTGAGATGTGCCTCTAAGGTATCTCAACACATGGTTCACTGCCTTCCAAAACGGTTTGGTAGGCTAAACCATAGCTTGACTCAGATGGTTCACCACAAAGCATAAGTCGGGTTGTATGTTCACCAGATACATAAGTGAACCCACCAACTGCCGATAAACAATAGCAGCCACTACCTCACCTTAAGTAGCATCCTCCTTCCTCTAGTTTCCAGCTAGAGGAGTCTGCATGGGCTTGCACTTCTCGATGTGACAGCGCCCGAGTATCTCATTGGCATACTTGCCTTGAGACACAAATACTTCCCCATCTTTCTGCCACACCTCCATGCTTAGAAAGTAAAAATTTACATGGTCAAAAATATTGTCACATATATCTATATATATATATATATATATATATATATATATATATATATATATATATATATCTATTGCTAAGGCAAGAGCGGATCCTTCTATTCAATTGAACGAAAAAAGAATAGTGTACAAAAGGCTTAGCCCAAAACTAGCTGTTAGATCCTAAGCTTAAAAACTAGTGGATGAGAAACATTTCGGGTGGCCAACAAGTGCACCGTTTAACAAGCAAATCAGACCCGATGAACTTAGTAGACCAGAATTGATAATCCTATTGGGTCCATTTTAAACATAACCTTCGTTCATTTTCACCTCCCGAAGTTCGCCAAATGCACATGATTCTAGATTGCTCCCGTGAACAACTTGAAACTTAACCAACAAGCACGATTAATCCTAGTCGTAGATTTACCGCGATTGATCCAACGGTTACGAATCATATCACGTGGCCTTAACTCACTGATAATTATAGCATGATGAGGGCAGTATTTCCTCCCCACTCTGAGCCATGTGTGGCGTGGTGAGTGGAATCGCTTCCAAATGAGAAAAATTGCTTCCGGCTTGAAGGGGGTGCGATACACCGGAAACCACTTCGAGGGTGGTAAGGCTACCTCAGGCAAAAAAATGGCGTTTTACGACTACCGCAAAAGACTGGATTTTGGTTCCTAGGCTAAAGGAAGATGAAGATCTCTTCTTACAGCCATCCCCCAGAAACTTCTGGTTCACTGTTGCCAATCATAGACCTACAAACCAAAAGAGACCTTACTTGTGTCAAAACTCTGCATAAGAGTCAACCAGATCCCATCTCTATGGCCTTGTTTTCAAATACCTTATTGTCCTCATCTGCCTGACTAAAACACTGCTCCCTTAATCTGTTCTGAGGCATCTCTTGCCAAACCAACTTAACCCTGTTTTTGGTGTAAACCACTCCTTGATTGGCTAGAATTCTTGCCAATTTATTGGCCGTCCTTCGCACATGAGTGAAACTCACTATGCGTAAGTCTAGGAGGTGAAATTGGATCCTTTGAAAGCCCTGGATCTGTGCCACAACAAATTCTTTTAACCGAGTTAATGATCAACTAAAAATCAGCTTCAATAATAATATTCTGGAGATTATCCTACTTTAGGAAATCTAAACACTGTTCAAGAGCCATTAATTCAGCTATATTGTTTGTAGCTATTCCCAGATGGCAATGGAAAATAAAAATAATACAACCATTTTCATCTCGTAAAATTCCTCCAAAACCAACAAGACCTGGGTTTCCTTTTGAGGCCCCAACAATGTTGAATTTCAGAAAACCCTGAGGGCGAGGATGCCAGCAATTTGGCTTATTTGCTGGATTCAGAACCTTCCTATCCATTCCCTGTGGTATAAGCCCTCTGATACCCAACTGACGAACTATCTGCATCTCATTTTCTGAATGTGAGTTTTTTGGGAATTTTTACACAATAGTGCCAATTGTCTCCTTAAGCTGTCTTAATATCTGCTCAAAAATGCGTTGGGTCGTGCTGTCAACATTTTTGAAGATTCTATTGTTCCTTTCTTTCCAAACATTCAAAATTATGAAGCCTGGAATTAAAATCCAAGCCAAGCGAAGAAACTCATACTCAGAGAAGGTTTGTCTCTAATTAGTTAGGGTGTTGATGTTTCTTTCTTTGTCCCTATCCATCTGTTGGAAAATTGTGGCAAAAGTGTCCCACAACCTAGAGGTAAAGATGCAGTCATTGAGAAGGTGCTCCATTGTCTCCTCTTGGGCTTCACAGAGCTGGCATCTAGAAGGTCCCAAAACACCCCTCTTCCGAATATTTTCCCAAGTTAGAATTTTCTTATGATGTACCAACCACATGAAGAGTTTAATTTTCATCCAACCTTGATGCCTCCAAAGGTTCTGCCAAACCCTGTCTGGTACGTAGGAATCCAGCTCAAGGAATATCTTCTTGGCCTCCTTAATATTGAAGGTACCTTCTTTATTGTTGCCCCATCTAAGTTGGTCATGCCCCTCTGAAACAAGAATCTTCCTTTGGTCCAAAATTGTCAGTAGTGCATTTGCTTTTTCTTTCAAGGGGTTGTCATCCCCAAATTCTATATTCTTCCAGGTTCTCCATTTTTCTTCAATACTGGTTTGTTCCCAAAAATATTTAACCCTGAAAAACCCTTTGGTATCTGTTTCTTTCTTGAGGTCCAAAAAGTCCTCTCTTAACAGTGTAGGTTCTTGTTGCCATTTATCCTCCCAAAACAAAGCAAGGTCTCCTTCTCTGATTTCCTGGAAACTAATTTTCTGCACTAAGCCTTTGTTCTCCCAGGCCTTATTCCAAATGTGGGATCCTTTTATGATTCCCATCATCCTTATGACATCATTATCTTGCCAAGTGTTGCCATATTTTTCTGTCCATATACTGGCCCATAGAGCCTTTGGATCTTTTACCCAATGCCACCATAATTTTGCCCCTAAAACCTTGTTGAGTACATCTGGATAATCTAATTCAAGACCCCCATGGGTTTCTAGTATGCAAATCTTATCCCAGACTACCAAGACCCATTTCTTTCTCTCCTCCCCCTTACCCCAAAGAAAGTCTCTTTGAATGGTTCTAAATTGTTGTAAAACTCCCTTTGGAGCTGGAAGTGCTGAAAGCATAAAAATGGGGATTGATTGCAAAACAACTTTTGTGAGCACCAACCGACCTGCCAAGTTTAAAGATCTGATAGTCCATTTTCTGATTTTATCCTGCATCGTATTAATTACCAACTCCTAGATGCTTCTATGTAAAGGTTTATCAATTAGAGGAATTCCCATGTATTTGGAAGGAAGGACCTCCCTTTGAAAGCCCATAATTTTGGAGATATTTATCTTAATAGCGATATTAGTATTAAAGAAAAAAATCTTAGATTTGGACAAATTTACCTCCATACTTGTGGCCATGGGAAAGTCATGCAGGATTTGTTTATAAGCAAGAGCTTCTTTAACCGTGGGGACTCCCTGCAACATAGTGTCATCAACAAATTGTTGATGGGACACAACCTGTCTAGTTTCAAAAAGTCAGATACCCTTGATGTTACCCCCTCCTTTCGCATGCTTGATAGACCTCCCAAGTCCTTCCATCATGAAGATAAAGAGAAAGGGAGAGAGCAGATCTCCCTGTCTGAGACCTCTTGAAGGAGAAAAGGTCTTGGAAGGAGAACCATTGACCAGAATTGAAAAGCTAGAAGAAGTGACCAGTGCCATAACCCATCTTACCCAATTATGATCAAAGCCAAAGGCTAGAAGGACCTTCCTAATATAGGTCCAATTCAATTTATCATAAGCTTTGGCAAAGTTCAATTGCATAATCATTCCCGCCTTCCTATTGCTTAACAATGAATGCACCACTCCATGTGCTTGAATGATGTTATTTAGTATTTGTCTACCCTCCACATAACCTGATTTCTCCATGGAAACTAGAGTAGGAAGAAGGGGTTTGAATCTATTGGCCACAACTTTGGACATTATTTTATACACCACATTACACAAAGCTATGGGTCTAAATCTGTGAGGAGTCTGAGCATTATCCTGTTTGGGGATCAAGGAGATGAAGGAAGTATTGAGCACCTTCAGAATGGTTCTATTCAACCTAGAATCCTCCACTACACTCATAATATCTTGTTTAAGAATGCTCCAATAGGCTTTAAATAAATCCACATTCAAACCATCAGGGCCTGGCACTTTGCCATTCCGCATTTCCTTAATAGCCTCACCGACCTCCTCTTTAGTCATTGGCCTGTTGAGATTGAAATTATCCTCTCTTGATACTAGCCTAGGTATATGTCTTGTTAAGTCCTTGATATAGTGATCTTTGCCTGTAGTGGTCTCCTTTGCTATACCTTGAAAGTGATGGACTAACACAGTTTATATCTCTTCATGGGAATTGCAAAGATGACCTTCTTTGTCCTTAATCGAAGAGATCCTATTATGGGATCCCTTCGCCATGGTGGATCTATGGAAAAATCTGGTGTTTCGTTCCCCTTCTTTTAGCCATTGAACTCTAGATTTTTGTCTCCAATATATTTCCTCTTGTTTACATAAGTTCTCCCAGCCTTGATGAAGTTTGGTGACTTGTTCATCTCTGCCTCTATCAAAGCCATCTGTGATAAGAGTTTGATTGAGTGTCTGCATTTTGTCTTCAACTTCTTTTTTCGCTGCAAAAATATTGCCAAATTCATTCTTGTTCCAGTCTTTGAGTTTGAGCTTGATGTATTTTAGTCTTTTGTGGAGCAGAAACATTCTTGTTCCCTGACTATGTAGATCTTATTTCCACCATCTTGCTATATTGCTGATAAAATCTAGGTGGGTAAGCCAGATATTTTCAAATCTGAAAGGTTTTTTCTTGGGGGTACCAATGCCCTATACCTCCATTTGTACAGGCCAATGGTCTGAGCCACCAAAGGGGAGAATTTTCACTGTCATTTCCTTGTCTGTGAGCATAAGGTCCTCTAAAATTATGAATCTATCTAACTTTGAGGCTACTTGAGACTCCCCTCCTATCTTGTTGTTCCATGTAAAGAGGCCATTATTCATATCGGTGTCAACTAGCTTCATATTATCTATGAAAGTTTGAAATGCTATGGAATATTTGCTTAAAGTTTTTGTTCCCCATTTTTTTTTGAAAGTGATTTGATCATGTTGAAGTCCCCACCCATGATCCATGGCACTCCTGCATGTCTATATCTTAGTTCTACAAGACAATCTAGAAATCTGAGTTTCTCATCCAGTCTTTGTGGGCCATAAACATTCATGACCAAATAAGTCCCGCTGTCTCCCACAAGCTGAATAACCACTAATGAATAATTCCTAGACGCCTCAGCATCTATTATGCCAATCTTTTGGGGGTTACAAAGAGTGAGCATGCCTCCTACTATATTATCTGCTTTAACTTCTAGAAACTCGAATCTATTGAGCCATTTTCTATGAACTTCTTTGATTTTTTGAATGGAACATTTAGTTTCCTAAATAAAGATCATATCTGGAGATTCTTGTTTCATTCTATTGCTAAGTATTCTTTGTTTTCTTTTACTACCTAAACCTCTGATATTCCAAGATGTGAAATTCATTATTAAAGATTTGTAAAGGAGTAACTGGTAGGTCTTTCATCTTACCTGAATCTATCATTAGCTTTCCACATTCCATCAATAGCTTGTTTTTATTTTTCCTGCCTCTTTTCTTTCCTGGTTTTTTGGGAGTTAATCCAGGTGTGGTTTTCATAGTTTTAACTCCTTCTTTTCCTTACCTTTCATTGTTTCTTTGCCTGTCCAGCCCTTTTGGCCTGATTTTTCCATAGGAACAGCTACTGTACTCTGTTGAACTCTTCTTGAGGTAATGAGTCTACCCCTCCCATGGTTCCCTGTTTCAAGAATCCTTCCAGATCTAGATGTTCTCTATCCAAAATCTCCTACAGTTTATGATCCTCCATTTCCATCTCACTCTTAGTCATTTCTTGATCCATCTCAATTTCTTGATCGCTCAACATTGCCTCTTTCTGTTTAGTAACGTCCTGTGCTTTTTCCCTATCTTCTTCCTTCTCCTTCTCCCCTGAGCTTCCTTCCATTACCTGATCTACTTTAGATATTCCTTCCTCTTCTTCGAGAACTTGCAACCTGTTTAGAATGTCCTGTTGCCCTTTTGTTTACTACTGTTTTGGACCCCTTTTGCCCCCTTTTTCTCTATGTCCCACTTTGTAGAAGCTTTCAGTATCTTTCATTATGGTTGCTTTACTTCTATTCTCTATTTTACTTTGAGGGCAGTCTCTAAATAGGTGCCCATGCTCATGGGACCTGCAACCTCTGAAAGGAATATGTTCATAATCTACTATTTGCACCCATTCTTCATCGAAAACTTCCAAGATGACCTCATTTGGTAGGGCTCCCCATAGATCCATCTCCACACATATTCGTGTGAAGGAAGTGTATTTTCCCCTTCTGGTGGCCTCAGAGGCTTTAGAAAAACGCCCTAGTTTATTTCCTATGGTAGATAATGATTCCTTTTGCCAGTAATCAAGAGGTAGGGAGTAGAGGCTTACCCAGACCGCAACCGAAGTAAAAGTTTCTTGTTCCGGGACAAAATTCATCATCCACAGCCGCATGTAGAGGCCTGCTGCTGTGTAGAGGTAGGGTCCTCCTTCAAACACCCTGTCTTTGTCCTCAATATTTGTAAAGACCACATTGAAGAAACCCTTTGACCTAAGGTGTAGGTCTATGCTTCCTTTTGGTTTCCAATGGTATTTAATCCACGCTTGTAGTGCCTTTTTAGTGGGCCATAATCCCATGAATTTACAAATGATAACATAGGTCCATATGTGGTCCCTGTGCACCTATAGAGCAGGATCATTTAAAACTACTCCGGGAGTGACCGTAGGCTTGGGTTTACATGGCCTCTTCCGTGCCTTGTTTTTTGCTCCCTGTTTCTTGTCTTCTTCCTCGTTATCTTTCGTGTTGTTGTCCTCCCTTGCTTTGATGAAACCTTGATCCTCTTCCAGATTATTTTTCCTTTCTCATGAAGGCCCTCTGACCGATTCTATAGGTTTCTTACCTCTGCTGGCCACTGCCTTCCTATAGGAAGGAGTGGAGCTCCCCCCTTTGCACGCCTCCATGGAGCTCAGCAACCTGAAACCCTAGCTATTCGTCCGCGTTTGTTGTTCGCCTCCCTAGAGGGGATTCATGCTCTCAACTTTTCCCCAACACCTCAGAAGTCATCCTCTGAAATTCATATATATATTATATTAATTTTTTCGCTAACTAACAATAATAATATAAAATAAAATTATATATATATTTTTTTGAAAAATATATTATTATGTCACCATTAATTTATTAGCCATTAAATTTATTTAAATCCTTTAATAATAAAATTAAGATATATTATTATAATTTTATAAAAAACGGCCATGCTATTACATTCTTATTTGTTTTCTAAAAGAATTTTTTAATATAAATTTTGTATATTCAAATTATGCATTTTAAAAAAAAATTGGTAATAAAGTTAATTCAAAGTACGTTGTGACAAACAAATTAAGCAAAACTTTGCTGCGTTTTACGGAGGAGAAATAAAACGTGTTTGGTTACATTTTGAGGCTTCATATTATAATTTTTATGTGTTCGCTGGTCAAAGGACTCATTTTGCAAGGACGTCGACTCATTTCTTACCACGTCAAATAAATACAAAGGTTTCCACCAGTTTTATAACATAATTAATCGGTGTTCTAAAAGCTACCCTTAAAAGTATAAGGCCAAATGACATTCGATAGTAACAAATGCTACAACGCGCTTCAGATAGAGTGCCAATACTACAACGCCCTTCAGATAGAGTGCCTTTATCCAGACAAAAAATTAAGCATCCAAACAAAATTCTTCAACAAAAAATAACTGTCTATCTTACTGTACAAAATTCAATTTACATACATCTTAACAGAACATTCCTCAACGAAAAATGACCATACCCGTCTTTCCTCAAGAAAAAATAACTATATATTCATTCTTAATGAACACGATTCAATTTACAACATGCACATGGAAATATCGCACCAATTTCTTCAATTAACAATATGCAAATGGGAATTGGGCATGTTCTTCGTCTTTGGTAAATTAGGGTTACAGGCGGTAGATGGTCAGGGTTAAGAATACTTATCCTGGGCCAACCACTCTCTGCCGGAAAAACACGTGCAAAGATTATAATCTAACACACTATTCACGACATCGCTGTCCAGGAAAAACATGTTATTCCATGATTGTCGCGTATTACCAAGTGAGATTCTACAGCTTGAATTCATATTCAGGTGGATATAGAATTTAGAAAGATTTGAAAAGGTTGGAATATTTAATTCCAACCCCATGTTAGGTTTATAGTTAGTTAACATTAGTCCAGTTATTATTTTCAGTTCAGTTTTACTGTAATGATTATTATGGGAAAGTCTAGTTATCTTGATTACAGTTTAATCTTACTATAATAATTTATTTTTGATATTTTCAATATAAATTTATTTAATCGATTTGTAATATTGAAAATATCAACTATTTTCTCCACAGTTTTCATTTTCTATCATGGTATCAAAAACTTTGAGACTCTGAAACAAAACACACAAACCAAAAGCCTGATCGTCTTCCGTAGAAGAGGGAGCCTAGGATCCAAAAGAATTTCTTTTAAAAAAAAAAAATTGTGCGCAAAACATCATCAAGGCAGCAAAACACCCTCGTAAAATGCGCTGCACCGTGTAGCCTCGAAGTCACTGTCACCGTAAACGATGTTCACATGGACAAGAACGAAGGTCGTTTAGTAAAACGGTAAAACGGTGTTTCAAGAAACAAAGTCGTCGAAGTTTAAACGCAACCAGAGGAGCTCGCATTTGTAAATATTTTTAATTCTAATATTGATTTCGAGTGTGTATGTACATAGAATGATTACGAAGAAGAGTTACATTTTTTTGAACCATGGCCTGCTACACCATGTCTAGATGAGATTATTGATTTCAAGTGTGTATGTACACAGAATGATTATGAAGAGGAGTTAAATTTTTTTGAAGCATGGCTTGCTACACCATGTCTAGATGAGATTATGAAGAGGAGTTAAATTTCTTCGAAGCATGGCTTGCTACACCATGTCTACATGAGGTCTGCATAAAAGTTTTAGAAATAAATGTTCCAGAAATGAATGTTGAAGACAGCATACATGATGAACACATCAATGACATTTTTAGGTATTGGAATTTTCAAGTAATAAATTGATGATGAAAAACTCATTAGATAAGATAATATGTGGCAGCTGCCCACATATAAGCCGATTTTTGAAAAAATCCACGACATGCTTAGACAACCCAAAACAAGTGAAGCCCTGCAAATGAAGAAACTGAGATTTTGAAAGTTACTAAAACAAATAGAAAAAAATGGAACAATTTAGAGGCTATATGCCTTGGAAAAAGAGAACGCTGAAAATAACACAAGATATGTTAAAAATAGCATCTAGAAATTCCAATTTAATTTGTTCTTGAATTAAATTGTAATTTTTTTCTCATAAAAACTTGTAATACTTAACTAAGTTAAGTTGACTTATTTAACTTGGGAAATTGGAATTGGAAGTCTATCTAAGTGTGATAGCTTAGATCCCTAAGTTTTAGGGGTCCAGATTGAGTTCATTGGAGTTGTAATTAGATAACTTAGTTTAACCGAGTTATAGTCAGTGAAACTAGTTCTAGCTGTTGGAGGAACTAGTAGAGGTCTATTAGTGAGTTGGTGCACCAGTGCATCTTCCGTGCCATATGAGCAAACTGAAGTTTCACTCATAACATTCACTCATAAATAACTCATGCATGTCAGTTCAGAGGAAAACCCAGTTGAGACTAGAGTGTAGGGACAATGTACTATCAATTGTATAATTTTTCAAGTTTTATATATGTACATGCAATTAGTTGTTGATAACAGGCAGTTATGGAAGAAGGATTTCCTCATTAAATAGAGGCTAATTCCTTTAGGAATTGCTCAAGGAAATAGGGGCTTCGAAAGCAGCAGAAGAGGCTAAAGTTTGACTTGAGCTACCCTGTGAGGAGAGAGTTGATCATACTGGTGTAGGAATTATTCTAGAGAGAACAATATTTGTATTTTCTACTTGAGAGAGTTGATCATACTGGTGTAGGAATTATTCTAGAGAGAACAATATTTGTATTTTCTACTTGGATTTTTTATTAATGCAATATAGATAGTAGGGGTTTTGAGTGGTTGCTTTCCCCGATAAATATTGTGTTATGTGTCATTGATTATCTTCCTTTTGTCTATCACTATTTTCATTGATCTTTATGAGCTTCTGTTGTAAAGAGTAGAGTAGATTATTGTCTTATGTTTTAGTACATTACATGAATTGTTGAATCTACAAGAAAATCTACAGAGAAAAAGAAAAATAAATGTAGTTGAAGTCAATTAATTTTTAAATTGTAAGCCTAGCTGAGACATAGACCAACAAGTATCTTAATTAAATTTTTATGTGATTGAAATTAAGGGGAAGTGTTGGAGAATCTAATTCCAACCACCTACTGGATGTCATCGCTGTCCATCCAAGTTCATAGTTAGGTAGGATTAGTCTAATTACCTTGAGTTCAACTCATTGTTATTGCAAGCATTTATTACCGTTGTTTCTAATATAATATTATTTAACTGATTCATAATATTAAGAAAAACAACTTTCTACTCCACAGTTTTCATTTTCTGCAAAAAAATAAAATATTCTCTTTTTCTGTTAAAATATATATATATATATATTCTCTCCAAAAAAAAATGGGCGCTCAGTTAGACAACATGACCTAATCGAGAGCGATAATCAATCCCATTACCAAAGTTTGGTCGTAACCACCTAAGTCTGAACTTTATTGGTCGTCATATATTCAACATTATATTTAGAATATAATTGGTGGTCGTCTATTATATTTAGAATAAAATAAGGTTTGGGATGGGGGTCAGAACAGTGTAATACCTAGGGTGGGGGAAGTTGCACATGGTGTTCCGTATATGTACAAATGGGTCCACGAGGTAGGATGGTTACTTCTCGGTCGCTTTTGAAGTTGAACTAGATATGTTAACCGTGATGAGAAGAATTAAGTTCGTTTCAAACATATTTAATGTAAAAAAGGTTTGAATAACCAATATGTTCTCAATTTATTGCATTATTACTATGCCAGAATAGAGACCAACCGGTCATCATAGCGCTTACTCTTGCCTAACTTATAAAAAAATTCAATTTCTTGCATTATAACCATCCCACGATGGAGACCAGTTTGTCATATAGTGTTTATAAAAATTAAGACAGTTTTTGGGATGGTGCTCTTAATTGTGGTTCCTTAAAAAGCAATAATACCAATTTACGGATTAATTTATTTATTCTCGCATTTCCTAAAGATTAATTTAAATTCTCGTGCTCACCGTGTTATTTTATTGGAATACGCTTTAATTGCAACCTCTTAAACATAGATAGGGAATTAAGGTTTTAAGAAATTGCATAAAATATTTTTTTTTTTATAAATATATTTGAAAATGAATTACTTGATATTTCATATTTGATATATCTATTTAAAATAATCATAAATTTTCCCCAGTGTTTATATTTTTTTATATTTCCACAGAGATTAAATTGTTTGAGTTGGTTTTTTAATCAAAACGTATTTATAAATAATTATTTGAAAATGCAATACTAAATATTTTATATATTTATTCTGATTTTAAATTTACACTATTTTTATATATTTTAAAATTGGTATTAAAATTAAATTAAATAAAAATATTTTATTCATATATTATGTTTTAAAGAGAGAATGATAAATTGGTCATTCTATGTAGAAGATATTGATTTTTTAATATTTGAAGCTCTATTTGCATCCAATAACCATGACTAATTCTCACAAGAGGATATGGATATTGAAAAGAAGCTCAAGTTATTATGATCTAAGTTACCATTAGACGATGAGAGGGGTTGGTGTCTCAAATGCCGTGCACTTTGGATAAAATAGGGGATCAAAATATTAAGTGATTTCAACAATTTATACAAGAAGAAAGAAACTACAAACAGTTATTTTGGAGTTTACAATGCAATAGGGGACAATAAATATGATTTCAAAACACTCTCTAATATAAGTGTTTCAGATTCAAAGAACTCTTTACAGAACCTGGGCATATGTATGACCAAGGTCCTTAGCCTAGTTGGCCTATTCCTGACCCTTATAAATGATGAGATGAATGACGATCACTCTAACCTAGTCACAAAGAAAGAATTACTAAAATTCATGATATCTTTCAAACAAGACAGTAGCCCTAACCTAGATGGTTAGATGATATATTTCGTTGCATATTTTTTTAGACTCCTAGTGATGATCTATTACCAATAGTTGACGAGACTTATTTAATTGGTAACCTGTTAGGAGCATCAAATCTACTTTCATCACTTTGATTACAAAACTCAATTACGATAATACGCTTAATGGTTTCAGGCCAATCTCCCTTCATAATTGTTTGTATAAAATCCTTCCAAAGGTGACACCCATAAGGATCAAGTGAGTCTCGAAAAATGTCATTTTAGATGAAAATTTTGGATTCCTCAGAGGCGGCCTCATCCAAGAAGAGATAGCTACATCATAAGATGTCTACAATAAATTAAGACAAATCACTATTCTATAATTGTTTTCTAACTCGACCTACCTAAGTCCTATTACCATGCTTCTTAGTTATATCTCCAACTACTCCTATTATATATTGGGTTTTATTGCTAGGAGGTAAAATGGATAAATGCATGTTCCACATCATCCATCTTTGTGGTTCTCATAAATGGGTCACTTTTATATTTTTCTATCTTTAAGGAGGTCACAAAAAGGGTGCCCACCTTCCCCTTATCTTTTCCTCTTACTAGTAGAAGCGCTTATTCGTGCTCTTATTGAAGCAAGACAATAAAATAAGCTCAAAGGGTTAAAATTATGATTGAGAAACTAACACATTTGTTCTTTTTAGATAACATATTATTATTTTGTCTTTCTCAAAATTTGAATTTCAAGAATGCAAGGAATTCCTATATCCATTTTGTGCTAGAACAAGGATGATGGTCAATGTGCTTAAAAAATCCTTTTATTTTCCTTTCGTTGATGAGGTCCTGTAAAACTACATGGTGAATGTTTTCTCTATGAATCCTTTTGATTTAGAAATAAGGCATCAAATAACTAGGCTATGTTCTAAAAATGAATAATTGGTGCAGTAGAAACTATGGCTTTAATAAATCCACAAATGGGTTTACAAAACCCAACAATCACCCCACTGAACACCCCTTAGGCTTGAATCTCTGATTGTTACTGTCGCAAACCAAAACCTTTGAAAATAATGGTTTTTTCCCTTTCGGGATCCAAAAGACCCTTCAAATATTAAAATTGCGCTTTAATCCTTCTTGAGACCCAAAACCTTTGAAAAGGATTTAAACAATGCTTTTCGAGACCCAAAATACCCTTCATACATTAAAACAATGCTTTAATGCCTTTACCAACAAATATAAGTATATTTTCACAGATCCAGACCTTCCCAGTCGAATAGCTCAGGATGAATCGCAGTATCGGTGATCGGCTCCACTGATTCCCAACTATTAGCACTATTCCTCAGCCCGATGCGATATTGCTATCGCTATCGGCAATAACAATGCTGCTTAATAATATATAACCCTCGCTTCAAACCCTTCGATGCGATGGCCTTTATGGACCCAATAGGCTATCCAATTGGAACTATACTGTTTTGGGTCTGGGTAGGTTGCACTATCAGAATTCGGCGATCACAAGCTGGTTCCCTTCCTCTGATGTGACGTGATTTATGTATCGGACCCGATATAACTCAAAAGTAACATTTATATTATTTTAGGTCCATTATAACGATCCGCTTAGTGATTTTTGCATTGTTTCTCTATGTAAATGGGCTTCTCGCTTGTGGACCCAAATTACACTAAGTTTGCCTTAACCATGGGGATTTCTATGGTCAAGTATAAAAACGCAGAGCCAATGCAAAAATCATTTGCAAACAGAGGAAAACAAGCCTTCAGAGCCTCCACGGGCTGGTTACATAATTATACAGGCAACACTGGTTTTATTCACAATGAATCCACTACAGAGTCTCGACTTTAATCGGATTACAGCATTAAAGACATCTGTCTCAAAAGAGATGTAATCAGTTACACAGTTCAACCCTCAAAATCAATCCTCTGTGTACAAAACATAAATACGAGCTATATCGTTCTCTGGCCTAATTAATCTACTTAATGGCCCTTTCTTCTATGCAGCCTGTAGGCTTAAAATGCTCTCTGGTCTTCTTCCTCTCTGTCTCTCCTATCTCACTAACTCTGAATTATACAAGAAGACACAATTTATACAAATAAATGGATTCATGAACCAATTCTGGTTCAGAACTAGAAATCTCTCAACCTCTCCTAAAAACTTCAAACCCACTATTTTTTTAAACCAACAATAAATCAAGCTTTTAAAATTCCTCATATTCCATTCTAGCCAAATAAATCTAACTGTTTGGCCTGCTCTCCACACAGGGAGGATCAATCAGCCACATATACCCTTTCCTCATATTTAAAAATAAATAAACACTCTCATACATTTAAACAAATAAAATTAAGTAAACTATTGTCTTCCAACCCCTTGTGAGTCACAACATGTGACCATGCTATCATATTGTTGACTAGGCCTGAATGCTCCTACGTCAGACTCCCAAAGTTGAAAGTTTCCATGACCTCCTGGTCATGTGTTTCTTCTGTTGTCCATCCAATATCCCAAACTTTACTTTGTAACTATTCATCACTTTCATTTGCTGTTGATTTAATTCTTCTTCCACTGTCACTTCTGTTCCTCCAGATTTCCAAATCTTAATTTACTGTTGTCCTCTATTCTCTCTAATACAAAGTCCTATGGTCAATTTCTCCTTCTTATTGTCCCTCTTCTCATCTGATTTCATCTTCCACAATTTCTCAATTTCGTTCTTACTATTTGTCTTTAACTGAACTCCACTGACTTCTGTCTGTAGTAAATTCTCCTTTGCCTTATAAATTATAAGATTTCTATCCAAATATTCCTTTCCTTTGCCATTTACAAATTGTTGTTTGTATTCTACATCTCTCCTTACATTATCATCAAAGATAGTCTTTCCCTCTATGTTATCAAGTTTATCTAATAACTTTTCCAGCAAAATGTCAATTCCTTCACATTCAATGAGCATTTTGTTTGTATATGACTCCTCTTTCTTGTATATGACAGATTTACCATTACATTTGTCAGATTTAAAATAACTATGGTTTTCTATCTTCACAAGTGATTTTGCCATCAACTCTTTATATTTCCCTTCTGCAAAAGCTATGAAATTGTCATCAATTCTCTTTCCAATACTTTCCTCTGCACTATATAGTATTTATGGTTCCATCACAAGCCCATCATTCAACGGTTCAATAGCTAGGATTTCTTGGAGCATATCACCATGAAGTATATTTTCATCCTCTATACTTATACCATTGCAACAAAATGATGTTATGGTATCCTATCCTACAACAGAAACAAAATTTTTGTTTTCTAAACCCTCTTCATAGTTTACATATTCATTAAAATAATTCACTTTAAAATCACAAAATTCCTAAACTTCTGCATCTATCAACATCACCATGCATTCCTCCACAATTTCCATAATATCTTCATTTTGGTTTTCTACTGAAAATACTTCATTCTGGCTATCATCACAAACTTTCATTTGTTTACCTTCAACTCCTTTAGTCATGAAAATTTCCATGTCAATACCATCATTCTCGAGATTATTAAATACATTCTCAAAATATCTTTCTGTTTCAACCATTTCTTCCAGTAATCTCACTTCTTCATCAACATGCATAAGCACATTGTCCAATTGTTGTTCATAACCTATCAAACCTGAAAACATACACAACATGTCAATTTCAAAAATGCAAGGCTCTTCATTCGAAGCCTCAATGATCAGCTCCTCATGCTCCTTTTAATTATTCTGATAGTTCACTAAATTATTGAGACATTCTTCCTCAACATCTCTGATTTCTTCCTCATCAAAGAAAACTTCTGGGACTGCAACTTCTTGACTCTACTTGGCAACTTCATCATATGTTTGTAGAAGACCTTCCTGTTCTACACAATTTCTTCCAATACTCATTTTGTCCAAATAAGAAAACAATGCCTCCTCCTGTTCTCTGATAAGATTTTGATCTTTCAAAGATTTCCTTGGCTTACCTTCCTCAGCTAGGTTCTCTGTGTCAGCTTTCCTTCTCTTCACTTCACAAATCTGCAATGCATTTGTTTCCTTTCCTGTTTCCATTTCCCATTTGTCTTTTATCCATGCTAAAATTCCTTCAAATATGATCCAATAAGTTTTCACTAAAAGAAGACACAACCATTCAGCCATACCTTTTAATTTCCTCCGCCAATTGAAGTCTTGAAAGTCCTTATGCATCTCCTTTCTTGCTTGTCTTGCCTTTGCTCCTTTCATCTTTACATACACAGGTTCAAATTCTTTAGGCTGCATACCTGCAATTTTACATTCACATAAATAATTAATCCCAAAAATATGAGATCCTCTTGTCTGTGAGGATGCCACCAGCACATCCCTTTCATTTTGATCTGCATAGATCAGTTCTTCTCTATTGTCATCATTGTCTCCTTCCCCAAGGAGAGATCCTTTCTCTGGTTCATAGATGTATTCTATCCCTTCATTCTCAACTATTCAAAGTATTAATTTCTTAGCAAACAATTCTCTGACAGGCCATTTAACTCTTCTTCCAACATAAAATCCTTGTTTCCATTTTGCTTTAATTCCTTTCAATACCAGATTCTCCAAATGACTGAGTTCTGCCTTCATCCCAGCCAACTCTATGTCCCTATGTCTGTGACTTTCCTTTGTACCCCTATCATGACCATCAGTAGTCAATTCCTTTCCTTCCTCTAGTGAACTTTCGTTGTTCACTAGTGAGCTGCAACTAACTTTTTCCATTTCACCTGTAACAAGCCCCCCTCATGCCTCACCAAACTTTCTTGAGCTCAGCCTTTTGGCACCTATTGGTTCTTTCCTCGAACCTTTCACTGACTAACAATTCTACCCAACACTCTTCTTGCTAGAATGGTTATCTCCTATCCATAATCACAATTGTGGAGCTGCCTCAACAACTTCTACCCAACCTCAGTTGGACGCTGTTCTCATCTCCTCTCGAATACTCCTTACTTTAGGCTCCGCATCTTCAATTGCTCACTGCCTTCTTCATTTAGTAAATTTGTTTACTGTCGGGTACTGTCACCTTTACTTATCTGAGAGTTCTTCTCCCTTTTCTCCTTTACATAGCTCATATGCTATGATGTTGGTACAACGGATTCCACCTTTCAGCAATTCCAGTGACCTGCACAAACTTTCCTCTAGATACATCAAAGTACCTTTCAAATCTGCAATATTTCCTTCAAAGATGTCTTAAAACTAATTCCCATTCCATCAGTCAAAGGACTCACCTATTCACTATTTCATTTATACTTTCCATTCAATAGGACTCCATAGAGTCAACAACTATTTCCCATTCTATTTTCATAATGGACTCTTCTGTTTTCAAGACTAATTAAGATTAGATCTGAATTTCGATTATATTTACCCATTCATGATAGACACTACCAATTCCTTCTAATAGCCTTGTTGTAAGAAAATCCTATTTTGCTTCTAAAAGTCCCAAAATTCATTCCTTGTAGTGATTCTTCCTTCAGTCCTATTAAACCCAATCTCTGCTCTTTCAATCATCAATATCATTGCCTTCAACAATATTGTAAACAATCCTCAATCATTCTCAGTTTCACAAGATTCTTCAAACC
The DNA here is from genome assembly GCA_031772625.1 of Pinus tabuliformis. Taxonomy (NCBI): domain Eukaryota; kingdom Viridiplantae; phylum Streptophyta; class Pinopsida; order Pinales; family Pinaceae; genus Pinus; species Pinus tabuliformis. Next base: position 289,217,945 of record CM062815.1, on the reverse strand, counting down.
AATTAAATGAATTCAATGCTACAACAACCCACTATTCTATTCATCTTTAACTTCTAAACCTTTTACCTCAATCAAATCAGTCATGCAATCAACTTTTCCTGAAAGGAAAACACTTCCTCCTTTGATATTTCAATCCCCAGTTATTATTCAGACATTCAAGTACATCTCTGCAAAATTATCAATTTAAACATTCTTACTAGACCTTCCTTAGGTATTCTCTGCTTCTCCATTCTGATCTCAGTGTTCTTTGTAGTCTGATCATCATCTGCATCAAATTCACTTAAGCGAAATCATACATATGCTGAAATTAAAATTCAGTTTCCCAAAACAATCTTTTCAGAGCGTTAAGCTAGCTCTAATACCAAAAATGGTGCAGTAGAAACTATGGCTTTAATAAATCCACAAATGGGTTTACAAAACCCAAAAATCAACCCACCGAACACCCCTTAGGCTTGAATCTCCGATTGTTACTGTCGCAACCCAAAACCTTTAAAAACTATGTTTTTTTCCCTTTCGAGATCCAAAAGACCCTTTAAATATTAAAACTGTGCTTTAAACCTTCTTGGGACCCAAAACCTTTGAAAAGGCTTTAAACAATGCTTTTCGAGACCCAAATTACCATTCATATGTTAAAACAACACTTTAACACCTTTACCAATAAATATAAGTATATTGTCGTAGATCCAGACCCGCCCTATCGAACAACTCAGGATGAATCATAGTATCGGCTCCATCAGTTCCCAATTATTGGCACTATTCCTCAGCCTGATGTGATATCGCTATCTCTATCGGAAATAACAATGGTGCTTAACAATATATAACCCTCACTTCAAACCCTCCAATGCAATGGCCTTTACGAACCCGCAATTGGAACTATACTTTTTCGGGTTCGGGTAGGTTTCGCGATCGAAATTCGGCGATCACAAGCTAGTTCCCTTCCTTCGATGCGACGCAATTTATGTATTAGACCCAATATAACTCAAAAGTAACATTTATATTATTTCAGGTCCGTTATAACAATCAGCTTAGTGATTTTGCACTGTTTCTCTGTGTAAATGGGTTTTCTACTTGCGGACCCAAATTACACTAAGTTTGCCTCAACCATGGGGATTTCTACAGTCGAGTATAAAAACACAGAGACAATGCCAAAATCATTCGCATACAGAGGAAAAGAAGCCTTGAGAGCCTCCACGGGCTGGTTATATAATTATACAGGCAACACTGGTTTTATTCACAATGAATCCACTATAGAGTCTCGACTTTAATTAGATTACAACGTTAAACACATCCATCTCAAAAGATATGCAATCAATTACATAGGTCAACCCTAAAAATCGATCCTATGTGTACGAAACATAAATACAAGCTATATCCTTCTCTGGCCTGATTAATCTACTTAACGACCCTTTCTTCTACGCAGCCTGTAGGTTTAAAATGCTCTCCGGTCTTCTTCCTCTCTGTCTCTCCTATCTCACTAACTCTTAATTATACAAGAAGACACAATTTATATAAATAAATGGATTCATGAACCAATTCTAGTTTAGAACCAGAAATCCCTCAACCTCTCCTAAAAAGTCTCTTCAAACCCACTCTTTTTTAAACCAACGCTAAATCAAGCTTTTAAAATTACTCATATTCTATTCTAGCCAAATAAATATAACTGTTTGGCTGATCTCCACACAAGGAGGATCAATCAGCCTCATATACCCTTTCCTCATATTTAACAATAAATAATCACTCTCATACATTTAAACAAATAAAATTAATTAAACTATTATCTTCCAATCCCTTGTTAGTCACAACATATGACCATGCTATCACATTGCTGACTAAGCCTGAATCCTCCTGCATCAATAATTATGGGGCTGTAAAATGGAAGTTCCTTCTTTTGAAAATTGAAGAAACCATCCAGTTTTTCGGTAATATATGGATAACTTGAGGTGGAATATTTATTTTGATAAAAAAATTATTAAAGCTATTTTAGTTTATTGACACCCAACTAAAAATATTCCAATTGGAATCCTAAATAAAATTCAAAAAAGATTCTTCAATTATCTTTAGAAACGAAAAGGGGAGTATCTAGGATCTTGTATCATTAATTAGCAAATCATTTCAAGACCAAAAAAACAAGGTGGGTGGGGCCTCAAAAACATATTTATATTTGGAAAGTCTTTTACTACAACATCATTATGGAACTTCCTAACCAAACAAAGCTTATAGAGAATGTTCCATGATTGGATCCCCACTTTGGGATGCCAAATATAATTATCAAAATCATGATACATCTTTACTGAGGTGAATCTATCGATATTTTTAGGTTTTTCATTCAATAGATTTGTCATCTTGAAAGATTCAAGAAAAAAAAATCTCTATAAAGAATAAAATTCTTATTTATTTCATGATAAAGATTATTTCCATTGATGGTATTTGAGTATCCCAAGAAGATTCATTGCTAACTCCTTTCATTGATATTTTTTATTTTCTCCCAAGGAATCAATGCACAGAACTTTGAGATGCCTCAACAAAGAAATGCACCTATGCCACATATAAGGAATCTTATTTCCAAGATCATGATAAGGAAACCTATTCTTCACATCTATTGCACATAAAGTTACATCAACCCAAAACATCAACTTCATATTCTTAAAGAATAACATCAAGAATACCATGTCTCAAAATATCCTTTTGATTGTCTTTGCTACACCATTCTATGAAGGATTAGATGGAAAGAAGGTTTGACACTTTATTCCATGATGGAAAAAGTTGTTTTCACAATCATTTCATGTGTATTTCCCTTCGTTGAAAAAGTGCCAATATTGACATGAGCTTCATTTTCAATACATAGATGAAATTTTTTTGATGTTCGAAATACTTGAGATTTCTACTTCAACAAATAAACCAAAGATATCCTAGTATAATCATAAATAAAAGTAATGAATGATATATCTATTTTCAAAAGTAGATGTAACAAACATGGGAGCACACACAAATAAGAGCGTATCAACCTTATTATGCATGCCACCAATAGGTATTACCCATTGGGTTCCAAGACGGATAACCTAATAATATAGTCAAACGGTTAAATAATTTCTAATTCTACAAATTAAAACTTTAAAAATTAATTTTGTATTTTTTGCAAAAAAAAAAACTATTAATATTTATCTTTAATATTATTGCTTCTTAATTTGAACATCGTATTAGGCCATGATTTGTAACTCGTGCAATGATTTTTATGTTGTAATAAATTCATAGCTTTTAAACGCATTTAGGGCAGGTCCGTTGGAGGTTTGTAGTCCTTGCATAGGCCAACTGTCAAAGTTGGCCATGTTCCTTTATGACATGTGACCACATACATACGAAGCATCCTCGTGTGATTTGACATCACCAATTGCATGGTTGACTTGAAATGTGATTTCTCTCTCTAAAATCCCAATGATCCTAATGACACTATTACCAGTAGTTTCACGTGATCACCATGTTTTGCATCTCTTTGCATAGGAGTATGAGATGAAAACTACGAATGAGGGAAAATATCATCATAAATAAACCTTCTAGCTTTATATATAATCCTTTTGGGCTTGTCTGTCTTTTTCCATAGAGATTAACCTTTTTAACAAACAACCTAGAAAATACCTTCTTTGAATAATATTCATTGACTTTCAAGTTTTCATTTGCAAGTTGTACAAGTGATAATGATGCTTAAACGTCCATTAATTATGAGCATGAATCAATAACATGAAGGGTAGAAAAAAATTCAAAGTATTACTTAAAATCTATATATTTGTTTTTTAATTTTGAATTTTGTTACCTTGAACTACTAATGTTTTAAACGTAACTTTTTAAATTTACATTACACTTCATAATTACAAATTTAACTATCCTTTAATTATCATTCACGTCCAATATTCATCTTTCCTATTCTAACTATTATCTTACCCTACATAAAAATGACACTACTTTTTGAATATAGTTTTAAATTTTACGGGGATCAATGCTTATCTATTTAATTTATTATCTTCCTCGCTTACAAAAATAAATGCCTAAATGAATATGGTTTTCCCAGCATGTAAAGTTTTCCTGTGAAAAAATAAGTGATCGGTAAGTCAGTAGATATGAACACAATATTTTTATGAGAATTTGCGAGTCAAAATCAAATTCTTTAAGACCATAAGTGTTCCAATAATACTTAGTGTTCACGTCGATGGAACCATTTTTTTAGCTTTTATTTATATTTATTTATAACATGTTTGGCTATTTTCATCTAGTCTTTCCATATCTATTATTATGCTTAGGGCGAGCAAGTACTACTCATTGGGTTCTAACGCTGGCCACCTAATAATTTTGTCAAACATTGAAATAATTTCCAATTTCACAAAGTGGAACTTTACAAATTAATTTTATATTTTTTACAATTTTCTTTATTAATATTTATCTCTAATACTATTAGCCTTAAATTTGAACATGTTATTGGGTCATGATAATTATGTTCCAAACTTAGTGTGAACAAGATTGATAAGATTGCATTCTGTTTAATGTGATCTCACATCTTTCGAGATATGAGTTGTTGTATCTGTTAGCTTGTGTAATTTAGTCTTATAAGATTAATAATTCCCATTACCAACCTTCACGACACCAAAAAAACTTGAAAACAATTAATTATAATGCAAAACAATTAATATACTAACTAACTAAATTAAATTATTACCATTAACTCTTATTTACATAAATTAATAAAATATTAGTTAATTAAACTAAATGGCCAGTAATAGCTACTATGTAGCCTTATTTTGTCTATGTTCTTTTGAAATGGATCTATAAAATATAACCATTCTATTACAATCTTATTTATTTTCTAAACGAATTTTTTCATATAAATTTTGTATATTGAAATTATACATTTTTAAACATTTTTGGTAATAAAGTTAATTTAAAGTACGTTGTGACAAAAAAATTAACCAAAACTTTGGTGTGTTTTACGGATGGAGAAATAAAACGTGTCTGGTTACATTTTGAGGCTTCATAATTATGCTGATAGGCGTATTTCATTGCGGGCTTCGTGTGGGAAAACCATATTCACCGAAGGCAATCAGAGGCCTTAGTTTTCGTTGTCCTCGGTCCAATTATAATTCGCCACTACTGCATGGATTTTGTGGATTGTCAACAGGGACATTGTTCACCCAACAAATAAGAGACGATCATTTTTGTCTTCCTCTCAAATTGAAATTTGACACGTGGGAAGTGAAGGGTTGTTGAGGACTATTGTTTCAATAGTGATGTCCCTCCCTCGTACCTTGCTCTCAATGTGATCAGTTTTTAGTTGATTTTTGGTTTTCAGGTGTTTTTTATTTGCTTTTGGCTTTCCTCTCTCCAACGTACAATACCATGTCACATCCAATGCCGTGTTGAATCCGTCTACAGGCCAAGATGATTTATCTAACTTGTCTAGTCCTCTTCTACATTGGAAAGAAATGCAGATCCTTCTTCCTCTATTCATTTACATTAGAAAGAAATGCAGATCCTTCTTCCCCCTGTTCATGGGCAAGCATTTTCTTCAATGAAGATATTTTCTTCCATGAAGATGGATTCCCGAAAAAATATGAAATCCCAAAATATATGAAAATCTTTGGCTATGTTTTAATGGCTGCTTCAAAAACCTTCATGCAAAATCCTCGACAGCGAAGTTTGTTTCGTTTTTTTCACTGAAATGAATTCTCTGAACGCTTTCTGCCAAGGCACACCTATTTTCAATATTCTTGTGCTTGGAGAATTCAACGAAGTTGGTCTGTTGATATTGTGTAGCGCAACTATATTCTTATAAAATGTATGCATACATGTCATAAAGATGAGGGAGGTGACAAAAGAAGGCAATACAACGCCTTCCATTTCTAGAGTTCTCGCACGAGCACCTAAAGCCTAATAACATCTGGAGTGGAGTTTACAAATCAAGCCCTAAATGCTTGTCATAAAATCTTCCAAATGACTTGTAGATGACAAATCTCTCGAAATTAGAATATTATGAACTGAAAATTAGGAAATTACTGACTATTCTATTATTTTCTTGGAATTGGATAGGGTTGTTTCCTCCTTCATTAAAGGTTCCTTTGAAATTAGAATATCCATTAAAACCTTGTAAAAATAACATTGGATGGTCATGAGTTCCAGACTGACTTGCCTTGTATGTGCCTGCTTAAATAAATGATGAAGTGGAGACTTCCTAATGTATATGAGGGACGACTATGACAAGAGTTTGAGTGGCCACAACTATGATTGCTAGAGTCCAAGGTCTGTAACAAATGGAGACTAAACAGATTCTACCAATGAATCATATTCAGGGAAAAAAATTGGCATAGCTTTTCTTTATATTTTTACAAATGCTTTTGAAAAGTCATAGTGCCATTTCTTGACACTTTGTCAATTATCGTGCACGTTTACATCTACCTATTTTGTTTCTTGGTTTCAGATAAATTCATCTCATATGCATTCAAAGTCATTGAAAACACCACCTAATGCTTACAAGTCATTTTTGGAATTTTTTTTTCTGTTTCTTTCATTCTAGTGATGAGTCTAGGTACTCCAATCCCCCCAATGTGTATATTGACGCAAAAAATTGAGTAGCACACCTGGTAATGGACACGTAATGGGCAAGGTAATGGTTTTCATTGATGGGTCATTGTAGGCGATGTGTTCCCTCTTCCTGTGGTTTACACAGGAGGGATCAATCCACTATTTTGGCACTTGTTACTGGTATTGGGTCATTGCAGCCATAAAATTGACTTTACACCCTTTCTGGGTAAATTGTTGGATGGAAAAAAGCACACATTCGGTTTCGGGGACTAATGCTTTGGATATTTTCTTTGTAGATGGAAATGTTTACCTGTGCCTTGATGAGAAATCTAGCAATCATAGAGCAATTGATGGAGCATAAGGAACCTACTTCAAGAGAATATTACTATTTAAATACTCAATTTCAATCCTTCTTGCAATCAAAGCAAGTATTCACCCTCAAATTGAGGAAAAATACTCATTTTTTCTGAAAATTTATTTAAGAAGAACTTCACAATTAGTTAAACGAACAGATCATCTTCCTTGTTGTGTTCACTACAAATGACATATCACTATTGCCTAAGGCTTTCATTCCTCATTAATAGAATCCGTTGACCCATTATAACTACACTCTATTTTAACATTAATATTAAATGACTCCAATCTGGCACATTCTTTATTGCTATGTAAGACAATGGAATCCATGTGGCCTTTAAAATGAATCATGTTCATTATACCATTTGTTGGTCAGCGGTGTAAAATCATTTGAACAGAAAAATGTCATTCAATTGAGAATGAAATGTGAATAGGAGAAATTTAATTTGTGGATAAATTTGTCGTTTTACTGGTTAAAGTTTTCTCCTTTTTTTTCTGTAAAAAATTCTTAAGACTCTCTCATGGCAATTTACTCCCAGAAATTTTAGTCTATTGAATTCAAAATCTTGAAATATTTTCAAAGGCTTAAAATTTCCAAAAATGAACAAAACATTTCATAGAAAATGAATTTGTCCCATGATTTAAAGTCTCCCAAATGAGCTTTTCATACTAGTTTAAATTGAATTTCTATCTGTTATGCTCTTGACCTGTGAGAAATTCTGGAATACCAAATATGCGAAGAAATACAACCTAGAACACATAATAAAATCAGAAAAACAACAAGTATCTTATTATTCAGAGATGAATGCAATTTTCACTTCCCTCTTCGAGGGGGCAAACTCCAGTAGAGCAGAGCTCGATTACAAAATAATACTCAATGATATTTCTCTTCTAACTACGACTATTTATAGCTAAATGAACTTCAACAACCTAATGACTAGTGCTCCTCTGCATAACATGGGTTAACCACTTTATTTATTAATTATGGCCCGTTTGCAACTAACTGTGGTCCCTTTCTTAAATGTGGGTCAACCACTTACAATTATTAATACGGGATTATTGACTCTTTGACTAACTATCACTATGACTCAACCCTCTGTTTCTGGGAAAACTAGTATTCCTAGAGAATGCTAGCCCTCTAGGTTTGGAGGCTACCCTAGAAACAACAGTTTAAAGCAAATCAATGATTTATTCTATGTATAACAGATAACAGAAAGATAATGGAACCAACCTGGAGCTTCTGCTTGATCCCTTGGTTGATCTCTCTCCCCTTTGACAGATCCTGTAACTCCTCCTCGTACTTAACATGCTTGGAGAGTACCTGCACATGTACAGCAACAAAGAACTGTCAAAGCATCATGATCCATTAGAACATAAACATTACAGAATCAGATATATAATGAACAAATGATAACATTCACAATTGCACAATCATATGGAAGAAAACTTGAAGAGCGTTATTAATAGAAGGGAGAATTACAACCCAGTTGTCTAATCCAGCATCATCCTCCAAGCTTCAATCCTTCTTCACCTCATGAAATAGCAAGATCACACCAACAAGAATACAATGCTCTCTCCTTAATTACAAACTATTAACACTTCCTTGCAATTCACAACATTTCAGCCTCTAGATCTTTTGGATGAGGGATCCATTTATAGATGTTTGCAAGGGTGTGAGTCATCCATGGGGTTTGATTAGTGTCATTCCACTTGTTACAATTGGTTCCACAAGAAAAGGGATAACAGATGGTTTTGGATCCCTTACTCATCGTTGGGCGAATTCAGAGAGGCAAGTGGCACAGGAGAAGTTTCTAGAAGATTCCATGAGCAACCACTTAGCAAACTATCTTGGACATTTGTCCATCCTCGCCCTTCGCACCCTATAGAAGGCCTAATCAGTATGCATCGCACCCTAGGAGTGTACCACTCAGTATGCATCGCACTTTTCCGGTGGAGCAATCAGTATGGTTCAATTTAGGAAATTTCTAGATGGTTTCTCAGATGGAACTTTTGGGAAATGATATATTCAGGTGACTATGTTCTTTTAGGGCATGAAACAAATATTTTGGGGGTTGATGAGCCCTAATACATCGACATATAATTTTGGGGTTGATGTGCCCAAATATGTCTATAACAGTTGCCCCCTAAAGAATGAGGTTGTAAATATTCGTGTCGGGTGAGGAGCTTTATCATGAGGATCCAAAGTTTCGAACTGGAAGGTGATCTGCATCAATTACAATAAAATACATTATCATAATATGATTTTCATGATCTAGCTGAGGGAGGCATTCCCATGCTTAGCTTTATAAATTTCATTTCATGTACATAGATCAGATATTCGTCTGCAGATATAGATGGGTGATTCTTCAGATATAGAGTCATCATCCATGGTTAGGATGACCATCTATGCAGAGCCTTTGTACATTTGATGTTTTTATATCCCTAAATATATCGCAGCTCGGATGGATGAAACTAGATCCGGGGTCTTCAAAATGCGTTCAATCTTCGCTCGATGTACAAGTCAATCCGTGTGAAGAGATGTTCTGGATTTGAACATGGAAAGACATTGTGTGATTACCAGCCAATGATGTGAGCTATTAACAGATGCAAGGGGAATCACCAATAATGATAATGATCCTCAAGGTATTGCAATACAATTCAAATGGTGTTAATATATGATCAAACACCATGCAAAATATTTTGGTCGAGGGCCATTGATGCCAACCTGTAGCTGGAAGTGAGAAACTTGCCATTGATGTATGCAAGCTTCAAAGCACTGAAAGGGTTGTTTCTAAGTCAACTTCTTGGATAATGAGCTGATGTTGACAAGAAGCGACTCATCATAGGAGGGCCCTGATGTATCCCACATCTACAACACGAAATGAAGCAAATTATTTTTGGAGGTGAAGAACGAACTGACGACACAAGGTTCAGGAATGCTGGTCATGAAAAAATGAAGGTTGGAGGTATTGCAGTGTATGAGACATTAACTAGATGGCGATTTCTCAACTAGATGACTTCTCTTGAACATGTTGGCGACGCTAAGATTAATTGGTAGCGTTAACCCCAAAAGATGGATGGTTTGAAAGACCAATGGTATGATGACTTGGTGAAAGGAATAATCCAACCCAACCCAATAATGGAGATGAAGTTAAAGTGCCATGTTCAAGAGTGACATGCTACCATAAATTCTTCAATGATTTCCCCTTTTTCCCTAGTCATTGTTGACCAGTACCTCTTTATTTTTTGTCAAGCTTGAGGAGGATAACATATGCTTGTTCTATAATTTTCCCTTCAGGCAAACATGTCGCTATTTAATATTTTAACGAGTCTAGCGACAGTCAAACTCGGTCTCGTCTAGATGGACAAGTTTGTCGCTATTTTTTTAATGAGTTCAACGACAAGGATAACTCGGTCATTTTCGTGTTTAGAGAGTTTGAAAAGGGATGAAAAGAAAACACCTTAAGTTCTTTTTCATAAAGTAATCCCTCAGGTCCGAAAAAGGCTAAAATAATACAGGAGGGATGATATTTCCAATACTTTAATGAGCTGGAAAAGACAAACGCTCGACAATCTTTTCATGTTTAACGAGTCTTAAAAGGGTTTAAAGAGGACTCTATTTTGAGGAATGAGTGGTGTCTAGGGTAGTAACTGGTTCCAGTGATGTTGGAACTTCTCAAAACATGTTGACTTATGTGAATAGGCTGGCTAATAAGACCACGCATTGCAACTGTTCCTGAAAAGGGCAGAACAACCAAGTGAAAGCGTATGATCGGCTAAAGAGATGGTGGTGATGAGATGAAAACAACGAAGGTTCAAAAGGCTGATAGAATGGCAATCACAAGGGTTAAAAATTGAAAATGGGTTCATTTTTAGACAAGCTTGAACCATGGGGAACTATGCTTGGATGCAGTTTCATGTTTACACAAGCTTGAAATGAACAACCTATGCTTGGTTTCAGTTTCTCTTTTATACAAGCTTAAAACTGAAAAAAATATGCTTCAATTGGTTTACATGCCCCTAGCATGATGAAAAGGAGAGTCTCTTATAACCAGATGGAAATCATTGTCGTGAAGCAGGACGGTTATCCAATGCCTCTTTGGCTTCGTTCAAATAGACAAACGTGAATGGTGTGAAAGACCAATCACATAACCTATAGGGAAACTTATCTTTACCCCAAGGTGCATGCCCCCCAAGCTTCATTACATTCACCTAAGTAGACTTCTCATGGCTACCAGGTGGGTGGAATGAAGGTCCTTTTACGAGATCAAGTGAAAGTATTGACTTTGAACTTGGGACCTTGTTTCATTTTTTAATGAGGTTGACACAAGACAAGGAATTATCCTCACACTCCTTTGTTTCATTTTTTAACGAGGTTGACACAAGACAAAGAACTATCCTTAGAGACTCTTGGTTTCATTTTTTAACGAGGTTGACACAAGACAACGAACTATCCTTGGACTCTTTGATCACAACTCATAAGTGGTCATGAAGGAGAGATCCGGTTCCAATGCCCCAATACATAATGTACAACATCACTGAGTTTATCGTTAGTTGACGTAGGTATGGAATAGGTTGCCATATAATTAACCCGTGGCGAGGATGATACCATTGGTATAAAAGGACCATTTAGGGATGATGGTTGAATAGGACCTATATTTTGAGCAGAAAATGAAAGCTGGTTAACGGTGACAATCCTTCCTTCATGCAGGAAACAAATCACTTGAAAGAGTGTTGAAACAATAGCCCCAATGTGATAAACATGGTCATGCCCAAGAAGAAAATTGTAATCTAAAGGTCTTGGGACTACCATCATGTTCAGATAAACAGTTTTTCCTCCCAAAGTGATAGGTAACTGAGGAAGAATCCCTAATGGTCGACTGGTTCCTCTGTTAAAGCTCAACAGATTCTATGTAACAAGCACAAGCGGTGGTGAACCAAGCACTTGCCAAGAATTTGAGGAAAGGATACTCACTAACGCACCTTCATATATAATAGTGCCAGATAAAATCATTTTACAAACTTGTACTATGAGTCGATTCCAATCAAAGGAGGTGACTAGACTACTTGGAGGGGGTACTGTAGAAGTGGGACAATTTACCCATTTAGTTACAAGAACTGGAGGATTTTCCTCCTGTCTTGATGGAACAGGTGGATTGCCCCCAAGGTCATTAGAATTTGAAGTAACAAAAAGAGCTTTAGCAGTATCATTTTCACTCTCTTCAGGAAAGGTACAATTAGATGAAGGTGAAATCAGGTCAATTGTTACCTCGACTTGTTGATTTTGGTCGGGTATAGACTCATAGGATTCACTTTCAAAGAGAGTGGTTTCGACCGACAATTGATTTTTGTCAGTCAGTTCATCAATTAGTGAAGGATTTAGGGAGAGTTTCTTGTAACTAGATGGAAGTCGCTGTGGTGAAGTAGGACGGTTATCTAACACTCTTTTGGCTTCATCCAAAAAAGGACAAAGGTGAAAGGGGTGATTACCTTCACATAACCTACATGGAAGCTTGAATTTTCCCTTATGTCCATGAACTTTACTATCACTAGTTGATGGTGTGTTATCGACATGATCTCCAGGGGTTGATGACATGGGATGGTGTGAACGAGAAGACCATTCTTTCAAGATCCGAGGAAAATAAGGACAAATTCGATGAAAATGGTCTCTTGCACAAATTATGCATGGATATTTGACTTTGTGAGACTTAATGGATGGATTTTCATCAGATGGTGCATTCAAAGGTATGGTTGCTTGGTTGCCCCCTTGTTGCGTTGGCTTCTTCTTCTTCTTCTTCCCTTTCTTCTTCTTCATAGCCACCTGGTTACTAGTATCAATACTTTGACTAAGCAAAGAGGAAGAGGGGGAGGGAGAAACAAATTAGGAAGAAGGCAAAGGGTCAACTTTAGGATCAACTGGAGGTTGATTTTGTCCAGTTGGAGGTGTACTCGATTTCAAAGAAATCTCAACATTTTGAACCAAGGAGGTTGAAAACAAACATACTGGTAGGCCAATGGTAAATCCCGGAAGGGACAATGTATCCATATAAGGAGCACCAATATTTCTAAAAGAAGGAAAAGGACTAGGATTCCCATCAAAAGGGATTCCTTGATCGTTGGACTCTAGATTTGTCGCCATATGTTTCAACCTAAGTCAACTAAGGAATAGGGATGTTATTCATGGTCAATTAATTTTAATAACACTTTAGACACAACTTTGCCTTTTCAATTTTAAAGAGTCGAGAAAAAGCTAAAGATGACTCTAGTTGCCTTCGAGTTTTAATGAGCCTGAAAGGATAAGTGCTCAGATGGACCTTTTCTTTTAAAGAGTCGAAAAGGAATGAAAGTGACTACTCTGGAAAATCTAGACAGAGGGATTACCAAACCAATCGCAAAACTGCAATATACAGCTTGGTGATAAATTAAAGGGAAATTACCAAGGACTTATGTATGGCAGTCAATCTTCCCGAATGCTGTGTTCAGTGCATTGCAATCAATAAGGCAGTAGACTTAGTTTGCTATGGATAAAGCATTTAAGCCTATTGTGGTCTCCCAATATATAAGCAATGGTACGGAGAGCACAAGTTTGTGCTAGCACTTGTCCTATCAAGGAGGAGAAATCACCCAACCTTCAATGAAAATGATAGCCACTAGTTTTAATGACGCCAAAACACGTCACTAGCCTAGACCTCTAGATATGTTGCATTAAGTTCCAAAGCATTGTTAGGTTCATTGAAATTCATTTTAAAGTTGATCTTGTTTAGAGTTTGTCTTTCAGTGGTTCACTGGGTGATGATGATCTGAAATTCCTAAGATGCAATCTGCAATGATAAACAATCTTTGTTTATTTGAGTAATGAAAATCCTAGCTACTAGGGAAAGAAGATAGCATTGCTTTTAAGCAAAGAGCAAAGAGAACACACTAGTGCATTTCCCTAAATCATATTTTCACACACAAATCAAAAAATGCTAAATGAAAATTCATGTATTTGTTTTCACTCTCCTTAATGTGAAATATGCCAAAAGGAAAGCTAAATGCAGCAAAGATCTGAAATACTTCACTCAAAATGACATTTTCGATAATTTCTTTTTCAAAAGAGAAAGGAAGACTAAAAAACGACACTTTAAATTTTGAACAAAAATGCTTTCGAGACTTCAAGTGTAAGAAAATCAAATCAAATGCATCAAGAAAGGTTCAACCGATTATCAAAGGGAAGGAAGAATTTACGACACTTCTCTTCTCGACAAAAAATGACAATTACGACACTTTTTGTACCAAAGCGACAAATCGACTAAAACAACTTTTCGACAAAGGATTGTAAATGATGAACAAATACAAAAAAATAATTCACTAATCCTAATGTAATTGAGGCTGATCTAGGTGATGCAGGTAAGCTTTAGTAAAGAGGCATTGTTCATATACAACAAAACAACCAAACAAAACTGAAAACAAGGTTAAAACCCTCAATTTCTAGATGGAAAAAGAGTTCAGTCAATCATCGCACCTAGGCTTCACGGAATATGAGATTCATTGCACTTAATGCACTTGGGAGGTTCTATGCATACTAAGTCACAATGGAAGACAGTGTGATGGTCCAGGGAGTGCAACTGAAATGGGTTTTGTCTCAAATGTGGAGTTGTTTTCAATGAATTATTGGGTTTTGATGAACAATGATGAGAAAAGTATGATGGAATGTCTTGAGAGGTTATTGATCTATCAAAAGGGCATCTAGATGTGCTTGTAAGTCAAATGTTTAATTCATAAACTAAACCAGAGGTTGACTAAAGAAACATTCATCTACTATGCAATTTCAAAGCAAGAGCAATTCGAAAGCTACCTGGCTGACTTCAGGCTCCGTCTATAGTTTATCAAATTGTACATAAAAAAAACAATAACAACAAACAAACATCTATTCACTCCCCAGTGGAGTCACCATTTTGTTTCTAGGAAAACTAGTATTCCTAAAGAATGCCAGCCCTCTAGGTTTGGCAGCTACCCTAGAAACAACAGTTTAAAGCAAATCAATGATTTCTTCTATGTATAACAGAGAAGAGAAAGATAATGGAACCAACCTGGAACTTCCACTTGATCCCTTGCTTTATCTCTCTCCCCTTTGACCGATCCTGTGACTCCTCCCCATACTTAACACACTTGGAGAGTACCTGCACATGTACAGCAACAAAGAACCGTCGAAGCATTATGATCCATTACAACATAAACATTACAGAATCATATATATAATGAACAAATGATAGCATTCACAAATGATAATATTCACAATTGCATAATCATATGGAAGAAAACTTGAAGAGATTTATTAATAGAAGGGATAATTATAACCCAGTTGTCTGATCCAGCATCATCCTCCCAGCTTCAATCCTTCTTCACCTCATGAAATAGCAAGATCACACCAACAAGAATACAATTCTCTTTCCTCAATTACAAACTATCAACACTTCCTTGCAATTCATAACATTTCAGCCTCTAGATCTCTCAGATGAGGGATCCATTTATAGATGTTTGCAAGGGTGTGAGTCATCCATGGGGTTTGATTAGTGTCATTCCACTTTTTACAATTGATTCCACAAGAGAAGGGATAACAGATGGTTTTAGATCCCTTACTCATCCTTGGGCGAATTCAAAGAGGCAAGTGGCATAGGAGAAGTTTCTAGAAGATTCCATGAGCAAACACTTAGCAAATTGCCTTGGACATTTGTCCATCCTCGACCATCACACCCTATAGAAGGCCTAATCAGTATGCATCACACCCTAGCAATGTACCACTCAGTATGCATCGCACTTTGCTAGTGGAGCAGTCACTATGGTTCAATTTAGGCAATTTCTGGATGGTTTCTCAGATGGAACTTTTGGGGAATGATGTATTCAGGTGACTATGTTCTTTTAGGGTATGAAAAAAACCTTTTAGGGGTTCATGAGCCCTAATACATTGACATATAAGTTTGGGGTTGATGTGCCCAAATATGTCTATAACACCATCCCCCATCAAAAGTAGCCTTTTCCTCAAGGCTGAAGTTGCGGAAACTGCTGAAGAATAGTGGCTGGTTCCAAGGTCGCATCTTCTTAAGAGGTGCCTTTCCACCTGATGAGTACCTCCTTGATTGTATGACCATGCAGATGTCTTTGACAAGTGTCGAGGACCTGTTTTGGTTACCGCTAGAGTGAACCTTCCTCATCCAATTCGAGTAGACTAGTTTGAATTCTGTAGTTGTTCCCCACCACTTTCTTGAGGCATGATACATGGAAGACAGGATGGATTTTTGAAGTTGGTGGTAAGGCCAGCTTGTAGGATAATGCTCCAATGTGCTAAAGTACTTGATAAGGTCTGTATATTTTTGGAGCTAATTTCTAGCAACCCTTTTCTTTGAGCGTTGTTTTCTTATATGGTTGCAACTGTAGGAATACATGATCCCCTTCTTGAGATGTTGGCTTTGAACGATGCCAGTCTGCCTGTTTCTTCATTTGATTCTGATCTTGATGGAGATTATCTTTAAGATGAGCTAGCATGGTGGCACGATTCTGTAGGAGTTGATCAACTGCTTTGAGCTTAGAGCACCCAAGGATATAAGAAATAGGTTAAGGTGGGATTTGGCCATACACTACTGTTTGGTTGTGTTATATTCTTTCCACAACTAGCCTGTGTAGTTTACGAGGGGGTTAGAGGGGGGGCATAGCCTCCCCTTTGTTACACCGACTACGTAGTGGCAGGGTTACAGGGGGGCGACAACCCCCCCTATACATGGTGTTTGAGGGGAGCGGTTAGCCCCCCTCTACGGGGTCCAGGGCAAAACCCCAGGGAAATATTTTTGGACACTATATTAGGTTGGGCGGACCTACCTATGGTTTTGTGCATGGTTTTTGCACATGGTTTTGGACACGATGGTTTTTGAATCATGGTTTTGGACATGATGGTTTTCGGTCCATGTTATTGGATGCTTCGGCATGTATAAATATGTATTGTAACATTGAAAGGAACATAATAATGAAAAATGAAGCCGGTAGTCCCAGTTTTGGGATCCAGGGGAAATCTCTGTGTATATGTGTTTTATGTGTTATGGTCTTGCATTGTTTATTTTCTGTGTTTTAGAATTTGTATGCAAGTAATTTCGGTACGGGTTTAAAACCTACATTTGGTATTAGAGTTGTTTTGGCTTCAAGGGGATGCCTTTGTTGCTAAGGGGTTTTGCTTGGGCCTGTGATAGACCATGTTTAGTGGGATATCTACGAGATCAATTCTAGTGGTGAAAGAATATGGCAAGCAGTGGAAAGACGAAGATCGAGAAATTTAATGGTCATAGTTTTGAGTTATGGAAACTCAAGATGGAGGATCTGTTGGTGGATAAAGATCAGTGGATCATGGTAGATCCAGGTTCTAAACCAACGAGAGTGTTCGATGAATAATGGAAGAAGTTGGATTGGAAGGCAAAGAGCATAATATGATTGTGTGTCTTAGATTCAGTATTGTTGAATGTATTAGGGGAAGCTGCGACGAAGGCTTCGTGGGACAAGTTAGGGACTTTGTACCAATCTAAGTCTCTGGTGAATAAATTGTTCCTATGGAAAAAGCCGTATAACCTCAGGATGAAAGGTGGAGACTCAGTGACAAAGCATCTGAGTGCATTTAACACTGTGGTAAGTCAATTATTATATGTTGATGTTAAAATTTTAGATGAAGATAAGTGCATCAGTTTGTTTTTTTCTCTACCAGATTCGTGGGATAGTCTGGTTATTGCAATAGGTAGCAATGAAACTGCCTCGCAGTTTTATGAAATAGTCTCATCCTTGCTAACTAAGGAGATGAGATGGAAAAATATGGAGAGCCAGAAAGGTGATGCCTTGTCTGTACGAGGACGGTCCCAGAACAGAAACAAAAATACATTATCGATTGGGAGATCTAAATCTAGAGGGAGATCTAAATCTCAAGTAAAACCTGTAAAAGTGGTTTCCTAAAAATGTGGAAAGGAAGGGCACTACAAAAGGGACTGTAAATCTAAATCTCCTGACAAAGGAAAGGGATCTGATGATGCTCCTTCTGCAGAGGTGAAAACCACCTCAGATGAAGGTGGGGATGTGTACTTGGCTTCTACAAGTACACATGTAGATCATGAGGCATGGTTGATTGACTCAGGTGCATCCTTTCATTTCACTCCCCATAAAGAGTGGTTCTGCGAGTATGAGAAATACGATGGTGGTAATGTCTTCTTAGGGGACGATAGGAAGGCTAGAATCATTGGTCATGGAAAAGTAAAGTTGAAGTTGCAAAGTGGAAGGGTTAGAACACTTCTAAGTGTTCTGCATATTCCTGCATTAACCAAAAAATTGATTTATGTAAGCAACCTGGATGATGCAGGTGTAAAAATAGTGTTCAAGAAGGATACCTACAAGATGGTTTGAGGAGCACTGGTATTGATCTATGGAGTTTATATTGGAACTCTATACAAGCTGCAAGGTAGCACTATTGTTGATGGGTGCAATAGTTCTATGATTCCTGAAAGTGGAGCAGAAAATATAGTGGTCTCCGAAGAGAAGACCATGTTGTGGCATCAAAATCTTGGACATATTGGAGAGGTTATTCGGATATGATGCATATGTACATGTTCCAAAGGAGAAAACAACCAAGTTGGATAGTAAATCTGAAAAGTGCATCTTTATTGGTTATAAGGATGGTTTAAAGGGTTATAAGCTTTGAAACCTAGTAACAAGGAAGGTCGTGTATAGCCGAGATGTGGTGTTCAGAGAGATGAAATATGTTATTAAACATGAAGTCCAAACAAAGGATCTTGAGAAGATAGAGTTTGAGCTTAAGGAGGAAGAATAAGACTCTATAGAAAAGGAGGAATCAGAAAATGAAGAGCCACAAAATCTGGGTGTGAGAAGATCAGTTCGAGAAAGAAGGCATCCAAAAAGTTATAGTCCATTTACTTTCTGTTCAAATTTTTCTTTATCTGTTACTGATGATGATCCCAGAACTATGAAGGAAGGAGTAGATTCGGAGGATGGAAAGCTCTGGAAAGAGTCCATGGCTGATGAAATGGCATCTTTGCCCAAAAATGAGGCTTGGGATCTGGTGGAATTTCTAGCTAGAAGGAAACCCATTGGCAGCAAATGGGTGTTCAAGAAGAAGACAAATGCAGAAGGAGAGGTGGAGAAACACAAAGCTCGATTAGTAGAAAAAGGTTATTCCCAGGTGCGGGGAATTGATTTTGGTGATATTTTTTCTCTTGTTCTCAAGGTAGCTTCTATTAGATTACTTTTATCTGTTGTTGCTGCTTTTGATTTTGAAGTAGAATAGATGGATTGGAAGACAACATTTCTTCACAAGGATCTGGAAGAGGAGATCTGCATGAAGCAACCTGAAGGCTTTGCAGTGAAGGGTAAGAAAGAACTGGTATGAAAGTTAAAGAAGTCTTTGTATGGGTTAAAAAAGTCACCAAGGATGTGGTATTAGAAATTTGATACATTTATACGAGGACTTGGCTTCACTAGAAGCAAAGAAGATCACTTGTGCATTTTAAATTATGGTGACTGTGTTATTTATCTGGTCTTGTATGTGGATGATATGTTGCTGGTTGGAAATGACAAGGAAATTATCTAAGATTTGAAGACTGAATTGTCCTCTAAATTCGACATGAAAGATCTTGGTGTGGCAAACTATATTTTGGGCATTGAAATTAAAAGAGATCAGGTAAAGTGGAAGCTCTGGTTAAACTAGAGGAAGTATGTTGAGATAATATTGCAAAGGTTTAATATGCAAGATAGTAAATCGGTGAAGGGTCCTATTCCTGTAGGTGTGAAGCTATATGCTAAACAGTGTCCCAAGACACAAGAAGAGGAAGACGACATGTCCCGTGTTCCATATGCAAGTGCAGTCGGTAGCCTGATGTATGCAATGGTCTGTACTAGACCAGACATTGCACATGCAATGAGAGTATTGAGCAGGTTTATGTCAAAACTAGGAAAGGATCATTGGACAACAGTGAAGTGGGTTTTTAGGTATTTGCATGGCACCAATGATTATGGTTTTTGTTACCAAGGAAGACTAGGATTGGACATAGTTTTAGATGTCCGTGGCTTTGTTCATGCAGACTGGGCTGGAGATCTGGATCAGAGAAGATCTACAAGTGGGTATGTGTTTAACCTATTTGGAGGTGCAGTCAGCTGGATGAGTAAGAAACAATTTGTGGTGGCATTATCAACTATATAGGCAGAATACATGGCAACCACTCATGCAAGCAAGGAAGTAGTTTGGTTGTAGATATTGTGTTCAAGTATGGGTTTAGTATAGCTAGCTATAAGGATAGACTGTGATAGTGAAAGTGCAATTTTCTTGGTATATAAGCCTGCTTATCATTTAAAGACAAAGCACATTGATGTTTAGTATCACTTTGTGAGGGATATGATAGGAGACAAAAAGGTGTTGCTGGTAAATTTGGACACTTTGAAGAATACTACAGATGCATTGACAAAATCCTTGAGCTCTGAGAAGTTCTCTTGGTCTAGAGAAACAATGGGAATTTCAGGGCTGGATAAATGACTAGGCTCTCTTATGGTCCCCTGTGGAAAGAAAACAACAAATGGGAGAATGTTGGGTTGTGTTATATGCTTTCCACGGCTAGCCTACATAGTTTACAGGGGGGTCAGAGCCCCACCTTCATTGCAACGATTGTGCAGCGGGGGGCTCACAAGGGGTTTGAGGGCGGCGGTTATCCCCCCTCTATGGGGTGTAGGGCAGCGCCCTGGGGAAATTTTTTTGGACCCTATATTAGGTTGGGCCGACCAACCTGTGGTTTTGCGCATGGTTTTCGCACATGGTTTGGATGTGATGGTTTTTGATCCATGGTTTTGGATGCGATGGCTTTTGGTCCATGGTATTGGATGCTTCAGGATGTATAAATATGTATGGTAACATTGAAAGGAACATAATAATGAAAAATCAAGTTGGTAGTCCCTGTTTTGGGATTGAGGGGAAAATCTCTATATATATGTGTTTTATGTGTTATGCTCTCGCATTGTTTATTTTCTATGTTTTAGAATTCGTATGCAGGTAATTTCTGTACGGGGTTAAAACCTACAACTACTTCATATGGAGTCATCTTGGTTGCTTTATGATAGTTATTATTATACCACCATTCAACTAAAGGTAGTCATTGTACCCATTGATGTTGCTTTCTTGAAGTGAAGCATCTTACGTATGACTCCAAACATTTGTTTCCTGCTTTAGTTTGACCATCAGCTTGGGGATGATAGGCAGTACTTATTTAGAGTTAGGTGCCTTGTAGCTTGAAAAGTTCTTGCCAAAATTTGTTGGTGAAATTCGGGTCACAATCGGACACAATGGAGGTTGGCATGCCATGCAGTTTGAAGATCTGGTCCATGAAATCTTGAGCCACCAAAGTGGGGGTAAATGGGTGGGGTAGAGCGGAAAAATGAACATATTTAGAAAGTATTTCCACAACCACCATGATGATGGATTTGTTACCCAACTTTGGGAGACCAGTAATCAAATCCATGGAAACATCTGTCCAGATGGAGGCAGGGAGTGGCAATGGATGTAAGGTGCTTGGTAACTTGAATGTTTCTTCTTTGTGGCATTGACATACATCACATTCAACTACAAAAGTAGGAATGCCCTTTTTCATGCTCATCCAAAAGAAAGAACGGTGAGTGTGAACATAAGTCTTCTGAAAACCTGCATGACCTGCAATGGGAGATGAGTGAAACTTTGCCAAAACGCAAGTTTTGAGGGTGGATGTCCGCGATATAACTACTCGATCCTTGTAGCGAAGAATATAATCCTTCAAAGAGTAGCAGACTAAGGAATTAGGATATGATCTCAAGTTATTAATAAGTTGGAATTAGGATATTAACTGATTCATAATATTAAGAAAAACAACTTTCTACTCCACAGTTTTCATTTTCTGCCAAAAATAAAATATTCTCTTTCCCTGTTAAAAATATATATATATTCTCTCCGTTTCTTTATTATACTCCTTTGAAAAAATGGGCGCTCAGTTAGACAACATGACCTAATCGAGAGCGATAATCAATCCCATTACCAAAGTTTGGTCGTAACCACCTAAGTCTGAACTTTATTGGTCGTCATATATTCAACATTATATTTAGAATATAATTGGTGGTCGTCTATTATATTTAGAATATAATAAGGTTTGGAATGGGGGTAATACCTAGGGTGGGGGAAGTTGCACATGGTGTTCCGTATATGTACAAATGGGTCCACGAGGTACGATGGTTACTTCTCGGTCGCTTTCGAAGTTGACGAGAAGAATTAAGTTCGTTTCGAACACATTTAATGTAAAAAAGGGTTTGAATAACCAATAGGTTCTCAATTTATTGCATTATTACTATGCCAGAATAGAGACCAACCGGTCATCATAGCGCTTAACTCTTGCCTAACTTATAAAAAAATTCAATTTCTTGCATTATAACCATCCCACGATGGAGACCAGTTTGTCATATAGTGTTTATAAAAATTAAGACAAAGTTTTTGGGATGGTGCTCTTAATTGTGGTTCCTTAAAAAGAAATAAAACCATTTTACGGATTAATTTATTTATTCTCGCATTTCCTAAAGATTAATTTAAATTCTCGTGCTCACCGTGTTATTTTATTGGAATACGCTTTAATTGCAACCTCTTAAACATACATAGGGAATTAAGGTTTTAAAAATGGCATAAAATATTTTTTTTTATAAATATATTTGAAAATGAATTACTTGATATTTCATATTTGATATATCTATTTAACATAATCATAAATTTTCCCCAGTGTTTATATGTTTTTATATTTCCATAGAGATTAAATTGTTTAAGTTGGTTTTTTTAATCAAAACGTATTTATAAATAATTATTTGAAAATGCGATACTAAATATTTTATATATTTATTCTGATTTTAAATTTACACTATTTTTATATATTTTAAAATTGGTATTAAAATTAAATTAAATTATTATTATAATTTTATATTATGTAAAATATTTATTGATATATTGTGTTTGAAAGAGAGAATGATAAATTGGTCATTCTAGGTAGAAGATATTGATTTTTTAATATTTGAAGCTCTATTTGCATCCAATAACCATGACTAATTCTCACAGGAGGGTATGGATATTGAAAAGAAGCTCAAGTTATTATGATCCAAGTTACCATTAAACGATGAGAGGGGTTGGTGTCTCAGATGCTGTGTACTTTGGATAAAAGAGGGGATCAAAATATTAAGTGATTTCAACAATTTATACAAGAAGAGAGAAACTATAAACTGTTATTTTGGAGTTTACAGATGTAATAGGGGACAATAAATATGATTTCAAAACACTCTCTAATATAAGTGTTTCAGATTCAAAGAACTCTTTACAGAACCTGGGCATATGTATGACCAAGGTCCTTAGCCTAGTTGGCCTATTCCTGACCCTGATAAATGATGAGATGAATGAAGATCACTCTAACCTAGTCACAAAGAAAGAATTACTAAAATTCATGATATCTTTCAAACAAGACAATAGCCCTAATCTAGATGGTTAGATGATATATTTCATTGCATATTTTTTTAGACTCCTAGTGATTATCTATTACCAATAGTTGAGGAGACTTGTTTAATTGGTAACCTGTTAGGAGCATCAAATCTACTTTCATCACTTTGATTACAAAACTCAATTACGATAATATGCTTAATGGTTTCAGGCCAATCTCCCTTCATAATTGTTTGTATAAAATCCTTCCAAAGGTGACACCCATAAGGATCAAGTCAGTCTCGAAAAATGTCATTTTAGATGAAAATTTTGGATTCCTCAGAGCCAGCCTCATCCAAGAAGAGATAGCTACATCATAAGATGTCTACAATCAATTAAGACAAATCTCTATTCTATAATTGTTTTCTAACTCGACCTACCTAAAGCCTATTACCATGCTTCTTAGTTATATCTCCAACTACTCCTATTATAAATTGGGTTTTATTGCTAGGAGGTAAAATGGATAAATGCATGTTCCACATCATCCATCTTTGTGGTTCTCATAAATGGGTCACTTTTATATCTTTCTATCTTTAAGGAGGTCACAAAAAGGGTGCCCACCTTCCCCTTATCTTTTCCTCTTACTAGTAGAAGCGCTTAGTCGTGCTCTTATTGAAGCAAGACAATAAAATAAGCTCAAAGGGTTAAAATTATGATTGAGAAACTAACACATTTGTTCTTTTTAGATAACATATTATTATTTTGTCTTTCTCAAAATTTGAATTTCAAGAATGCAAGGAATTCCTATATCCATTTTGTGCTAGAACAAGGATGATGGTCAATGTGCTTAAAACATCCTTTTATTTTCCTTTCGTTGATGAGGTCCTGTAAAACTACATGGTGAATATTTTCTCTATGAATCCTTTTAATTTGGAAATAGGGCATCAAATAACTAGGCTATGTTCTAAAAATGAATAAGTGGTGCAACAGAAACTATGGCTTTAATAAATCCACAAATGGGTTTAGAAAACCCAACAATCACCCCATCGAACACCCCTTAGGCTTGAATCTCTGATTGTTACTGTCGGAAACCAAAAGCTTTGAAAATAATGGTTTTTTCCCTTTCGGGATCCAAAAGACCCTTCAAATATTAAAATTGCGCTTTAATCCTTCTTGAGACCCAAAACCTTTAAAAAGGACTTAAACAATGCTTTTTGGGACCCAAAATACCTTGCATACATTAAAACAACGCTTTAATGCCTTTACCAACAAATATAAGTATATTTTCGCAGATCCAGACCTGCCCAGTCGAACAGCTCAGGATGAATCGCAGTATCGGCGATTGGCTCCACTGATTCCCAACTATCAGCATTATTCCTCAGCCCGATGCGATATCGCTATCGCTATCGGCAATAACAATGCTGCTTAACAATATATAACCTTCGCTTCAAACCCTTTGATGCGATGGCCTTTACGGACCCGGTAGGCTATCGAGTCAGAACTATACTATTTCAAGTCTGGGTAGGTTGCACTATCAGAATTCGACGATCACAAGCTGGTTCCCTTCCTCTGATGTGACGTGATTTATGTATCGGACCCGATATAACTCAAAAGTAACATTTATATTATTGCAGGTCCATTATGACAATCCGCTTAATGATTTTTGCATTGTTTCTCTATGTAAATGGGCTTCCCGCTTGTGGACCCAAATTACACTAAGTTTGCCTTAACCATGGGGATTTCTATGGTCAAGTATAAAAACGCAGAGCCAATGCCAAAATCATTTGCAAACAGAGGATAACAAGCCTTTAGAGCCTCCATGGGCTGGTTATAATTATACAGGCAACACTGGTTTTATTCACAATGAATCCACTACAAAGTCTCGACTTTAATCAGATTACAGCATTAAAGACATTTGTCTCAAAAGAGATGCAATCAGTTACACAGTTCAACCCTCAAAATCAATCCTCTGTGTACAAAACATAAATACAAGCTATATCCTTCTCTGGCCTAATTAATCTACTTAATGGCCATTTCTTCTTTGCAGCCTGTAAGCTTAAAATGCTCTTTGGTCTTCTTCCTCTCTGTCTCTCCTATCTCACTAACTCTGAATTATACAAGAAGACACAATTTATACAAATAAATGGATTCATGAACCAATTCTGGTTCAGAACTAGAAATCTCTCAACCTCTCCTAAAAACTTCAAACCCACTCTTTTTTTAAACCAACGCTAAATCAGGCTTTTAAAATTCCTCATATTCCATTCTAGCCAAATAAATCTAACTGTTTGGCCTGATCTCCACACAGGGAGGATCAATCAGCCACATATACCCTTTCCTCATATTTAACAATAAATAAACACCCTCATACATTTAAACAAATAAAATTAATTAAACTATTATCTTCCAATCCCTTGTTAGTCACAACATGTGACCATGCTATCATATTGTTGACTAGGCCTGAATGCTCCTGCGTCAGACTCCCAAAGTTGAAAGTTTCCATGACCTCCTGGTCATGTGTTTCTTCTGTTGTCCATCCAATATCCCAAACTTTACTTTGTAACTAGTCATCACTTTCATTATGTTGCTAATTTAATTCTTCAGCCACTGTCACTTCTGTTCCTCCATATTTCCAAATCTTAATTTGCTGTTGTCCTCTATTCTCTCTGATACAAATTCCTGTGGTAAATTTCTCCTTCTTGCTGTCCCTCTTCTCATCTGATTTCATCTTCCACAATTTCTCAATTTCGTTCTTACTATTTGTCTTTAACTGAACTCCACTGACTTCTGTCTATTGTAAATTCTCCTTTGCCTTATAAATTATAAGATTTCTATCCAAATATTCCTTTCCTTTTCCATTTAGAAATTTTTGTTTGTATTCTACATCTCTCCTTACATTATCATCAAAGATAGTCTTTCCCTCTATGTTATCAGATTTATCTAATAACGTTTCCAGCAAAATGTCAATTCCTTCATATTCAATGAGCATGTCGTTTGTATATGACTCCTCTTTCCTGTATATGACAGATTTCCCATTACATTTGTCAGATTCAAAATAACTATGGTTTTCTATCTTCACAGGTGATTCTGCCATCAACTCTTTATATTGTCCTTCTGCAAAAGCTATGAAACTGTCATCAATTCTCTTTCCAATACTTTCCTCTGCACTATACAGTATTTCTTGTTCCATCACAAGCCCATCATTCAACGGTTCAATAGCTAGGATTTCTTGGAGCATATCATTATGAAGTATCTTTTCATCCTCTATACTTATACCATTGCAACAAAATGATGTTATGGTATCTTCTCCTACAACAGAAACAAAATTCTGGTTTTCTAAAGCTTCTTCATAGTTTACAGATTCATTAAAATAATTCACTTTAAAATCACAGAATTCCTAAACTTCTGCATCTATCAACATCATCATGCATTCCTCCACAGTTTCCATAATATCTTCATTTTGGTTTTCTACTGAAAATACTTCATTCTGGCTATCATCACAAACTTTCATTTGTTTATCTTCAACTCCTTTAGTCATGACAAATTCCATGTCAACACCATCATTCTCGAGATTATTAAATACATGCTCAAAATATCTTTCTGTTTCAACCATTTCTTCTAGTAATCTCACTTCTTCATCAACATGCATAAGCACATTGTCCAATTGTTGTTCATCACCTATCAAACCTGAAAACATACACAACATGTCAATTTCAAAAATGCAAGGCTCTTCATTCGAAGCCTCAATGATCAACTCCTCATGCTCCTTTGAACTATTCTGATAGTTCACTAAATTATTGAGAAATTCTTCCTCAACATCTCTGATTTCTTCCTCATCAAAGAAAACTTCTGGGACTGCAACTTCTTGACTATGCTTGGCAACTTCATCATATGTTTGTAGAAGACCTTCCTGTTCTACACAATTTCTTCCAATACTCATTTTGTCCAAATAAGAAAACAATGCCTCCTCCTGTTCTCTGATAAGACTTTGATCTTTCAAAGATTTCCTTGGCTTACCTTCTTTAGCTAGGTTCTCTGTGTCAGCTTTCCTTCTCTTCACTTCACAAATCTGTAATGCATTTGTTTCCTTTCCTTATTCCATTTCCCATTTTTCTTCTATCCATGCTAAAATTCCTTCAAATATGATCCAATAAGTTTTCACTAAAAGAAGACACAACCATTCAGCCATAACTTTTAATTTCCTCTGCCAATTAAAGTCTTGAAAGTCCTTATGCATCTCCTTTCTTGCTTGTCTTGCCTTTGCTCCTTTCATATTTACATACACAGGTTGAAATTCTTTAGGCCGCACAGCTGCAATTTTACATTCACAGAAATAATTAATCCCAAAAATATGAGATCCTCTTGTCTGTGAGGATGCCACCAGCACATCCGTTTCATTTTGATATATATAGATCAGTTCTTCTCTACTGTCATCATTGTCTCCTTCCCCAAGGAGAGATCCTTTCTCTGGTTCATAGATGTATTCTATCCCTTCATTCTCAACTGTTCAAAGTATTAATTTCTTAGCAAACAATTCTCTGACATGCCATTTAACTCTTCTTCCAACATAAAATCCTTGTTTCCATTTTGCTTTAATTCCTTTCAATACCAGTTTCTCCAAATGACTGAGTTCTACCTTCATCCTAGCCAACTCT
This sequence comes from Pinus tabuliformis, assembly GCA_031772625.1. Taxonomy (NCBI): domain Eukaryota; kingdom Viridiplantae; phylum Streptophyta; class Pinopsida; order Pinales; family Pinaceae; genus Pinus; species Pinus tabuliformis. Next base: position 289,189,889 of record CM062815.1, on the reverse strand, counting down.
ATGTCCCTGTGTCTGTGACTTTCCTTTGTACCCCTATTATGACCGTCAATAGTAAATTCCTTTCCTTCCTCTAGTGAACTTTCCTCATTCACTAGTGAGCTGCAACTAACTTTTTCCATTTCACCTATAACAAGCCTCCCTCATGCCTCACCATACTTTCTTGAGCTCAGCCTTTTGGCACCTATTGGTTCTTTCCTCGAACCTTTCACTGACTAACAATTCTACCCACCACTCTTCTTGCTGGAATTGTTATCTCCTATCCATAATCACAATTGTGGAGTTGCCTCAACAACTTCTACCCAACCTCAGTTGGAAGCTGTTCTCATCTCCTCTTGAATACTCCTTACTTTAGGCTCCGCATCTTCAATTGCTGACTGCCTTCTTCATTTAGTAAATTTTTTTACTGTCGGATACTATCACATTTACTTATCTGAGATTTCTTCTCCCTTATCTCCTTTACATAGCTCATATGCTATGATGTTGGTACAACGCATTCCACCTTTCAGCAATTCCAGTGACCTGCACAAACTTTCCTCCAGATACATTAAAGTACCTTTCAAATCTGCAATATTTCCTTCAAAGATGTCTTAAAACTAATTCCCATTCCATCAATCAAAGGACTCACCTATTCACTATTTCATTTATACTTTCCATTCAATAGGACTCCATACAGTCAACAACTATTTCCCATTCTATTTTCATAATGGACTCTTTCATTTTCAAGACCAATTAAGATTAGGTCTGAATTTCGATTATATTTACCCATTCATGATAGACACTACCAATTCCTTCTGATAGCCTTGTTGTAAGAAAATCCTATTTTTCTTCTACAATTCCCAAAATTCATTCCTTGTAGTGATTCTTCCTTCAGTCCTATTAAACCCAATCTCTGCTCTTTCAATCATCAATATCATTGCCTTCAACAATATTGTAAACAATCCTCAATCATTCTCAGTTTCACAAGATTCTTCGAACCAATTAAATGAATTCAATGCTACATCAACCAATTATTCTATTCATCTTTAAATTCTAAACCTTTTACCTCAATCAAATCAGTCATGCAATCCACTTTTCCTGAAAGGAAAACACTTCCTCCTTTGATATTTCAATCCCCTGTTATTCTTCAGACATTCAAGTACATCTTTGCAAAATTATCAATTTAAACATTCTTACTAGACCTTCCTTAGGTATTCTCTGCTTCTCCATTCTGATCTCAGTGTTCTTTGTAGTCTGATCCTCATCTATATCAAATTCACTTAAGTGAAATCATACATATGCTGAAATTAAAATTCAGTTTCCCAAAACAATATTTTCAGAGCGTTAAGCTAGCTCTGATACCAAAAATGGTGCAGTAGAAACTATGGCTTTAATAAATCCACAAATGGGTTTACAAAACCCAAAAATCACCCCACCAAACACCCCTTAGGCTTGAATCTCTGATTGTTACTGTCGCAACCAAAAACCTTTAAAAACAGTGTTTTTTTCCCTTTCGAGATCCAAAAGACCCTTTAAATATTAAAACTACGCTTTAAACCTTCTCAGGACCAAAAACCTTTGAAAAGGCTTTAAACAATGCTTTTCGAGACCCAAATTACCATTCATATGTTAAAAAAACACTTTAACACCATTACCAATAAATATAAGTATATTGTCGTAGATCCAGACCCGCCCTATCGAACAACTCAGGATGAATCATAGTATTGGCAATTGGCTCCACCAGTTCCCAACTATTGGCGCTATTCCTTAGCCCGATGTGATATCGCTATTGCTATCGGCAATAACAATGGTGCTTAACAATATATAACCCTCGCTTCAAACCCTCCAATGCGATGGACTTTATGAACCCGATAGGCTATCCAATCGGCACTATACCTTTTCGGGTCTGGGTAGGTTGCGCTATCGGAATTCGGCGATCACAAGCTAGTTCCCTTCCTTCGATGCGACGCAATTTATGTATCAGACCCAATATAACTCAAAAGTAACATTTATATTATTTCAGGTCCGTTATAAAAATTGGCTTAGTGATTTTTCACTGTTTCTCTGTGTAAATGGGTTTTCTACTTGCGGACCCAAATTACACTAAGTTTGCCTTAACCATGGGGATTTCTACAGTCGAGTATAAAAACAAAGAGCCAATGCCAAAATCATTCTCATATAGAGGAAAAGAAGCCTTGAGAGCCTCCACGGGCTGGTTATATAATTATACAGGCAACACTGGTCTTACTCACAATGAATCCACTACAGAGTCTTGACTTTAATTAGATTACAACGTTAAACACATCCATCTCAAAAGATATGCAATCGATTACACAGTTCAACCCTAAAAATCAATCCTCTGTGTACGAAACATAAATACAAGCTATATCCTTCTCTGGCCTGATTAATCTACTTAATGGCCCTTTATTCTACGCAACCTGTAGGCTTAAAATGCTCTCCGGTATTCTTCCTCTCTGTCTCTCCTATCTCACTAACTCTGAATTATACAAGAAGACACAATCTATATAAATAAATGGATTCATGAACCAATTCTAGTTTAGAACCAGAAATCCCTCAACCTCTCCTAAAAAGTCTCTTCAAACCCACTCTTTTTTAAACCAACGCTAAATCAAGCTTTTAAAATTACTCATATTCTATTCTAGCCAAATAAATCTAACTGTTTGGCCGATCCCCACACTGGGAGGATCAATCAGCCTCATATACCCTTTCCTCATATTTAACAATAAATAATCACTCTCATACATTTAAAAAAATAAAATTAATTAAACTATTATCTTCCAATCCCTTGTTAGTCAGAACATATGACCATGCTATCACATTGCTGACTAAGCCTGAATGCTCCTGCATCAATAATTATGGGGCTATAAAATTGAAGTTCCTTCTTTTGAAAATTGAAGAAACCATCCAGCTTTTCGGTAATATATGGATAACTTGAGGTGGAATATTTATTTTGATAAAAAAAAAATTATTAAAGCTATTTTAGTTCATTGACACCCAATTAAAAATATTCTAGCTGGAATCCTAAATAAAATTCAAAAAAGATGCTTCAATTATCTTTAGAAACAAAAAGGGGAGTATCTAGGATCTCGTATCATTAATTAGCAAATCATTTCAAGACCAAAAGAACAAGGTGGGTGGGGCCTCAAAAACATATTTATATTTGGAAAGTCTTTTACTACAAGATCATTATGGAACTTCCTAACCAAACAAATCTTATAGAGAATGTTCCATGATTGGATCCCCACTTTGGGATGCTAAATATAATTATCAAAATCATGATACATCTTTACTGAGGTGAATCTATCGATATTTTTAGGTTTTGCATTCAATAGATTTGTCATCTTGAAAGATTCAAGAAAAAAAATCTCTATAAAGAATAAAATTCTTATTTATTTCATGATAAAGATTATTTTTATTGATGGCATTTGAGTATCCCAAGAAGATGCATTGCTAACCCCTTTCATTGATATTGTTTATTTTCTCCCAAGGAATCAATGCACAGAACCTTGAGATGCCTCAGCAAAGAAATGCACCTATGCCACATATAAGGAATCTTATTTCCAAGATCATGATAAGGACACCTATCCTTCGCATCTATTGCACATAAAGTTACGTCAACCCAAAACATCAACTTCATATTCTTAAAAATAACATCAAGAATACCATGTCTAAGAATATCCTTTTGATTGTCTTTGCTACACCATTCTATGAAGGATTAGATGGAAAGAAGGTTTGACACTTTATTCCATGATGGAAAAGGTTGTTTTCACAATCATTTCATGTGTGTTTCCTTCCGTTGAAAAAGTGCCAATATTGACTTGACCTTCATTTTCAATACATAGATGAAATTTTTTTGATGTTTGAAATGCTTGAGATTTCTACTTCAACAAATAAACCAAAGATATCCTAGTATAATCATAAATAAAAGTAATGAATGATATATCTATTTTCAAAAGTAGATGTAACAAACATGGGAGCACACACAAATAAGAGCGTATCAACCTTATTATGCATGCCACCAGTGGGTATTACCCATTGGGTTCCAAGATGGATAACCTAATAATATAGTCAAACGGTTAAATAATTTCTAATTCTACAAATTAAAACTTTAAAAATTAATTTTGTATTTTTTGCAAAAAATCTATTAATATTTATCTTTAATATTATTGCTTCTTAATTTGAACATCGTATTAGGCCATGATTTGTGGCAATTCCTATTTCCAACCCCATTGAAACATAAATGCAGCCTGACATGCAAGGGGAATAACAGTTGCTTTGTTGTTAAAATGCCAAAGTCAATTTTGAGGGAAATAAATACAAGAGAACTGCTATATCTCTAGCATGTCAGGCTGCATTTATGTTTCAATGGGGTTGGAAATAGGAATTGCCATGATTTGTAACTCGTGCAATGATTTTTATGTTGTAATAAATTCATAGCTTTTAAACGCATTTAGGGCAGGTCCGCTGGAGGTTTGTAGTCCTTGCATAGGCCAACTGTCAAAGTTGGCCATGTTCCTTTATGACATGTGACCACATACATACGAAGCATCCTCGTGTGATTTGACATCACCAATTGCATGGTTGACTTGAAATGTGATTTCTCTCTCTAAAATCCCAATGATCCGAATGACACTATTACCAGTAGTTTCACGTGATCGCCATGTTTTGCATCTCTTTGCATAGGAGTATGAGATGAAAACTATGAATGAGGGAAAATATCATCATAAATAAACCTTCTAGCTTTATATATAATCCTTTTGGGCTTATCTATCTTTTCCCATAGAGATTAACCTTTTTAACAAACAACCTAGAAAATACCTTCTTTGAATAATATTCATTGACTTTCAAGTTTTCATTTGCAAGTTGTACAAGTGATAATGATGCTTAAACGTCCATTAATTATGAGCATGAATCAATAACATGAAGGGTAGAAAAAAGTTCAAAGTATTACTTAAAATCTATATATTTGTTTTTTAATTTTTAATTTTGTTACCTTGAACTACTAATGTTTTAAATGTAACTTTTTAAATTTACATTAAACTTCATAATTACAAACTTAACTGTCCTTTAATTTACATTACACTTCATAATTACAAATTTAACTGTCCTTTAATTATCATTCACGTCGAATATTCATCTTTCCTATTCTAACTATTATCTTACCCCACATAAAAATGACACTACTATTTGAATATAGTTTTAAATTTTACGGGGATCAATGTTTATCTATTTAATTTATTATCTTTCTGGCTTACAAAAATAAATGCCTATATGAATATGGTTTTCCCAACATGTAAAGTTTTCCTTTGAAAAAATAAGTGATAGGTAAGTCATTAGATATGAACACAATATTTTTGTGAGAATTTGCGAGTCAAAATCAAATTCTTTAAGACCATAAGTGTTCCAACAATACTTAGTGTTCACGTCGATGGAACCATTTTTTTAGCTTTTATTTATATTTATTTATAACATGTTTTGCTATTTTCATCTAGTCTTTCCATATCTATTATTATGCTTAGGGCAAGCAAGTATTACTCATTGGGTTCTAGCACTGGCCACCTAATAATTTTGTCAAACATTGAAATAATTTCCAATTTCACAAAGTAGAACTTTACAAATTAATTTTATATTTTTTACAATTTTCTTTATTAGTATTTACCTCTAATACTATTGGCCTTAAATTTGAACATGTTATTGGGCCATGATAATTATGTTTCTTCCAAACTTAGTGTGAACAAGATTGATAAGATTGCATTCTGTTTAATGTGATCTCACATCTTTCGAGATATGAGTTGTTGTATCTGTTAGCTTGTGTAATTTAGTCTTATAAGATTAATAATTCCCATTACCAACCTCCACGACACCAAAAAACTTGAAAACAATTAATTATAATGCAAAAAAATTAATATACTAACTAACTAAATTAAATTATTACCATTAACTCTTATTTACATAAATTAATAAAATATTAGTTAATTAAACTAAATGGCCAGTAATAGCTACTATGTAGCCTTATTTTGTCTATGTTCTTTTGAAATGGATCTATAAAATATAACCATTCTATTACAATCTTATTTATTTTCTAAACGAATTTTTTCATATAAATTTTGTATATTGAAATTATACATTTTTAAACATTTTTGGTAATAAAGTTAATTTAAAGTACGTTGTGACAAAAAAAATTAACCAAAACTTTGGTGTGTTTTACGGATGCAGAAATAAAACGTGTCTGGTTACATTTTGAGGCTTCATAATTATGCTGATAGGCATCTTTCATTGCGGGCTTCGTGTGGGAAAACCCTGTTCACCGAAGGCAATCAGAGGCCTTAGTTTTCGTTGTCCTCGGTCCAATTATGGATTCTGTGGACTGTCAACAGGGACATTTTTCACCCAACGAATAAGATACGACCATTTTTGTCTTCTTCACAAATTAAAATTTGAAACGTGGGAAGTGAAGGGTTGTTGAGGACTATTGTTTCAATAGTGATGTCCCTCCCTCGTACCTTGCTCTTGATGTGATCAGTTTTTAGTTGATTTTTGGTTTTCAGGTGTTTTTTATTTGATTTTGGCTTTCCTCTCTCCGACATACAATACCATGTCACATCCAATGCCGTGCTGAATCCGTCTACAGGCCAAGATGATTTATCTAACTTGTCTGGTCCTCTTCTACATTGGAAAGAAATGCAGATATTCTTCAATGAAGATATTTTCTTCCATGAAGATATTCATGGAAGAAGATATTTTCTTCAATGAAGATATTTTCTTCCATGAAGATATTTTCTTCCATGAAGATGGATTCCTGAAAAAATATGAAATCCCAAAATATATGAAATCTTTGGCTATGATTTAATGGCTGCTTCAAAAACCTTCATGCAAAATCCTCGACGGCGAAGTTTGTTTCGTTTTTTCACTGAAATGAATTCTATGAACGCGTTCTGCCAAGGCACACCTATTTTCAATATTCTTGTGCTTGGAGAATTCAACGAAGTTGGTCTATTGATATTGTGTAGCGCAACTATATTCTTATAAAATGTATGCATACATGTCATAAAGATGAGGGAGGTGACAAAAGAAGGCAATACAATGCCTTCCATTTCTAGAGTTCTCGCATGAGCGCCTAAAGCCCAATAACATCTGGAGTGGAGTTTACAAATCAAGCCCTAAATGCTTGTCATAAAATCTTCCAAATGACTTGTAGATGAAAATTCTCTCGAAATTAGAATATTATGAACTGAAAATTAGGAAATCACTGACTATTCTATTATTTTCTTGGAATTGGATAGGGTTGTTTCCTCCTTCATTCAAGATTCTTTTGAAATTAGAATATCCATTAAAACCTTGTAAAAATAACATTAGATAGTCATGAGTTCCAGACTGACTTGCCTTGTATGTGCCTACTTAAATAACTGATGAAGTGGAGACTTCCTGATGTATACAAGGGACAACTATGACAAGATTTTGAGTGGCCACAAGTATGATTGCTAGAGTCCAAGGTCTGTAACAAATGGAGACTAAACAGATTCTACCAATGAATCATATTCAGGAAAAAAATTTGGCATAGCTTTTCTTTATATTTTTACAAATGCTTTTGAAAGGTCATAGTGCCATTTCTTGACACTTTGACAATTATCGTGCACGTTTACAACTACCTATTTTGTTTCTTGGTTTCAGATAAATTCATCTCATATGCATTCAAAGTCATTGAAAACACCACCTAATGCTTACAAGTCATTTTTGGATTTTTTTTTTATTTTTTATTTTTTCATTCTAGTGATGAGTCTAGGTACTCCAATCCCCCCAATGTGTATATTGACGCAAAAAATTGAGTAGCACACCTGGTAACACGTAATGGGAAAGGTAGTGGTTTTCATTGATGGGTCATTATAGGCGATGTGTTCCCTCTTCCTGTGGTTTACACAGGAGGGATCAATCCACTGTTCTGGCACCTGTTACTGGTATTGGGTCATTGCAGCCATAAAATTGACTTTACACCCTTTGTGGGTAAATTTTTGGATGGAAAAAAGCACACATTCAGTTTTGGGGACCAATGCTTTGGATATTTTCTTTGTAGATGGAAATGTTTACTTGTGCCTTGATGAGAAATCTAGCAATCATAGAGCAATTGATGGAGCATAAGGAACCTGCTTCAAGAGAATATTACTATTTAAATACTCAATTTCAATCCTTCTTGCAATCAAAGCAAGTATTCACCCTCAAATTGAGGAAAAATACTCATTTTTTCTGAAAATTTATTTAAGAAGAACTTCACAATTAGTTAAACGAACAAATCATCTTCCTTGTTGTGTTCACTACAAATGACATATCACTATTGCATAAGGCTTTCATTCCTCATTAATAGAATCCGTTGATCCATCACAACTACACTCTAAATATTTTAACATTAATATTAAATGACTCCAATCTGGCACATTCTTTATTGCTATGTAAGACAATGGAATCCATGTGGCCTTTAAAATGAATCATGTTCATTACACCATTTGTTGGTTGGCGGTGTAAAATCATTTGAACAGAAAAATGTCATTCAATTGAGAATGAAATGTGAATAGGAGAAATTTAATTTGTGGATAAATTTTTCCTTTTACTGGTTAAAGTTTTCTCCTTTTTTTCTGTAAAAAATTCTTAAGACACATGGAAATTTACTCCCAGAAATTTTATTCTATTGAATTCAAAATCTTGAAATATTTTCAAAGGCTTAAAATTTCCAAAAGTGAACAAAACATTTCATAGAAAATGAATTTGTCCCATGATTTAAAGTCTTCCAATTGAGCTTTTCATACTAGTTTAAATTGAATTTCTATCTGTTATGCTCTTGACCTATGAGAAATTCTAGAATACCAAATATGTGAAGAAATACAACCTAGAACACATAATAAAATCAGAAAAACAACAAGTATCTTATTATTCAGAGATGAATGAAATTTTCACTTCCCTCTTCGAGGGGGCAAACTCCAGTAGAGCAGAGCTCGATTACAAAATAAGACTCGATGATACTTCTCTTCTAACTACAACTATTTATAGCTAAATGAACTTCAAAAACCTAATGACTAGTGGTCCTTTGCATAACATGGGGTAACCACTTTATTTATTAATTATGGCCCATTTGCAACTAACTGTGGTCCCTTTCTTAAATGTGGGTCAACCACTTACAATTATTAATACGGGCTTATTGACTCTTTAACTAACTATGACTATGACTCAACCCTCTGTTTTTGGGAAAACTAGTATTCCTAAAGAATGCTAGCCCTCTAGGTTTGGCGGCTACCCTAGAAACAAAAGTTTAAAGCAAATCAATGATTTCTTCTATGTATAACAGATAAGAGAAAGATAATGGAACCAACCTGGAGCTTCTGCTTGATCCCTTGGTTGATCTCTCTCCCCTTTGACAGATCCTGTAACTCCTCCTCGTACTTAACATGCTTGGAGAGTACCTGCACATGTACAGCATCAAAGAACTGTCAAAGCATCATGATCCATTAGAACATAAACATTACAAAATCAGATATATAATGAACAAATGATAACATTCACAATTTCACAATCATATGGAAGAAAACTTGAAGACCATTATTAATAGAAGGGAGAATTACAACCCAGTTGTCTAATCCAGCATCATCCTCCAAGCTTCAATCATTCTTCACCTCATGAAATAGCAATATCACACCAACAAGAATACAATGCTCTCTGCTTAATTACAAACTATCAACACTTCCTTGCAATTCACAACATTTTAGCCTCTAGATCTCTTGAATGAGGGATCCATTTATAGATGTTTGCAAGGGTGTGAGTCATCCATGGGGTTTGATTAATGTCATTCCACTTGTTACAATTGCTTCCACAAGAGATGGGACAACAGATGGTTTTGGATCACTTACTCATCCTTGGGCGAATTCAGAGAGGCAAGTGGCACAAGAGAAGTTTCTAGAAGATTCCATGAGCAACCATTTAGAAAACTATCCTAGAAATTTGTCCATCCTCGCCCTTCGCACCCTATAGAAGGCCTAATCAGTATGCATCGCACCCTAGGAGTGTACCACTCAGTATGCATCGATCACACTTTTCCAGTGGAGCAGTCAGTATGGTTCAATTTAGGCAATTTCTGGATGGTTTCTCAGATGGAACTTTTTGGAAATGATATATTCAGGTGACTATGTTCTTTTAGGGCATGAAACAACTCTTTTGGGGGTTGATGAGCCCTAATACATCGACATATAATTTTGGGGTTGATGTGCCCAAATATGTCTATAACAGTTGCCCCCTAAAGCATGAGGTTGTAAATATTCGTGTCGGGTGAAATGCTTTATCATGAGGATCCAAAGTTTCGAACTGGAAGGTGATCTGCATCAATTACAATACAATACATTATCATAATATGATTTTCATGATCTAGCTGAGGGAGGCATTCCCATGCTTAGCTTTATAAATTTCATTTCATGTACGTAGATCAAATATTCGTCTGCAGATACAGACGGGTGATTCTTCAGATATAGAGTCATCATCCATGGTTAGGATGAACATCTATGCAGAGCCTTTGTACATTTGATGTTTTTATATCCCTAAATATATTGCAGCTCGGATGGATGAAACTAGATCCGGGGTCTTCAAAACTCGTTCAATATTCGCTCGATGTACAAGTCATTCCGTGTGAAGAGATGTTCTGGAGTCGAACATGGAAAGACATCGTTTGATTACCAGCCAATGATGTGAGCTATTAACAGATGCAAGAGGAATCACCGATAATGATAATGATCCTCAAGGTACTGCAATAAAATTCACATGGTGTTAATATATGATCCGATGTCGAACACCATGCAAAATATTTTGGTCGAAGGCCATTGATGCCAACCTGTAGCTGGAAGTGAGAAACTTTCCATTGATGTATGCAAGCTTCAAAGCACTGAAAGGGTTGTTTCTAAGTCAACTTCTTGGATAATGAGCTGATATCAACAAGAAGCGACTCGTCATAGGAGGGCCCTGATGTATCCCACATCTACAACACGAAATGAAGCAAATGATTTTTGGAGGTGAAGAACGAACTGACGACACAAGGTTCAGGAATGATGGTCATGAAGAAATGAAGGTTGGAGGTATTGCAGTGTATGAGACATTAACTGGATGGCAATTTCTCAACTAGATGACTTCTCTTGAACATGTCGGTGACACTGAGATTAATTGGTAGCATTAACCCCAAAAGATGGATGGTTTGAAAGACCAGTGGTATGATGACTTGGTGAACGGAATAATCGAACCCAACCCAATAATGGAGATGAAGTGAAAGTGCCATGTTCAAGAGTGACTTACTACCATAAATTCTTCAAGGATTTATTTTCTGCTTTTTCCCTAGTCATTGCTGACCAGTACCTCTTTATTTTCTGTCAAGCTTGAGGAGGATAACATATGCTTGTTCTATAATTTTCCCTTCGGGCAAACCTGTCGCTATTTAATATTTTAACGAGTCTAGTGACAGTGAAACTCGGTCTCGTCTAGATGGACAAGTTTGTCGCTATTGTTTTAATGAGTTTAACGACAAGGATAACTCGGTACTTTTCGTGTTTAGAGAGTTTGAAAAGGGACGAAAGAAAACTCCTTAAGTTCTTTTCCATAAAGTAATCCCTCAGGTCCAAAAAAGGCTAAAATAATACAGGAGGGATGATATTTCCAATACTTTAATGAGCTGGAAAAGACAAATGCTCGATTATCTTTTCATGTTTAATGAGTCTTAAAAGGGTTTAAATAGGACTCTATTTTTAGGAATGAGTGGTGTCTAGGGTAGAAACTGGTTGCAGTGATGTTGGAACTTCTCAAAACATGTTGACTTATGTGAAGAGGCTGGCTAATAAGACCACGCATTGCAACTGTTCCTCAAAAGGGCAAAACAACCAAGTGAAAGCGTATGATTGGCTAAAGAGATGGTGGTGATGAGATGAAAACAACCAAGTTTCAAAAGGCTGACAGAATGGAAATCACAAGGGTTAAAAATTGAAAAAGGGTTCATTTCTAGACAAGCTTGAACCATGGGGAACTATGCTTGGATTCAGTTTCATGTTTACACAAGCTTGAAATGAAAAAACTATGCCTGGTTTCAGTTTCTCTTTTATACAAGCTTAAAACTGAAAAAAATATGCTTCAATTGGTTTACATGCCCCTAGCATGATGAAAAGGAGAGTCTCTTGTAACCAGATGGAAATCGCTGTGGTGAAGAAGGACGGTTATCCAATGCCTCTTTGCCTTTGTTCAAATAGACAAACGTGAATGGTGTGAAAGACCAATCACATAACCTATAGGGAAACATATCTTTACCCCAAGGTGCATGCCCCCCAAGCTTCATTACATTCACCTAAGTAGACTTCTCATGGCTACCAGGTGGGTGGAATGAAGGTTCTTTTACGAGATCAAGTGAAAGTCTTGACTTTGAACTTGGGACCTTGTTTCATTTTTTAATGAGGTTGACACAAGACAAGGAATTATCCTCACACTCCTTGGTTTCATTTTTTAACGAGGTTGACACAAGACAAAGAACTATCCTCGGAGGATCTTGGTTTCATTTTTTAACAAGGTTGACACAAGATAATGAACTATGCTTGGACTCTTTGATCACAACTCATAAGTGGTCATTAAGGAGAGATCTGGTTCCAATGCCCCAGTACATAATGTACAACATCACTGAGTTGATCGTTAGTTGATGTAGGTATGGAATAGGTTGCCATATAATTAACCCGTGGCGGGGATGATACCATTGGTATAAAAGGACCATTTAGGGATGATGGTTGACTAGGAGCTATATTTTGAGCAGAAAATGAAAGTTGGTTAACGGTGACAATCCTTCCTTCATGTGGGAAACAAATCACTTGAAAGAGTGTTGAAACAATAGCCCCCATGTGATAAACATGGTCATGCCCAAGAAGTAAATTGTAATCTAAAGGTCTTGGGACTACCATCATGTTGAGGTAAATAGTTTTTCCTCCCAAAGTGATAGGTAACTGAGGGAGAATCCCTAATGGTCGACTGGTTCCTCTGTTAAAGCTCAACAGATTCTATGTAACAGGCACAAGCGGTGGTGAACCAAGAACTTGCCAAGCATTTGAGGAAAGGATACTCACTAACGCACCTTCATCTATAATAGTGCTAGATACAATCATCTTACAAACTTGTACTATGAGTCGATTCCAATCAAAGGAGGTGACTAGACTACTTGGAGGGGGTACTATAGAAGTGGGACAATTTACCCATTTAGTTACAAGAACTGGAGGATTTTCCTCCTGTCTTGATGGAACAGGTGGATTGCCCCCAAGGTCATTAGAATTTGAAGTAACAAAAAGAACTTTAGTAGTATCATTTTCACTCTCTTCGGGAAAGGTACAATTAGCTGAAGGTGAAATCGGGTCAATTGTTACTTAGACTTGTTGATTTTGGTCGGGAATAGACTCATAGGATTCACTTTCAAAGAGAGTGGTTTCGACCGACGATTGATCTTTGTCAGTCAGTTCATCAACTAGTGAAGGATTTAGGGAGAGTTTCTTGTAATTAGATGGAAGTTGCTGCGGTGAAGTAGGACGGTTAGCCAACACTCTTTTGGCTTCATCCAAAAAAGGACAAAGGTGAAATGGGTGATTACCTTCACATAACCTACATGGAAGCTTGAATTTTCCCTTCTGTCCATGAACTTTACTATCACTGGTTGATGGTGTGTTATGAACATGATCTCCAAGGGTTGATGACATGGGATGGTGTGAACAGGAAGACCATTCTTTCAAGGTCCGAGGAAAATAAGGACAATTTCGATGAAAATGGTCTCTCGCACAAATTATGCATAGATATTTGACTTTGTGAGACTTAATGGATGGATTTTCATCATATGGTGCATTCAAAGCAATGGTTGCTTGGTTGCCCCCTTGTTGCATTGGCTTCTTCTTATTCTTCTTCCCTTTGTTCTTCTTCTTAGCCACCTGGTTACTAGTATCAATACTTTGACCAAGCAAAGAGAAAGAGGGGGAGGGAGAAACAAATTAGGAAGAAGGCAAAGGGTCAACTTCAGGATCAACCAGAGGTTGATTTTGTCCAATTGGAGGTGTACTCGATTTCAAAGAAATCTCAACATTTTGAACCAAGGAGGTTGAAAAAAAACATACTGGTAGGCCAATGGTAAATCCCGGAAGGGACAATGTATCCATATAAGGAGCACCAATATTTCTGAAAGAAGGAAAAGGACTAGGATTCCCTTCAAAAGGGATTCCTTGATCGGGACTCCAGATTTGTCGCCATATGTTTCAACCTAAGATCAACTAAGGAATAGGGATGTTATTCATGGTCAATTAATTTTAATAACACTTTAGATGCAACTTTGCTTTTTCAATTTTAAAGATTCGAGAAAAAGCTAAATATGACTCTAGTTGCCTTCGATTTTTAATGAGCCTGAAAGGATAAGAGCTTAGATGGACCTTTTCTTTTAAAGAGTCGAAAAGGAACGAAAGTGACTACTCTGGAAAATCTAGACAGAGGGATTACCAAACCAATCGCAAAACTACAATATACACCTTGGTGATAAATTAAAAGGAAATTACCAAGGACTTATGTATGGCAGTCAATCTTCCCGAATGTTGTGTTCAGTGCATTGCAATCAATAAGGTAGTAGACTTAGTTTCCTATGGATAAAGGATTTAAGCCTATTGTGGTCTCCCAATATATAAGCAACGGTACGGAGAGCACAAGTCTGTGCTAGCACTTGTCGTATCAAGGAGGAGGAATCACCCAACCTTCAATGAAAACGATAGCCACTAGTTTTAATGACGCCAGAACACGTCACTAGCCTATACCTCTAGATATGTTGCATTAAGTTCCAAAGTGTTGTTAGGTTCATTGAAATTCATTTTAAAGTTGATCTTGTTTAGAGTTTTCCCTTCAATGGTTCACTAGGTGATGATTATCTGAAGTTCCTAAGATGCAATCTACAATGATAAACAATCTTTGTTTATTTGAGTAATGAAAATCCTAGCTACTAGGGAAAGAAGATAACAGTGCTTTTAAGCAAAGAACAAAGAGAACACACTAGTGCATTTCCCTAAATCATCTTTTCACACACAAATCAAAAAATGCTAAATGAAAATGCATGTATTTGTTTTCACTCTCCTTAATGTGAAATATGCCAAAAGGAAAGCTAAATGTAGCAAAGATCTGAAATACTTCACTCAAAATGACATTTTCGATAATTTCTTTTTCAAAAGAGAAAGGAAGACTAAAAAATGACACTTTAAATTTTGAAAAAAAATGCTTTCGACACTTCAAATGTAAACCAATCAAATCAAATGCATCAAGAAAGGTTCAACCAATTACCAAAGGGAAGGAAGAATTTACGACACTTCTCTTTTCGACAAAAAATGACAATTACGACACTTTTTGTACCAAAGCAACAAATCAACTAAAACAACTTTTCGACAAAGGATTGTAAATGATGAACAAATAAAAAAAAGTAATTCACTAATCCTAATGTGTTGGGTCCCTATAATACTAGTGATTACCCCATTGCTATTGTAGTTATACCCCTTATTTATATTGTTGTGCCCCTATTACCCCCATATTGTTATTTCTGTGCCCCATAGAATCCCTCTATTGTTATTTTTGTGGCTTTATATTATTATTGTTAGGTCAGCTGGATTATATTGTGACTCCTTAGACTCCTATATATAGAAAGGAGGTTTTGTCATTTGTATCATCCAAGAATTGTTCATTTATGTAATGTAAAGGAGGTTGCCCCCTCAAAGAGGCTGAATTCTAAGGCGTGGATCTCTCTTTTCTATCTTTTTGTGAGCTGGTTTCATAACATTTGGTATCGGAGCTTTGGATTCTAGGGTTTCGCTGCTCCAAACAGGTCATCGTGGCATTTTCGCTATAACTTGTTTTCTGTGACGTTTCAGAAGTCACAAAGAAAACCCATTTGAGAAGAAATCGCGCTGAACCTTGGGTCCAAATTTCAGAGCTTTTCGCGCGATATTTGCGAAGATATGATCTGAGGAAGTTGGTCTTTTGCAGACTCCTAAATTACATTCAAAACAGGTGACCTGGGGAAAATCGTCATAAATTTCTCTCTGGGGATCGGATTGAAATTTCGTAAGAAGGTACAGAAATAGGACGGATTGTAGTTTCTTGTGTGTGTGTTTAGATTCAAAGGTTGAAACAGTGACTCGTGGCACGTCGTACAAGTTCGCTCTACTGAACCAGTCTAAAAGCAAGTCACTGTGGGAGATTTCACATAACTCTTCCTTGGAGAATCCAATTTGGCTCAGACTTGTGGCATTGGAAAGAGGATGCAGAAGGATACTACAGGTAGCAATTTCAGAACTGGATGATCTGAAATTATAGAGATACATCAGATTCAATATCAGGCTTCTATAAAGTGAAAAAAGGTGTGTAGTTTTTTTTAAATTTTTGTGTAAGCTTGGTTTAACGGAATTCAAAGGGCATATTAAAGCATTATTATCGGTAACTGATGCCCCGAGGAAAGAAAATGCAAACACCTAGTAAGGAACCTGAAAGCTCTAGCATGACTCATGAAGAAGAGGAAGAAATGCTACATGATATATCAAAATTACAAGAACAAGTGCAACAAATGTCACGCTCACAAAAGCTAACAGAAGCTAAGATAAGTGGCGTGGAATCTAAGATAAATGGCATGGAATCTAAGATAAATGGCGTGGAATCTAAGATAAAGGGCATGGAAGCTAAGATGGAGGATTCGATGGCAGATTTGAAGATAGATTTGAAGACAGACATGGAAGAATTGAAGAAGTTGCTACAAGAAAGGGTCACTAATGGTGAAAAGGTAGTAAAGGAAACTCATGATGAGAACAAAATAAATGTTAATCATGATTCCATAGACGCTAATGTTGGATCGAAGAATCACCATATTCCAAAAATCGATATGAGGAAGTTTGATGGCAAGGATCCCGCCACATGGATATTACAGATGGAGCAATTCTTCGATCTCAATAATGTGCAAAACGCACAAAAGGTACGTATGGCAACTATATATTTGGAACCAAATCAGTTTGTATGGTATCAATGGCTTTGCTCTCGTAAACAATTTATCACTTGGGCAATTTTTACGGAAGAATTGATAGCACATTATGAAGATACAAAAAGCAACACTTTTTTTAGCCAATTGATAAGTCTCAAACAAAAGGGTTCAGTAATGGAGCACATTGAGGAGTTCCAAAAATTGAACATAAGGGTAAAAGATATTCCAGAGGAGCATAGGATTGATGTGTTCATAGGGTCTTTAAAGGATAATATCCAACATGATGTTCGCCTTTGGGAACCTGATTCATTAGAGAAGGCATTCAGGTTAGCAAGAAAAATGGAAAGCAAGATTATGGCAACCAGGAAGCATACCACTCACAACTATAAAGACGGAAGTGTTGTTGCCCCTAGTCTTCCACAACCTATAAGGTTGACACCACAACAATTGGAAGAAAAAAGAGCAAAAGGGCTTTGTTACAGTTGTGATAGCAAATACACTAAAGGTCATAAGTGTGCTGAGAAGAAATTATTCTACATAGATTGTGAAGAGGAAGAAGAAACGGAGCAAGAAAGGTCAAAAGAAGAAGATATACTCCAGGAACAAAGCCTAGATGAAGAACAAATAAATCCGACCATATCTTGTAATGCATTGGCGGGAATTACCACTCCTCAAACCATCAAGATAGAAGGACAAATCAAGAAGAAAAAGGTAATAGTGTTGATTGATTCAGGAAGCACCCACAATTTTATTCATTGTAGGGTAGCAAAAGAATTGAATTGCTTCCTATATCCAGCACCAGAGTGTCAAGTGATGATTGCAAATGGAGGAACAATAAATTGCTCTGGAAAGTGCCATAATATCAAGCTATCCATGGGAGAATATGTATTGACTAGCCCAATGCTTTCCATTCCAATGGGAGGTGCTGATGTTGTACTAGGAGTCCAATGGCTACAATCCTTGGGTACAATAGCTTTTAATTTTCAAGAACTTTTCATCAAATTTTCTACGGAAGGAAAGGAAGTTGAATTAAGGGGTATTGCAGGGAAACCAGGAAAGATAATCAACTCTAATGGCATGACTAAGCTTCTTAAAAAGGAGCAAAGAGGTGTAATTGCACAATTATGTTCGCTAGATGTTTCCACATTGGAATCATCTATTTCTCCAGATCTCCAAAATGTCCTGGACAATCATTCCAAGGTATTTGAGACTCCCAAAGGTCTCCCACCTATGCGTGATCATGATCATGCTATTCATCTGATTCCAGGAAGTGTTCCTCCAAACATCAGGCCGTACAGATATCCCTATGCCAAAAAAGTGAAATTGAACGTATGGTTGCAGAAATGCTAGAGGCTGGTATAATTCAACCAAGTCAAAGTTCTTTCTCAGCTCCAGTAGTATTGGTGCACAAGAAGGATGGATCATGGCGCATGTGTCCGGATTATAGGGAGCTCAACAAGCTCACTATTAAAGATAAGTTCCCCATTCCTGTTATTGATGAATTACTGGATGAATTGCATGGATCAATTTACTTCACCAAGTTGGATCTTCGTTCGGGATATCATCAAATCAGAATGAAGATTGAAGACATTCCGAAAACGACATTTAGAACTCATGAGGGTCATTATGAATTTTTGGTCATGCCTTTTGGCCTTACCAATGCACCTTCAACATTTCAAGGTTTGATGAATTCAATTTTCAAACCATTCCTTAGAAAATTTGTGTTAGTATTTTTTGATGATATACTAATCTACAGCAAGTCTTGGAAGGATCATGTTGAACATGTTGACAGGGTGCTACAACTATTGGAGGAGAAACAATTATATGCAAAAAGATCCAAATGTTTCTTTGGAGTCCAAGAGGTGGAATATTTGGGTCATATTGTATCTCATGAAGGAGTTAAGGTAGACCCTAGCAAAATTAAAGCCATTAAGGAATGGAAAATCCCCACATCCATAAAGCATCTACGAGGATTTCTTGGGTTGACAGGGTATTATCACAAGTTTGTTAAGAATTATGGGAGAATAGCAGCACCTCTAACAACATTATTGAAGAAAGATTCATTTTCATGGACTCCAGAAGCAACAAAGGCCTTTGAACATCTTAAAGAGGCAATGTGCCAAGCACCGGTCTTAGCTACGCCAGACTTCACAAAAACCTTTATTGTGGAATGTGATGCTTCAAGAAATGGAATTGGTGCTGTTCTAATGCAAGATGAAAGACCCATTGCTTTTGAAAGTCGTCCAATCAAGGGAAAGTTTTTAAGAAAAGCTATTTATGAGAAGGAAATGTTGGCAATACTCCATGCACTTAAGAAATGGCGACCCTACCTAATGGGAAGACACTTCAAGGTAAAAACGGATCATGATAGCCTTAAATACTTTTTAGAACAAAGATTATCCTCTGAAGAGCAACAAAAGTGGGTCACAAAGATGTTGGGTTATGACTTTGAAATCATCTACAAAAAAGGGAAGCAAAATGTGGTGGCAGATGCACTCTCAAGAAAGGATGAGGATGTGGAAGCATTGTTGTGTGCCATTTCTATTATCCAACCAGATTGGATAAACGAAGCAAGGGAGGAATGGAAGAACGACGAAGAAGTGTGGGCACTTATTCGAAAGCTACAACAAGATTCCAGTACTTCTGATACATTTAGCTGGCAAAATGATTCGTTATGGTACAAAGATCGCTTATACCTCTGTAAGAATTCCCAGCTAAAACAAAAGATTCTTATGGAATTGCACACTTCTCCCTTAGGAGGGCACTCAGGATTTTTAAAAACTTACCACAGGGTTAAGAAGGAATTTTTTTGGGATGGCCTTAAATCAGATATTCAAAAGTTTGTGGCGGAATGTTTGGTTTGCCAGCAAAATAAAGTTGAAACAATTAAGACACCGGGTCTATTACAACCTTTATCCATTCCAAGCCAACGTTGGGAGGAGGTTTCAATGGATTTTATCACAGGTTTACCCAAGTCTGAGGGGAAGAGTGTCATCATGGTGGTAGTTGACAGACTTACTAAGTATGCACACTTTTGTGCATTATCACATCCATGTAAAGCCAGTACAGTTTCTACTGCATTTATGGAAACAGTTCAAAAGCTACATGGAAACCCAAAGATTATTGTAAGTGACAGAGATCCCATTTTCACTGGAAACTTTTGGACAGAATTATTTTCTTGTCTTGGTACTCAGTTATCTCATAGATCATCTTATCATCCTCAATCTGATGGGCAAACTGAGATAGTAAACAAATGTTTGGAAGGATATCTTCGTTGCTTTGTATCTGATAAACAGACACAATGGGTCAAATGGTTGCCTCTGGCTGAATGGTGGTATAACACTTCCTTCCATACAGCAACAAAAATGACCCCATTTATGGCACTTTATGGGTATCAACCACCATCCATCACATCATATTTAAGAGAAAATTCTAAGGTTCAGGAAGTGGAACATCACATCGAACATCAACAACAAGTCCTCCAACTCTTAAAGGATAACCTCGTGTTGGCACAAAATAGAATGAAACAACAGGCAGACCAACATCGCAGTGAAAGAAGTTTTGATGTAGGTGATTGGGTATTCCTACGGCTACAACCATATAAGCAAATGTCCCTAAAGCAAGCTAAGAAGGATAATAAATTATCACCAAAGTATTATGGTCCGTACAAGGTGTTGCAAAAGATTGGTACTATGGCATACAAATTGGAGCTTCCTGCAACTTCTCGAGTGCACCCAGTTTTCCATGTTTCATGTTTAAAGAAGGTTATAGGTGACAAGCTCCCAATTCAAACAATATTGCCAGAACTTGACGAGGAAGGAAAAATTATATTGGAACCGGAAGCAGTCACAGAAACAAGAACTCGACAGCTACGAAATCGATCAATTTCAGAGTATCTTATCAAGTGGAAGAACTTATCCGCTGAAGATTCCACATGGGAGGATGAGAATTTTATGCAGAAGTATCCAGAACTACTCAAGCGTTGAGGACAACACTTTTTTGAAGGAGAGGGGCATGTTGGGTCCCTATAATACTAGTGATTACCCCATTACTATTGTAGTTATACCCCTTATTTATATTGTTGTGCCCCTATTACCCCCATATTGTTATTTCTGTGCCCCATAGAATCCCTCTATTGTTATTTTTGTGGCTTTATATTATTATTGTTAGGTCGGCTGGATTATATTGTGACTCCTTAGACTCCTATATATAGAAAGGAGGTTTTGTCATTTGTATCATCCAAGAATTGTTCATTTATGTAATGTAAAGGAGGTTGCCCCCTCGAAGAGGCTGAATTCTAAGGCGTGGATCTCTCTTTTCTATCTTTTTGTGAGCTGGTTTCATAACATAATGTAATTGAGGCTGATCTAGATGATGCAGGTAAGCTTTAGTAAAGAGGCATTGTTCATATACAACAAAACAACCAAACAAAACTGAAAACAAGGTAAAAACCCTCAATTTCTAGATGGAAAAAGAGTTCAGTCAATCATCGCACCTAAGCTTCATAGAATATGAGATTCATCGCACTTACTGCACTCGGGAGGTTCTATGCATATTGAGTCACAATGGAAGACAGTGTGATGGTCCAGGGAGTGCAACTGAAATGGGTTTTGGCTCAAATGTGGAGTTGTTTTCAATGAATTAAGCTGGGTTTTGATGAACAATGATGAGAAAAGTATGATGGAATGTCTTGAGAGGTTATTGATCTACCAAAAGGGAATCTAGATGTGCTTGCAAGTCAAATGTTTAATACATAAACTAAACCAGAGGTTGACTGAAGCAACATTCATCTACTATGCAATTGAAAAGAAAGAGTAGTTCGAAAGCTACCTGGCTGACTTCAGGCTCCGTCTATAGTTTATCAAATTGAACATAAAACAAACAATAACAACAAACAAACATCTATTCGCTCCCTAGTGGAGTCACCATTTTGTTTCTAGGAAAACTAGTATTCCTAAAGAATGCTAGCCCTCTAGGTTTGGCAGCTACCCTAGAAACAAAAGTTTAAAGCAAATCAACGATTTCTTCTATGTATAACAGAGAAGAGAAAGATAATGGAACCAAACTGGAACTTCCACTTGATCCCTTGCTTGATCTCTCTCCCCTTTCAAAGATCCTGTGACTCCTCCCCGTACTTAACACACTTGGAGAGTACTTGCACATGTACAGCAACAAAGAACCGTCAAAGCATTATGATCCATTACAACATAAACATTACAGAATCATATATATAATGAACAAATGATAGCATTCACAAATGATAACATTCACAATTGCACAATCATATGGAAGAAAACTTGAAGAGATTTATTAATAGAAGGGAGAATTACAACCCAGTTGTCTGATCCAGCATCATCCTCCCAGCTTCAATCCTTCTTCACCTCATGAAATAGCAAGATCACACCAACAAGAATACAATTCTCTTTCCTCAATTACAAACTATCAACACTTCCTTGCAATTCATAACATTTCAGCCTCTAGATCTCTCAGATGAGGGATCCATTTATAGATGTTTTCAAGGGTGTGAGTCATCCATGGGGTTTGATTAGTGTCATTCCACTTGTTACAATTGCTTCCACAAGAGAAGGGATAATAGATGGTTTTAGATCCCTTACCCATCCTTGGGCGAATTCAAAGAGTCAAGTGACATAGGAGAAGTTTCTAGAAGATTCCATGAGCAACCACTTAGCAAACTGCCCTGGACATTTGTCCATCCTCGACCATCACACCCTATAGAAGGACTAGTCGGTATGCATCACACCCTAGCAGTGTACCACTCAGTATGCATCGCACTTAGCCAGCGGAGCAGTCACTATGGTTCAATTTAGGCAATTTCTGGATGGTTTCTCAGATGGAACTTTTGGGGAATGATGTATTCAGGTGACTATGTTCTTTTAGGGTATGAAAAAAACCTTTTAGGGGTTGATGAGCCCTAATACATTGACATATAAGTTTGGGGTTGATGTGCCCAAATATGTCTATAACATCCTCCCCCATCAAAAGTAGCCTTTTCCTCAAGGCTGAAGTTGCGGAAACTACTGAAGAATAGTGGTTAGTTCCCAGGTCGCATCTTCTTAAGAGGTGCCTTTCCACTTGATGAGTACCTCCTTGATTGTACGACCATGTAGATGTCTTTGACAAGTGTCGAGGACCTGTTTTGGTTACAACTAGAGTGAACCTTCCTCATCCAATTCGAGTAGACTAGTTTGAATTCTGTAGTTGTTCCCCACCACTTTCTTGAGGCATGATACATGGAAAACATGATGGATTTTTGAAGTTGGTGGTAAGGCCAGCTTGTAGGATACTGCTCCAATGTGCTAAAGTACTTGATAAGGTCTGTATATTTTTGGAGCTAATTTCTAGCAACCCTTTTCTTTGAGCGATGTTTTCTTATATGGTTGCAACCGTAGGAATACATGATCCCCTTCTTGAAATGTTGGCTTTGAACGGTGCCGGTCTGCCTGTTGCTTGATTTGATTATGATCTTGATGGAGATTATCTTTAAGATGAGCTAGCATGGTGGCACGGTTCTGTAGGAGTTTATCAACTGCTTTGAACTTAGAGCACCCAAGGATATAAGAAATAGGTGAAGGTGGGATTTGGCCATACACTACTATTTGGTTGTGTTATATTCTTTCCACAACTAGCCTATGTAGTTTACGAGGGGGTTAGAGGGGGGGCATAACCTCCACTTTGTTATGCTGACTACGTAGTGGCGGGGTTACAGGGGGGCGACAGCCCCCCCTTTACGTGGTGTTTGACGGGGGCGGTTAGCCCCCCTCTATGGGGTCCAGGGCAACACCCCGGGGAAATATTTTTGGACACTATATTAGGTTGGGCGGACCTACCTATGGTTTTTTGCATGGCTTTTGCACATGGTTTTGGACACGATGGTTTTCGGTCCATGTTATTGGATGCTTCAGCATGTATAAATATGTATTGTAACATTGAAAGGAACATAATAATGAAAAATGAAGTTGGTAGTCCTGGTTTTGGGATCCAGGGGAAATCTCTGTGTATACGTGTTTTATGTGTTATGCTCTCACATTGTTTATTTTCTGTGTTTTAGAATTTGTATGCAGGTAATTTCGGTACGGGTTTAAAACCTACATTTGGTATTAGAGTTGTTTTGGCTTCAAGGGGATTCCTTTGTTGCTAAGGGGTTTTGCTTGGGCTTGTGTTAGACCCTGTTTAGTGGGATATCTACGGGATCCATTCTGGTGGTGAAAGAAGATGGCAAGCAGTGGAAAGACAGAGATCGAGAAATTTAATGGTCATAGTTTTGAGTTATGGAAAATCAAGATGGAGGATCTATTGGTGGATAAAGATCAATGGATCGTGGTAGATCCAGGTTCTAAACCAAAGAGAGTGTTCGATGAATAATGGAAGAAGTTGGATTGGAAGGCAAAGAGCATAATATGATTGTGTGTCTTAGATTCAGTATTGTTGAATGTATCAGGGGAAGCTGCGACGAAGGCTTCGTGGGACAAGTTAGCGACTTTGTACCAATCTAAGTCTCTGGTGAATAAATTGTTCCTATGGAAAAAGTCGTATAACCTCAGGATGAAAGGTGGAGACTCGGTGACAGAGCATCTGAATGCATTTAACACTGTGGTAAGTCAATTATTATATGTTGATGTTAAAATTTCAGATGAAGATAAGTGCATCAGTTTGTTTTTTCTCTACCAGATTCGTGGGATAGTCTGGTTATTGCAATAGGTAGCAATGAAACTGCCTCGCAGTTTGATGAAATAGTCTCATCCTTGCTAACTAAGGAGATGAGATGGAAAAATATGGAGAGCCAGAATGGTGATGCCTTGTCTGTACGAGGACGGTCCCAGAACAGAAACAAAAATAAGTTATCGATTGGGAGATCTAAATCTAGAGGGAGATCTAAATCTCAAGTAAAACTTGTAAAAGTGGTTTCCTAAAAATGTGGAAAGGAAGGGCACTACAAAAGGGACTGTAAATCTAAAGCTCCTGACAAAGGAAATGGATCTGATGATGCTCCTTCTGCAGAGGTGAAAACCACCTCAGATGAAGGTGGGGATGTGTACTTGGCTTCTACAAGTACACATGTAGATCATGAGGCATGGTTGATTGACTCAGGTGCATCCTTTCATTTCACTCCCCATAAAGAGTGGTTGTACGAGTATGAGAAATACGATGGTGGTAATGTCTTCTTAGGGGACGATAGGAAGGCTAGAATCATTGGTCATGGAAAAGTAAAGTTGAAGTTGCAAAGTGGAAGGGTTAGAACACTTCTGAGTGTTATGCATATTCCTGCATTAGCTAAAAATTTGATTTATGTAAGCAACCTGGATGATGCAGGTGTAAAAATAGTGTTCGAGAAGGATACCTGCAAGATGGTTCGAGGAGCACTGGTATTGATCTATGGAGTTTAGATTGGAACTCTATACAAGATGCAAGGTAGCACTATTGTTGATGGGTGCAATAGTTCTATGGTTCCTGAAAGTGGAGTAGAAAATCTAGTGGTCTCCAGAGAGAAGACCATGTTGTGGCATCAAAATCTTGGACATATTGGAGAGGTTATTCGGATAAAATGCATATGTACATGTTCCAAAGGAGAAAAGGACCAAATTGGATAGTAAATCTGAAAAGTGCATCTTTATTGGGTATAAGGATGGTTTAAAGGGTTACAAGCTTTGAAACCCAGTAATAAGGAAGGTTGTGTACAGCCGAGATGTGGTGTTTAGAGAGATGAAATATGTTATTAAACATGAAGTCCAACCAAAGGATCCTGAGAAGATAGAGTTTGAGCTTAAGGAGGAAGAATAAGACTCTATAGAAAAGGAGGAATCAGAAAATGAAGAGCCACAAAATCTAGGTGTGAGAAGATCAGTTCGAGAAAGAAGGCATCCAAAAAGTTATAGTCCATATACTTTCTATTCAAATTTTTCTTTATCTGTTACTGATGATGATCCCAGAACTATGAAGGAAGGAGTAGATTCAGAGGATGGAAAACTCTGGAAAGAGTCCATGGCTGATGAAATGGCATCTTTGGCCAAAAATGAGGCTTGGGATTTGGTGGAATTTCTAGCTAGAAGCAAACCCATTGGCAGCAAATGGGTGTTCAAGAAGAAGACAAATGCAGAAGGAGAGGTGGAGAAACGCAAAGCTCGATTAGTAGAAAAAGGTTATTCCCAGGTGCGGGGAATTGATTTTGGTGATATTTTTTCTCCTGTTCGCAAGGTAGCTTCTATTAGATTACTTTTATCTATTGTTGTTTCTTTTGATATTGAAGTAGAATAGATGGATTGGAAGACAACATTTCTTCACAAGGATCTGGAAGAGGAGATCTACATGAAGTAACCTGAAGGCTTTGCAGTGAAGGGTAAGAAAGAACTGGTATGAAAGTTAAAGAAGTCTTTGTATGGGTTAAAAATGTCACCAAGGATGTGGTATCAGAAATTTGATACATTTATATGAGGACTTGGCTTCACTAGAAGCAAAGAAGATCACTTGTGCATTTTAAATTAATTGGTGGCTGTGTTATTTATCTGGTCTTGTATGTGGATGATATGTTGCTGGTTGGAAATTATCCAAGATTTGAAGACCGAATTGTCCTCTAAATTCGACATGAAAGATCTTGGTGTTGCAAACTATATTTTGGGCATTGAAATTAGAAGAGATCAGGTAAAGAGGAAGCTCTGGTTAAACTAGAGGAAGTATGTTGAGATAATATTGCAAAGGTTTAATATGCAGGATAGTAAATCGATGAAGGTTCCTATTCCTGTAGGTGTGAAGCTATATGCTAAACAGTGTCCCAAGACACAAGAAGACAAAGACGACATGTCCCGTGTTCCATATGCAAGTGCAGTCAGTAGCTGATGTATGCAATGGTCTGTACTAGACCAGACATTGCACATGCAATGAGAGTATTGAGAAGGTTTATGTCAAAACTAGGAAAGGAGCATTGGACAACAGTGAAGCGGGTTTTTAGGTATTTGCATGGCAACAATGATTATGGTTTTTTCTACCAAGGAAGACTAGGATTGGACATAGTTTCGGATATCCGTGGCTTTGTTCATGCAGATTGGGCTGGAAATCTGGATCAGAGAAGATCTACAAGTGGGTATGTGTTTAACCTATTTGGAGGTGCAGTCAGCTGGATGAGCAAGAAACAATTTGTAGTGGCATTATCAACTATAGAGGCAGAATACATGGCAAGCACTCATGCAAGCAAGGAAGTAGTTTGGTTGTAGAGATTGTGTTCAAGTATGGGTTTAGTATAGGTAGCTATAAGGATAGATTGTGACAGTCAAAGTGCAATTTTCTTGGTATATAAGCCTGCTTATCATTTAAAGACAAAGCATATTGATGTTTAGTATCACTTTGTGAGGGATATGATAGGAGAAAAAAAGGTGTTGCTGGTAAATTTGGGCACTTTGAAGAATACTATAGATGCATTGACAAAATCTTTGAGCGCTGAGAAGTTCTCTTGGTCTAGAGAAACAATGGGCATTTCAGGGCTGGATAAATGACTAGGCTCTCTTGTGGTCCCCTATGGAAAGAAAACAACAAGTGGGAGAATGTTGGGTTGTGTTATATTCTTTCCACGGCTAGCCTACATAGTTTATAGGGGGGTTAGAGGGGTGTTAGAGCCCCACCTTCATTGCACCGATTGTACAGCGGGGGGCTCACAAGGGGTTTGAGGGCAGCGGTTAGCCCCCCTCTATGGGGTCCAGGGCAGCGCCCTGGGGAATTTTTTTTGGACCCTATATTAGGTTGGGCCGACCAACCTATGGTTTTGTGCATGGTTTTCGTGCATGGTTTGGATGTGTGATCCAGATCTTGGGAGGACGCCCCCAAGATCTAAAAGATTGAAATGGATCTTGGGGGGGAGAGACCCCCAAGATCTGAAAACTTGCATTGCTAGAAGAAAAATAAGGAGAATGCCCAACAAACAAAACCACAAAGAAACTTTTATTTAAAATAGTAATGGAAATAAACCAGCTAGGGTGATGATAACTTATCTCTGAGAAGAGATGTGGTGGCTACATGCCTCTGAACTGTAAATGCTACATTGTGGCGGACAATCTGTCCTTTTACAAAATGTGACTTGTTACTTATAGTATTTTTCCAGTTATAATACCATGGGTCAATTCCATGGGTGAATGAATACCATGGGTGGATTTTACAATACCACGGGCAGATGCCATTTACAATACCATGGGTCAATTCCATGGGTGAATGAATACCATGGGTGGATTTTACAATACCACGGGCGGATGCCATTTACAATACCATGGGGCAATTCCATGGGTGAATGAATACCATGGGCGGATGCCATTTACAATACCATGGGTAAATTCCATGGGTCAATGAATAATATGGGTGGATGAGTACCATGGGTTGATGCCATTTTCCATTTGGATCATTCCTCCCTCCTTAAGAAGCAATGGTCCCCATTGCGTAAAGTTCCCTCCTGTGAAGCCTTTGTTGAATATGAAGAGCCAGTAAAGATAAGGGTTTTATGTGGTTAACCCAAAACCCTGATAAATGAAGATCCGAGGATACAGATACCCTGTAATGCTTGTGACCAACTATGATTCTGACAGTGTGCGGCCTAGCAAATGGACTTCGATGACAAGGATTTTATGTGGTTGACCCATAACCATGATGTTGGTTGCTGATGAAGTAGCAGGTGCCTACATAGCTTGGGGTGGGAGGGCACATCTCCAAATAACCCAAGCCAAATGCTGCTATGTTGAAATTGATGAATGTGAAGCAGGTGCCTACTAAAGTGGGGTAGGAGGGCACGTCTCCAATGGGAACCCACTCCGAATGCTGCTCCAGAATTAAAATGGGAATAACTCAGTCAATATAACTCAGAATATTATTATAACCTATTTTTGGAAGCAGAAAGATCATTTTGCATCTTCCCATGACTTGGAAATCCTTATCTGGACACTCTGTGATCTCAGATTCGTGGTGCAACAGTTCCGCCGTCACAAAAATTCTGATAGAATAGCTGATTTTAAATTAGTGATATCTCCCACATCTGAACTCTGATTCGACCCATTTTTTTTTGAAATTGGGTGATTTTTCGAGAGGAATCCAGATCTGGTATTTTTTTTGTAAATTTTGTACCAAATGTTTCAGGTCTGATCTGCAAAGTCACCACCCATGGAATCATAACTTGCTCTGATACCACTGATCCGGATCTTGGGAGGAGGCCCGCAAGATCTAAAAGATTGAAATGGATCTTGGGGGGAGAGACCCCCAAGATCTGAAAACTTGCATTGCTAGAAGAAAAATAAGGAGAATGCCCAACAAACAAAACCACAAAGAAAATTTTATTTAAAATAGTAATGGAAATAAACCAGCTAGGGCGATGGTAGCTTATCTCTGAGAAGAGATGTGCTGGCTACATGCCTCTGAACTGTAAAGGCTACATTGTGGTGGACAATCTGTCCTTTTACAAAATGTGACTTGTTACATATAGTATTTTTCCAATTACAATACCACGGGTCAATTCCATGGGTGAATGAATACCATAGGTTGATTTTACAATACCACGGGCAGATGCCATTTACAATACCACGGGTCAATTCCATGGGTGAATGAATACCATGGGTGGATTTTACAATACCACGGGCGGATGCCATTTACAATACCATGGGTCAATTCCATGGGTGAATGAATACCATGGGTGGATTTTACAATACCACGGGCGGATGCCATTTACAATACCATGGGTAAATTCCATGGGTCAATGAATAATATGGGTGAATGAGTACCATGGGTTGATGCCATTTTCCATTTGGATCAATGTGATGGTTTTTGATCCATGGTTTTGGATGCGATGGATTTTGGTCCATGGTATTGGATGCTTCGACATGTATAAATATGTATGGTAACATTGAAAGGAACATAATAATGAAAAATCAAGCTAGTAGTCCCAGTTTTGGGATTGAGTGGAAAATCTCTATATATATGTGTTTTATGTGTTATGCTCTCGCATTGTTTATTTTCTGTGTTAGAATTCGTATGCAAGTAATTTCTGTACGGGGTTAAAACCTACAACTACTTCATATGGAGTCATCTTGGTTGCTTCATGATAGTTATTATTATACCACCATTCAACTAAAGGTAGTCACTGTACCCATTGATGTTGCTTTCTTGAAGTGAAGCATCTTACGTATGACTCCAAACATTTGTTTCCTGCATCAGTTTAACCATCAGCTTATGGATGATAGGCAGTACTTATTTAGAGTTAGGTGCCTTGTAGCTTGAACAGTTCTTGCCAAAATTTGTTGGTGAAATTCGGGTCACAATCGGACACAATGGAAGTTGGCATGCCATGTTGTTTGAAGATCTGGTCCATGAAATCTTGAGCCACCAAAGTGGGGGTAAATGGGTGGGGTAGAGCGCAAAAATGAACATATTTAGAAAGTATTTCCACAACCACCATGATGATGGATTTGTTACCCGACTTTGGGAGACCAATAATGAAATCCATGGAAACATCCGTCCAGATGGAGGCAAGGAGTGGCAATGGATGTAAGGTGCTTGGTAACTTGAATGTTTCTCCTTTATGGCATTGACACACATCACATTCAACTACAAAAGTAGGAATGCCATTTTTCATGCTCATCCAAAAGAAAGAACGGTGAGTGTGAACATAAGTCTTCTGAAAACCTGCATGACCTGCAATGGGAGATGAGTGCAACTCTGCCAAAACGCAAGTTTTGAGGGTGGATGTCCGCGATATAACTACTTGATCCTTGTAGCGAAGAATATAATCCTTCAAAGAGTAGTAGACTGAGGAATTAGGATATGATCTCAAGTTATTAATAAGTTGGGAGAGAGAGGGGTGTGAAAACCATTCCTCGTAGGCTTCTTCAATCCAATATGGTATGGGAAGAGAGATTGATAGCAGGGTGCTTTCATTCTCAAATTGGCGTGATAAAGCATCCACTACTACATTGTCACGCCCTTTCTTGTAAATTATCTCATAATCATATCCCAACCATTTATTTTTTTGTGGCGAGGAGAGACATTGCTCAAAAAAATATTTGAGGCTTTGATGGTCTGTGTGGATTTGGAAACACAACCCTAATAAGTATGGTCACGAGGAATCTACTGCATGTAATATGTTCATCATTTCTTTCTCATCAATGGATTGACCCAGATGTTTCCCACTCAGTTGTTGGCTGGTGAAAGCCAAGGGTTGACCTTCCTGCATTAAGACAACACCAATACCATTACCTGAAGCATCACATTCAATCACAAAAGATTTGGTGAAATCTGGTAGTGCCAATACCAGAGTGGAACACATGGCCTGTTTGAGAGCGAAAAATGCCTATTATGTTGCATCAATATAGAGGAATTATTTTTTCTTAATGAGCTTAGAGAGGGGTGTAGAAATGTGACCATAATTACGGAAACATTTGTGATACTAGCTAGTGAGACCCAAGAATCCCCTCAATCTCTTCAAGGTTTTTGGTTGGGGCTAATCTTGCATTACCTGTATCTTTTTTGGATCAACCTTGACAACTTCACGACCCATAATGTGTCCAAAATACTCAACTTCTTCCATGCCAAAAGAGCGCTTGGAAAATTTGAGAAATAATTTGTGATTCCGAAGCAGTTGCAAGATGAGGTCTACATGTTGAAGATGTTTTTCCCAGGTTGTAGATAAGAATGTCATTAAAGAAAACGAGGGCAAGTTTTGGAGATATGGTTTCAACATGTGATTCATGAGGGTTTTAAAAGTAGATGGAGCATTACAAAGACCAAATGGCATGACCAAGAATTCATAATGGCCTTCATGAGTTTGGAAAGTGTTTTTGGGAATGCCTTTTTCTTTCATTTGTATTTGGTGATAGCCAGAGCGAGGATCTAGCTTGGTAAAGAATTGACAACCATGTAGTTCATCAAGGATATCATCAACAACCGGAATAAGTAATTTGTCTTTGACAGTGAGCTTGTTAAGGGCCCAAAAGTCCAGACACATGCGCCATAATCCATCTTTCTTTAACACCATGACCACTGGTGATGAATAACTGTTGGGCATGGAATCCCCCCCAAGGCATGTTTTGGGGCTTAAAGCCCAAGTTTTGACCAAGTCCATTGTAAAGACTCCGCGATCTATGGGGACGCAACGTGAAGCCATAATAGAGTCACAGGATCGTCTGTTGTTGTTTTTGTAATGTAATGTCAACTTGAAAGATCTACCCATGGTTAGCGGACCAAGGGACTGTCTAAATAGAGCGAAGCTCTAAGAGTAGAAAACATCGGTTAAGAGTTAGAAGCATGACGAGTCTAAGGGATTGAGTTGAAGTGTAAAGTGTGTCCTTGGGTCGTAGAGCAGGAGAAGGCTCTCCAGCTGAGTGTGCAGAGGCCTAGTAGTCCGCAGCTGAGTGTGCGGACCCTTGCAGCTGAGTGCGCAGGGCAGGTTGAGTCTGTAACCATTGGAAGCATCAATAAAGAGAAGTTTTATCATATTTGTGTGTATATTTTCCTATTTTATATATTATTGAGTATAAATTACAAGTTTACTGTTAATTTGCTACGCGAACTCATATGAATGTGCTGTATAGATAAATATAACATAAGGCATCCATTTATGCAAAGATATCTAAGTGGTGTAAGAAGATAAGTAAGATCTCAGGTGTGATTTAGGGAAATAGCATAGAGTGCTGCTCCAACAGCACAGACATGGAAAATTTTTGGGGCGAATGTTCACCCATAGGTGAAATTAAGAGGTTTTAAATTTTTAGTGGGCAAATATTTTGTATCATAGTACATTTTTACAAATCACCTCAAATAGCCCACCTTATTTTAAGGGAGAGGGTAAAAAAGATAAATTTAGCCCTTGAAATTAGGAGTTACAACCTTCCATTCACCCTAATTTACAAGAATAGGTTTTATTTAAGTGAATCCTATGGGCCAAATACCATATTTACAAAAGAGGTATGGTAAATTAATAAAAATATAAATAAATGAGAGGTATGGTAAATAAATAAAACATTTTTTATATATACTCCATAAGTCACCTTATATACATGCAAGGGTGTAAACAAATAAAAATAAAAATAAAGTGGAGGTATGGTAAATTAATTAAAGAATTTTATACTTACTCAAAAGGTATGGTAAATAAATAAAAATATAAATAAACTAGACGTATGGTAAATAAATAAAACCTCTTTTTATATTTAGTCCATAACCCTCTTTCTATTTATGACGGCTCAAAAAAGAGGTTTTATTTAAGTGAATCCTATGGGCCAAATACCATATTTGTAAAAGAGGTATGGTAAATTAATAAAAATATAAATAAACGAGAGGTATGGTAAACAAATAAAACATTTTTTTATCTTTACTCCATAAGTCATCTTATATTTACGAACACTCAAAAAAAGTGGTGAAACCTATGGCCAAAATACTATGGGCCAAATACCATGGGCTAGATTATTATTAATACCATGCAAAAAAACATTATTAACCCTAATATTAGTATTAATAAAAATAAAAATGGCACATGGTATTGACCCATGGTATTCACATGGAATGCAGCCTATTTAAATGGGGGAATTAAACCAGCATAGATCCATCTTTACTCTGGATCTACTAAGCCCGGAGAGGGATCAAATATCGTGATATGCAAATTAGCATAGAGTGAAAGAATATTTGATCCCTCTTGGGGCTTGGTGGATCAAGAGTAAATATGGATGTTGTAATTTAATGTATGTTAAACATTTTAACTTGGTTAAAATAAAAAATAAAATAAAAATCAATTATTAATTTTTAT
Source organism: Pinus tabuliformis (assembly GCA_031772625.1). Taxonomy (NCBI): domain Eukaryota; kingdom Viridiplantae; phylum Streptophyta; class Pinopsida; order Pinales; family Pinaceae; genus Pinus; species Pinus tabuliformis. The sequence continues at coordinate 289,156,086 of CM062815.1, read as the reverse complement.
AAATTACTAATAGTAATTTTTAAGCTCAAGGTTTATGATAACCCATGGTATTGACCCATGGTAATACCATGGTATTCATGTGAGTATAGACTATTTAAGGGGAGATTCTATGATCTTAGATCCATCTTAATTCTAGGTCTACCAAGTGCTCAGAGGGATAAATAGATTTCATCCCCCTAAGAGTGGTAGAAGTGGAGTTAAGATGGATATAGGTTGGTTTTTATGATAATGAAGATATTAAACAGACTTAGGAAATTATATTGTAAAAACATCTTAAGGCGAATGGTTAAAGCTACATTTAGTCACTTCACAAAAGCTAGTAAAAAATACCAATATCTCCATTAATATTGGTTTTTAACTTTTTCTGATTTAACAAAAAAAATTCAAAACAGTGAAAACTTATCACTCTTTCTGCATCACCCTCACCGAAGATTTCTCACCATTTTTCAAACATTCTCAATATGATATCTTCATGAAAAAAGTTTAGGTACTGATGTTGGATTAGTTGTTTGAAAAATAAGCTGGTTTGTACAAGCTTTCATCTTTTGTGCTATTCATAGTTTGTCCTAATGATATATAGGGGTTGGAGCCACTGCATCATATTTTCCTAAAAGGTGGAGATTGTTCACCAAAAAGGAAGTTAATCTACATGTTACAACACTATTAAAAAATCCCAGACCTATGAGGGTAGTGAATTATGCTAATAAGAAATTTAGATTGGAGAGAGGTAATTAAATTTTATTATTTAATTGAAGATTTCCAATTAAAATAATAATAAATCTACATTTATATATTCATATATTGATTGGAAGAATTCTCACAATGGTCACTTCTTTCAATTAGATCCCCTTCAAGCCTTTGGGATACCTAATACTTTCTTATATAATATAGTTGGGGCTTGCTACTTTTTGGTGTGTTAGGGTAAACAAACTTGATGTGTTTTTTTTTATCTCGCAGTTGGAGTCTATGGAATAAGAAAGAAATTTGATAACTTGAAAAAAGTGGTAGCTTGACAAAAGTTGTAGAGAAAAGATTAATCTCTCCTACCTTGACAGAACTCATTGTCAATATCAACACCTACAAGAACCTTGTTGTGGAATATTATCAAAACTAATAGAAGGATATGAAAGAGTGTATTGTAGAAACCTTAACAAACACGGCCATTGAAACTTCAAACATTGTTTGTAGGAAGAGAAAATTATGTTTCTTTTTTCCAAACATGTATGTTAGTATATTACAGTTTAATGAATATGTTTTCTTATCATCATATATGGTTTCATACTTTAACAAAACATTCGTCAAGAATTCACATTGTTTTATTATTCTGTAAAAGATTTGCCAAGATCTTACAAGATTTTATAATTCAGTGAAAGATTCTCTATCACTGTACAAGATAATATAATCCGGTGAGAGATTCACCAAAAAAGTTATATATACATATTATATTATTGATAAAATCGCCTCCCATTTTTCCTATGTATCATGGGGATTAGCCCATTTATTATACATATAAATTTAGGGTGGTTCTTAAAATTTTCCCTGAGCACAGAAACCCCACGGCCCTAGTAAGGGTTGCACGAAGGCAAGTATATTAGGACGCGAGGGATAGAGAAGTGCGCGAAGTAACCTGGGCGCAGAGACCGATAGTTGGACCAAATCAACCCCTCAGACATCTCAAGGGTGCGGAAACCTGGTTCCAGCACCCCCCCATTCTACTTCGGGTGAGAACTCAATCCACACTTCGCAGACTGTTGCCAAAATGGCCAGTAGTACATGGATTTGTTTGGCTAATTAACTTTGAACCTGGGTGAGGCCCCAACAAGCCAACAAATGGTTCTGTTGCCGGGACCGAGATCTGTATAGAGATGTTTGATGTCGTATCACTGGAATCCAACTAAGAAAGGAATTGAAGATTGGTTGGATAAGAAGAATCACGAGTTCGCGGCATAGGAGAACAAGAATCCGTGACTATCAAAAGAAGATTGGTTAGACTACTACTTATACACATAGATCCATGAATTTGTCTTCACATATTTCTTGACTGAGCTATACGAGTGGATCAAAAAGCTAGGAGATAGCCAAGGAAGGTGCAAGCTCGATAGACCTATTATGTGGACCCCAGAATTGGTGCGTAGATTGGAGGCATTGGAGGATAAGATCGTGCACACTGTTGATCACTGGCTCAATTGAATTATAGGAGGATTCATCACTGAGTTCACGATAAATACTTCAGTCAGCTATAGCAAGGCAGAGTGATGCTTCCTCAAAGGACCACGAGGTAAGTACATTAAGTCTTTGAACACCTGGATTAAAATGCTACTATGTGAAAAGCGGGTTATGCGAATAAATTGATGTTTGGGGCTACACGAGGTGGGAGAATCTATAGGAACGAAGGTAGTGCAAAACTAGAAACTAGCCCCTTGATTTCACCTCTGTGAGGGGATGGGGAAGATCTCACGAAGGTCTCACTAAGAAGTGTGATCAATTTGATAAGGCAGAGGATTTTGTGCATACAACCCCCACCCACACCACCGCCAGTTTCACCGTCTTCACCCCCATCTTCGCCCATACTGCCTTCGCCACCACCGCGAGTCAATATGGCAAGCACGATAAAGTTTCCAGTGTTCAAGGGAGTAGGGAATGAAGATGTGGACTAGTTTTGGTTCATGATAAAGGTTGTATGGGAAGTGTGGGGAGTCACAGATGATAATATAAAGAAGGAAATGTTGGTTATCACTCTGTAGGATCGCGCACTAACCTGGTACATTAAGCATTCCAATGACAATTCGAATGCGGGGATCACAGACATCAAAACTGCATTGAATAAGGAATTTAGCAGGCCGAAGTCAGAGGTGCAGTCGATCGTTGGGTTCAAGGAAATCACAATGCTACCAAGCGAGACCCCTTGGGAGTTGTATCAGAGACTAAAGTGCACAATTCGCGAAGCTAACATGACATTGACGGATGGACAACACTGCAAATGGTTTGTAGCATCGTTAACGCTGCATCTGAGGAACACAATGTCACAATAGAGGCTAACAACTCAGGTCGAGGCCTTGGAGATCATGATGAGACTACACGAGACCCCGATATAGTATCCCAACCTGGGAGTTCAGGAGGTTCATGCGCAGTTGAAAAACTTGTGCCTTGAGATGTAGAGTCTGAAATAAGACAGGACAACTCACCCAGAAGTGCGTGATGAGGTATGGTGTGTAAAGTGCAAGGGTCAGGGACATGACAAGGACCACTACTCGGTGTTCGCGAATTACCTCGCGGGAGGAGGACCAATGCCGTTGAGACCAAAGGCATAGGAAGGACCTAGTGCAACACCTGCATTATGGTGCACGATTTGTCAAATAGGGGGAAAGCATGCTACAGACAATTGCCATCTGTTGTAGAACTACACTCAGAATTCACAACAGTTGTTCTATAATTTCTGTAGGTCAGTGGGACATGATGAGCACACCTATATAAGTTATGAGCTAATGATGGATAGGACTCCTACCTACAGAGTTCAGGCTGAAACGTGACCCAGGGGTGCAGACGAGGCCAAGGTGGAGGAGGACCTGGAAGAGGTCACAGACAACTCATATGTTACAATTGCAGAGGGCCAGGACATTATTCCTACGATTGTACGAATCCAATGCGTCCATCATGCTTGTATTGTACATTGTTTGATCATGAGATGGAGGATTGTCCCACACTAATAGCATGACTGCGCACAATAAAGGAGCACTCCAACCTCCCCCGAATCAAAACCTGCAAATGATGAGGTCTACGCCACGCGAGGAAGACCCTAATGTGAATATTGTGCTCCGAAGTGGAATTACGACAGGGGATGACAAAGGAAAGCAACTTGAAGAAAGTACTTGGGTTTGTAGGGTTCCGAGGAAAGAACTAGAGTTTGATTTCGAGCGCGCTAAGGAAACCTTCATGGAAACGAGGAAGAGCTTCACTGATGCCTCCAGTTCAACAAGCAAAGATAGACCGGAGTCATAAATGGACCCATCGATGCCCAAAACATTCTTGGAAACATGCATGAATTTGTTGCACGACAACAAGGCTGTAAAGGGGTTGCAGGAACTTATAAATAAATGTGTTGGGACCACGCCAGGAGAACCACGTGTAGTTCGGAAGCTCAAAAAGCACACGATGAGGACAAGAAGGGAGATGAGATTGACAACGCGGATTGGAGAATATGAGATGGACCAAGTGATTCTGGACCTAGGATCAGACGCAAATGTTCTGCTAAAGAAAACATGGGAGTGCATGGGAAGGCCTACACTGCAATGGTCTCCTATCCAGCTGCGAATGGTGAACCAGAAAAAGATCCTACCTATGGGAAGATTGTATGGAATCACAGTGGATACCGAAGGAGCAAGTGTGCTAGGAGACTTCAAAGTAATAGAGATTCTTGATGACAACAATCCCTACCTTGCACTATTAGGAATAGATTAGGCCACTGACATGAATGGGGTGATAAATCTGAAGAAGCGCAAGATGATTTTTGAGAAAAAGTCTCTGCGTGTAGTTGTACCTTTGGACCCTGCAAGGATTAGGCTACATAGAGCCAGTGCACGAATATGAAAGCAACGACAACTTGGACTACATCTACAAGATAACTGCTCGAGAGCAAGACTGGGTAAATCCAACTGGAGATGGATGAATTGCATGGGAGTGTGAAAGCTCCTGCACATCGAATTTTGTTGAGGAGATAAAATAATGATAGAACTGGTTACACGAGGTAACCATGTTGAACTGCAACATGATGACGAGATCTCTATTTTGCATATCAACGGAGGTAAGGGATTTGCCTACATCTGATGGGTTAAGAGAGGTAGAGGTCTTCCTGAAAAGATTTAAAAGAGAGATGCTGGAACAAAAAGTTTCAAAACTTTGAAATGGGTACTGCATACTATGCCCGCAGGGTGGTGGGGTATGCACTAAGGAAGCTTCGGGGACTGGCGCGAATGTAGGAGGATGATGTGCATACAGTTTGGGAAGCCTTAGATGTGATCAACAGATAAGATTGCTAGACGAAAAGGTCCACGTGCCCACCTGTCAAGATGGATACAGGTCTATGGTACGAATCCTGTGTGGATGCAAATAACGTTCGCGTTAGGAGACATGGTCAATAAGTAGGTACAGATAAGGAAATGGCACGAATGACCCATCCGGTTGGAACCACAAACTATGGAAAGACCAAGTGCGTAGAAGGTTATCCGCGCAGAGCCTTTAACGAAGTATGTGAAGCCCTGAACAAGGTACATAATGCGAAACAAACTAATTGGGACCTGCACGTACCAACGGTTCTATGGGCTTATAGGACCAAGTGCAAGAAATTGATGGAGCATCTCCGAAGATGGAGTATGGAGTGAATGTTATAATCCCCATAGAGTATAAAATGCCTAGTCCGCGCATAGCAGCATCGGTTGATACAAGAGTTCGTGGAACCTTGGAAGAAGGGGTCGCACAGCTGAACGAAGTAGAACAGTTGGGAACTAACGAAGAAATCTGACAGGGTGACCCTAGAATCCAAGAACTTATGAAAGAAAGGGTGTGATTAAGGGAGAAAAGCGCTCTGGGTAGAAGCAGAAGTCAAGAAGCTTGAGGATGAGGTAAAGGCAGATTTTCTAGATAAGAAGACCAGGGTGATAAAACAGGGAGCACACGATCACATCAACGAATTTGAGGCCTGTCACCGAGAATTGATCAGCCTAATGCCTTGTATTGGACCACATATTACTAAATGGGTCAACCATAGTGGTGCACTACAGATGATAAAGTGCACGACGCAACCAGTAACAATCAAAGGTGGGTATTCTCCAGGAAAAGTGATGGATGACCAGATGAAACCTTATACAGGTGGCACAACCACCTGATTAGCCGTGGGAAGTATAGTCTTAGCACTCCAAGTAGTTGAAAGGAGGCACATGACTATAAACTACTCTACCCGAGAGCTACGTGTAGAAGCAAAGTGTCGCAAGGTCTGCAACTGCACAAGAGGGGTTGCACTGCCGCATGGGTTGACTGGAAAGTGACCATTGGAGTCACTATTTACAATGTGATGCTTGACTTGAGACCAAATGGAGTGGGTGGCAAGTATTTAAGACACGCTTTATGGTCAAGATTTGGGAAAATCGGTCACCAAGGGAGCATTAATGAACTGGATTTTGGGGGAACGATTGAATTCAAATTGAAAAGGTGCTATAAATTACAAAAGGCTACCTAGCAAGTAACACATGGTCATTTGCGAATTGAGGTATTGTATGCCCCACGTATCCTGAGCCGAGATCTGTTTGCCCTGTGTCGAGCATTGGTTGAGCCCCTGAGTACACAATTGGAAGATTTCTAGACCAGTAAGATGGCAGCATCACAAGAAGTTATAGACATTTCAGAGATGACCATTGAAGAGGCCTCACAAGCCCTGACTGTGGGGGATGCCCATGAAGGCGCCGAGATTGTGGTGGAAATACCTAAATCACTACGCAAGTCAAGGCTGAAGAAAGACAAACAACTGATGGTTCCTGTACGAGTGTCCCCGTGAAACCTCTTGTGCACCAGGTTAACGATGGAGGAGAAAGGGAAAGTAGTTAAATTGGAAACCGACGAGGAGGAGGAAGACCTAGAGGACCTTATAATTGAAGAAGATGAAGACGAAGGCATCGAGGAAGAAACTGAGCCTGCACACTCTCCAACAAAGCTTACCGCCTATATCCCCCTGCAGAAGGGGAAGGAAAAACTGCCCAAGGATCTCGACGAGAGAAAGAGATTTCTCCAGACTCTGCTCCTCCTAGATGACATCATCGTTGAGGGCACACACCTGGGGTGGATAACTAGCATGAAATTTGAAGATTAAGATCTCATTGACCACGAGAAGTTCCCTCACCTAGAGATCGCGCAGATCTTGAAGCCCAAGTAGAACACTGTGATGGGGGTTATCGAATTGGAGTCGTGAAAGTGGTTACGTGGAGTGGAAAAGGCAGGGTTACGAAACCTGCTCTGGGTGTTTCATTTCCACCACACCCCAATAACAATGTTTGTCATTAGGCAGCTACTCTGCCTGGTGCATGGTGGGTTTTTGTGGCTGGAGGACCCCATCCCCATCACGGACCACTTAATCTGCCGCATTACCTGGCTCCCATGCAAAGGAAAGGACCCCACAAACATCTTGGAGGTGAAGAGAAGTGAATTGGCCATCGCGGAGGCCATGAAGAAGAAATACAAGCGGGAAAAGGAAAAAAGGGGCTACGTCATATCTAGCATTGGCAACAAAGCAGTTAAGGTGGTGACCCAAATATTGGCGAGTAAAGTTATGCACAAGTGCCGCGCAGACGAGGTACCTGTGCTGGTATTGGCAATTGCTGAGCAGTGCACGGAGGGGATCCAGTTCAACTGGTACGAGTTATTATGTAAAGAATTCTTTGAAAATTGTCGCAAGGCCCAGGGACAAGGAAAAACATTCCACTATGCATGGATTCTGCTATCCATAGTGCTCGTGGTAGGGCAATTTCTAGGGACAGTTAGTTCCCCACAATTGACAGGGATCTGCCGGAAGCCGCAAAGTATGCTTCGCTCTAGGCCACGAAGGATGTGAACCGGATCTGCGAAAACAAGATATTCTGGGTGTTCATGGAAATGAACATCAGAATGGGGATTAATAACAAGCCACGGTTATCACCCACTGTCTACAACAACTTGCAAAGTTTTGCCAAATTTAAAGCAGACCTCCACATCATATATATTAGAGCGCACAAGGACCCAGATGATAAATGGATAGGACTACCCTTTGTAGCCACGGATGACGTAATTTTTGATGTACTGGAGACATAGCCGCTGCAGTGACCCACCCCAGACATCGCAACAATGGAGAAGTTTGCAGCATAGAAGAGGAAAGAGGAGGCCAAACTGTGCATGGCACAGTTGGCAGAGAAGAGAAGGAAGGAAGCCACGGTAGCAAAAGCGCAGGAGGTGCGGGATGCTACGCATACAGCAGCAGAACAGCAAAAGGCCACAGTAGCAGTAGCACAGGAGGTAGCCGAGAAGGTGTGCAAGGGCGAGAAGTCGCCTTTGCATGGGCAACATAAGGATATGGAGACAGAGGAAGAAGAGGGTGGCGCAGACCCACAAACAACATCAACACCACTGAAGCACCAACGACCGAGTGAGTGGACAGGGCCACGCAAGAACGTGAAAGCCTCTAAGCTGTCAATTGACCCGATCACCCTTACAAGGGGTGATCTGCATGACATAGGCGAAACAATATGTGATGTCACCTCCGAGGCCCTTCAAAACTTTGCGCAAGAGAATCAGATTGTGCTGGGGGGCCCTCAAAGTGTAGCTTCAGGAGTTGCAGGGGCACACTCCTCAGGCTAGTACCCTTTCGACCAACCTCGTAGTAGGGAAAACTGCCACGGAGCAGATGCTGTGTGCTCGGACAACAAACACCATATTACTGCCAGAAGGGGTATTAGTTACAACAAATGAGGCTGACAGGACTATGATTAGCACACTAAAATGTATCGATATCAACATGGCTGCACTCCCGGGGGAGATGCTATATGTTCTGCAAGATGGGATTACAACAGAACTACAGGCTGGGGAGAGTTGCGTGCTACAAGTGCTGAGCGAGGAAAAGATCAACATGGAGCAGTTGAGCTTACAGTGCGACAAAGTGGTGTCGCAAAATAGGAAGATTGTACAGGTACTGGAAGAAGCCTATTAGAGGGTCCTTGAGCTGGCCATCCTAGTAGATGCACCAAAAAAGGCGCACATCCACAGACTAGCAGAAGGGGTGCACGAGGTGCGAGAAGAAATGACTAAGGTCCAGCTAGAGCTGAACCTTCAGATAGCATAGTTGTGGTTGAAGGCGCAACCGTCCGCCCCTCCAGAAGTAAGAGAATATCACGGCAACACTATTACATCAGGGCTGGAAGAGATAGGTAGTTCAGTAAGGGACTGCACCAGAATGTTGGAGGAGTCATTTGAGGTCCTCATGAATCTGCAGGAGGACCCTAACATCCAACTCTTAGAGATAGAGGTGTGTGAGCTCCAACAGTAGTACGACAGTGCCAAAGGGACTGCGTAGACAGTGGCCCTCACTCATAGGCTCGTGCGAACGCAACAGGCCAAAGTGATGAAAGAGCAAGTGGATGTTGCACGACACAAAGAAGTAGTTCTGAAGGTGCACGTTTAGCCTTGGATTGATGAGGCCTTCACCATTACAACAACAATTGAAGGCAAGATCACACAAATGTAGCAGACGCAGGAACACATGCAGGGAAATAGTTCTGACACTGCGGTCTCGGAACAACGGGTACAGGAATTCAACAGGAAGCTGCCAACCTTGCAACTGTTCGAGCGGAGATGGAGGGACTCCGTGTGAAGATCTTTGCACCGATAGAATGACTTGAGGGTGAATCATGATGTTTGTGATGAACAAATGTTGGGCATGGAATCCCCCCCAAGGCATGTTTTGTGGCTTAAAGCCCAAGTTTTTACCAAGTCCATCGTAAAGACTCTGCGATTTGTGGGTGTGGAGCGCGAAGTCACAATAGAGTCACAAGGTTGTTCACCCTTATTTTTGTAATGTAATGTCGGCTTGAAAGATCTACCCATGGTCTACGGACCATGTGATTGTATAAATAGAGTGAGGCTCTAAGTGTAGAAAACATTAGTTAACAGTTAGAAGCATGATGAGTCTAAGGGATTGAGTCGAAGTGTAAAGTGTGTCTTTGGGTCATAGAGTAGGAGAAGGCTCTACAGTTGAGTGCGCAGAGGCCTAGTAGTCCATAACTGAGTGTGCGGACCCCTACACCTGAGTGCGTAGGGCGGGTCGAGTCTATAACCATTGGAAGCATCAATAAAGAGAAGTTTTATCATATTTATGTGTATCTTTTCCTGTTTTATGTATTATTGGGTATAAATTGCAAGTTTACTATTTATTTGCTGCGCGAACTTATATTAATGTGCTGTATAAATAAATATAACATAAGGCATCCATTTACGCGAAGATAGCTAACTATTGTAAGAAGATAAGTAAGATCTCTGGTGTGACTTAGGCAAATAGTGCAGAGCGCTCCTCCAACAGAACAGAAGCCCCACAACCCTGGTTAGGGTTGCGCGAAGGCAAGTATATCATAATGCGAGGGACAGGAAGTGCACGAGGTAACCTGCACGCATGGACTAACAGTTGGACCGAATCAACCCCTCAGACATCTCAAGGGTGCAGAAACTTGGTTCCAACATTCCCCCATACTACTTCAAGTGAGACCTCAGTCCACGCTCGGGCCAGTAGTATAAGGATTTGTTTGCCTAATTAACTCTGAACCTGGGTTAGTCCCCAACAAGCCAACAATAACCCCTACTTCAAGGAGTGCCTTATTGATTTTTTCAATTTCATTCTTTTTGGCGAAAGGATATTGATATGGGCACACATTAAGTGGTTTGGCCCATGAGACCAAAGGGATTCTATGATCATGTCTACCTCTAGAGGGTGGAAGCTCTTTAGGTTTGTCAAATACCTGCTGGTGGTGGTTTAAGACCCATTACATCTTAGGATGAATATGAAGAGTAGTGGATTCTATGGCCAGGATGGCATTAAACTAGGCGATGAATCCATGATGGCCCTTTTTCAACAACTTTTCCAGACGATCTTAGTTGATGATAGTAGGAGCACCTACCTAGAGTCCATGTAGTGTATGAATGTGGTCATTCTGCTTAAATCTCATAGATAACTCCTGGAAATCCATTGCGATTGGGCCTAGTGTGCGAAGCCATTCAACACCCAAGACAATGTCACAACCACCCATATTAATCGCAAACATGTGGGTCTTTAGGTGGTAATCTCCCATCTGAAGTTTAATATTTTCGCAGTGGCCTTCACATTTTATTGTTCCCCCATCAGCAATAAGGACTTGGAAATTAGAGACTACCGTTACAAAACAATGAACCGCTTCGGCGACTCTCTTATGGATAAAATTATGAGTGCTGCCACTATCAATCAATACCACTACGGGGCAATGTTTAAGAAAGCCTCTAATTTTGAGAGTTTGGGGTGCAAGAATGCTCGCCAAAGCATGTAGTGAGATAAGTGGTTCATCTAGCATAGCTGTGAGATCATTGTCATGCTATATTTCCTTAGCTTCGCCCTTTCACCCCCCAAGTGGTGGGGCTTCCTCAGATGAGCTATGATCAGTAACATTAATTTGAAAGAATTTGGGTTCCTTGCATTTATGCCTCGGGGAGTATTTGTCATCACAATAGTAGCACAATCTTTGTTTTCATCATTCTGCCATTTCTGCTTGAGACACCTTTTGAACCTTAATTGTTTGGATAGGGCCCAGAGCCTAGGTGGGACTCCCCTTGGCTACAAAATTTGGACGAGTATACTGGGCAGGTAAAGAAAGTTCCACTTCAACAACCTTTGTGCAAGTGTCTATCCATGTAGGTGGGTCATGTATCTGGACATGTGCTTGGATGGCTTCTTTGATACCACTGATGAAACACTCTAAGTAGAATTCATCTCCTATACCTTCTGTTTAGATGGCCAATGTCTCAAAGGCTGAAATGTAGTCTTTTACTATGACTATCTGTCAGAGCTTAGTAAGACGACCCAAAAAATTAGATTCTCTATCAAGGTGGTCACAAATTGCTTTTGAGAACACATGCCAAGCTATGTTCCTGGGATAATATTTCACATGCCACTAGCACCATTGCCATCTCTCTTGGTCCAAGGAAAGGGCTCCCACACGTAGTTTAGTTTGATCATCATGCATATCATTCAAAATGAAGTATCATTCCATTTGTGCTACTCATACTTCCAGATTAGAGCCATCAAATTTATACATGTCCAGCTTGGGTGGTCGAGGGTGGGAATGTTGGTGATTTCCATCGAAGTGAATATGATGGCTAGATTCTCCTTCAAGGTGTTCATCAATACTGTGCGCCTCCTGATGAAACCTTGATGTGCTCTTAGTGAGGTATTCCATGAATGCTAAAATTTTGTCCACTTGTTCCTTGAAATCATCCTGCAAAACCTCAACTACTAAATGTGATGTGCACTGTGGCACTAGAACCTCAACTATTGGATCTGATTGGTGTGGTGGCGATAGAAACCCAATTGCTAGATGTGAATTGTACTACGGCGATAGAACCCTAACTGCTGGATCTGATCTGGAAGATAAGATAATGGGCGATCTTTAGAGAGAAGAGGGAGCTATGGTTACAAAGGAGTGTGAGGTAAAATAAGGGTCCAACAATAGTACTTGGCCCAATCTTTCAGGGCACTAACTAAGGAGGATCAACCGTACCCTTAGCCGTACTACCTAACTACCCTATTGTACGTGTGAGTAATCTCCTCGAGTGTTGTTCTCAGTGTACTGTAGTAGCAACACGACCAATGACTTATCTAAGGCAAGGTTTCAGGTGATCCTAGGGGGCTTCTGATATACCAAAAGGGTATGTGGAAGTGCAGTCCATGGGTGGTTATGTCTAATGTGCTACTACTCAAAGGGGTACCCACAGGGGTTATAAGGGAGTCCAACAAGCGTGACCACCTCTTGTATTTCCTGTGTTCATGCCTCCCCAAATCCACAGGTTTATGCGCTCAATGGCAGATCTTGTGGTTTAAAGACGTCGGAACATGTCTCTAACCTAAAAAAATATTCTGCAAAAATGGAGGTACCAATAGCGCTGGAAAGTGCTCTGATACCACTTGTTATGCTCTTAGCCTATGAGAAATTTCAGAATACCAAATATGTGAAGAAATACATCCCAGAACATAGAATAAAATCAGAAAAACAACAAGTATTTTATTATTCACAGATGAATGCAATGTTCACTTTCCTCTTCGAGGGGGAAACCTCCAGCAGAGCAGAGATCGATTACAAAATAAGACTTGATGATATTTCTCTTCTAACTACGACTATTTATAACTAAATGAACTTCAACAACCTAACGAATAGTGGTCCTTTGCATAACATGGGTTAACCACTTTATTTATTAATTATGGCCCGTTTACAACTAACTGTGGTCCCTTTCTTCAATGCGGGTCAAAAACTTACAATTATTAATACAGGCTTATTGAATCTTTAACTAACTATGATTATATCTCAACTGTATTAGGTTTATTACATAAATAAAGGGGTTAGGGTTTGACCCTAACACTATCGATTGTAATTTACTCGAATCAAATGGAACTTGGTTCGCAGAATTCAATCTTGCTCGAATGACGCGTTTATCCAGGAATTGACCGATTTCAACTGATATTTCAACATCAGTTCAATTTGAATTTTGAATTTTTCTACATGACCTCGTGATTGGGGATGAAACATGGCCCCGCTGGACCCAATGACGGTCACTGTCCACTGTCATTGAGGCGATTTAGCTCCATATCTACTGTGTTTACAACTTTTACCTAAGGAAGTGTGGATGTGTAAGCACTGTACAAGATTGAAATACCTAAGTTCCTATACTTTCCATCGATTTCCTTTGTTTTCCCTATTGTAATGCACTCACATGGGTGCCAAATGCTAGGTTTAGTTGTTTTTCATCATAAGCCTTGAATTCCCGATTTCCTAGTACTCTTTTTCATGATTGCGACTGATATGTTTAGCAATCTCGATGTTTGGGGATTTGGGTCCTCAACAAACTATTGATTTATTGTGTGCAAAGGAAGTGTGTCTAATCAATACTAGCTCTATTTAAGAAAAATTAGTTGTAATGGCAAGTGTACTGCTAAATGAAGTGAAGGAAGGTTAGATCGATCAATCCATGGAAGGACCTCTATGAAACAAGAGCTCTGGCATAGTTTCAGCGGTGAAGAGCTTGGATATGATAGCTATTTGTAGCTCATCATGGTAATGAAATATGGGCAACAAGAAGAGAATATTGATTACATTTTTAAGATGGTGATTATTGGGGATTCTGTTGTGGGAAAATCACAGTTGTTGTCTAGATTGTCCAAGGATGAATTTAGCTTGGAAACTTAAGCCACACAGACCAGACCAGATGGTGAAGGCTTAGATCTAGAATACTATAGACCAAGAAAGATGGTATACAAACTTTTTTTTCTTTTTCTTTTAATGCAATCATATTTCTAATTACAATAGCTATTAGCTACAACCTATATCAATAAACATAATAGTTGCATGAAGATCCTCTTTGTATTCAAGTTCTAGACATGAATATATATGGCCTTGAACAAGAACCCAAGTAGTAAGGAGTTTTCATGCTATGGAGCATATTAATTTGAATTTTGACATGGAGTGTTTGTTGATCTTTGAACACTCTGAATTCTCCTTATTAGAGTGTGAATTGAAAGTTGATTCCTCAAGAGTGAGAGTTGTGCATATCTTTAATTGAGGAAATGCAATAACAAACAATTATGTGGTGCATCATATCTCTTTGCAGTGAACCTTTGATCAAATAAGTTTGATAGTAGTATATAAGTAATTGTATTCTGGTTGAAACTTTGCCCACCCAAAAAGTTTTTTTTAGATAAACATGGACACAATGCAAACGATGTTGCACTATTTCTGATTTTGAAATCTATTTGCAACAAACCTTGATCATTTATGTTTAAAAATGTATATATATGTAATTGTATTATGGTTGAATCATACTCAACAAGCATTTGCAAATAAGAACAACCACAAAATAAGACATTGTCCATTATCCATTGTTTCTTCTTTTTTAATATGAAACACTCAACATTGAAAATTGCAGAGATGTTTTCTTTAATAAGGTTCATGTTTTATATTTTGTTTTAAATTTCAAGATAGAATTTACCTGAATTGAAATCAACAGAAATCCAAATTTTACTGAGATATAGTTATATATTAAGTTTGATATGCCCATATTGACTGGTTTGGTTCAAAATCAAACACAAGCAGTTACAGGGAAATCACAAGCACTTATTATAGAGGATATCTAGGGTCACTGATAATGTACAATATCTCCAAATGGTAATCGTTTGAGTACGTAACTCAATGGATTGAAGATATGAGAATGCATGTAGACAACAACATTGTGATCATTCTTGTTGGCAACAAATTTGAATTAGGGAACTTGAGGGAACTCCCAAGACAGGATGATAAACAATAAGTAGAGAAGGAGAGCTTGTTTTTCTTGAGACTTCTTCTCTTGCTGCCACCAATGTTGAGAATGCATTTCTCACTGTTGTATGTGAGGTCTACAAAGTGGTGAGTAAAAAGTCCTTGACTGTAAGCTAGGATGATGGGTCGGGGCTCAGGTCCATTCTATCACGAAGAAGGTTGGCTTTAACTCCATATGATGATAATAAGGCTAATAGGGCAAGATGTTGTTATTCACAGTGCTATTCATTTTCATAATTGGGCCTATGGCCATTTAGATTCTAGAGGAGATTCTGGGATTCGATGTATCTAAGGCATAAAATATCCTGACAGATCTGTGATACATATGAGGAATACAAGATCAAGGGTTTTAACAGATCTGTGCTAGGCTTAATTGATCCATGGCCTATAATGTTCACCTTCTTGTAAAGGGAACATTTTTATTTTGAATTAATTGTTCTTTCATAGTAAAATTGATGAATATGTCATACCAAGTCTACATTTTCTATTAAATGCAAGTTGACAATTTAATACAAAATTTGAAAGCAAAAAGAACATAAGCAATAATTCTTATAAATGAACAGGAGTTGGGAGGTTATTTATGCAACTACAATTTCTCTTTATTGTTTTTAGTAGTATGTACAATTGCTTTCCTGCATATTTACATCGACATTTCAAAAACTTGAGCATAAGTTACGCCTCGTTCATCCTCATCCTCAACTTGTTTTAGGTTTTTCCATTTAGCAACATGTAGTACTTAACGAAGGTCCTCCCATTTAAATGGTAAACTTTTTTTTTTATCTGTGTAAGCTTATTGTCATATATGTATATCGAACTAAGTTGTTGCAAGAGCCCTAACGAAGAGTGTATCGAGCTAGAGAATTGGACTTGAGAAAGAGTGAGGTCGGTGATATTTCCACATAAACCTAACTCTGCAGATATACATCCATCTAACTGGTATTCATCCAAACTAAGGGTGATCAAAGTGCTTAGATTACCTAACTGTGCTTGATTGTTGTATTATGTTTCAATGAAGAAAAATGGACTACCACATTCATGATCAAGCATATTTTGATCATATTTAACCATAGTCAACCATGGTCAAACATGGTTAAGCAAGCTTAACCATGGTCAAACATGGTCATCAAGCTTAGCCATGGTCAACCTTGTAATGTTGTAGTGTGAGATGTCTCAACCTTACGATGTTGTAGTGTGAGATGTAGTGCAAGACCAGAATTTCTTTTTACTTCCCCCAATTTATTTCCACTTTCCCCACTCTTATCCGGATTCCTTTGCACCTCTCGGTGCAATTGCTAATATAATTTTTATGTTACTTTACACCTCTCAATACAATTGCTATATATTCGCAGTTCAAAGGACTCATTTTGCAAGGAACTCATAAACTACTCATTTCATGCCACGTCAAATAGATATAAAGGTATCGACCAGTTTTATAACATAAATAATCGGTGTTGTAAATTGACACAAAAAAAAGGCGTCTGAGTCTGTCAATGAAACTCCAGGAACGTTGCTTGTCACATGAAAGCTACGATCCAAATGACACTCGAGAGTAACAGATGCTACAATGCCCTTTACATAGAGTCCCAATACTACAACGCCCTTCGGATAGAGTGCCTTTATCCAGACAAAAACTTAACCATCTACACAGAAAATTTTACAACAAAAAAATAGCCATGTCCATCTTACTGTACAAAATTCAATTTACATACCATCTTGACAGAAAATTCCTCAACCAAAAAAAAACATACCCGTCTTTCCTCAAGAAAAAATAACTATATCTTTCTTAATGTACACAACTCAATTTACAACATGCACATGGGAATAAAGCACCAATTTCTTCCATTTAAAATATGCACATGGGAATGCGGCAACATGTTCTTCGTCTTTGGTGAATTAGGGTTACAGTCTGTAGCTGGTCAGCGTTAAGAATCCTTATCGTACGGCGAAGGGACTCTGTAAACTGCACTCTCTGCCGCAAAATCACGTGCAAAAGGATAGCATGCATGGCATTGCAGTCCGGAAAAACGTGCTATTCAATAATTGTCGCGTATTGCGATGTGGGATTCTGCGCCTTGAATTCATCTTCAGCGGGATTTGGAATCTCCAATTCCATGAGAGCGGAGGAAAGCCTAAAAAAAATTCCTCCCCTCCGTTTCCTTCGTGTACCCCTTGGAGAGGATGCGCGTTCAGTCCGACGGCATGATCTGATCGAGAGCGATAATCAATCCCATAACGAAAGCTTGGTCGTAGCCAGGCCTCACTGTCAGATTGAACACATCTCCTCCCAACCTTATATCTGATCTTACCTGCTTGGGCTTCACCTGCAAGCAAAACACCGGATGTTTTCAGAACTTGTTATGAAGAGAGTCCAATGAATTCCTCAAGTGTGCTTATAGAATGTAACAAGACATCCGGGAACATACAGACCTCTGCAACGACCTCGTTTAAGGTATTCACAAGGGTGAAGGAACGCTTGGCATAACATCCTTCAACATGGTAATCTGGCGTCTTCTTCATTTTTCTTTCAGCCGAAGAACACATATACACTTCTGCTAAACTCTTTCTGGAGATTAGCAGAGATGGCGCCCTTCTTACAACGAACAGTGGTTGTGCATCCCGGAATTCCCCTATGAATCCTCGCCATTCATTCTGTAGACTCAACCTCTGTTTCACATACAATAATACAATTCAGTGTCCTTTCAAACGTTGCAAAGATTTTGTTATTCTAAAGCGAAAACAACGGAAATCCATTCGAAATATATTATATATGTTTGCATACCTTTCGCCGCATTGTGAGAAGGGCCATTCCTGCAGCATCCATGAGAACGACTTGGTCTTTGGGATCTGAAGGATAGTTGTCCACTCTAAACACAAGGTTGCCGCTCGAGTCGAAAACAGTACAGCCATTGCAGCTGAAAACAAGAGATTTTTTCCACACTGTAAGCGCTGTGGCAGACGCCTTGGAGACCTTATCGTCGATGCAAGCATGCCCGGCGAACTCTGGTTCGCGTGGATGAATCTTGGCACTCATGCTTCCTGAGAATATGAGGCAGCAAGGAGCAAAGTGACACAGATCAAGGGTAAGGCGAAAGAATAAAGAATGAATAACGTGTATGAAACACGTATTCAAGCAGAGTGAACGCTAAGGCTAATGACCGGGTGCTGATTCCCCGTCTGGTTGATCCCTTATTATACCACTGCTTTGAAATGGCCATCTCTCATGTTCACTAAAAACAAAACATGTGACTAGCTCCTGTGATATATTTAAAAGATAATAATCATAGCGATAACGCCACAGAAGTCTGAACTTTATTGGTGGTCTTCTATTAAACGTTATATTTAGAATATAATAAGGTTGGGAATAGGAGTGACAACTGAGTACCTAGGGTGGGAGAAGTCGAAGCTGGTGGTCCGTATATGTACAAAACGGTCCACAAGGTACTATCGATATTTCTCGGTGGCTTTTATAGTGGAATTAATATGTTAACTGTGATGATAAGAACAAAGGTCGTTTCAAACACATTTAGTGTAAAGAAACGTGTGATCCACATCAACGAATAGGGTTCTCAATTTCTTGTATTATTACTAGCCCATGATAGAGACCAGCTTTTCATTAGGGTGGTTACTCATGTCTTCTCATGATAGGGACCAGCTTGTCATTATGGTGCTTACTTATAAAATATATTGCATTATAACTATCACACGATCGAGACCACCTTGGCATATAGTGCTCACTCGTCTTCTCATTAAAACTCATGAAATTTAACAGAAGAAGTTTTTGGCAAAAGCCATAAATAAAATAATATGGGATGGTGCTCTTAATTATGGCCACACAAAAAGGAACAAACCCATCGTACCGATTAATCTATGCATTCTCATATTTAGCAAAGTTTATTTTAAATTCTCATGCTCACCCTTGGATGTTATGGATGTTATGGGAATACCCTTTAATCGTAGAATATTTTATTACGTTTTATCTTATCATTAACGTTAAATTATTGGTTTTAAGGACATTATATAAAATATTATTTACTTATAAATATATTTGAAAAATGAGATATCATTATTAAAAATAATTTTTTTATGTAATTGAAAGTATTTCTATCTTAATTTATGGTAAGATTGGGTAATTTTTCTGATTAGGATAAAATTTATATGTTTTTCTGTGATTGGAAGACAATTGTTCCATTTATACATAGGAACTATTAGAGTTAGAAAAAAACAAAATCTTCAAGGAAAAAATGAATAGAAAAGATTATAGAAGGTGACACATACCCCATTTAAATGGTTACTTTTTTTTTCTCTTGTATTATCACTGGTGAATTAGTTGTATAGCGATAGACATTCATATGGCCAAATTCTACTCCTTGATTTTTTCATAGCTTACCTTGTTCTTGTATCTAGTTAAACCTAAAGTGTTTAGGTTTGTGTGTGAGCACTATGGTCTTGGATGGAGCCATTCCCACTTACGATGACTCCATACCCGCTTTGGCAAGTGGAGATACTATAAGGCATCGACCTTATATCCAAATTAATATTTATTACATTCTTGTATGCATTATGTTTCTACAATACTCCATAAGGTTTTTTGGTATGAACGTACCCCTTCATACCTTAATGTTTAACACCTTATTGTAGAGTTCTATGCTAGGTAAATGCCATGGTTCCTTTATATCAAGATGTTTGTTTAAGTTATTTTTCCATGGAATAGGCTATTTATATTCTGAAGTATATTGTGCTTAATACAAATGTTTATGCTAAAGTCTTTCCTGGTATGGTGAAAACATACCCAAGGTGGGTCACTCCTATGGTACTACTGGCCTCATGCACCATGCCTTTCTGAAGTGTTAAATGGAGTGCATAGTATTGGAATAGTGGCACAATCCATAGTCAACACGTGTACCCTCCCCATGTGAGGTTCAACAAGGTTTCTAGTCCCTCCTTCACGAATGGTGGGATGATATTCTTGTAGATCGATGGTGGAGGTCGCTCTATAGTAACACTAACCGCAACCCAATGAAAGCTTTCAGTTTCATTCGTCATTTTCACGTTTGTTCTAGTCAATTTTCCTGTGTATGGTCACGTTTATTCACCTGTAGCCATAACACACATTGCTGGAGATTGGAAGCTCGACTAAGGCCTGAGTTGTGATAAGGATTCATCCCCACGACTGCTAGGTATGTTTGTCTTCAATCTAACATTTCTTAAAGAAGCAATTAATATTTCACATGCCATTCCACTTTCCTTCATTCTGGTTATAACATTTCAATTAATGGTTTTTATTTCTTGTGCACTTGACTGTCACATACCCAGTATTTCTACAGTAGTGCGCAAGTACAAGTTTGAGAGTTTTTCGTGCGTCCCTCCTTGTTTCTCTGGGTGTGCCGACTTCATCAGCTACATAAGGAACTCTTCATTTTCAGGTAAGCTTTATTATGGTTTTACTGTCATGGAATGTAACCCCAAAATTTATATTGTCTTTCTTATTTTCATCTCTAAATTTTTGTTTTCACTTAGTGGTCACGTATATTATTACAATTCAAAATGCACAACTCTAGTTGAGGGTGGTTTCATGACTATTGTTTGTGAACCCAAGCCTATTTCGTTGTGGGAGGGATTATGATGTTCA
The DNA here is from genome assembly GCA_031772625.1 of Pinus tabuliformis. Classification (NCBI taxonomy): domain Eukaryota; kingdom Viridiplantae; phylum Streptophyta; class Pinopsida; order Pinales; family Pinaceae; genus Pinus; species Pinus tabuliformis. Next base: position 289,135,341 of record CM062815.1, on the reverse strand, counting down.
TATGCTAGGATTCTCGGTTATACTTCTCCTTTCAAAAGGTGAGCCTTACTAGTTTTCTCGATTACGTTTGCTTCCTCCTTAGTGCATTTTTATGTAAACCCCACATATAAATTTCTTATGTATTGTGGCTTATTGACTTCCTCTAGCTTCCTTCACGGTGGTCCAACATTCAAGGTGACGACCCTTTTTTTCATTTCAAAGGATCTCGAATACAGGTAAAATTCTTCTTGCATTCAACAAGGGGTTATTATTTTTTGTTCATAACTTTCCCTTAAGCATCCTCCTTTCTTAATTTTCTTGGCTGTCTTGTCTTGCAAGTATCCCCCCCCGCCTCACAACTTCTGTATGTAAAGTTCTTGCATCGCTAACTCACAACTACTAACCTTCACTTCCATTGCAACATGTTGGTTCCTTCCTTCCTATTTTCCATGTGATTCACTGCCTACTATGAAGGTTTGAGGTTTCGACGTCGAGCATGTCTTACCAGATTAGGGTGTAGCATGATCATATATGCAGTCCCTACCTTAGTTGTAGGGTTTGGACATGACCAATTGGTTGAGTGATCTCAATTCACCATTGTATTGTAACATGTAGTGTTTTAATGTAGTTATAATTTTCAACTCTTTTAGAGTTGTATAAATATTTTCATAGTAATATTTACTATTTAATTCACCATCTGTGCACTAGGACCGTTAATGTTTTATACTCATTGTCATGGTGTATCTTTTCCATCATTTTCTAAAAATGAGGTCACAAATGACTATGTATTACATTTCAATTTCTTTTAAAAAGAAAGAATCTATGGTGCTTCATTATTTATATGAATGCCCTGTATTTTGTTTGACTCATCACTATAATTCTCTTTTGTTACCTTTGTTACTTCATTGGTATTAGTTTACACTACCCTTCAAATAGAATCAATATTTTTTGAATCCATTTTCCTTCTACTCCTCGAATGTCTCGACATCAGTGCTTTTCTGGGACATTATCACATCTGTGGTTCATCTAACTCCTAAGTTTTATGTATTCTTTCTTTATATACATAGTTCAATCCTATGTTTCGGATCCGTTATTTTTATAATAATAGACTTCTTTCTCACTTACGCATTTAAATATCAAGACTCATGCTTGATGCCAGAAATTATGCACTCCTATGTGATGCTCTGAAGATCACTAGCTAAAGGTTTTTCTTTTTCCTATAAGTGACAATATTACACAATCGAACTGATTAGAGGTGCATGCTCTTTAATAGTCTGTGCTACAAGCTCTATCACACTTTTCACTGATTTGTTATTAGTTATCATAGATGCATTTATAAAGAATCTGTTCACAAAAATGGTCATACAAAATCCTTTAAAATAAATAATATTCGGTCGAGAAATTTCATCACTATTAAATTAATTAACATAATTGACCAGGAAATCATTCTTCAATAATTTTCCATAATAACTACTAGTTCATTATCCAATATTAGATTCATATCATTCCCCAACATGCTAATTATCCCATATGCATTAAATATCAATATATTTACTTGAACAGTATATAACACTTTTTATACGAGTTCCTAAAATACACAATATAATTATATAGGTATAACAATATACATCATATTATTCATTGAATTATTCACAAAAACAATTGTGCACAAAATTTTCTAACCAGAATCACTATAGAATTTGCATTTGATGAGCACACTAGCCACCCAACCATGAATTGTACCTCCTGTTCCCCCTGAGATAAGACTACTTTCCAAGAGAATATACCTTTCTTCCATAATGGAATTTTTCTTTACTGACATCCCGCTTTTGTGGTCCTCTTCGTCCACTTGACTAGGCCTTTCCTTAAAATCCTGCTTTTATCTCCCTCAATGATTTACACTTTTCCAAGCTTAACATCTTTCCCCAACTAAATGATTTAATGGATTTTGTCGCCTATCAACTACATCTTATCTATAACCTTATCTATAATATTTATCATGGAAGAGTTATCTTAGGCAATAATCTCATCTTCAAGTTTCTCATTCCCAAGTACTCTCAATCCCATTTATTTATATAATAAAAATATTTATTTACATAAATATTTAAATGTACCTCATGGATTTTCTGCAATTTTACTAACATAATTCGGTCTAAATAAAAACAACATTATAGCAACAAAGGGATATTACATTCTTCTCCCATTTTTATTCACACCATTCTCGCTGTTTATTTTTCAATAACTTCCTTCTAAAAAAGTCATGGATAATTTTTCTACATTTCATCATCCCTCTCCCACGTAGCCTCTTCTGGAGTAAAATGGTTCCATTGCACTTTAACCCGAACAACGACTTGATTCCATAGATAGACCTCCTTCTTAGTCTAGGATATAGAGAGGTTCTTCTAGAAACTCTCAGTTGGGTTCCACCTATAGCATTTTCCAATCAATAATGTGAGAACTATCATGTACATATTTCTTAAGTAAAGACACATGAAAAACATTATGAACTTTAATGTGACTAGATAATGCTAATTGATAAGTTATAGGTCCAGATATGTCTACAATTTCAAATGGTCTACAAAACCATGTTGCCAATTTTGTACAAGTTTCCGTTCTTAATGTACTTTTCCTTGGTTTCACCCTCAAATAAACATGATATCCAATTTTGAACTCTGTGTGCATTATTTTCTTGTCTGCATAATTGTTATGTCTGTTCTATGCAGTTTTAATGTTCTATAGAATCCTCCACACTATCTTCTCCATTTCCTGAAAGGCATCCGGCCCGAGTATCAATCTATCCTCCAGTTGACTCCAACTGAGAGGTATATGGAAATTTTTCCATACATGGCTTCAAAAGGGCTCATTTTTATTGATGTTTTATCATTTTTATTGTAAGTGAATTCTGCCAAATACAACAAATTCTCCCATTTGGTGGGTTTACCTATGACGTGCATTCTCAGCATATCTTCCAAAATATGGTTGGTTCTCTTAGTTTCTCCATCCATTTGAGGATGATATGTTGTGTTGAATTTTAATTGAGTTCCCATGCCCCCAAATATGGCCTTCCAGCATTTTGAACTGAATTTGGGATCCCCGTCTGACAATATCATCATGTGTACTCCATGTAAACAAAAAAAATCCTTCATGGAGATACTAGAAATTTGTGTTATACCATAAGCAGATTGTATTGGTATGAAATGAGTTGCCTTACTTAAGGTATCGACCACCACCATGATGGAGTCATGCTGCCTCTTGGTCCTTAGTAGTCCGGTGATGAAATCTAAAGAAATTATCTCCCACTTCCAATCAGGGATAGGTAGTGTATTCAAAAGTGCGATAGGGTGTTGATGTTCAACATTTACCTATTGACATTCTAAACATTTTGATAAATATTCTGCTTCCTCTTTCTTCATACCTAGCCAAAAGAAGCTATTCCTTAATATTGTGATCATCTATTGGTACCCATGATGTCCTCCATAAGGTTTCTTATGATATTAATAAAGTATCATCTGTTTCAAGGCATGCACATTGGGACCATACAATCATTTCCTTTAAATAAGAAATTTTTCATAATTTTCAGCATGGTGAGGAATGTTAATGTGTTGTAATTTTTGTTGAATTTCCAAGTAGTTTGGGTCACTAGTTATGGAATTTTGAATTTGATAAATCAGATCTGTATTAACAATGCTAACAAACACTTAGTTTAATGTGTGAGCATGTCTGTTCAAAGCATACTATATCTTTTTTTCTTTCCCTTTTATGTGTCTAATGTCAAAGTCAAATTCACTAATAAATGCCATCCACCTAGCTTGCTTAGCATTGAGACCAGGTCAACTAAAAATTTATTTTAGTTTTAGATCTAAGAATTTTTTGATCCATATTACAAATGATAATGTCTTTCGGCTTAATCAAATCATTTTGATATGATCGATTACCAAACTTAATTTCTTTCCTAACAAGTAATGCCTCAATATCTTTAAGACGTGTATGATAACAACTAGCTCCAAATTGTATACAACATAGATATTTTCATGTATTTTCAACTTTCTGGATTTGTAAGCTATCACATAATTGCCTTGCATTAAAAATCCCCTTAACCCCTCCATACAAGCATCTGTACAAATAGTAAATTCATTAGTTGGATATGCAAGTTTTATGATAGGTGCTACTCTGAGTAGATGTTTCAACTTATCAAAAATCTCCCGACATTCGGTAGTGCATTTAAATTTTACTCCCTTTTTCTGTAAGGAGGTGATAGGATACGCTAGATTTGAGAATCCCTCTATAAATATTCAGTAGTATCCCATGATTCCAATAAATGAATGGAAAACATATGCATCCTTTGGTATGGTCGAATTCACCATGGCGATAACCTTCTGAGGATCCACTGCTACTCCTTCCTTTAGAAATGATGTGGCCCAATTATTGTATTTTGTTTTTGTAGAAATCACATTTACTAAAATTTGCATATAGTTGATGTTCCCTTAGAGTTTGTATCACCAATTTTAAGTGTTCCTTATGTTCCTCTTCATCTTTGGAATAGACAAGGATGTCATCTATAAATACCAGCAAAAGTGTATCCAAATATTTGCTAAATATATTGTTCATCAGGCACATAAAGGTTGATGGGGCATTAGTAAGGTCAAATGGCAATGCTACAGAATCATAGTTTCCATATGTGGTCCTAAAAGTTATCTTATGAATGTCCTCATTTTTAATTATCAATTGATGATATCTCGTCCTTAAGTCAATTTTTAAAAAAATGGTTGCACCTCTTACTTGATAAAATAGATCATCAATAAGGAGAAATGGATACCTATTTTTAATGGTTAACTTATTTAGTTGTCGATAATTGATGCAAATTATAAATGCTCCATCCTTATTTTTGACAAAGAACACAGGAGCCCCCCATGGTGACACACTAGGCCTAATATAGCCTTTGTCCAACAATTCATGTAGCTGCATTTTAACTTCTAGTAATTCAGGTGGACTCATTTAGTAAGGAGCCTTAGACGCTTGGTCTGCAACGGGTACCAAATAAATGGAAAAACATATGTCTCTGCAAGTGGGTAAGCCTGGAATTTACTTCAAAAAGACATCACAAAATTCCTTAATAATGGGAAGGGTATCTAATTTTGATTCTTCTCCTTGTTGCTTACTTGTTTCTATGTGAACCATAAATAATTGACACCCATTCCTTGCACTGTTTTTCATTTGTAAGGCTAAATTTTGTCTAATTGATATGGGTTTTGGTATGCCTTGAATTATTTGAGTTTGTCCTTGCTGATTCACACATCTCACTATTTTTTCTAAACAATTTAAAATGGCCCCTTGCTTTTCCAACTAGTCCATGACTATTAGTACATCATATGGTCCTAGGGGGAGTACATTTAAGTTTACTGTTGTAGAATAACCCTTTATGTCAAGATAACATTGTTTTACGTGGCTGGTTACACTTCTATTGGTGTCAGTTACTAATTGTACTAGCCTGGAAGTCTTATATTTTTCAGTTTTAAGTTTGAATTTTTCTACCACCTATTGTTCAATGTAACTTAAACTAGCCCCTAGATAATTTAAAAGAGAAATAGGTCGATCGAAAATAGTACCTCCAATTTAAATCATTGTTTATTGATGTTCCACTTCCCTATCTTGCAATGCTGTGCTTATTCTGGGGGTATTTTTGGCAATATCATTCACTGTGGTGGCTTGATGACAACTTGTATATTCTGAATGAATATGTGATTATGTGGACAATCCCTCAATAAAATAGGTTCCCCAAATGCCCGACACTTCAATGGTTCTTTTTATTTAATCCCGCCAATATTTCTTTTGTTCAGATCCATAGGCTTTGATCGTTTGTGCCGATTGATTCATGTTCCCATTGTTGGAATTTTTCCATTGTGGTCCTTTCCAAAGTTCTTAAGATAACCAGGTTTTTGTTGTTTCATTCCAATTACACGTTTAGCTCTGTAATTATTCTGCCAAAACTTAGAGACTTCTCCCTTATTTTTAAATTGTTGGTAACAAACCTTTCCTTCTTCCCTACTTCATCCATTGTCTCAGGATTGTCAAACTTAATCCATTCTTTGTAGATAGTAGGTAAACATTTCACAAATTCTTTACTTTGATTTTTCTTCTTTAATATAGGGAACATACCCTAGAAAATTAGTAACTTTGCCAAAAATTTATCCATGTTTAACTCTCCCAACCTTAACACATGGAACTCCTTTTCATGATCATCATAATAACATTCATTTAAGTAGTGATTTTTAAACTTCTTCTAAAATTCATCCCATGGTACCGTCTTTTCATCCATAAGATGCACACTTTTAGCTTCTTCACACCAGAGGGTAGCTTTCCCTTATCATTGACGGATGGCCAATGTAGCCTTTAAGTTTCTCTCATATTCATAGACTTGGAAATATTTTTTCATATTAAGCAGCCATGGCTCAACATCCTCCTCTTTCTGCCCATCAAAATTAGGGGCTTAATTTTTCTAAATTCCCCTTGTAACTCTATTTGTTTTTATTTCTCTTGGGTATGTGCTATCAGATTCCCCCCCACTTTTAGATTGCTTTGATTCTGTTCCCATTTTATTTCCTTTTAATATTTCAGGTTCCACCATTTTATGGCTAGAATTTTCAGTCAGCTCCCTGATCATTTTTTCATGTTCCTCGCTGACCTTTAATAGGTACTCATTGTTGCTCCTCAGGTATGCTTATTCTTGTTGAATATTTCTGATAACATCCATGAATTGAGTACATTTTGGGGTGGCTCCATTTGCCATTTCATACAATTCTTTACCTCCTGTGATAGTTGGAGCCTCCCCGGTCACTTCCACTTTAGTCAATCATGTGATTACATTACAGTTCAAAAAAATCAATTCTGAGCTCTTTTAGTACTGTTCTTTTTCAAATTTACACAATGTCATTTTTTACTTTCTACACTAGTTCTTTGGCATAATGGTGAACTTGGGCTCTGATACCATCTCTTAGATACCCCATTTAAATGGCTAACTTTTTTATTTCTTTATTTTGTATTACTATTAGTGAATTAGTCGCACAGAGGTAGACATTCATATGGCCAAAACCCACCCCTTGAATTTTTCATAGTTTGCCTTGTTTTTGTATATAGTTAAACCTATAGTGTATATGTTTGTGTGTGAACACAATGGTCCTAGATGATGCTATTCACACCTACGATGACTCCACACCAACTTTGGTAGGTGGAGATACTATATAGAATTGACCTTGCATCCAAATTAATATTTATTACATTCTTCTATACATTGTTTTTACACTACTCCATAAGGTTCTCTGGTATGAATGAACCCATTCACACCTTAATGTTTAACACCTTATTGTAGAGTTGTATTCTAGGTAAATTTCAAGGTTCCTTTCTATCTAGATGTTCGCTTAAGATATTTTCTCCATGGAATAGGTTGTTTATACTTTTAAGTGTATTGTGCTTAACACAAATGTTTATGCTAAACTATTTCTTAGTATGGTGAAACCATACCCAAGGTGGGTGCTCCTATAGTATTACTGGCCTCTCATACCATTCCTTTACAAAGTGTTAAATGGCACACATGGTCTTGGAATGGTGGCACAATACACCACAGACATGTGTAGCCTACCAATGTGAAGTTTAACAAGGCTTTTTAGGCCCTCCTGCATGAATGGTGGGATGAGATTCTTATAGATCGATGACGGAGGTCTCTCTACAGTAACCCTAATGCTAACTCATTGCCAATTTTTGGTTTCATTTGTCATTTTTGCATTTGGCCCGGTCAATTAACTTGTGTATGGTCTAATATATTTTCTTGTAGCCATGGCACACATTCCTAGAGATTGGAAGCTAGACTAAGGCCCAAGTCGTGGCAAGGATTCATCCCCATTACTTCTAGGTACATTTGTTCTCAGGATTCCATTTCATAAAGAAGCGATTTCCATTGCACACTACATTCCACTTTCCTTCATTCTGGTTATAAAATTTCAGTGAAGGGTTTTTATCTCTTGTGGAATTTATTGTCACATACCCAAGATTTCCACAAGAGTGCACAGCTACATGTTTGAGGGTTTTAGATGCGCCCCTCCTTGTTTCTCTACATGAGCTGAATTTTTCAACTACATAAGAAGCTCTTTGTTTTTAAGTAAGCTTGATTATGATCTTACTACCATGGAATGTAACCCCAAAATTCATATTGTCTCTCTTATTTCTGGCTCTAAATTTTTTATTTTACTTAGTGATCACGTGTTGTTTGTTACGATTCAAGATGCACACCTCTGGTTGATGGGGGTTTCATTACTATTCTTTGTAAACCCAAAGTTATTTTGATGTGCGAGCTATTATGATGTTCATAAGCTAGGATTCTTGGTTATACTTCTCCTTTCAATAGGTGAGGCTTATTACTTTTCTTGATTACCTTTGCTTCCTCCTTTGCATGTTTTTATCTGAAACCTAGATATAATTTTCTTATGTATCATGGCTTATTGGATTCTTGTAGATTCCTTCATGGTTTTCCAGTGTTCAAGGCGACAACCCTCTCTTTTCATTTCAAAGGGGTTCAAACATAGCTAAAATTCTTCTTGCATTCAACATGGGGTTATTATGTTTTTTTTTCAGAACTTTCCCTCAAGAATCCTTCTTGCTTAATTTTATTGGTTGTTTGGTCTTGCAGGTATCCACCCCCCATGACTTCTGTATGTAAAATTCCTATGCAGCTAACTGAAAACTAATAATCTTCACTTCTGTTGCAATGGGTTGGTCCCTTCCTTCCTGGTTTGCATGTGATTCGCTACCTACTATGAAGGTTTGATGTTTCAATGTCGATCATGTATTACCAAATTGGGGCGTAGCTTGATATTATATGCAGTCCCTATCTTAGTTGTAGGGTTTGGACATGGCCAATTGGTTGAGTGAAATCAGTTCACTACCATATTATAACATGTAGTGTATTCTCCAGTTATAACTTTGAACTCTCTCATTGTTGTATAAATATTTACAAAATAATATTTGTTGTTTTATTTGCCATCTCTGCACTAGGACTGTTAATGTTTTATACTCATTTCCATGCTGTATATTTTCCATTGTTTTCTATTGTTTCCTAAGAATGAGGTCACGGTGACTAAGTACGACATTTCAATTTATTTTAAAAAGAAAGACTCTATGGTCATTTATTATTTATATAAATCCCATGTATTATGCTCGACTTGTCACTGTAATTCTCTTTTGTTTCATTTTTTCTATTTACGAGTTCAAACATAATAACTAATGTAACAGGATATATATGCTTTTTTTTTGATGTAAAAATTAATAGAAAAGATATTACTTGCATGAGTATTTCCTGCAATATATAACTTAAGGGAAAAGATTCACCCTGTTTTGTCTACAATTTTGTTTCTACTCATTTGACTTTTTTCCTAGTGCTTCACATGGTTGCAATAATAACCACATGTTAGTAATAGCTACTCATGTAAAAGTGATATTGTCCTTCATATGGTTCCTACAACCTTAAATTACATATTCTTTTTAATATGCTTACTAATTCTGCCTAAGGGATCATTATAGAGATTCATCGAAATCCTCCTCCTATACTTTATGATTTTTTTTCTTCTTATTATGTTTTCTCTATAATATTGTTGTCTCAACATAAAATCTTGGCCTTATTCACTTCATTGGTATTGGTTTACACTACCCTTCCAACATAAACAATATTTTTTTAATCCTTTTTCCTTCTGCTCCTCGAATGTCTCCACGTTAGTGCTTTTCTAGGACATGATCACATAAATGGTTCATGTAACTCCCAACTTTTTCATTTGTTTTCTTTATATACATAATTCAATCCTAGGTTCTAGATTGGTTATTGTTATAATAATAGACTCCTTTCTCACTTATTTAAATATCAAGACTCATGCTTGATGCCAAAAATTATGCACTCCTATATGATCCTCTAAAGATCACTAGTTAACATTTTCTTTTACCTACAAGTTACAATCTTACACAGTCAAATCAGTTAGAGGTGCGTGCCCCTTAATAGTCCCTACTACAAGCTCTATTACACACTTTTCATCAATTTATTATCAATCATCAGAGATGAATTTATAAAGAATCTGTTCACATAAATGGGCATACAAAATCCTTTAAAATCAATAATATTTGGCCCATAAATTTCATCACTATTAAATTAATTAACATAATTCGCCAAGAAATCATTCTTCAATAATTTTCCATAATAAATACCAATTCATTATACAATATCAGATTCATATCACTCCCCATCTTGTTATTTATCCCAAATGCAATAATTACCAGAATATCTAGCTAAATAATATATAACATTTTTTATACAAATTCCTAAAATACACGATATAATTATATAGATATAACCACATACATCAAATTATTCATTGATTTATTCACATAAACAATTATGCACAAACTTTTCTAACCAGACTCATTGTAGAATTTCCACTTGACGGGCACACTAGCCACCCAACCATGAATTGTACCTCCATTTCCCCATGAGTTGAGAGTAGTTTTCAAGAGATCAAAACCCTCTATTGATCCCTTTCCCAAGTATTTCATATCTTTCTTCCATGATGGATTTTTTATTTAGCGACGTCATGTTTTTGTGTTCCTCATCGTCCACTTGCCCAGGCTTTTCTGTAAAAGATCGATTTTATCTCCTGCAATGCTTTACACTTATCCAAGCTTAGCATCATTCACCAACTAAGTGAATTAATGGATTTTCTCTCCTGTCCATTAAATATTATCTAGAACCTTATCTAGAATCTTTATCATGGAAGACTTATCTTGGGCAAGAATCTCATCTTCAAGTGTCTCATTCCCAAGTGATTTCAATACCATTTATTTATTTAATAAAAATATTTATTTACATAAATATTTCAATGTACCTCATTACTATTCCACCATTATTACTAACATAATTCAGTCTAAATAAAAAAAAAATTACAACAACGGAGGGATATTACATAAGGGAAAGAAAAGGTCGAAGTAGGTATGAAGAAATGCAAATGTTTTAAAAAGGAGAATCAAACTTTTAATATAATAGATGAAACTGTGATTAATATTCCATCATAACAAATTGTTGTTGATGATTGGATGATGATGGATTTTCTTGGAGTTAAGTACACTATAGATGAAATTATAGAGGCAACTAGTGCACAACTTCTTGATTAAGAAGTTACCATAGTGCAACCTCTTATTCAACAATGTGACATTTTAGAAGCTAACCTAAGTAAGTTGTAATATCCCTCCACTATGTAGTGTTGTTTGATTTTTGTTAAATATCTATGTGTATAAGAATTTCAAGAAAGCCATCAAGATACTTTAGAAAAATAACTTTTGTAAATAAGTATTTTCTCTATTAATAAAATTGATGTAACTTAGGCACTGGGAGGAGACAACCGAGAATGAAATTGGTTTCCAAAAAGAGGAAAATATGAAAGATATTGTTGTTAATGAGATTGGATAAATCCTTCAATATAACGATGCTAGAAAAATTCTAGATAAAACTAAGGGATGGCAAAGAAAAACCTTTAGAAGGAATTAGCTAAAGAAAGATGCTAAGTTGGTTGCACTTAAAGCACGGCGGGAGAAAAGGGTGGTTTGTTAAGGAAAAAGCCTAGGCAAGAGGGAAATAAATCCCATAAAAGAGGGACATCGTAGAAAGAAAATAATTATCATCCAGGGAGGGTATAAACTACCCATGGAGGGGATCAATGAGGTTGTTGTTACCTCGAAAGGAAATCTAAGCTTGGGGGTGAATTAGAGGAACTTAGTTCTAGGGTTGGGTGGCAGAGGTGTCAGGTTCCCATTTTTGTTTCTCCATGACAACTCTAGTTAGACTATTCATTGTTTGATTCACTTATGTATTACATGAAGTTAGATGTAGATGAAATTTTCATTTGAATGTTGTTGATATAAATTTTAGTCCTTTGAAATTGGTATTTTAGTTATGACAAAGGATTATGGTGAAGACAAATGTTGAAAATTAAATAAATGGATGCTCTATTATGATCGAAAATAAAAATTGGAATTTTTGGGCACATAAACTTCCTATTAGATAACTAATTTATAACTATGCTATACTTGTATTCAAAACAAGTGAAATCTGCCATGGGTACTCTCAATGATACAAAATTAGTAAGTATAGATTTCATGACTATTTATAATTTATAGGAGAGCTATGATCATAGAATAATTAGTATTAGATGGATTTTGACGTAGGGGGTAAGAGATTGAAATTAAGAGGTTAAATTCCTATGAAATTGTAACTAACAAGGACAGGTTGCTTCCAAGTAGTGAAGTGTGAATCTGTCCTAGAGATCTGAGGTTGGAACCTATTAAAGTGTGTGTGCTATAGTATTACAAGCATAACTGATCTGGATTTGAAGTTGTAGTTCCATTTATGTAACTTATACACAATAATTGGGGCTTTTATATTTGGAAGTAAGAGCTAGTGCAAATCCAGCATGTTGAGTGCAATACTCAACAATGTAGACAATTTTTAATTAAATAAAGTTTAGGGAAAAATAATGTTGAATGGAAATTCTAGAACAACACAAAAATAATTGGATTCTGGAAAGAAAGTTCCAGTGTCAGTTATCAAACAAGTAATAGAGTTTGAGATGCTTAGTATCTCTCCCACATTATATAATTTTATCGCTATAAGAGTGCTAATGTCAACAAGGTACTTTATGTATCAAAGTTGAGTACAATTTTTTTTTATATCTACATATCTATCTATATATATATATATATATATATATATATATATATATATATATATATATATATATATATAATGAAAAAATTTGAACGAACACGCACAGTCGTGCTCCACCAAATCCAACCAAGGGTAATTGTTAAGTAGTAATATGCAAGAGAGTACCTCAAATTGCCACAAAATTGAAAAAATGATTTTCCACAGGAGGACACCAAAATAACTAAATAAAATTAACTACCAAAAAATTATATACTCAACCCATAATAGAAGATTACATTGGAAAACCACACATAACCAGAACCAAAGATAAGTTAAGTACAATAGTTTGATAAAAATATGGTATGCATATGTATTATTCCACTGAATCGCATAAATATGTAAACCAAAGGTGTACCCATAAATCATAACATCACTAACAACGAGGTTAAGAATATATACAATTATGTGTAAAGAAGTTTAAAAAATATTACGTGAAGAAGTAAATGTAAATTCATGTTCAATTTATCATTTAACATATAGTCCTAACATATTAATAAATTTGAAATGTCTGGAGCAGACAATACATAAATGGTAAATTGAATATAGAAACCCCACAACCATAACATTCTGAGACCAAGAGGTCTATGCAGTATATATACATATACATCATGAAATTGAAGTTCATTACCAAGTGCGGCCAAGTTTGCATCTCATAAAAGGGGATTACAAAATGGACTCGTTGGAACTAGACCTAAAACAAAATACAACGATTGTGACACTCGAACTCGTTGAAGATAACAAGGCATAGGTTTTTGCTATATGTAGTTTTACTGACCTGAAACCAGAATTTTGGAGATGTACATTAGGAAAATGTGGAGGCTTTTGAGTCCCAGAGGCCAAAGTATAGCCTAGGAGATGGGAGACTACCTACAAAACTAGGGAAGAAATACATGTACATTAGATAAGTAAACCCTCATGACCCCAATTAGGTTTCCCATGTAATATAAATTCAAGAAAAGTAGAACACTAAAATTAATTTATGTTGTGCCTATGTAAAAACCAAAAGAAACGAAGAGTATATGTCCTACAACTCTCCCATAAACCTCCTAGAAAGAAAATGTGCATTGTAAAAGTGCATTTAGACTCTGGAACAGGGGAAATGACCCAAACATATAAAGGGGTAAGAGGAGTAGAGGAAAGTATCACACCTTTATGTCGAATTTGAGTGGGAACGTGTAGCAATTGTCGAAGAAACCCATAAATAAGACCATTCCATTTTTATTCCTTCGAAAACCCTGCAAATTGGGAGAGAGAAATTACTAGCACGATATACCATACTCTTTCCAGATAAAGAATTGTGAACGTAGAAACAATGACAATGATAAATAACATGGAAACCCTTTACCTAAAGTGAGCACCTCCTAGAAGAAGAGGCATTAATTAGAATGTATAAAACCCTCACTAGAAACTAGTAAACACGTAGAAAGTAGCCACAACATCATAGTATGCTACCTTGATGTAAGGGGAAAAGATAAATGGGTTGAATTGAGGTTTATTTTATCCCATGATTCACATACAAGCCACTTAAAGGACGACCTCTACCAAAACCAAATGCCACAGCACTGAGAGGCCATATAGCATAGAGAATAATGACTAATGTGGCATAGGGTTCCATCGTCTATCAGAAAACTGGGTTAGGGTTGGGGTGGGGTGAACCCTGCCATTAATTAACCCCCAAGTTATCTCCACTGTCAAACATAACCCAAGAACCACCTACACCGATGTGAACAGGATGGTATTGGCACCAAGGCATTGGCTTACTCTGTTCCCAAGGTGAAATCACAGAGGAAGAATTAAAACAAAAAAATTCAATATGGAAGTTGTATTGTTACATAAATTCGAGAGTGCAACATGTGAGATTTATTGTTGGGTGAAGTTAGTAAGTTGAAAATTTATTATAGCTGAGAAGGGCAAATGAAAGATGTTATCAAAGCATACCATTTGGCTAAGGGATCGTCATAGGAATAAAAAGAACAACAGTAAGTTAAGAAACAAAAAATTGACAGAATTATATAGGATGCACTAACCTCAGAATTTATGTAATTTCAAGGTATGAGAGCTATCAGATCCAATAAAATAATGGCTGAGGAGGCTCCAGCCAATACTAAAGGTGCAGATCTATATGTTGAATTTGGAGAGGGGGTCACCCCAACAACTACCCAATTTATGGAGGTCATTAGGAATTTGTAGTGGGAGCTAGCATATTTAAGGAGTAGCAACGAAAGACTGTTAAAAGCCAGCAAGGAAAAAGAAGGAATGATCAGAGGGATGATTAAAAGTTTTAGCCATAAAATAGTGGAACATGAAATGGAAAAAGGATTCAAAAGGGGCATAGAGTCAGAACCCTATGAAAGTGGGGGGCAATATGATGACATATCCCAAGCACCAAAAGAAAAAGAAGAAAACTAAATTGCAAGGTGAATTTTGAAGATGACGTTGAGGCATGGGTACTTAATATGACCAAATATTTCCAATTCTACAAGTACGATAGCAACTTGAAGGCCAGATTCACCATCTACCAGTTGCAAGGCAAAGAAACTCTCTGATAGGAAGTGGCTAAAGGTGTGGATTTACTTAAGGAAATGATTGTGTCGTGGGAGGAGTTTCAAAAACAATTTAAAAATCGATATTTGAGTGAAGAATATTATGATGACCGTGCCAAGGAATTCCATGAACTAAGGTTGGGGAAACTCACAATGGATGAGTTTGTGGCCAATGTTACCAAGTTCCTACAATATGAACCCCACATTAAAGAAAAAAAATCTAAGGTACAATTATTTGTGAATTGTCTACCTACAATGTACAAGGAGCAGATTGAATTTTACAATCCAAAGACAATGGAAGAGGTTGTAAGAAAATCCAGGCTGTGTTACCAACAATTTAGAAGTAAGGGAGAAAACTCTAAAATTTGGCCAAATAAGGACATAAATAAATTTGTAATTGGAACAAAACAACAAAAATCAGGTTATTTGAAATTCTTTGGGAAGGATCATCAATAGAAAAAGTTTAGCAAGGGGAATACCAACCAACTGACACAGTCTCAAGTTGGATCAAAAACCATGAATCTGGATGGGAAGAAGAACAGTGGGGGAAAAGAAAGAGAACCATTAAAATGTTGGGGATGTGGTGAACCTCATCTGTTGAGAGATTGTCCACATAATCCCAGATCTATTCAAAATATTCAATTTGTGTAGGAAGCCACCACCATGAATAATATTTCTAGGAATATTCCCAGAATAAGCATTTCCTTAGAGGACAGACAAGCAAAACATCAATCAACTATGATTGAGATCGAAGGTACTCTCTCCAACTGACTTGTTTTTGTTTTAATTGATCCTAGGGCTAGTTTAAGTTATTTTGGACCTTAGACGGTGGAAAAATGTGAACTAAAACTGAAAAATGTAAAAACGATTGGCTATTATAGCTAGCAACTGACACGAAAAGAAGGGTAACCAACTAAGTGAGGCAATGTCCTCTTAATCTAAATCACTATTTAACAAAAGTAAATCCAAATGTCCTTCCCTTAGGATCATATGACATACTAATAGGTATGGATTGGCTTGAGAAATAGGGAGCCATATTAAACTGCCTAACAAAAATAGTGAGTTGAGTGAATCTACAAGGACAACAATTTAGGGGGTGTCAAAGCCCATATCAGTATGACAAATTTCAGTTATGCAAATGAAAAAGAGTGCATGGAATGTCTGTAAATTATTCATGATTCATGTAGAAGAGGGTAAAAAACAAAGTGAGGAGTCAACCATATATAGTTTACCCATTATTAAAGGTTTTCAAGAGGTTTTCCTAGAGGAGAATCCTTGTTTACCACCACACAAGGATATAGACTTTACCATCGATCTAGTACCTAGTGCAGCCCTAGTGTCTAGAGCACCTTACCGGATGAGTCCACCTAAGTTGCTAGAAATGAAAATGTTACTAAAAACATTGCTAGATAAAGGCTACATTAGACTTAGTGTGTCACCAAGGGGGGCACTTGTGTTACTTGTTCAAAAAAGGATGGCACATTCATAATTCTCATCAATTACTGACAGTTAAACAGGTTAACCATAAGAAACAAGCACCCATTGCCCCGTATCGATGATTTTTTTGACCAAGTGAGGGGAGCAACCATTTTCTCAAAAAATTCCCCGAGGATAGGATATCATCAATTAAGAATGAAACAAGAGGATGTTCATAAAACAACATTTATGACCAGATATGGACACTATGAATTTGTAGTGCTACCATTCGGCCTTACTAGCACCCCAACAATTTTTATGTGCTTAATGAACAACATACTAAACAAGTATTTGGATAAATTTGTGCTAGTATTTATTGATGATATCTTAATATATTCAAAAGATGAGGTAGAGCATAAGGAACACCTAAAATTGGTGCTGCAAACATTAAGAGAAAATCACTTGTATGCCAAATTCAGCAAGTGTGAGTCTACAAATCCAAAATACAATACCCGGGTGACATTGTTTCTAAGAAGGACTGGAAGTTTATCTAGAGAAGGTGAAAGCCACGGTTAACTGGCCTACACCAATAATGTGTCTGTTATCTAGTCCTTTATGGGACTTTTAGGGAATTCTTGTCGATTTATAGAAGGGTTCTCTAAAATAGCTCATCCTATTACATCTTTACAGAGAAAAGGGGTAAAGTTCCAATGGACTGCAGAATGTCAAAAAGTTTTTTATAAGATTAAACAATTACTGACAGCAACTCACATCTTGAAATTGGCAGATCCAAAAAAGAATTCACAGTTCGCACTGATGCTTGCATGGAAGAACTAGGGCAAGTTTTGTTGCAAGGAAATTCAGTAATAACATATGAATCTAGGAAATTGAAGATCCACAAAAAACATTACACTGTAAATGATCTAGAGCTAGTTGTTGTCATAAATTCCTTAAAAATGTGCAGAGATTATTTACTAGGAAAAAACTTTATTCTAACAATATATCCTATCAGCCTGAAATACCTTTTTAGCCAACCAGACATAAATGCTAGACAGGACAGGTGGATGGAATTTCTTAGTGAGTTTGAGTTTGACATAAAACACATAAAGGGGAATGAAAAGAAGATAGAAGACACTTTCAGCAAGCATGCCTATAATCTAATTGAAATACATGTTAGTAGTATTAACACAAATTTTCTAGAGAAGATCAGAAACTCCATGGCTAGTAACACAAAATATTTGGAAATAAAACAAAAAATACAACAAATTGGTGTTCCTAGTTATGTAGAAAATGATGAAAAAAATCTGATTTACAAAAATAGATTGCATATCCCTGATTTTCATGCTTTGAAATAGCTGATATTTGATTAATATCATAATAAATCTTATGC
Source organism: Pinus tabuliformis (assembly GCA_031772625.1). Lineage (NCBI taxonomy): Eukaryota > Viridiplantae > Streptophyta > Pinopsida > Pinales > Pinaceae > Pinus > Pinus tabuliformis. Next base: position 289,117,223 of record CM062815.1, on the reverse strand, counting down.
ATGGCACCCAGGATACCAAAATTCGATCAAAACATTAAGAAAAAAATCTTTTGGCCAAGAATGAAGAAAGAAGTGGCTGAATATTTAACAAAGTGTTTGGAATGTCAACAAGTAAAGGTTGAGCATCAACACCCGACTGGGTTGTTGAATCCCCTACCTATTCCTGAATGGAAGTGGGAAATAATTTCCTTAGATTTTATTACAGGGCTACCTAGAAAAAAAAGACAACATGACTCCATCATGGTGGTGGTGGATACTTTAAGTAAAGCAACTCATTTCTTGCTTGTGCAATCTATGTTTGGTACAACACAAATTACTCAGATCTTCATGAAGGAATTTTTTTGACTTCATTGAATACCCAAGATGATAGTCTCAGACTGAGATGCTAAATTCACCTCAATTTTATTTAAGGTGTTGCTTGGGGGCATGGGAATCTAATTGAATTTTAGCACCTCATAACACCCTTAAACAGATGGCCTAATTGAGAGAAACAACCAGATTCTAGAATATATGCTCAAAATGTATGTTATGGTCAGGCCTACAAAATGGGGATATTTTTTGCATTTAGCCGAGTTTGCCTACAATAATAGCTATCAGGAATCCATCAAAATGAGCCATTTTGAAGCTTCGTATGGCATAAAATGCCATACACCACGCAGTTCGAGTCAACCATAGGATATGCTAATTCTTGGTTCGGATGCCTTGTAGGAAATAGAACAGAAAATTCGAAGGATTCATCATAATATTAAAGCAGCACATGATCGAAAAAAACGTTATGTCGACAAAAAGAGATCACACAAAGAGTTTAAAGTTGGGGACCATGTTTATTTAAGAGTAAAACCTAGAAAAAGTACATTAAGAATGGGCACTTGTCTAAAATTGGTGCCCCGATTTTGTGGGCCATTTGAGATTTTGGATAGAGTAGGACTTGTAGCTTATCAACTAGCGCTACCTATTCACATTAAAGTTCATAATGTTTTTCATGTTTCCTTACTTAAGAAGTATGTACATGATAATTCTCATATTATTGACTAGAAAATGTTATAGGTGGAACATGAAGGAGATGGCAAAACTTCTCTGCATTCTCAATTGAAAAGAGATTTGGCTTTGGAATTGAGTCGCTGCTTGGGTTAAAGTCCAATGAAAGCACTATAATCCTAAGGAGGCTACTTGGGAGTGAGAAGATGAAATGTAGAAAAATACATTGGTTCAGCCAAAAATACCTATGAACTAAACATCAAGGACGGTGTGCATAAACGGGGGAAGGATGTAATATCGATCTACTATGTAATGTTGTTTCGTTTTTGTTAAATATCTTTGTGTATAAGAAAGGCATAAAATCAATGAAGATACTTTAGAAAAAGAATAAGTATTTTTGTTATTAATAAAATGGATGAAACTTAGGCATTGGGAGGAGACCCTCGAGAATGAGATTAGTTTCTAAGAAGAGGAAATTTTGGAAGATCTCATTGCTAATGAGATTGGACAAATCCTTCAAGACAACGATTCGATAAAAATTCTAGATATGACTAAGGGATGGGAGAGAAAAATCCATTATAAGGACTTAGCTAAAGAAAGATGCTAAGTTGGTTTCACTTAAAACACCAGGGGAGAAAAAGGTGGGCTGTTAAGGGAAAATACTAGGCAAGTGGTAATTAAAGCCCACAAAAGAGGGATGTTTCAAAAAGGAAATAGTTATCATGAAGGGAAGGTATAAAATGCCAATTGATGGGATTAATGAGGGGGTTGTTACCCTGGAAGCAAATCACATCTTGGAGGTGAACTGGAGGAACTCAGTTCTAAGGTTGGGTGGTGAAGGTGTCAGATTCATAATTTTGTTTCTCCATGACAACTCAGGTTAGACTATTCATTATTTGATTCACTTATGTATTACATGAAGGTAGATGTAGATGCAGTTTTCATTTGAATGTTGTTGATATAAATTTTAGTCATTTGAAATTGGTACTTTAGTTAGGACAAAGGATTATGGCAAAGATGGATGTTGAAAATAAAATAAATGGATGCTCTGTTGTGATTGCAAAATGAGAAATGGAATTTATGGGCACATAAACTTCATATTAGATAATTGATTTATAACTATGTTATACTTGTCTTGAGAATGGTTGAAATCTGACATGGGTATTCTTAACGATACAAAATTATTAAGTATAGATTTCGTGACTACTTTTAATGTATAGGAGAGCTATGATCTTAGAATAATTAGTATTAGATGGATTCTAATGTAGTAGGTAAGAGATTAAAATTAACAAGTTAAATTGCTATGAAATTGTAACTACTGGGGAGAGGTGGCTGCCATGTAGTGAAGTGTGAATCTATCCTAGAAATTTGATGTTGGAATCTATTAAAATGTGTGTGCTATAGTATTATACGCGTAGCTAATCTAGATTGGAAGTTTTAGCTCCATTTATGTAACTTATACATATTGATTGAGGTGTTATATTTGGAAGTAAGAGCTAGTACGAAGCTAGCATGCAGAGTGAAATACTTAACAATGCACAGGATTTTTAATTAAGTCAAGTTTAGGGAAAAATAATTTTGAATGAACATTCTAAAACAACACCAAAATAATTGGATGCTAGAAAGAAAGTTCTAGTGTTAGTTATCAAATAAGTAAGGGAGTTTGAGACGCTTAGTACCCCTCCCACAGTATATACTTTTATTGCTATAAGAGCGCCAATGTCAACAAGGTACTGTATGTATCGAAGTTGTGTGCAAAAAAAACATATAACGAAAGGACATGAATGAAAATGCACAGTCATGCTCCACCAAATCCAACCAGGGGTAATTTTTAAGCAGTAATATCCAAAGGCAGTACGCCAAACTGGCACAAGATTGACAAACTGTTTTTCATAGGTAGTGACTAAAATAAGTAATTAAAATTAACTAGAAAAAAATTATATGCTCGACCCAGAATAAAAAATTATATTGGAAAACCACATAGAACCAAAACCAAAGCTAACTTGAGTACAACAGTTTCATAAAAATGAGGTATGCATATGTATTATTCTACTGAACCACATAAATATGTAAAAAAAATGTGTAGAAGAAGCCATGATTGGGTTCTGAGAAAGAAGAGACATTAATTAGAATGTATAAAAACCTGACTAAAAACTAGTAAAAGCATAGAAAGTAGCCACAACATCATAGTATCTTACTTAAACATAAGGGGAAATGAAAAATGGGTTGAATCTAGGTCGATTTTCTCCCATGAATCCCCCACAATCCACAAAAAGGTTGACCTCTACCAAAACCAGATGCCACAACACCGAGAGGCCTTCTGACACAGAGAACAACAACTAATGTGGCACAAGGTTACATCGTCCACTGGAAAAGTTGGTTAGTGTTGGGATGGGGTGATCCTTGTTGTTGATCAACCCCCAAATTATCTCCACCATCGAACAGAAGCCAAGAACCACCTGTGCCCATGTAAACAAGGTGGTCATGGCACCAAGGCATTGGTTTACTCTGTTCCCAAAGTGAAATCACATGGGTAACATTGAAATGACAAAATTCAATATGGAAGTCATATGGTTACATAAATTCAATAGTGCAACATGTGAGATTTATTGTAGGGTGAAGTTAGTAAGGTTGAAACTTTATTAAAGCCAAGAGGGGATATAAATGTAGCACTATAGTTATGTAGTGATAATAGTATAACCCTAAGACAAACAACAATAATATAACTTAAGATGTGTTGGGGAAAGAGAAAGTTATAGAAATTATGGTACCAAACGTATGGAGATGGCCATTGTAATAATATATATATCATGTGACACATAGACATTAGAATTCAACACCTTTAATGTAGATTTGAGATTAGTAAGGGGTTCCAATGGTGAGAAATTGTATGCAAATCAATAAATGTGCAAATGTAAAAGTGGGTGAAAATAGGTGGATATACACATAGGAATTTTTTATTTATTTTCTACACTGTTGATAGGGACTTGACATACGTCCAATCCACTTCAAGGAACGTATGTTTGCAACAAGGAAGTCAAGAGTCCCATAATACAGGTCTAGCACCCCTACCTAGATTAGGCACTATGCAACAAAGAACTCCAAAACACTTTTAGGTGGATGAAAGTGATTTATCATTAATTGAAGGTAAGCTCCCGAAACTAGCTATCCATTGCCAATCCTATAAAATTATCAAACAATACTTTGAATCAAATTTTGATGTATCCAAATGCAAGTTATTTTTGTCTTTGTAAAACTCTAGGACTTTAAGTATTGTTATAAGAGTTTTAGGCATTAAAATATTGAAAAAATATGGAAAAAATAGTAATCATATCATTCAAAACCTTGTATATTCTTTTAAAATAATTCACAAGACAACCCAATCCTAAGACCATATTGTAGCCCATCGTGTCTTGTCACAATAAATTATTGACGTGATCACAATAAAGTGCCATTTGCAATGTCAAAACCTTTCACAAATATTCTATTAGATGAGATAAAGTTGACACAGTTGACCAAAGAGATTGGTGTACCTTCTTTGGTTAGATCCTAGTTGACAATGTTGATCCTAGTTTGTACAAGAGCATAGTTGGCACCCTCATGTATTTGACTGCAACTAGGCCAGATATAATGTTTGCTGTTAGTTTAATTTCCAGATTCATGGAGAGGCCAAAAGAAGCACATTGGCACGCAACAAAAAGAATTATGAGGTATGTTAAAGGTACTAAAAGGTTTGGCATTTTATATACTGTGTCAGAATGTTCAGATTTAATTGGATACACTAATAGTGATTGGGCTGGAAGTGTAGATGATCGGAAAAGCACATCCGGTTATGTCTTTCACATGGGTTCAGGAGCCATTTCATGGGCTTCTAAGAAACAACCTATTGTAGCATTGTCTATAGCAGAGGCTGAATATGTGGCAGCTAGAACAACAGCATGTCAAGCAGTTTGGATGAGAAGAATGTTAAAGAGCTTAGGCCAAGAGCAAGAAAAAGGAACATTAATTTTTTGTGACAATAGCTCATCTATTGCATTATCCAAGAATTCAGTGTTTCATAAGAGAACGAAACACATTGACACAAAGTTCCATTACATCAGAGAATTGGTAAGTAATGGAGAAATTGTTTCAAAACATTGCAGGACTCAGGATCAGGTTGCAGACATTCTGACCAAACCATTGGACCAGAAAAGTTTTGAATTTTTGAGGAAATGTCTGGGTATGATTGATAATCCAGCAGTTGAAATTAAATGGGAGTGTTGAAATATAATTTCAACTGCCATGCAGGGACAGCGATGGCAGGGCACTTTTTGAAAATCGCCAGTACCATTCCCCGCACCGCCTTTGCTGATCCATGGTATTTCGTGGGGAGGCTCCGATCACATCGACCAGCCGACGAGTGTCCACAGTACGGTTTTAAAACCACCAATCCCCCGACCGGTAAAGTTTGTGTGATTGGGGGCTCCGGGGAATTGCAGTCAACTGTCCGATCAGATCAACGGTCATGGCAGCAGGCTACATGGTTCTTGGTTATCAGGCTGACCTCCGTGCAATTGACGTGAACTTTTTTTGTTGATCGCCAGTTTTTTGTCAGAAAAGAAATAAATGAAAGTTAATGTGAATGGTATTTGATTGGTAAAATTTTTAATTTTATTGTTTTTTATCATGTACGAGAAGTATGGCATAGTAAATGCATATAAGTTTTTTTATTGTTGCATATGTAATGTAATAATTTTTTGAGAAGTGTATTGTAATGCAAGAAAAAAAGGCACAGCGTTGCGAAACAAAAACAGAGCAAAGGACGAATGTAGTTTTGTTAAAAAAGGGGAAATGCAATGTAGTTTTGTTAAAAAGGGGAAATGCAATGTAAACGCAGCAATGTGAGGGAAATATATGCAGCAGCGCATATGTATTTTTGTTGATAGAAATGTAATGTGAAGAATGGATATGTAAGAGTTTTTTTTTTACAACAATAAATGTAAGTTTTATTTTTACACACATTGAAGCAGTCTTGGTGAATCTATCTGTTAAGAGGAAGAAGTTTGTATAAGGCATTTTATTAATGAATACAAGTTTCATTTGTATGTGGAAAACTCTGCAAATTTTAAGCTTCCCTATGCTAAAGATCCTGTGGCAAAAACAGAGTATTATTCTATGTTCATTGATTTTGTTTTGGAATTTACCAGAAAATTCCCAACAATGATAGTTAACTTGCTCCTTTTCCGTGCATTCCTTTCATCTCGGCTCTTCGAATCATTCCTTCATCCCGTCTAAGCCGAATCCTCGAGGAAAATGCAATGCTGAGTAATGAAGGAAAGGAAGTTCGTGAATACACTTGAAACATTACTTAAAATTCCTCGAATGAATTTACATGAAAAAAAAAGAAACGGCTACCCAGGGCAGAAAGGAAGAAACCATATATAGAAAAAATTCCAAGGGAAAAGCTAAAAAAAAACCTCACAATACATACCATCTGCTAGAGAGCTTCCATCTTTACAAATGAAAAACCCTCGAGTACAACGACCGCCTCCTATCAATGAAGAAACCCTTCATCATTGCAACAGTCGGTGTATGTCCAACCAGCGCAGGGATGGAAGGGGCAGAATACAATGTATAGGATTGAATTAACCAGTGGCCAAACAAATAATATTGAAATTTAATATGTTATTTTTTGTTTCTAAGCTGAAAACCATTTATTTTTTATATCATAAGATGGATGATGTATTAATTTTTTATATCATAAGATGGATGATGTATTAGATTAAGAATGTTCTCTTCCGAATTCAATTTTAGTTTTCTTATTTACTTAAAAATCAATGTTTATCAAGCCCAAACCCAATCTCAATATAAACCAAGCCAAAATATAAATAACTCTGCTTAGATCTCCCTTATAAAGGAAACTCTCTATCTTTACTTGTAACTTGAAATTTAACACGCAAAAAAGAAAGCCTTTGTCCCACAGAAACATAACAAAACTCAATTTACAACATGCACATAGGAATAGGGCACAAAACCCCTCCACATTAGGTAAGCAAGGGTTTAGCTCTATTTGGGGTTATGCCTCCTCTAAATCTGTCAATGAAGGTAAGTCTTATATTAGAACAGTTACTTGGGCGGAAAGGAGTTCTTGACTCTACCTTCCGCCTCAGAATTATATACAGTGAGGACCTTACCTCCTGTAAACATGGCATCAGATTTTAAAACATCCTATTTGAAACTTGTCGGATAGTCAGAGGGCTTCTCTACATTTTAATTTTTCTACAGTGGGATTTTGCAATCGCAATACTAAGAGAGGAGGAAAGCCTAAAACATATTCCTCCTCTCCGTTTACTTCTGGTATCCCTTGGAGTCGATGGGTGTTCAGTCCGATGGGATGATCTGATCTAGAACGATGATCAACCCCATAACAAAAGCTTGGTCGTACCCAGGTCGCACTGTCAGATTGAACACATCTCCTCCCAGCTTCACATCTGATCTCGCCTGCTTTGGCTTCACCTGCAAAATCCCAATCATTTTGAAAATATTGCATGATTACATGCCAATAAATTAGTCTGAATATGCATATACATGATAAACAAGATCTCCAGGAACACACATACCTCAGCAACGACTTCGTTAAAGCTGTTGAGAAGGGTGAAGGAACGCTTGGCATAGTCTCCTTTGACACGGTAATCGGGGTGCTGCTTCTTACTCTTGTTTCTTTTAGCCGAAGAACACATGTACACCTCTGGTAAACTCTTTGTCGAGAGTAGCAGAGATGGCGCCCTTCTAATGACGAACAATGGCTTCTGGGCATCCTGGAATTCTCCAAAGAATCCTTGCCATTCAATCTGCAAACTCAGCCTCTGTTTCACATACAAAACAATTCAGTACAATTCCACATGTTGCAGATATTTTATTCTTCTCAGGAGAAAACGATGGAAGCGCAATTGAGAGCTATTATATATATTTGTTTACCTTTCGTCGCAGTGTGAATATGGCCATCCCTCCAGCGTCCATGAGAACGACTTCACCCTTGGGGTCTGAAGGATAGTTGTCCACTCTAAACACAAGGTTCCCGCTCGAATCGAACACAGTAAAGCCACTGCAGCTGAAAACAAGGGATTTTCTCCACACTGTTAGCGCTGAGGCAGAAGCGTTGGAGAGCTTTTCATCGATCGCAGCACAGCGGGAAAATTCTGTGAGTTCTGGATGAATCTTGGTTATCATTGTTCCTGAGAATATGAAGTGGCGAGGAGCCGAGAGACGCAGGTCGGCGATGGTCGAAAGAATAGAGAATGAATAGTGTGTATAAAAGGCGTAGTCACAGAGAGAGCAGGCCAAGATTTATGATTCGGTGCTGAGTGCTCCCCCTTACCTTTTATATCCGGGTGGCCATAGTTTTAAAATTGGCCCTACTTTCATCGTTATTACAACGACAAAATATCTGAAATTGACCCAAACTTAATTGATGGGCGACTATGGAACATTATGGTTGGAATAGGAACCAAGGCCATTCATGGGCGTCTATGGAATATAAAATAATAAGGTTGGAATGCGAACCAGGGCTGAAAATTAGGGCCAGGAGTAGGTTGTAGCTTGGGAACCATAGATTCGCAAAATGGCCCACCAGTAAAGATGTTACTCGAGGGTCACGTTTCAAAGTGGGAATAATCTGTCATTTCATGATGATAACTATGCAGATGAGTTGGAGCACTCAACCGACTATTGACTTTCATCGTGCGCATTTTTAATGTAAAGAAAATGTGCGATCAATATCCTAAACTGGGTTTCTCAATTTTTTTATGGTTATCCCACCGCTCAGACAAATCTGTCATTATATCACTTATGTCTCATTAACACAATTTAAAAAATAAAAATTTCGGTGATACAGACTAGGCAAGTAATTACTAAGACAGAAAATAAATAAATAAAGTGATTGTGACAGGCCTCATAAAGCTTGTCAACTTACGATATTTGTGTTAAACAATTGCAGACGATAAGAGGGGACCCCGAAAAAATGGATTAATGGCAGCCTCATCAAACTAGGAAAACTGAACCATGATATGCATTATTTTATAGGTTGATATTTTCTTATAACTGATTTTTTTCTAATTAATTTTATTTTTTAATGGTGGGAAATAAATAATAGGTTTAGAAGCTAAAGTCTTATGTTAAAGGAAGTGGTCCCTAATTCTTTGAAAAGAAGATTCTTGAAGTTTCAACCAATGGTGGTTTAAGGTTAATCACAAAATTTAGAATGCTAATGCTTAGTGCAGTTTCTGGAACAATTCTGAATTTTAATAGAAGCGGAAGACCTCTGCTAGTGGAAGTGCTCCTCATACCAATTTGAAGATGACAGTAAACTGAATCACTTTCATAACTTTGACTCTAACTACAACCTTGATTCTCGTCCAGGCTTGAGTCGTTTTCATTGTTCCTCACGATGTGTATTAGACTCATCAAAAGTAGTAATTGATCATCAATTCCACCCTATTAGATACGCCGCGAGCAGATGATATGACTGTCAATAAGATTTGCATGTACATGCTCGATTGATAGAGCTTCAAAACAAGAAGCCTTATTGCGAGTCCCATCTTATCTCATAGAAAGTGAGAGGATGAATATGTTTATAAAATGGTCACATGGATTAAGATAAAAAAAACCATGTTCTTCACAGAAAACTCAAGAAAGGTGTCTATTTTTACCAAAACGGCACCCATTTACAATGCAATTTCATTGAAAAACTTACAAAAAAGCACCATTTACCTGTTACCATTATGTTTAATTTGAATTCCCAATAAATACCGTTCTTCTAAAACTAAAGGAAGAATTCCCAAAACCAACCAACAAACACAACCTATGCGCTACTCTAAAACAAAAACTGGATTGAAGTATCTATTTCCTCTTGTCTCTTATGTTTATCATCTTTATCAACAAATGAAACAATGTAATTATAACCCCTTCGAACAGGGTATCTTGTCCAGTAATCATTATCATGGAACTAAACAAAGTTGTAGCATATGTTAATAGCAATGAATAATGCAACGCCTAAAATAACTCCATATCACAATTATCTAGAGCTCCATAATGGTTCCACGATTAGAGGCTAAATGTATGCCATATAGGGGCCCCTAAATGCATACTAAAAGATGAAAAGTGAGATTACAATATTCAAAACCTTTCTAGAAGGGAAATTTTCTTTCAGATGTATGCATGTGCTTCCACATTTTGCAACAGAAACCTTGACATGTCCAACATTCCAAAACATGACCAAAGGTCCATTCCCTTATTTTGCTGAGAATATTTTATCTTGCAGTCAAATTCTCTTTGAGCTTGAAGTCGTAGTTCCACGTCAAGGAGGAGAAATACCATGTTGAAACACAGGTTTGTTTTGGTGTTGGGAATCGTGGTTTCCACCACTATATAGTATCGTTGGTTGAACTTCCTCTTCATCATGAGGGGGAAACGTCCTGTTGGAAAGGCGGAGGAGACAAAGCATAAATAATTCACACATAAAACATGAGTTTTGTCTCTTCTATTGATCACACAAAACAAGATTCATACAATGAACCTGGTGAAGGGTATTTATCCTTTTCCAACTATCAACTTGCCTAAAATATCTTAACATGCAACCGCACACTAAAAGTAATTTATCAGTTAACTCGACTTGAGTCAACACTCAAACACTCAATCACTCAATCACTCAGTTAACTGACTCTCTATGTTTAGCTAACTCCACATGCAGGAGTAATTACAATTTCTAACACTCCCCCTTAATTACGACCATATGACTCAACTTGACTCAACATGACTCAACTATTCCTGCTAGGCTTGTAAAAGAAATTGACTCAATTATCACTCAAACATGCCTGGTGGTCTATGTCTCAGCGATGCTTACAATGACTTAAGACTTTCACAATTTTACATTTTCTTTTTCTCTTCTTCGAAATTTTAAATCCTCGAAATTGCTTCATTCTCTGTTGAAATTTCTTGATGTAGGCTTTATTCACTTGTTGCTGCTGTAATTTTTGTTTGAATTATCTTGAACTAGTTCTAAAAAATAATTGGATCATGTCTTCTACAACTTCCTCTTCAAATATTCGTTCAACTATGGATTGCTGCAATAACATTGCATCTTCAAACTATCTTCTTTTCTTTGCTTCTTGTGCTTTATATTCCTGAGTTTCTTTCTGCCATATTTCTTGATAGAAGAATCTTATCTCTTCTTGATTCCATTTCTGAAAATTGCTTTTAGTGCATTCATCTTTGTCTTCAGAAACATCCATTTCATTCTTTTCACTTCCATCATTAGGTACTACTATTTTTTTCTTGTAATCTTCACACTCAAGATCATCATTCACCGTTTCATTAAATTCTGTTATTCCAATTGTTGCTTTAACACTCACTTCAATTTGTTCTATTGGTTTTTGAATCCATTCTTCAATGAGCTTCAAATCTACGTCACATTTATTAACAACCTTGCTTTCAACTTCTGCTCCCATGCCATTTTGAACACTTGCATACTCAAAAACAATGTTAAAAACATCTTTAATATGACTCTCTTCAATGAGAGCTTCCTTCTTTACATCTGCCTTCATTTGAATTGCATGGAGGTTGTATTCCATTGTTATGTTGTTAGTGGATATTCTCATACAAAAAACTTCAATCACTTTATCCTGTTGTTGATCATCAATTGTTGCTAGATGACATACTACTTCATAAGCAGTTCCAACTCCTTCATATCTTGCTACTATAGTGACAATTTCACCATTCAATGCTTCATCAAACATTGTGCTTACCATATTGTCACAATCGATCCCTGTTTCAAAAAATAAACCACGCATATCATCAACGTAATGATCATCCACACTATGGTGGGATTTCCGAGCATGCACGTGCTCATTGTCAATTTTATTTACAATTTCAACTTCACCAAATCTATCAGCTGTAGCTGGATTCGCCAATTCACATATCATTTTGCAGCCATCATCCACATTTGTTTCATCACAGTGGGATTCACCATCATCTGCATCATCCATATTACAGTGGATTCCTTGAACATTTATATGCTCTTGCTTTGCTTCACATAAAGAGGCTACTTATTCTCACTCTACAACCTTTTTTGCATCTTCTTCATCCATATGCATGCTTGCATAATGGATTTCAATTTTATGGTCTTGACAACCATCATCTACTTTTGAGTGGGATTTTCCAAGCTCTATTTTCCTCTCAAATTCGTGCTCATCTATGCTCAGATCTGCAATTGACTTCTTTGTTTGTGACATAAACTATTGTTGCATGTCACTCCCCCTTGCACCAAACTCTTCTTTGAGGAACTTCCATGCTTCTTTGGAAGTTGTAGCTTTTTCTACCTTGCACAAACACTTCTCATCCAATTTCTATTTTATAAAATTCAATGCTAAAGCATCGCATACTTCATCATACGAGTTATTACACTCGTATTTAATTAACTCTTTAGCTCGAAGAAAAGTTAACATCTTCATAACTCAATAATCAAAATATTTACTTGTAAATATAGGAGGTGGTAGCAGATCAATGCTACATCAATCACCCTCAATATCTTCTTTGTCGTCTACTACACTTCCCAGTTTCTCGGCTGCTGCTTGAACGTCTCCAACCATGGCAATAATCTTTGCCTCCTCTTTTCAATTCCTTTTCTTAGTCTTCTTCAGTCATGCTTTGTGACCCATGACTGTTGTCATTCCTTTACTTATAGCTATTTTGCTGATTACATGATGTTGTCTTGCATATTGCCCCCGAAAAAAAAATATAATTTTCAATATGTGCCCCCATAAGGCGACAATATTCACCCAAAAATTTTCATGCTTGACAAAACACCAAAAATTGACATACCTTACAAATCCCTAAATTCTCTTTCCAAAATAAATTCGTAAAAATTTCTTAATCCAAAATTTTATATGTGTTGTTTTTTTATTAGAAAAACTTAAAAAAAAATCATTTTCCAAAACCCTTTTCAAAAAACCCCTTTTGAAAACTTTAATGAAAAACTTTCAAGATAAACTTTCAATGACATTTGTCAAAATATTTTTAAAAAATTATGTAAGCCCTTTACTTTTATTTAATAGGCCTACAATAAAAACTTTTCTAATATGATTGACACGTAAGTTTCAAACCAAACTTTTGAATGACTTGGCGCTCAATCAAATCGCACCCTTTAAAATGACCTTGCCCACTTGAATTTTCACTTCTCACCGGTGGAATGCCTTGACTTTCTCGGGCCCACACACCTTTTGATAGGTAGTTCAGGTTATTCCCTCATGGGCTAGGGCAAGGGGAGTTATGATCGACCCAGGATGCCAATTTTGTTTGAGTTATGCCTTGACTCTCTCGACGAAAACTTCTTGGGGCGATTCTATAGGTTAGTTCTCATTCACGCATAGTGGCAGAAACTACTTTTGAATTTACGCCGTGGCAGTGGCTCTCTAAACTCTTTTTATTTTTTAGCTCTTGGTACCTTCCACGATAAAGGAGAGCTTATTAATGATTTAACGCCCCTTCTTAGTTCACAACCACGACTGCTTCTCCAAATCATATGGGTATTGAAACCCTCAGTGAATTTTGGGAAACATCTTTTCACCATATAAATCTTCGCTTTTATGAAAAATAACATGACAATAATGAAGGAGACCTTGCATTTAATGCCCTATCTGGTGTTAGTGTTGTAACCCTTCCAACGAAAGATCGACTTGCACACAGATGGTTTCTAATCCGTTCTCTGTATCTCTTTATAACCTCCCTCTGGTACCAATTTGTTGGAAAGGTCAGAGCAGCCAAAGCATAAATAATTCACACATAAAACATGAGCTGCGACTCTTATATAGATCACATAAAACATGATTCATATAATGAACCTAGTGAAGGTTATTTATCCTTTTCCAACTATCGACTTTCCTAAAATATATTGACATGCAACCACACACTAAAAGTCATCTATCATTGAACTCAACTTCACTCAAAACTCAATCACTCAATGACTCAGTTAACTGACTCTCTATGTTTAGCTAACTCTACATGTGAGATTAATTACAATTTCTAACATGTCCCATGTTAATATGGTGCATATCCTCAACTATTTCTCCATTTTTGCAACACATTTTGTCACCATCTACAAAATGCCCATAAGATTAACCGTGCGTTACAATAGAAGAAACCAAGGCTAACTCCAATCTTTGATAGTCCTCTCTTACATTGCCCATCGCTGGCATGGCAGGTGTAGTCCTCAACCAATGGAAATTCATTCTCCTCCCTTCAAATGAGTCATCAATAGATTCATAAAACATCGGTTCAGAGTTTGAAACGAGGGGATTTAACAGTAACCTTAGGCACAATAGAGCCAAAATCAATGGAATCCATCTGTGACTCATTAAGACCATAAGAAAACAGCCTGCAAACCACTTGATCAATATGAAAATTCGAAGGAAAATATTAAATGATTTGCACCATTAGAAAATATTTACATTTCTCTCGTTAGAATGATTTAGCAGACCAAACTCGAGATGTTCTTTCATTTCACTACAGTGGCCACTCAAATATTTTTCCATTGTAGAAATCCACTAGCTATGGTGACTGTATCGACCCATGCCATTTCAATCTCAATTTGGGCTTTTTCCTTCTCAACATCCATCCATCCACAAAACGTGCTTAACTGGGCTTTTGAAATGTCACCTGACACAGAAGGAGAGAATTCAAAGTCGATACTGTCCTTGGATCAATCGATATAGACCATTCACATTGTACGTAGCAGTATACAACAAAAAGAATAATATTTGAATAATCTCAAGACCATGTCTGACCTACAAAAACTTGTTCAGGGCTTGAAATGATTAGCATTGAAAACACATGCAGCTAGTAGAACTTGTGTTAATGTTACAGTTTTAAGCATTCTTACATTTCAAGTTGTGTACCCATTGTAAGCACATATATGATGATATTTGTAGTTTGGGAGGTATTCCAAGCCCTAGGGTTTATGGATTGCAGGTTAGAATGCGATAAAAGCACTTAAGGGTGTGAAAGGGCTTTGCACAACAAGAGTTAAGGTCAGCTAGCCTAGGAGACACCTTATGATAGCTTGGCTAGCCCATAGATGGATATTTGTTGGAAGCCTTATATTATGTGTAAATACAAGGTGGTGGAGACTCATTTAGGATCCATTGGTGCAAAAGAAGAGAAAGAAAAGGAGTGAGGAAGGAACTTAGATTAGGAGAAATTCATATTTATTTTGCGGCAGTACATTATGATAAAGTTAAGCAAATGAGAGAGGAGACATTAGGGATTCTCTTGGGAATTTATTAGAGAGAAAGTAATGCAAAAGGCTGCATATGAGGGGAGTTGTTCTAGGATTGATTTGCTGTGGGGATTCCTCCTTAAGGGATTCTCTTGGGAATTTATTGGAGAGAAAGAAGGCCGCATATGAGGGGAGTTGTTCTAGGATTGATTTGATGTGGGGATTCCTCCTTAAGTAGGTTGAAAAGGTGACATACCTGTGATGATTGGGCACATACTTGTAGTGGCAGTTTGGTAGGCTAAATGTACCTAAGACAAGTCATTGTAGGATCTTATCAAGGCATCAAGTTACCATGACTTGAGGAAGGGAGGAAGCCACAACCTTTTGTGTGAGTAAATGATGGGTTGTTGTGGGCTACAGGAATTCCCTAACCAGTGAACATAATTCAATCCATCAATAAAAGTTTAAAGCTATGTTATTTCTCCATTATTGTTAGGTGTTGGGTCCAGTTTTGGACTAGCTTGGATGGTATGCATTTGGATGATTGTAGTAGCCAAGAGGTGGGTGTAATTAGAATCCCTATCGAGTGGGCAGATTCTACAGTGGTGATTGGGTGCCTGTATTTTCACAATAACTCCTATAGTATACAACAAAGTGAGCTTCTGTGGATTTATAGTTGCTGATGTTTGAGAAAATTTGAAGGACATGTTTGTTTGTGTTAGATTTGGCATTTATGGAATATTGGAGGGTAACCTGAGAGAGCCCAAATGTGAAGCCCTAGGTGCAGTACCTTGATGGACTAAGGGATGTTAGGAGAGGCAGTTTGTTAGAGTCTGATCAACCAAAGGAGCAGATGTTGCAAATCATGCTAATTGTGGGAGAAGAAGATATTTCAGTGATAGGTGGCAACCCTTTTTGGCGTATGTTAGTCTTCATTGGAGAAACACAGGAAGACAATAGTGGGTTCAATTCCCTAAGTAACTGAGGAGAAATAATGGATATATGAGAGTTGTTCACAAACATAGTTGTGAACAACTCGACAGGAGTCTTGATGTGTTGATGTGTTAATGGACAAATGGTCAACGAGAGAGAATAATGCATAGTTGAGATTAAGTGAATAGATGGACTTGGAGCATTGATAGAGGAAGGTGTTGCAGATTAGGAGCTGAAGGATTGGGCAAATTTCTACAGGGTATGACCAAGGCAGTTGTGAAGATATTTACATTAGCTAGATGGCCAGAGTACTTTGTTAAGAGTAGATTGGTGGTCACCACAATAGACACCAAGCCATAGTTGTTGTTGTCTTGTATTAGTGGATGTATGAGGGCCATTATCCTTTGTATGGGAGCCTTAAACTATTTTGTTATTTAGTTGGACTAATATAACAAAGTTTGGTTATGGTATATAATTTTTGTAAAAAGTTGTGTATATTTTATGCACTAATAGGTTTATTCCTGTTTATATTTCATTGGGAAAATTATGCTCATTGTGATACTTGGTTTGGTAGCATCATTGATTTAATATTATATCCTAGACACAAGTATCATGGAAAAACAACTTGGTAACATAGTGTGTCTGAGCTAATTTGAAGGGCTAGTGCATCAGAGTGTTCATAATGAAGCAAATTAGAGGGAGTTTTGTGTGAGATCATGGAGCAGAGGGTTCACCAAAAGACATGGATATGTGGTCTTGATAGGCTACATGGTGAGATGTAATATGAGTTTTGGTGGATCAATGGTAAGCTTGGTGCACTATAATATTTTTATGTGGAGGTTTGTAGATCATGGACTTCCTTTCTGTTGCCATGGATGGTTGGGACAACTAGAGGGTTTCTTTGGCTTGGATGAGATCAACACAATCAAGATAACACCATTTGATAAACTAGATATTAGCAGGCTAGAGTCTTCATTAGATTTTGATGTTGCATGTTCAATATTGGAGGGATTTGTACATGTGGTAATTGATCCAAGAAGATGAGTTCTTGCAAGACTGAGCCAGTGGAGATAATCTAGGCTCATAGGGAGTCTACCTTTAGAGGGAGTAGCCTTATGTAGGTTTTGGATCTTCTGGTTCATATGTAATGACGTAGAGGCACTATTAGTATTGTATGGTTCATTCTATAAAGTATGATGTAGTAATGGATATCAAATTCTCTAGTGTAGTTGAAGATGATGATGATGGAGAATTCCTAGTGTTCGAAGTACGTCCCTTGCTAAGAGGGAGTGTTTATATTTTCATTTTGGGAGGTACAACAAGCCCTATGGTTCAGGGATTGGAGGTTGGAGCGCCACAAAATCACTCGTGGGTGTGAAACCCAAGCCCATGGGATTCACACCCAAGAATGTGGGTGTAAATCCATGAGGAATTTTGGACATGTGATGGATGGGGATGATCTAGGACATCGAGACAAGTTAGACGCATTGAGAATCATCAAAATTCGAGTTATCTATGTGGAGAAGTCAATTTTTCAAGTTATTGGTTGGGCTTACACAAAAACAGAGAGGCCTTATTATAGGCTCAGAAGCCCATAGATGTCTATTCGTTGGATCCCTTGTATTGTATATAAATTAAGGAAAATTTTAAGGATGGAAGCTTATCTTAAAGTTTAGAAACCTTAGTGAATCTTACTCCTCCCTGTTATGGACATTGTAAAATGTTTGGCAATATTATTGTAAAAATATTTAGATTTGTAATGATTTTATATTAGTTTATATAAAATTTGGCTATTTTTAAGGTAAAATTATTTTATACTATAAAATATGGGCGAATAATTAAAAAAAAATGGAAATTGACAAATCTTTTTCTTCGAGAAAAAATCGAAAATCAGCCCACCTCCAAATGTTTTACCCTAAAAATTTCCCTAGTATAAATACAAGGTAGTGGAGACTCATTTAGGATCCATTAGTGCAACACAAGAGCAAGTGAAGGAGTGAGTAAGAAACTCGCATTAGGATAAATACATATTTCTTTTGGGGTAGAAAATTAGGAGCCACTTTAGTGAAGGGGAGATGAGACATTAGGGCTTCTCTTGAGACTGACCTGGAGAGCGATTAGATCTACAACCATAATGCATAGGAGGAAGGTCGTTCTCAACTTGCTTTAGCATGGGAATTCTTCCTTAAGTGGGTCAAAAATTTCAAAGACCTGTAATTGTTGGGAAGTAGACCTGATCCGATAATGAGATATTAGACAATTATTAAGGTATTACAGATTCATGTGCATGGATTTTCCTATGTTACTTTGTGTAATGGGTCGATAAGATTGAGAAATACATAGACAATGAAGAAGTTAAAGAACATAATAGACAAACACACATAAACACAACAAGTTTAATAAGGAGTTCACTCAACACTCATGGGCAACGTCTCCTGGTCCAGCCTTTATTGGTGACCTCTCTATTATCTCTTCGGAAGCAGAGTTTTTACAAAAGCAAGCTCAATTTGAGTCTCACACAACAGATACAAAACAACAAGGCTTTACCTATTTTCCCCAAGTCTTTCTGAGTACACAGACTCTCCTCATTGACTCTCTGTCTCTGTTTGCTCTCTGTCTCAGCATTGCATGTCTCTGTCTTCTGTCTTCTGTCACTTTAAAGCCAATCGGCACTATCTGTTCATTTCCCCTTCTTGGGCTCTCTGGCTCCTGCCCTCTATCTGATCGAATCCCCTTTGAGCGTTAGAAATCATTGTTAAATGCCTTCAGGGATGGTGGCCACCCATTCTATAACAGAGTGGTCTATCAATGCCTTTGAAATCCCAAAAATGGTCGTTCTCTGTTTACACAGAGAAATACATGTAAAACTGTAAAAATCTTCCAATTTGCCATTTATCGAATTTGAAATATTATAAACTATGCCTTATAACTCCTATCAGGTCCATCTTTATATCACATATGACATTTCCACCATTGATCTAGGAGATCTTTATCCAACGGCTGAGGTTCATTTTGGGCGGTTCATGTGTATGGGAGTAAACCACCCGAAAAGGGTGGTTTTCTCTCTCTGGGCCTTAGCCATCTGCCAGCCAGTGTATGGGCTCGGGTGGAGCCCAGCCAAAACCACTTACTGCCTATGGCCCACCTGAAATCCTGCTTGTTTCGAATCTCAAAACATATATACCTACATGTATAAACCCTCTCAGGTCCGATTTATCAGTTTATTCGCATTTCTTTCGTTTTTCATTTATTTAACAAAAATGAGATTTACATTGAAAAAGCCCTTTTACCAGACTTGAAATTTTATCAAATATCCTTCATAATTTTATCAGGTTTGGCTATCGCAATCATAGTTATTATTGGCCCCGCTCCTTTGCATAGATCCAATGCGATATTGCGATATCACAATCTCATATCGCTGATCCTTCGGGCTGCAGTTAAGTCCATATATACATATATATATATATATATATATATATATATATATATATATATATATATATATATATATCAGCGATGTGATAGTGCGATCGAATCTGGATTGTTGATCGGCCAGACCTGACGGCTCACGTGCAAAGTAATTCTAAGCCCCCAATATCTCTATTTTTCAATGTTTTTCAGGCTCAGTAGTGTTATCCACCATTTTTAAAGGTTCTACCCTTGCGATATTTTTTAACTATATGAAGACTTAGAGGGTTTTAGGATCCATTTAGATCACGCCTTCCCATTGAAAAATCTTTTGGACCACCAAAAGGTGTTTTTTAAGCATCAATCAAGTGAGGATACAACTTCCTCACTTGTCCAATCTCCATCCATCCTGCATTGTTTGGTTTTGAACCATTGAGTCGATTCTTAGGTACTCAACATCCCCTGTGGGTGTAGTTTTCAACTTCTTCTCCAAAACTATATCTTCCTGCAACTCATTGAGATATTCAGGTAAAAAATCATCAATAGAAGGCAATTGACTTTGCTCTTCAGGATCTTCAACCAATGAAGGTTAAAAAAGTCTCAAGTTCTCTGCATTAACTACTAAATAGATGTTCATGTAAGCTGGCAATTCAAGGCAAAAAGCGTTCTCAACAATTTTCTCAAGTATCTTGAAAGGCCCATACCTTATTGGATTCAACTTCTTACCTTCACCTTGCATTCTATCTTTGCTGATGTACCACCAGACTTGATCACCAACTTGGAAGCTATGCTCAATTCAATGCTTATCATGCCTTACCTTGTACTTGGCCTGGCTTCTTGCCAGCTATTCCTACACTGCCTGGTGAATTTCTTCGATCTGTTCAATGAACTTGGTTGCTTTGTCCACATCACTGTGTCCAGCAACTGCTATGTCTTTACTAAAGAAAAAATCCAAGGGAGACGTTGGTGTAAAACAAAAACAAGTCTCAAAAGGAGATCTTTGTGTAGAAGAGTGCTTAGCATGGTTGTAAGCATGTTGCATATAACACAAATTTTCATCCCAAAGCTTGGGATGCTTGCTGCAATAGCCCCTGAGAAATTGGATCACTGTCCTGTTGACCACCTCTATTTGGCCATCTGTTTGTGGATGAAAGGTTGTGCTCTTCTTCAGTCTAGTGTCCATCAATTCCCACAGACTTGACCAAAACTTCCCAACAAATCGGGAATCTTGATCAGATACAATGGAAGTGGGTAACATTAAATGAACCCATATATGCTGAAAGAACAACTTTTCTATTTGTTAAGTTCTAATATACCTATTACAAGGTATTAAAATACACATTTTGCTAAACCCGTCCATAATAACATATAAATAGTCATGACCTTTTCTAGATTTTGGCAATCCCCCAAAAAAGTCCATGGAAACACTTTCCCAAGGACGAGAAAGAACTGGTAGTGGAGTGTACAAGCCTAATTTTCTATTGTTGGGCTTGCTTTTAGCACACATGGTACACCCTCTAATATATCTAGGAACTATTTCATGCATTCTTGGCCAATAATAGAACCTTTGGAGCCGTGCAACTATTTTACTTACACAAAAATGACCTGATATAAGAGAAGTATGTGCTTCTCGAATTATGTTAACTATTTCAGTTTTTGGAATGCATAGCTTTCCCAAATGATACAAGAGTTGGTCCTTAACATAATAATCTAATTCTTATACTTGTCTTCCATGACTTAAAGTTGCATATAAATCTTTAAAATCTATATCTTGAGCATATTGTTCAATGTAGATTTCATGCATTACTGAGTTATGCTTAAGTATAGTAGATGCATCTATGATTGGTCTGGACAACATATCTGGAACTTTATTATGTATTTCCTTCTTATACCTGATGACTAGATGAAAGTTTTGTATAAAACCCATCCACCTATAGTGTTTGGATTGCTGCAATTTAGTTTGTGAGTGCAAATAGTAAAGTGGTTGATGGTTTGTATGGATGATTGTTTCGTTTTGCATTAAGTAATGTTTCCACTTTTTCACACTCTGTACTAATTCATATGATTCTTTATCATATGTGGGATAATTAAATACTACAGAATTAAATGTTTTAGAATGATAACATATGGGTTTACCATGTTGCATCAACACTGCTCCCATGGCATAGTCACCAGCATCTGTTTAGATCTCAAATGGTCTTTGAAGATTTGGCAATGCTAGTACTAGTGTTGCACTATTTTTTTCTTTCAAGGTGTTGAAGGCTTTTTGTTGTTTTCCTCCCCACTAAAACACCTTGTCCAATCTTGTCAAAGCATGTGAGGGAGCTGCAATCAAGGAAAAGTTAGCAATAAAATTTCTCCAATATTGTGCTACTCCTAGGAAGCTCCTAACTTCTATAGCAGATTTGGGTTTAGGCCAGTGCACAATGAGTTCAACCTTAGAGGGATCTATCTTCAATTCACTGCTCCTTGCAACATGACCCAAATAATTTAAATATGTTTTGCCAAATTCACATTTTGATAACTTCACATGGAGATTTTCTTTTTTCAAAACATCTAGAGTCTGTGTTACATGCTTCAAATGTTCTTCCCGTATTTTACTAAAAACAAGAATGTCATCTAAATATACAATTACAAAATCATCAATAAAAGGTCTGAGTACATCATTCATTACTCTCATGAAAGTGGCAGGAGCATTAGTTAAGCCAAAAGGCATAACCAGCCATTCATACAACCCTTGCTTTGTTTTGAAAGTAGTCTTCTATGCATCTTGTTCTGCAACTCGACCTGATGGTAGCCACTACATAAGTCTAACATGGAAAAATAAATTCCCTCTTTCAACTGATCCAATAGATCATCAATGCAAGGAAGAGGATAACGATTCTTGATCGTTATTTGGTTCAGTGCTCTGTAATCAATGCACATCTTCCACGAACCATCTTTCTTTCTCACCAACACAATTGGACATCCACATGGTGATGTGCTTGGTCTTAAGAACCCTTTCTCAAGTAGCTCCTATACCTGCTTCTTGATCTCTACATTCTTTAAATCAGATAACTTATACATTATGATGTTAGGAAATGGAGCATCTTGCTGCAAATGAATATCATGTACAATTTCCCTTTTGGGTGACAGACCTTTAGGTTCTTGAAATAGGATATCATATTCTGAAACAACTTTTTCTAAATCAACTTTTTGTTTAGCATCACAGCCTTCAAATACATTGGTTTTATCGGGGTTCTTTTCCTTTACAACCATTAGTAAAAATTGCATGCATGAGTTTATAATTCTTTTCATCAGCCCTGAGTTTATGAGAGTGTAGTTATTTTTAAGTTGATGAGCTCTTATAATATATTCTATTCCATCTTTTGTTAGTTGATACTTATTTTCAGTTCTATAGAAAATGACTTTTCTATCATACAAGTAAGGACTTCCTAAAACAATACCAAATATATCCAAGGGAAATATATCTAATTTAACCTCATCTACAAATGTTGACCCAAAAGCAAACTTAAGTTTACATTGTCTAGTCACTTGTAGCTTTGCTTTATCACAAACCCAACCTAATGGATATGACTTCTTGTGAGGTGTTGTTAGTAATCCCAACTTCTTTACAATTGCTTCAGAAATCAAGTTTACTTGTCAACCACTATCAAATAAAGTATCAATCTTTTGATGTTTGGAAATAACTCTAATATGAAAAATCTCATGTCTTTTCCTCTCATTTTCTTCATTATCAATAGATTGTGTAGAATTGCTACTAGATGCCTCAGAATTTTTATCTTTTATACTTGTAGTTGTGACTATTGTTTCATCACCTAAGTCTGACCCCAAATCTTTTTGAATAGTAGCAACAATCTTCTTCTTCTTACCATCGAACTTCTTGGGTTTCAGCTCCAGATGCAAAGACCAGAAGTGTTCATCATCGTGTTCACCCTTATTGCAGTAAGTGCATGAAGTTTTGTCTTTCTGTACAGCATTTTCCTTCCTTTCTTTCCATCTCAACTTCTTCTTTTCCTTGTTTTTGCTTGCAGTGGGTTTTGATGATCCCCCAATCTCTGGGTTCACATTCTTACCTCTATCCTCTAGATGTGTAGCCTGAACGGATACCTCATCTATTCTAGTGGGGTTAAACATGAGAATGGTGTGCCTCAAATAGCTATGCAGACCACCTATATACTTCAACAAAGTTTCAGGTGAGTCTAGAGAAATTCCTAGAATTAAATCTCTTTTTCTAAATTCCTGGTTATAGCTTTGTACACTTTGGCCCTTTAGTTGGTGAAGATTTTTCCAACTCATCATCGCTTATTGTATATAAGCTAGTGGATAGAACTCTTTTTTAAGGGCAGAAACAAATTCACTCCAGGTGAAAAGAATTCTACCATGCTTCTTTAAATCAGCTTGGGTCCTGCCTTCCCACCAGACCAGGGCAGTTCCTCCAAGGCGAAGGTTAGCCAGCTGAATTTTCTCCTTTTTGAATCAATGTTCTACACCATGCAATACACATCAATCTATCTAATCTAGTTATCTAGATTTTCTGCATTTAATTCTCCATCATAGATTGGTAAGTCAAATTTTACATCTAATTTAATCAAATATGTTGTCTTCTTTTTCTTTTCAGGGCTAGAAGGAGAAGTTAATGGAGGAGGCTCTTCCCTTTTCCCTTTGCCTTATGAATGGGCAAATAGAAGAGGATCCTCTGCTCCTTTGCTTCGTTTGGGTGTTGAGGTGCTTGTACCTCGATCCTTCTTAAATTCTTGATACATTTCTTCCACCATGGTTCTCATGGTCATGAAACTGCCCATGAACTGAGAGTCTGATTCCAAGAGAAATTCTTCTGCCATTTTCCCCCTAGGATAGACTCTTACAATTTCTGGGCTAGCCTCAACCAATTCTCCTTCTCCTAATTTGAGCTTTGACCTAGTTAGTATTTAACAATCTAGCACAAGCTTGTTTATCCTCAGTAAACCTAAAGATCTTATACCACTTGATCTAATAATGAGATCTTAGACAACTATTAAGATATTACAGACTCATGTGCATGGATTTTCCTATGTTACTTTGTGCAATGGATCGATAAGATTTTGAAATACATAGACAATGAAGCAATTAAAGAACATAATAGACAAGCATACATAAACACAACAAGTTTAATAAGGAGTTCACCCAACACTCCTGGGCTACGTCTCCTAGTCTAGCGTTCAGTGGTGACCACTCTATTATGTCTTCAAAAGCAGAGTTTTTACAAAAGTGAGCTCAATTTGAGTCTCACACAATAGATACAAAACAACAAGGTTTTACTTGGATCGCCTAAGTATTTCTGAGTACAAAGACTCTCCTCACTGACTCTCTGTCTCTGTTTTCTCTCTGTCTCAGCACTGCTTGTCTCTGTGCTCTATCTTTTGTGGCTTTAGAGCCAATCGATGTTGTCTGTTCATTTCCCCTTCTCGAGCTCTTTGGCTCTTGGCCTCTATCCAATCGAATCCCCCTTTGGGTGTTAGAATCATTGCTAAATTCCTTTAGAGATGGTGGCCACCTGTTCTATAATAGAATGGTCCAAAAATGCCTTTGAAATCCAAAAAATGGTTGTTCTTTGTTTACACAAAGAAATACACATAAAACTGTGAAAATCTGCCAATTTGCTGTTTATCAGATTTGAAATATATGTTTATTGGGTCCTCCTTTATATTGCATATCGCATCTCCACCATTGATCTGAGAGATCTTAATCCAACGGCTGAGGTTCATTTTGGGTTGTTCATGCGTATTGGAGTAAACCACCCGAAAAGGGTGGTTTTCTCTCTCTAGGGCCTAGCCACGTGGCATCCAGTGTACGGGCTCGAGTGGAGCCTGGCCAAAACAACTTACTGCCTATGTTCCACCTAAACTCCCGCTTGTTTGAATCTTGAAACATATATACCTACATGTATAACCCTTCCAGGTCTGTTTTATCACTTTATTCACATTTCTTTCATTTTTTGTTTATTTAACGAAAATGAGATTTACATTGAAAAAGCCCTTTTACCGGACTTGGAATATTATCAAATATCATTCATAATTTTATTAGATCCGGCTATCATAGTTATAGTTATTATTGGCCCCACTCCTTTGCATAGCTCCAATGCGATATTGCGATATTGCAATCACATATCGCTAATCCTTCGGGCCGTGATTAAGTCCATACACACACACACACACACACACACACACACACACACACATATATATTAGCAATGCGATAATGCGATCGAATCTAGACTGTTGATTTGCATGCATAGATCTACAACTCTCATTTGATCACGGTGATCAGTATCATACTTCCCATATAGCCACCTTTGATAGCCTCCGATAGCCTTTCCCGATTGCGATATGCTAATCGGATCTGGACCATTGATCGATTAGATCCAACGACTCTCGTGCAAAGCTATTTTAATCCCCCAATAGTTTTATCCACCTTTTTTAAAGGTTCTACCGTTGTGATAGTTTTTAACTATATGAAGACTTAGAGGGTTTTGGGATCCATTTGGATCAAGACCTGTAGTGCTAGTTTGGTAGGCTAAACAAGCCTAAGATAGGGTGTTGTAAGAGCTTATCTAGGATGCAAGTTACCAAGACTTGAAGAGGGGAGGAGGCCATAGCATTTTCTGTGAACTTGTGTCATAGATGGTGGGATTCTATGGGCTGTATGAATTTCCTAACTAGTGAACATAATTTAGTTCATGTACAACTAGTTTAAAGGTATGTTATTTCTCCATTATTGCTAGGTGTTGGGCCTAGTTATTGACCAGATTGGATAATATGCATTTGGATGATTGTAGTAGCCAAGAGGTAGGAATGATGTGGAATGTTAGAGGCCTTAAATAGTGACAAGATTCTATAGTGGTGATTGGGTCCCTACATTTGCAGAATAACTCCACTATTGCACACCAAAGGGTATATCATTGGAGCTCTGGTTGGATGATGTTTAAGCCGATCTGGAGGACATGTTTGTTTGTGTTGGATTGAGAATTCGTGGATTTTTAAAGGGATGCATAAGAGTGCCCAAATGTGGAGCCCTATGTGTAGTGACTTGATGGACTAAGGGCTACTAAGAGAGGTAGTTTGTTGCAACTAATAGGTCTTATCATCTAGAGGAGTATTTGTTGCATCTTTTGTAAATTGTGGGAGGAGGACATATTGTAGTGATAGGTGGAAGCCCTTTGTTCCCTATGTTAGTATTCATTGGAGCAGTGCATGAAGAATATAGTGGGATGCATTCCCTCATTAGATGATGAGTAGTAGTGGTCAGATGAGAGTTTTTCATAAATAGAGTTGTGAAATAATCAACATGACTCTCGATGTGTTGATGTGTTAATGGACAAATGATCAATGAGAGAGAAGATTGAATAACTGAAATTAAATGGCTAGATGGGCTTGGAGCATTGATAGAGGAAGGTCCTATAGATCGAGAGGCAAAGGATCAAGGAGATGTGTACAGGGTACGACCAAGGCAGCTGTGAGGACCTCTACATCAGCTAGACAATTAGAGTACTTTTTTTAGGGTAGATTGGTGGTCATCCTAATAGACACCAAGTCATAGTTGTTGTTGTCTTATATCAGTGGATGTGTGAGGGCCATTACCCTAGTATCGGAGCCCTAAACTGTTGTGTTATTTAGTTGAATTAGTATAATGAATTTGGGTTATTATACATATTTTTAGTAAAAACATTCCATATAGTTTGTGCACTAGTATATTTACTAATTTTTATATTCCGTTGTTCAAAGTAGACTCGTTGTGATACTTGGTTTGCTAGAGTCAATGATTTACAATTATATCATGGGCAACAGTATCATGGAAAAACAAAAATATATTCAATGCATCATAAGTGATATGTTGTTAGAGTAACCCCAATAGTTGGGTAAGTGATACTAAGTCATACAATGTAGATATGGTTAGATATTCCACAAGGAAAATGAATAGGTACATTGGATATATGTGTTAGATAGCTAGGTATGGTGCAGTCAGAATAGGAAACACTCAAGCCAAAATGGAAAATTTATGTGTTGAGTGAATAGTTGAGAGTGAGTCTTAGAAATGATCAAGAGTTTCAGGACTACTGAAAATGACAGATCTAAAAAATTTATCAATTCATATTTGACGGTATTTGGGCAAATCCTACTCCAATACCACTATTGAAATGTATAGCTAGATATGAAAGATAAACATGAATTTCTTTATTATTCTCAAATATGTTACATATAAATACATTGTGCGACTTTTGGATTCATCTTCCAAGGACTCTTGGATGCCCCCAGATGATTCACCTTCTACACCATAATCCTTAACGGATTAGGAGCCCACCATGTTAAAATGGTTTGATGCTCTGGGGTTAGATTAATTGGTCGAGTCTCTGTCCTTAAAATATCTTTGTTATTGAGAGGTCATGGGTTCAATTCTCTCAAAACTTGAGGTCAGGCTCTGTGGTTGAGCCGATAGAATCACATGGAAAAAAAATGTTATAATAGTTTGGCCTAGGCTTAATATAAAATCTTTAGACTACCGGTATAACACCAATAATATATCCAATAACTCTCAAGATAGATATATTAATATTTCATAACTTAACAAGGCTAAAGACATCTGAAACTGATCACAAAAAAAAGATATATTCCAAAGATCACATACTCATTAAACTTTATCACAATCAACCAACATATTAAAAAAATCCAAATATTTTTTTTGCAAATAATCATTTCACACCATTCAAACAAAACCCAAGAAACATAAAACTAAAATTTTAAACTCACCATATATTAACTATATTAAGAGTTCTTTATTAGTCCCTGCCAAGGCGGGACTCTAGCAATGGATTTGCAATTGACCACCCATTAGTTGAGCTTTCACCAATATATTCTCTAATGTTTAACTTATATATATATATATATATATATATATATATATATATATATATATATATAAATATATATATTTTTTATCATCTAATTGCTTCATATTTTGAAGGTCTTATGTCCACCTTCATGACATGTGCATTGGACCATAATGAAAAAATCATTCTTTTGGTTGAATTCTATGCTACACTATAGGTTTGTGCAACTTCCATTACTATTATTACTCTTAATTATTCTTCCCACCCATTTCTACTCAACCATGCACCAACTTTAAAACCCTAATTTTATTGGGTAACAAGTTAGAAATTAGCAGAATGAGGTGACGATAAGAAAATCATGCAATCACATGTAATATTTTGTTTACGATTGTAGATTCAATATGAGAATTCTTGGAATTCCAATGTATATGATGTTGGGAAGGAAGAGGAGGTAAAACAAATTTTAACACACAAAACACACACGAATTGCGTCTCTTCTATTGATAGCAGAAAAACTTCATGATTATAACAAACTCAGTGAGGGGTATTTAAACCTTTTCTGACTAGTGGTTTGTCTAAAATAACATGACATGCAAGCACACACTAAATTCAACTTTACTCAAAATATGACTTAACTTAACTTGACTAAATTTGAATCAATTATCTGACTCTGTAATTTTAGATAACTCTCCATGTGGGAGTAATTAGCTATCTTAACACTCTCCCTTAATTATGACCACTTAAAATTAGGACATGACTCATGACAACTCAAACATGCATGTTGGTCTATGTCTCAACTAGGCTGAAAACACCAAAGTTTCTTCTATGAAACTCAAACACATGTTTTTCTAATGACTCAATAAACATATTAGCCAATTGATCACTAGATTTGTAAAGCTTCAAGTGAACTTCTCCATTGCTTACAACTTCTCTAATAACGTGATATCTAGTATCAATATGCTTTCTATTTTGACGAAACACACTATTCTTGGATAGTGCAATCGTTGAGGTGTTCTCACAATATATTGGTGTTGATCCTTGTTTTTTCTACTTGAGTCCATCAAATACTCTTCTTAACCACATTGCTTGACATGATGCTAACGTTGTTGCTACATATTTTGCTTCTGCTGATGAAAGTGTCACAATAGTTTGCTTCTTATATGTGCATGAAATCACACATAAGCCAAGATGGAACACATAACCATAAGTGCTCTTCATATCATCTAAAATTCCTGCAAAGGTACTATTTGTATATCCAATCAAATCCTCCATCTTTGTGCTTTTTTACCTTATGCCACAACCTCTATTTCTTGTTATGTATCTCAAAATTATTTTTCCTGCTCTCCAATGTGTGTCTCTTCGAGTTTCCATAAATATGGAAATTAAAATCACTCAAATAATATATGGTGTTGTATCTATGAGATACATGAGTTTGCCAACCAATCTTTTGAATAGAGCTGGATTGACATATGATCCTTCATCATCCTTATTTAACTATGTACCTATTGCAACTGGTGCAGTGGCAGGCTTACAATTTTCCATCTAGAATCTTTTCAACAAATATCTTGCATGATTATTTTGATAAATAAAAAATCCTTTTTTATATTACTCAAATTATGTTCCAAGAAAATATTTCATGACACCAAGATCTGTCATCTCAAATTATTTCATCATGGCTGCTTTAAAATCATCTAAATCAAGACCACCTGTATAAATCATGTCACACACATAAAAAAAAAATAATAAAAATTTGTCCATGCTCATTTACCTTTGTGTACAAGGTTGGATGAATATTGCTTATGAAAAAATCATTATTGATCATGTAGCTATCAATTCTGCAAGATTTTTAGTTCCCTCAATTTAGAATATATTTTGCTTCCAAAACTTCATAGAGAATTTCAAATCTTGAATCAATTTGATATGGAGAACAATCATGTAGGATTTTCCAATGGAAAAGACATACAAAATGATGAAGAACTCATGGGAAGAGACCAACATCTTAGCGTAAATACAACACAAATAATTAAACATTTTCATTAGCCTAGTTATCGATTAGAGGATATTATTTGCATGCTTCTCCCGAATAAATTTGTGCTTGGTCCAAATTTTTTTTACCTAATGGTGATATAGTTGGACAGGTGACTAAACCTTATACTCCCAAGCTCTAGGTGCTTGCTTGAGTCCATAGAGAACTTTCTTCAACCTATAAACTTTATTTTCTTTACATTCAACTTCATATCCTATAGGTCATTTCACATAAATTTATTCTTCTTGAATTCCATTGAAGAAAGCTAATTTCACATCAGTCTAATATACTTTCCACTTGTTCTAGGTTGTTGTGGCTAGAACTACTCTTACATTATCCAATCTAGTTACGAGAGAAAACATTTATCCAAATCTATTCTTGGTTGCTATGAGAATCCTTTTGGTCCAATTCTTTCTTTAAATATGTCAATTTCACCTTTCTCTTTCATATTTGTCTTGCACAACCATTTACACCAATGAGGGTTTTATCCTCTAGAAAATCAACCAAATCCTGTGTATCATTATTTTCAATAGCTTCAATTTATTCATCCATCGCTTGCACCCAATTTTCATCTCTGATTGATTCTTCAAACGAAGAAGGTTGGAATGAAAACAACATAAATTTTGAACTAACATCCAAATCATAATAAATATCTTTCAGACTTCTCAATTTTCTCTTATAATTGCTTAATTCATTACCCAATTGACTCCTAGGAGAATTCCAATTTGTTGAACTGCTTGAAGATTCATGTTGCTCATCAAATATTGGAGTCCTTGCTAGTGTCTTCTCTTGTGATTCTTATTGCTCCTTCTCTACTACATCCTCTTGCACCAATGGTTCTTTTGCATCAATTGTTTTGTTTAAAGTCTCATTCCATGACTCTTGTTCTCTGAACACAACATCTCTATTGATTATTGTCTTCTTGGTGAGAGGGTTCTACAATTTGTAAGCTTTTTATTGCTCACTATAACCAATAAATATGTATTTTTCACTTTTATTATCCAATTTACCTCTTAGCTCTTTCAGCACGTGCATAAGCTACACCTAAAAAATCTAAAATGAGATATGCTACAAGACATAATTGGCCATGCTTCTTAATATGTTCATTACAACCTTTATAGGAGATATTTTTATCACATAAAAAGAACATGCAACTGCTTCTTCCCAATACTCATTAGATAAGTTTCTCCATTTCAACATGCTCCTTTCCATGTTCTTAATTGTCTTTTTATTTCTCTATGTTACACCATTCTACTATAGTGTGTATTTATTTGTAAAATGTCTTCTGATTCCATGTTTTTTGTAGTAATGATGGAATGCCTTTGAATCATATTCTCCACCATGATCTAACTTGTTTAATAATGGAAAGCCTTAGAATGATTTGAAGATCACATTGGTTCTCTGGTAAGGATTTGATTTCTTTGAACTTTGCGAAAGTTTCAGACTTATTCTTCGGGAAGTATACCTGAGTCTTCTTGCTATAGTCATCAATGAAGGTGAGGAAGTAACAACTTCCACCAATTGACTATGTCCTCATAGGTCCAAATAGGACTCTATCCACTAGTTCAAGAGGTTTCTTTTCTCTGTGTGCAACTCCCTTTAGAAAACTTTCAAGATGTTTGTTTCCATAATATGAAACACTCACAAGTACTAGCAGGTTCTTTGATTTGAGGTAATCCTCTAACCAAGTGTTTCTACTGTAACAATATTAAACTAGAGAAATGTAAGTGTCCAAACAGAAAGTTCCATAACTAATAGCCATTAGAATGTGAAACTATAAAATAAATGACCTGATCACTCTAATTCATAATTAGAGGAAAGAGTTTGTTCCTCATCATTTGCACATTTTCTATCATATTCTTGCTTGGGAGCTTGTCATAAATAACACACTCTTGTCCTTGAAAAATAACTTTGTATCCCTTCTAGGTTAATTTACCAACACTTATTAAATTATGTTTGAGACTAGGGACATAATATACCTCTGATATTTTCTTCATCTCCCCCTGCTTGGTTTGAATGTTGACCACTCCTTTTCCATCTACATCCACAGTCTTGTTAGTCCCATACTTTACCTCTGTCTTCGTAGAATGATACAAATTTGCAAACAAATTCTTGTTCCCTGTCATGTGGCTACTGCAACCACTGTCTAATAGCCACACATTATCAGAAGGTTCGTGCATGGTATGGAAAGATAAGAACATGGAGTTAGTATTCTCTGCAGTGACATTAGCTCTCTTGTTTCCTTGATCAACTATACTCTTCCTGCAATCATGGACATAGTGACCAAATTTATTGCAATAATAACATCTCACCTTTTATTTTTCAACTCATTGATTATTTTTGAATTTTCTTCTGTTGCTCCCAATTTCATGTTGATGCTCTTCTCGACCATCTCTCTGACCACCATGTCTTCTTCCTTGTCCTCTACCTCTTGATCTACCTCTTCCTTGATCTCTGTCTCTTAAACTAGAAACTTATCTTTTGAAAGAAGTTTCTAAAGTGGAATCCTTATTTTTGTCTATCCTTGCCTCGTGGGATAGAAGTGATCCCATCAACTCATCAACTTTGAATGTTCCCAAATCCTTGGATTTTTCTATGGCTGCTACTACAACATCAAACTTGGTAGGCAAAGATCTAAGGATGTTTTCAACCACTGTTTGATTTTTAATATCTTCACCATAAATTGTTAATCAATGAATTATAGTCATGACCCGATTCATGAATGAATCAATATCCTTTGTTTCCTTCATCTGCAGACTTTCAAAATCTCTTATAATATTTTAAAACTTAACAATATTGACTTTGGAAATACCTTTATATATTTTCCCCCAAATCTCCTATGTTGTCTTTAATGAAGACGGGATCATAATCTTGTGGAACACTTTTCAGTCCACTCCATATTGGATAAGCTGCAATGCTTTTGCATTAGTGGGGGCTCGCTCTTTTGCTTCATTGTTAGGTTTTGAAAACCCAAATTGGACATAATCCCACACATCATGAGCCCTTAATGTCGTCTCCATCTTAATGGCCCACACATCATAATCCTTCCTTGTAAATGGAGGAAATTGTGAATAAAAAATAGATGCAGAAATATTAAAAAAAAAATTCCCTTCAAATAATAATATTCCTTTTTATATTTTACAAAACTTTTTTTATTAGTTTTTATATTAAAAAAAATATCATATAAAAATGCCATTAGAAAAAAAAACAAACTCCCTAAAAAAACCTTTATAATAAACCCTAAAGGCCCATTTTAATACATCTTTTCAAAAAACGTTTTCAAAGTCTCTATTTAAAAACCTTTTTAAAAGAAACTTTATGAACCCCTCTTTGCATATAAATTGTTTCCATTTTAAAAATAATGGCCACGTATCACGTATGGAATAATATTTCCACAAGTCCCACGAGATCTTTTCAAACAAAAATTTGACTTTCATCCTATTGATTTACAGTCACAAGATTAATACCATCAATGCATATTTCGATAGAGTGGAGGTGCATTGATTAATATATTCTAATTAACGGACAATTTTGCACCACACTTTAATTAATAGACAATTTTTCAATCTGAAAAGTCACCAATTATCTTCACTGTATTTTTTGGTTCCATGGATATTTTCATCCTTCCTCAACTCTAATACCAAGTTGCTAGAAAGGGAGAGCAGGTAAAACACAATTTAACACTCAAAACACACGAGTTGTGGCTCTTCTATTGATCACACAAAAGCTTGATGATTACAAGGAACCTAATGAGGGGTATTTAAATATTTTCCGACTAGTAACTCGTTGAAAGTAGCTTGACATGAAATCACACACTAAATTCAACTTTAGTGAAAATAAACATGACTGAACTTGACTCAGTTAATTGACTCTCTAATTTTGGATAACTCTCCATGTGGGAGTAATTAGCTATTTTAACATATGAAAGTCTCCTACAAAGTATATATGAACCTTCCAGACTATAAGAAACTCTGCTACATTGTCTTCTATGACATTTTTCATGAAGTGGTTCACGAGGTCGAGAAGTCTTTTAAAAATGGCTTCTCTTCAATCTTTTGGGTGTTTTTTTTGGATTTTTTTTTTTAAATTGAAAGTTGGATAATTAATTTGATTATGAATTATTATTTTTTAAATATATTTTAAGTATAAATAGATTTAATTGATTGATTGACTTTTTTTTAATATGTTTTGATTATTCAACGTTCGCACTCAAATTTGTGATTTTAATCAATTTCAAATAGATTGCGAGTAAATTTGATCCAAAATGTCACAAAATTTTCAAAACATAAAATGATTGAACTAGAGTGTTATTAGTCGAGATTTGAATTTTTATCTATATCTGTGATTTTTATTACTATAGACTTGAAATTTTATATGTATGTAGTTGGTTAGTTGTAGTAACAAAGATACTAGAATTCATGCCATTTTTCTGGCCATTCTCTTTGCTCCTCAAAGGAGTAGTATGGGCATCTTGTGCTGTGCCAGACATGTTTGTTAGCGTTAGTCATCAGGTTTTTCATTAATATTAGATTCAAATACAATATGTAATAATTCCATTATTAGTTGGCTTGGTTGAACCAAATAATGCATCACTTTGTTGGATTTATGCAATATCCAAATGCCAAATTGATCAGCTTTGGTTTGGTTGATTCTATATCTGATTTATGAAAAATTATTATATAGGATTTATGATTGTAGACAAAATTATCTCCCCTAGGTTTGGTGTCTAACCTATAACAACAAAGAGACAAGAAATGCACTTATTTCCTTATAGTAAATAGATGACGGTATGAATCATAACTGGAATCTGTCTCAGGATTCACTCCTTTAGCTTCAATGCTCCAATTCCAGCAACCACTGCCAAAATTAGAAACTACAGAGTTAGATGACACAAACCAAGTAACTATGAGAACTATGTAGTATCATTTATATACTCTATTAAATAGATCAACATGGTATTGAAATATATGAAATAACTTCATCACATATAGGAAAAGCAAATAATTTTTTGCATTAATATATATGGAAGGAGTTTACAACCATAAATAGGTGTTGATCTTATAGAAGAGCTCCTCTAAGGCTTACTTGTCCTTTCCTTGTCACAATGTGAACCTCCAATCACCCTAAATGCATGAAATGAAACATATCACCACAATAGCATAATGGTAAAATCACTCTCCGTAATCCAACCCCTTGCATATGGAAGGCTCTTAATATATAGAGGAGTGGGGTAAGTTGGGTGCTTTTATCCAATTACCATATAAGGGTTTAGATCCACCTTTGATGGGAGGATGGGATCAAAGGATAAGTGATGGAAACTCTAAAGTAGGGTAGCATAGGATATGAATTTTTTTATCTGAGGTAAATGGTTGTAGCAAATTCTAGAAGTTTCTAAAATAGGAGGCTTCTAGAATTTATCTCTTTTTCACAAATTTCTAGAATCAACACAGGTCCAATGGGGAGAAACCTGTAGCTGATCAACATAGGCCACAGTGGAGAAACATGTAGGTGAGCGTTGTCCAATAAGAGGCCAGGGTGCTTGGTCCTAAAATTGGCTTAGATGATCCAGTTTCAAGTAGAAACTCTGGGGAATGAAAGATACATGCTTAGGGTTTTGTGCAATGATGATGAGAAGGGGGAATAGGATGTTGATTGATCCCATTAGGAGGAATATTCATCGGATATGACAAAATGGCCTATAACATAGTTCCCCCTAAAGCGCAAAGTAAAAAATGATGACTGATGACTGAATTTCTTTACCTTGTGACAAGTCGAGATGAAGAACAACTGGTGAGTTTCATCTGCTACAATACATTTACATCATGACATATTTGTTGCTGAGGGAGGCATAAACATACTCAACACATAAGCTAACATAACAAGTGCAATGATAAAATTATGTTTCCATGGATGACAAGTGGTGGACCCATGATTGGATGACATATGATCATGTCCATCATATATTGTGATATCTATATAATCCTCAAATCACAACCTGGATGGATGAAAATAGATCGGGGGTCTTCTATCTCATTCATACAACCAACCAACGTATGAGTCTAACCATGTGAATCAATGAGCTGAGGTTGAACATGGTATACACAATCTGATTACCAGCCGATGATGTAAGTCGTTAACAAATGCAAAGAAACCACCGATGATGTTAATGATTTTCAAGGTACTATAGTACAATCCATATGATGTGAATAAATGAGTTGATGTCGAACATGATATAGATTATTTCAGTGAAAGGCCATTGGTGTATGTTAGCTACCTATAACAATAGGTTTCATTTTTCATGATTGGCAGGCAAAGTGCCAAATATGCTCTACTTTGGTGATGCAAAGATCTCATATTTTTGTGGAAAACACATATCTATAGTTGTTTGATGCTGTCCTACTTCTGAATGGGTGATCCAACAGTCTAAACTGGGTCATGCCATATTTCAATTTTTGTTGTAGACTAGAGAAAGAAATCTGTCCAAACTGTTCAATCTTGGCAGATTAGTAGTTAGGTAGAGAATGAAGGTTCCCAACTGCTTAATCTGGGGCCTTGGAAGTAATAAGGCTAGCCTTAGATAGAAAATCAAAAGAAAATGGAAAAAGAAAAGAAAAAGAGCAATTGAGGGTTTGCTAGTCTAAGTGCACCCTCCCTGAAGTAACAAAAAAATGCTAGGCAATAGAATGGGTAGGTAGATGGGGTTGCAGAAGCATGATTTCTTTC
Organism: Pinus tabuliformis; assembly: GCA_031772625.1. Lineage (NCBI taxonomy): Eukaryota > Viridiplantae > Streptophyta > Pinopsida > Pinales > Pinaceae > Pinus > Pinus tabuliformis. Next base: position 289,080,041 of record CM062815.1, on the reverse strand, counting down.
ATATCACTGGCCTAAGCAAAGGAAACACATGGTGGCCAGTGCAGATCTTCCTATTCAGCAATTTTGTAGCAACAAAGTGAAGCATGTCTAACCTCCCAATCATTCCCCATCAAACTTCTTTCTAACATCCCACTATCACCTTTGTTCGTAAGAGAAGTCAAACTCTTTTATTGATTCTTGTTATATGAAGAGCCACATTTCTTGTGTAAAAATCTTTTCATTTTGATCTACTCTCATAACTAAGTTTGTTCCCTAAAAGCTTAGTGTTTTCTTCCTCTCTTCCATATCTCCCATCCAATACTAACTACTAACTCTATTATTACTTAACTCCCTATGTTTCCCTTTTTTCCCCATTATTATATCACTATTGTATATAAAAACCCCAAAAAATATGTATATACCCCTCCCCTAAGCAATATATCCTTATAGCTCTAAAGGGTCAGAGCGCAAAGGAATTGAAGTGATAAAGGCAAAATAGCGCTAAAGCTAAGTCTCAGGATTAAACCAAGATCCGCTTGGTTTAACAGCCCTAACCCCATTTTGCAAATAAATGCCAAAAACCCATTTTTTCCCACAAAACATTGCAAAAACCCAAAAACCCGCCGATGGCTAAAGTTCTGCCCTGGTGCGCATTCCCAGAAAAAATAATTGTTTATTATCCGCTCCCCGCCGTATTGTCCTATCATGTATGCTCCCCGTCAACTGTCAGATCTGGGCCCTCCCATCCGACGGTCCTCAGCAATATCGGGCTGCCTCCGATGGCGGTACTTTAGTGCCCGAAAATGTCAGAATGATGACGTAGGGTGCTGGACACGCGTCAGAATTTAATTACATCGGGCGGCCTCCTGCCAAAACCGCGACCGTACCTTAAGCGGTCCGATATTACTGCTTACCGCTTTCGGTTTACCGCCCGCCAAGTCGACCCTACGTCACCTCCACGCCATTGCCAAGTCAGCACCACATCAACGCCCGACCCGCCATCGCTTCGAGCTGTCCGCCACGTCCCCCGTCCACGTGGACCACTCACAGACCGCCATGTCATCATTCCGTACCATGACCCCACCTATGACGTCATGCTGACGTCATCCGAGAAAAGCGCGCCAAAGGCCAAATTTCCTATATTTTCGCCCAAAATCACGTTTTTTCACATTTTTGTAAAAAAGTCTATTATGCCTCCTGCATGAAATTTAATGACGTTCTCGCCCCCAACCTGCAAGAAATTGATTCAACGCCATGGCCGCCCACAATTTGGCTAGGATAAGCCTCCACCCATCGCGCCGTGACCAGGTATTTACCAATCCTTCCTGCACCTGGTTCAATTCGTTATTCACTGTAAAAAACGCCCAGAACTGCCATTTTCCCCTGAAACTTAAGCTTCCTTGTCCTGCTAGTGACTCAATTTCTCCCAAGAGTGACCAATTGTGCCCCTTTTACACCAGAACTACCCTGTTTTCATTGAAAATCCTTTTTACCTCAATTCGCTGCACAAAGCCGCATTTGCCTACATTCCCAAGTGAAATTTTGCTTGAAGAGCACCAAACACATGGAGACACTAGTAGCTCTAAACATTCCACCTTTAAATGCCCCACAAAGAGAGCTAGAATGGCTACCCCTGGCTGATAGAGACTACCAGATGGCAGAGGGAATCCCAGATTACAGCAGATACCATATTCATGTAATCAATGAGCTGAAAGCCAAACATCTCAATGGAACTGATATTCTAGGGATTTGGGATTCCAATTTTCCCATTTTCAATCTTCCTCAAGTCAATATCCTCCCAGATTTAATCCATCGATGCAGTGCCAACTACGATCCATGTCAGAGAGCTGTCCTCAGTCCCTCAGGCTCAGTCTTGTTCCATGTCACCCCTGAGGCTATAAATCAAATGCTGCACTTTCATACTACAAAGCCATTGACTCCTCTATCCATGATGGACTTGATAAAGCAAGGAGGCAAGCTGTCCAGTGCCCAAATCACAAAGATTAATCAGCTATTCATTCAATCAGGCTCTCAAACTGTGAGGACTCCTCCTATTGGAAATGTATATCTCAATGAGTTGGGCAGGACTCTTGTGGATATGATCAGTTATGTCCTAGGTTACAGGTCAACTGAGGATGTTGATGAAACCATTCTGGCCATGATGTCTGTCTTCTCCCCTGGAAAGCCTCCTTCGGTTCACTATGATTATGCTACATACATTGCCAACAAAATTCACGAGCAATTGATGAATTTAGAGAGGGAAAGGATATTTAGATACACTTCTTACATCTATCACTTGTTCCTATTTTATCAGCCTGATAGCTTCCCTATTACTCTCAAGAAGTTTGATGCCCAAGGGAACCAAAGGTCTGTGGTATTTTGGTCTTCAATCTTTCATCACATATCTTTTTCACCATATAGCTACTGTGAATTCATAGACCTTTTCATCCATCCAGCCATGTCCTTGCTATTGAGTTCTCCTCCTCCAAGATTGACAGATGAGATGCAAAGAATCCTCCAGCTCTCAAAGGCCTACAGCATTGGGGATTGGTACTTTTACCAACACCATACAGTGATTAGAATATATGGTTGTGAATTAGCCCCATACAGGCTACCAAGATATGTCCCTATGAGACTTTTTGCTTTAGAATATTTCAGACAATTTGGAAATGCAGACATGATCCATTTCCATAGAAAAAATAAAAAGGCACAACTCAAAGTCAAAAACCAGCTAGGCCCATTTATTTATAATAAAAGAGAAGAGGCATGGCAAGAAGCAGATAAGATCCTAAAGTGCCTCGGGTTGCAAACCAGTTTCCTCTGGTTACCCTATGATCCCAATCACTTCATTAGTCTTAGAAGGGTCAAATATAAGTTGGCTAGCTATGATCATCTCAGGTTACCACATATTGAAAAGTATGCAAATCAATTAGAATGGAAAGAGGGCACCCTAGAAGAGGCAAGTTCTAAAGAGGAAATAGCACAAAAAGCAGCAAAGAAACTTGAGAAGGAAGCTGACTTGGAATATTGTGGACAGGTTTCTTCTTTTTATCATGCTCAACATGGAGCAGTTGCCTCATCTTCTACATCTCCCCAGCAAGCAGCTCAAACCACTACTCAAGCAGCTAACACAGATAAGGGGAAAGAAATGGAGTAGGATCAGACACTCCCAACAGCAGAACAGCAGAAAGAACAGACAGAACAACAAGAAGAAATGGCTGAGGCCCCTATATCCACAGAGCAACAGGTTCAAGAAAGTGTGCCTCCAAGGCAGGAAATAGCAGTGGATACCTCGGTGCTCCAAACCTCGCTGAATGAAGAGAGAGTTAGGAAGAGGGACAAACAGCAAGAAACTCCCCTCACTACATCAGCAAGTCAACAAGGGGAGAAAAGGCAAAGATTAAACCCTTTTTCTGAAGAAGAGATGCCTATTGGACCATCCATGGGTATGGGCCCCCTTAGTATGGAAGCATCAGCCAGTTCCTTCCAACAGGAACAAGAAAGACAACTTGGAGGAGAGGTCAGCTCCTCAAGCCAGCAAAGAAGGGCAGAGTCTGGAATTAAGAAGCAATTTATGGATATAAAAGCTGGGAATGAGCCAGTCAGACTCCAGCTTTACAATCATTCGCTCAAGATGGCTCCCACCAACCAACAGAGGCTCATGTCAGCATATGACATTGCAGAAGGGAAGATGACTATGAGCCATTTCATGCCTGCCTTGCTGCAGCCACAGTCAGCTGCAGATTACATCAGAACCAACCTAGAAGTGTTTGCAAAAGACATCCACCCAATGAACCAAATAGAGCTACATAAGCAAACGGGTGAGATGGTCTACTCTACTCTTGCAGATAAAACACTTCTAGCACATAAACTGCAAAATTCTCTCCATAATACTACTGCCCAACTAGAATTGGAGAAAGCTTCTTCTCAAGCCAAAGACAACAGGATTAAGTCTTTGGAAGATATCATCATAGAGCTTGGGCATGACCCAAGTGATCCCAAAGCTATGCAGGCGCTAATGAAGAAAAAAGATGAAGATATATCAGCTTTGAGGAAGATGGTCAAACTTCCAGCAACCCTTCACCCCCAAACAGAAGATGTTGCTCAACAGAGAAAGGATCAAGATGTAGCGGCTGCTGACATTACACAAACAATTGGTAGAAACAGAAGGACGATTGGTAGCAACAGAGGGTGCATTAGAGGCAGCCCTGAAACAAAAACAAGGAGAGCAGATACCTCAGCCCTCTCAGCCAGTAATAAATCTTGAGGAGCCTCCTCAAATTATAAGTCCTCCCCTGGTACAAACAACAGGAGCAAGTGCCTCAATTGCTGGGCCTCAAGCCACAGAAAAGGAAGCAGCAGCAGAGCAAGTCCCAGGCCTCGGTATGCGAGATATGATGAAGGAGCTGCAAGCTCTTGAAACCCAAATGATTGAGCTGAAGGATGCCAAAGAAAAGCTGGCCCAGCTGGACGAGAAATATGACAAATCTAAGCAGCAAGTGGCAGAAAAGACCAGGGAAGTTAGGACACTAGAAAGAAGGATAAAAGAGCTTGAAAAGGAGTTCACCATGAGCAACGTTATAACTGAAGTCAAGAAGATCCTATGGGCTAAGATTGGCCAGTCAATCACAGATCAGTGGCAATACATGGAGACAATTCATGAGCAAATGGATCTGCTGAACAGGGCTCATGCTGAAAGTCAAAGGGCCATAGCCTCTTTGGGAAGTATGCCTGATATTGCCACCAAGATGATCAATGTCCTGAATAATAAAACTGGCCTTCAATTGGCAACAATGGGTATCAGGGATAGGACTGATACAATTTTGTTAATCAAAAGGGTGCACACCCTCAGAAGCTATGTGCAAACATTAGAAAGAAAGTGCCAAGATATTCAAGTAGAGATCAATGCTTTTGCCACCAAAATCACAACATTGCAGGGCAGAGGGCTTCCCAGCCTAGTGACCAGTGCAGGAAGACTGTTGTCCCATGAACAGTATGCTAAAAGGGTCAACAATTATGCAGCTAATCAGTTGACAGCTACAACAAGCAGTCCAGAAGCAGTTGGCCCACCATCAGGGCAAGAGATTTATGATAAGCTAGAGAATTTATTCTTCATTGAACATGAAATTAAGCACCTTTTTGAAGTGCCCCCTAATTATTATAAATATACATAGGCAGATGAGACCCTAATCAAGATGCAGAGACATCAAATGCCCACTGATGAGTGGTGGACGAATATGATTAAAACTTTGCTTTAAATCAAGTCTAGATTTTGGTCTAAAAGTTTTTCACAGCAACAGGAAAACAGTTAAATGAGGTGGACAGTAGCTATGCACATATTGAGCATCACAGATGAGCTGTCCGAATACAGCAGTGCCCAGACGTAGTAGCATAAAGGTAAAGACAATTGAAATCGCCGCAAAGGAGCTCAGATGGCCCATAGACCCAAAAGTCAAGAACTTCTGACAAACAGCAAACAGCTGTTGTATGTGTATTTAAGTAGCTTTTAATTTTGTAAAAAATATCTTAGAAAGTTGGTAAGAGCAGTTATTGTGCAATAACTCATTGCTGAGATATTTTTGTGATATTTTGTATATATGCACCCCCGCATAGCTTATTGGGGGTTGTTGTTTCTCACTTGTTCAAGAGAACTCGGCTGTATATTATCTGAAAGATATAATGCAAAGGAGCTGTTGGTTTCCAAAAAATCGGTTTGGCTTGGACGCGATGCGATGAAACTATTGACTGCTGCAGGATTCTTGTGTTATGGCGTGATACAATAAGTGTTTTCTAACTGTATTTGTGTTTCATTTCTTGCATAATCTGTCTGTGATGTACGGTAATTAGTCTTGGTAGAAAAGAAAAAGAATAGTTCAGGATTTGTCCACTGAGAACACCCTTAACTCAATCTTTACTACTAAATATGTTTTCTCCAGGGTTAGCTGCAACTATGGAATTCTTAAATGCTCCTATTTGCTCTAATCAGATGATAAGTCTTTATTTAGTAATTCTCACTTGCTGCTGATTAGGATTTGTCTGTTGTTCCCTGTTGCACTGTGAAAGAACTCTTAATTGCCTTTTACTGGTGTAATTTATAATGTTTCTTGTCAAAAAATCAAAGTTTGTATCATCAATACCCATCTGGCCCTGCAGTGAACCTCTCTTTATCACATATATCAAACGCTATTCATTTCTGGACTCCACATGCCCAATGGATTGAATTCTCTTTGATACTTGCATGCCCTTCTTTGAACAATAGCCTGCAACCAAAATTCAAACAAATCTCTCACCTCATAACTAGCCTAAAACCTTCAAAAAACAAAGTAAAAACTAAAAAGAGAGAGCCCTCTCTGATTACAGGTAGGCTAGAACCTGTAATCCAAAGCTTGGTTAGTGGTTACCCTGCCCGTATTCCCTTAGGAGTCAAAGGGAACAACCTGGGTGTTAACATAAATGGCGACTCCGCTGGGGACAAACCCAATTCCTAAACCCCTGTCTGATTCTTAATACTGTAGATAAAGCCTGAGTGACAGCCAGACAGCCTTAGAAACTGCCTCTGCTTTGCATTTGTAGGAGTATATAAAAGTTGCCTCAGTCAATCTTTATTTAGTCTTAAGTTCCATACAGTTGTTCTATACATGGTTACTCCTTGCCAAACATCATTACTTCTTAGAAAAATTTTCCAAAGAAAATTAGAGAAGCTGGCTCCTAAGAAGAAAACTCGTCATACAAGATCTAACCCGAATCCAAATCCATCACCTGAGTTCCAAAATCCAAACCTGATTCCAAGAATCCTTAAGAAACAAAAATCGGAAGAGACTTTATCAGATTCAGGTTCTGAGGCAGGATTTCAAACTAATATTCCAACCCTTGCTAAGGTTTCTCTACACCCTCATACCACTGTTCCACACTCTCCTAGTTCTTCATCCACTTCACATGGTGTCCTTTCAACCCCTCCATCAACTACACATACCCTTCTCATCCCCTTTCCTCCACTTGTCCCATTCATTCCTGTTATCCCTATTATCCCACCAAACATGGCTAATAGATATTCTCCACTGCAGTTACCTGCCAATCCAGGGCCTATGCATCAAGATTATCAAACCAAGATATCATATTTTTATGGTACTGGCTCTTATTCAGCCGTTCAACACAATAAGAAAATGCAGGATTATTTTGAAAATTATGAGATAGATGATGATGGGGTTAGAATGAAAATTTTTGTGCAAAGTCTAACCGGAGATGTAAGATCATGGTTCAGGTCACTCCCAACAAACTCCATAGCTGACCCCGAAGCCCTGTATCAAACCTTTATCAACAGATGGGAGAAGAAAAAGGATCCACTCCATATTTTATCTGAATACAATGCTATCAAAAGAGGTCCCCAAGAAACTGTCTTGGACTATTGTGCTCGATTCAACAATGTCTACAATGCTATTCCCCAAAATCTGAGACCCCCACCTGATCTGGCCCTATACACCTTTCTTGATGGGTTTGATTCAGATATGGCATACCAATTGAGAGAAAGAGCTCCCCGAACTTTAGCTGAGATGCAAGATATAGCAGTCAGTGTAGAAGCCAACCTGATAGCTAGGAGAAATAGGACCAGAACTGAAAGAAAGACTACCTTCAAAGAAGAGCCTTCAGGCTGGGATTAGAAATTAGATGCAATAATTACTGGTATGCACAGATTAGGTGACAGAGTAGAATCGGTTGAGAGGAAGTCATCATGGGAGGCACCACAGAATAATCCTATCAGGAATCCCAATTTTAGAAGAAATCAAAATCCTAATGTTGGCAAGGCCAGCCCTGAACCAGAGATTAGACCTCCGTTCCAAGAAAACTATGCTGAAGCATCCACTTCTAGTGAGCAGATAGATGATACCCACATTAATTTGATGGGCTTGAACGATGATCAGCAAGTTTTTCTGAGTCAAGAGGATCACAAAGATGATGACATTAATCAGTTTCAAACTAAATCAGGTGAATCATTTGAGTTCAAACAAGGTTATGACACAGCTGTTTTTGAGGTTCATAAACAATACAAATTGAGAAGCAGAACTATAAACATGACACAGCCTGAGAAAACAAAGGATAGCCAGCAGCCTAAGAAGGCTATTATCACAGAGCCAATTGACAAAACTGATGCAATTACAAATGAAGTAACAATTGAAGAGGTAACCGAAGCATTTCCCTCAAATCAACAACCATTGGCTACACCGCCTTTACAGCACAATCCAAGTAACACTTTTTCAAAGATGAGCAAAAAGGACAAACCTCAAGATCAGATAGAAAGTCAAGAAAAAACCTCTAAAAACTCAATTGACAAAGAAAAAGTTGTTAACCAGAACACCAAGATCCAATCTGAAAAACCTTTTGACTTAGAAGCTGAAATTGGTAAATTAAAGATAGCCATTCCTCTTTCAGAGCTAGCTAAACATAACATCTACAAGCAACAAATCAAGAAGTCCCTTCAACTGACCCATAATAAGGATGATGTCAATGTGTTGGATGATACCCCAGAATTGCTCTTCGGTCCAGAAGTTGATGGAAAGACAGGAGGTACTGGAATCTTACCTTTTTATGTCAGCTTGCATATTCATGATAAGATATTACACAATGCAATGTTTGATTCAGGCGCCTCTCATAACCTGATGCCTAAGTCAGTAATGGAGAGATTGAATCTAGACATCACAAGACCATATAAGGACCTATTTTCATTTGATTCCAGCTAAGTTAAGTGTTTAGGCTTGATAAAAGATCTATGTGTTTCCCTTGTCCAGTACCCAAATAAAACAATTTTAATGGATGTTGTGGTTGCTGATATCCCACCTAAATATGGAATGTTGTTATCAAGATCATGGGGAGCTAAACTCCAAGGTTCCCTACAATTGGACATGTCATATGCCACCATCTCTATCTTTGGGCAACCAAAGAGGCTATATAGAGAATCACTCATGAAATACATGGTGAGTAGTGAAGAAACACCTCAAAATTTCCCTATTTATGCAGTCCATTCTGACATGGATTCCTTCATTCTATTCAATGATGATATAAGTCCAATATGTGATGACAAATCTATCCTACTTAAACAAGATCTGCATATGAATGAGCAATCAAGTTCCCAAGAAATCTAGGTTGGGCAATCAATTGATGAGACCGTTCTAGAAGACAAAGCAGATGAAAAACAAGATCTGCAACTTATAATTCCAAGTCATAGAGAGGCTGCTAAACCTCCCCTAAATCAAGAAATCCTTTGGTTTCTTGAGTTTGATGGATCAGTCAACAAATTAGGGGTAGGAGCTGGAGTATGGATTCATAACAAACAAAGCAATCATGCAGAAGGTCGAGCCTATAGGCTTAATTTCAGATGTACTAATAATATGGCAGAGTATGAGGCTCTTTTGCTAGGCCTCAAACTGGTAAGATCCTTACAGGCCACAAAAGTTGCAATCTTGGGAGACTCAGACCTCATTATTCAACAAGTTAAAGGCAATTTTGTCACCAATGACAAAAGACTAAGATCATACAGGTCTGCTGCTATTGAAATACTCAAAGCCTTCACTGAATTTCAAATGACCAAAATATCTAGAACCCACAACCTTCATGCACATAGTTTAGCTACATTTGCTAGTACATGGAAATTGCCTTTTGAACCCAACCATTGTTTTACAGCTGAGATAAAACACAGACCTTCTATCCCAAACAATGTCAAAGATTGGCAAGTATTTGAGGATGACACACAGATAAATAGTTTCTTGACCTTGTAGCATGAATTTTCAGGTTTAAACATTGATGTTGATTCTGTGAAAGACACACAACCACTAAATGAACAGGACCAAACAACTATATCGCCCAAAACAGCAAATCAAATACTTTGTCCAACAACCTTTGGCAAGGAAAATATACAAGAACTCAAACAATTACATTTTGATGAGATAGCTGGTGCAGAGGCTGAAGTCATACAGCTAAAAGACAATTTTCTACCAACAGGCCTGACTCCGTTGGAGGACATTTTTGACTCAAATGATGTTCCTAGGAAACCAAAAATGCAACCCCTTAATGCTGCCATTGAAGAATGAAACATTGGAACTACTGAAAAACCCAAGATAATAAAATTGTCTGCATCTTTACCTCTCGACCAGAAGCCCAAATACATTGACCTCTTTAAAGAGTTCCAAGATGTGTTTGCATGGAGTTATGAGGATTTGAAATCCTATGACACCTCTGTTATTCAACACACCATCCCTCTCAAGCCTAATCAAAAGCCATTCAAGCAAAAATTAAGAAGAATCAATCCTATGCTTCTCCCTTCAATTGAAAAAGAGGTACAAAAAATGTTTAAAGCCGGTATCATAGCACCAATCAAGTTTTCAGACTGGATTTCAAATTTGGTCCCCACAAGAAAGAAAACTGGTGAGATTAGGCTTTGTGTTGATCTAAGGAATTTGAATCAAGTGTCCCTCAAAGATAATTATCCCTTACCCAAAATGGATCACAATTTCCAAAGAGTGGTGGGGGCTTCAAGAATCTCATTACTTGATGGATTTTCAGGCTTTAATCAGATCCTAGTCCACCCTGATGATCAGGATAAAACAACATTCACAACCCCATGGGGAACTTTCAAGTATGTCAAAATGCCTTTTGGGTTGAAAAATGCAGGAGCTACATTTCAGAGAGCAATGGATATTGCTTTTGCTAAAGAGATTCGTGATTTCCTTGTTATTTACTTAGATGACCTCACACCTTTTTCAAAATCTGACCAGGAACATCTGAAACACTTGAGACAAATATTCATAACATGTAGGAAATATGGAATTTCCTTAAATCCTAAGAAGTCTCTATTTGGTTTGGAAGAAGGTAAGCTATTGGGTCATATCATTTCAAAGGATGGCATTAGAATTGATCCAGACAGAATACAGACCATCTTGCAAATGCCCCATCCAAGAAATATTAAAGAATTACAAGCCTTCTTGGGAAAGATCAACTTTTTAAGGAGATTTATCCCAAACTTAGCAGAATTGATCAGATTACTAAACAACATGCTAAAAAAGGATTCCAAAGTAAAGTGGACTGTAGAAGCAAATCAAGCTTTTGAAGGTATTAAATTGGCCCTTACCCAAACCCCAGTCTTAAAAAATCCTCAATTTAACAGAGAATTTATCATTTTCTCTTTTGCCTCCCAGCATACCATTGCTGCTGTTTTATTGCAGAAAGATGATCAAGGGAATAAAAAACCTATTGCTTCCTTTAGTAGAGCCCTTAGAGATGCACCTCTGAAATATCAGATCATGGAAAAGCAAGCTTATGATTTGGTTGAAGTCATCAAAGACTTCAGGATTTATATCCTATACTCCCATGTTATTGCTTATGTACCAAATGCCATTGTGAAAGACATATTGACTCAAGAAAGATTAGAGGGCAAAAGAGGAAAATGGATTGCTAACATTTTAGAATTTGACATTGAAATAAGACCTACAAAACTGATAAAAGGGCAAGGTTTGGCTAAATTGATGTCTGAAGCAAACTTCCAAGCCTTGGATATTAACCAACTGGACAATGAACCGGAGCTGGCGACTCCAAAGATCAATGCAGCCTTTGAACAATCCCTGTGGTATTTTGATATCTGTTATATATTTCAAAACCTGTGTGCTCCCCCAGGATTGTCCAAAACCAAATCTAGATTTCTAAAAATGAAAGCTTCAAGATTTTGTGTTATAGATGGTAATTTACTATGGAAAAATCATGAAGGTATATTGCTGAATTGTTTGAATATGGATGAGACAAACAAAGTTATGAAAGAATTTCATGTAGGTGATTGTGGTGGACATTTGTACTGGAAGTCCACTGTGGATAAGATATTAAGGGTAGGTTACTATTGGCCCACTCTGTTGTCTGATGTTAAAAATTTTACCACTTCATGTCACAAGTGTCAAATGTTTGAGGGAAAAAGAAAGTTACTACCACTTCCCTTAAAGCCTATTGCAACAGAAAGGCCCTTTCAGCAATGGGGCTTGGACTTCATTGGAGAAATTCATCCTTCATCTTCAGGCCAACATAAATGGATCCTAACAGCCACAGATTATTTTTTTAAATGGATTGAGGCTGTTCCATGTAGACAAGCAAATGATTCCACTATCATTCAGTTCCTTGAAACTAATGTTCTTTCTAGATTTGGTTGTCCTTACAAGATTATAACAGACAATGCTGCTGCTTTCAGATCCAAGAAGATGGTGAACTTTTGCCACAAATTCCATATTACTTTGGGCCATTCTACTGCATACTACCCTCAAGGCAATGGTTTAGTTGAATCATCTAATAAAAGTCTTATCAACATCATTAAGAAGATATTGGAAGAGAATAAGAAAAATTGGCATAAGAAGCTTGTAAATGCCTTATGGGCAGATAGGCTAACAACTAAAAGATCTATTGGGGTCAGCCCATATGAGTTGGTTTATGGAATGGAAGCCAAATTCCCTTCATCATTAGGGGTCCCTGTCATGAAGCTACTTATAGAAAGTCAAGCCGAACCAAATGACATGCAAAGAAGAATCAACCAGATAATTTGTTTACAGCAAACCAGAGATCAAGTGTACAGCAGAGTTCAAGTCCTACAAGAGAAGCTGAAGAAAGCCTTTGATAGAAGAACCAAGGCTGAAGATTTCTTTATTGGTGATAAAGTGCTTAAATGGGATTCAAGAAGAGAAGACAAGGGAAAGCATGGCAAATTTGACTCCCTTTAGAGGGGACCCTTTGTAATTCAAGCAGTACAAGGAAATAACACTTATTTCTTGAAGAATTTAGATGACACTGAAACTGAAGAGGGCCCTGTGAATGGCCGGATGTTAAAGCATTATTTTCACTACTTTCCATGTATATAACATGGCTTGGCCCTATACATTATCAGTTGTATATAGTAGTTTCTTTCAGCATGTAGATAGTTCAGCTTCACAAGTTTTGTAAATAAGAAGGAAAAGGCTTTTTACTTCAGAAGTTCCACAATGGTGGAAAATTCCAAGTTTTGAAATCCAAGGAGAAAGCTTTCAAGTTTTGATAAGAAGTCAAGAGCCAAGGCAGTCTGACCTGCTGTTCTTGGTCTTTCAAAGTAGAAAAACCATCCCCAAGTGGAGCCACTGTTAGCTACCTATACCAATAGGTTTCATTTTTCATGATTGGCAGGGAAAGTGCCAAATATGCTCTACTTTGGTGATGCAAAGATCTCATATTTTTGTGGAAAACACATATCTACAGTTGTTTGATGTTGTCCTACTTCTTAATGGGTGATCCAACAGTCTAAACTGGGTCATGCCATATTTCAATTTTTGTTGTAGACTAGAGAAAGAAATCTGTCCAAACTGTTCAATCTTGGCAGAGTAGTAGTTAGGTAGAGAATGAAGGTTCCCAATTGCTTAATCTGGGGCCTTGGAAGTAATAAGGCTAGCCTTAGATAGAAAATCAAAAGAAAATGGAAAAAGAAAAGAAAAAGAGCAATTGAGGGTTTGCTAGTCTAAGTGCACCCTCCTTGAAGTAACAAAAAATGCTAGGCAATAGAATGGGTAGGTAGATGGGGTTGCAGAAGCATGATTTCTTTCATATCATTGGGCTAAGTAAAGGAAACACATGGTGGCCAGTGCAGATCTTCCTATTCAGCAATTTTGTAGCAACAAAGTGAAGCATGTCTAACCTCCCACTCATTCCCCATCAAACTTCTTTCTAACATCCCACTATCACCTTTGTTCATAAGAGAAGTCAAACTCTTTTGTTGATTCTTGTTATATAAAGAGCCACATTTCTTGTGTAAAAATCTTTTCATTTTGATCTACTCTCATAACTAAGTTTGTTCCCTAAAAGCTTAGTGTTTGCTTCCTCTCTTCCATATCTCCCATCCAATACTAACTACTAACTCTATTATTACTTAACTCCCTATGTTCCCCTTTTCCCCATTATTATATCACTATTGTATATAAAAACCCCAAAAAATATGTATATACCCCTTCCCCTAGGCAATATAGCCTTATAGCTCCAAAGGGTCAGAGCGCAAAGGAATTGAAGTGCTAAAGGCAAAATAGCGCTAAAGCTAAGTCTCGGGATTAAACCAAGATCCGCTTGGTTTAACAGCCCTAACCCCATTTTGCGAATAAACAGCAATAAACCCATTTTTCCACAAAACATTGAAAAAACCCAAAAACCCGCCGATGGCTAAAGTTCCACCCTGGCGCGCATTCCCAGAAAAAATAATTGTTTATTATCCACTCCCCGCCGTATTGTCCTATCATGTCTGCTCCCCGTCAACCGTCGGATCTGGGCCCTCCCATCCGACAGTCCTCAGCAATATCGGGCTGCCTCCGATGGCGGTACTTTAGTGCCCGAAAATGTCAGAATGATGACGTAGGGCACTGGACACGCGTCAAAATTTAATTGCATCAGGCGACCTCCTGCCAAAACCGCACCCATACCTTAAGCGGTCTGATATTACCGCCTACCACTTTCTGTTTACCGCCCACCAAGTCGACCCTACGTCACCTCCACGCCATTGCCGAGTCAACACCACATTAGTGCCCGACCCGCCATCTCTCCGAGCTGTCCGCCACGTCCCCCGTCCACGTGGACCACTCACAGACCGCCACGTCATCATTCCGTACCATGACCCCACCTATGACGTCATGCTGACGTCATCCGAGAAATGCGCGCCAAAGGCCAAATTTCCTATATTTTCGCCCAAAATCACGTTTTTTCGAATTTTTGTTAAAAAGTTTGTTATGCCTCCTGCATGAAATTTAACGACGTTCTCGCCGCCAACCTGCAAGAAATTGATTCAACGCCGTGGCCGCCCACAATTCGGCTTGGATAAGCCTCCACCCATCGCGCCGTGACCAGGTATTTACCAATCCTTCCTGCACCTGGTTCAATTCGTTCTTCACTGTAAAAAACGCCTAGAACTGCCATTTTCCCCTGAAACTCAAGCTTCCTTGCCTTGCTAGTGACTCAATTTCTCCCAAGAGTGACCAATTGTGCCCCTTTTACACCAGAACTGCCCTGTTTTCATTGAAAATCCTTTTTACCTCAATTCGCTGCACAAAGCCGCATTTTCCTACATTCCCAAGTGAAATTCTGCTTGAAGAGCACCAAACACATGGAGACACCAGTAGCTCTAAACATTCCACCTTTAAATGACCCACAAAGAGAGCTAGAATGGCTACCCCTGGCTGACAGAGACTACGAGATGGCAGAGGGAATCCCAGATTACAACAGATACCATATTCATGTAATCAATGAGCTGAAAGCCAAACATCTCAATGGAACTGATATTCTAGGGATTTGGGACTCCAATTTTCCCATTTTCAATCTTCCTCAAGTCAATATCCTCCCAGATTTAATCCATCGATGCAGTGCCAACTACGATCCATGTCAGAGAGCTGTCCTCAGTCCCTTAGGCTTAGTCTTGTTCCATGTCACCCCTGAGGCTATAAATCAAATGCTGCACTTTCATACTACAAAGCCATTGACTCCTCTATCCATGATGGACTTGATAAAGCAAGGAGGCAAGCTGTCCAGTGCCCAAATCATAAAGATTAATCAACTATTCATTCAATCAGGCTCTCAAACTGTGAGGACTCCTCCTATTGGAAATGTATATCTCAATGAGTTGGGCAGGACTCTTGTGGATATGATCAGTTATGTCCTGGGTTACAGGTCAACTGAGGATGTTGATGAAACCATTCTGGCCATGATGTCTGTCTTCTCCCCTGGAAAGCCTCCTTCGGTTCACTATGATTATGCTACATACATTGCCAACAAAATTCACGAGCAATTGATGAATTTAGAGAGGGAAAGGATATTTAGATACACTTCTTACATCTATCACTTGTTCCTATTTTATCAGCCTGATAGCTTCCCTATTACTCTCAAGAAGTTTGATGCCTAGGGGAACCAAAGGTCTGTGGTATTTTGGTCTTCAATCTTTCATCACATATCTTTTTCACCATATAGCTACTGTGAATTCATAGACCTTTTCATCCATCCAGCCATGTCCTTGCTATTGAGTTCTCCTCCTCCAAGATTGACAGATGAGATGCAAATAATCCTCCAGCTCTCAAAGGCCTACAACATTGGGGATTGGTACTTTTACCAACACCATACAGTGATCAGAATATATGGTTGTGAATTAGCCCCATATAGGCTACCAAGATATGTCCCTATGAGACTTTTTGCTTTAGAATATTTCAGACAATTTGGAAATGCAGACATGATCCATTTCCACAGCAAAAATAAAAAGGCACAACTCAAAGTCAAAAACCAGCTAGGCCCATTTATTTATAATAAAAGAGAAGAGGCATGGCAAGAAGCAGATAAGATCCTAAAGTGCCTCGGGTTGCAAACCAGTTTCCTCTGGTTACCCTATGATCCCAATCACTTCATTAGTCTTAGAAGGGTCAAATATAAGTTGGCTAGCTATGATCATCTCAGGTTACCACATATTGAAAAGTATGCAAATCAATTAGAATGGAAAGAGGGCACCCTAGAAGAGGCAAGTTCTAAAGAGGAAATAGCACAAAAAGCAGCAAAGAAACTTGAGAAGGAAGCTGACTTGGAATATTGTGGACAGGTTTCTTCTTTTTATCATACTCAACTTGGAGCAGCTGCCTCATCTTCTACAGCTCCCCAGCAAGCAGCTCAAACCACTACTCAAGCAGCTAGCACAGATAAGGGGAAAGAAATGGAGCAGGATCAGACACTCCCAACAACAGAACAGCAGAAAGAACAGACAGAACAGCAAGAAGAAATGGCTGAGGCCGTTGTATCCACAGAGCAACAGGTTAAAGAAAGTGTGCCTCCAAGGCAGGAAATAGCAGTGGATACCTCGGTGCTCCAAACCCCGATGAATGAAGAGAGAGCTAGGAAGAGGGACAGACAGCAAGAAACTCCCCTCACTACATCAGCAAGTCAACAAGGGGAGAAAAGGCAAAGATTAAACCCTTTTTCTGAAGAAGAGATGCCTATTGGACCATCCATGGGTATGGGCCCCCCTAGTATGGAAGCATCAGCCAGTTCCTTCCAACAGGAACAAGAAAGACCACTTGGAGGAGAGGTCAGCTCCTCAAGCCAGCAAAGAAGGGCAGAGTCTGGAATCAAGAAGCAATTTATGGATATAAAAGCTAGGAATGAGCCAGTCAGACTCCAACTTTACAATCATTTGCTCAAGATGGCTCCCACCAACCAACAGAGGCTCATGTCAGCATATGACATTGCAGAAGGGATGATGACTATGAGCCATTTCATGCTTGCCTTGCTGCAGCCACAGTCAGCTGCAGATTACATCAGAACCAACCTAGAAGTGTTTGCAAAAGACATCCACCCAATGGACCAAATAGAGCTACATAAGCAAACGGGTGAGATGGTCTACTCTACTCTTGCAGATAAAACACTTCTAGCACGTAAACTGCAAAATTCTCTCCATAATACTACTGCCCAACTAGAATTGGAGAAATCTTCTTCTCAAGCCAAAGACAACAGGATTAAGTCTTTGGAAGATATCATCATAGAGCTTGGGCATGACCGAAGTGATCCCAAAGCTTTGCAGGCACTAATGAAGAAGAAAGATGAAGATATATCAGCTTTGAGGAAGATGGTCAAACTTCCAGCAACCCTTCACCCCCAAACAGAAGATGTTGCTCAACAGAGAAAGGATCAAGATGTAGCAGCCATGCTGCTGACATTACACAAACAATTGGTAGAAACAGAAGGACGATTGGTAGCAACAGAGGGTGCATTAGAGGCAGCCCTGAAACAAAAACAAGGAGAGCAGATACCTCAGCCCTCTCAGCCAGTAATAAAGCTTGAGGAGCCTCCTCAAATTATAAGTCCTCCCCTGGTACAAACAACAGGAGCAAGTGCCTCAATTGCTGGGCCTCAAGCCACACAAAACGAAGCAGCAGTAGAGCAAGTCCCAGGCCCCGGTATGCGAGATATGATGAAGGAGCTGCAAGCTCTTGAAACCCAAATGATTGAGCTGAACGATGCCAAAGAAAAGCTGTCCCAACTGGACGAGAAATATGACAAATCTAAGCAGCAAGTGGCAGAAAAGACCAGGGAAGTTAGGACACTAGAAAGAAGGATAAAAGAGCTTGAAAAGGAGTTCACCATGAGCAAGGTTATAACTGAAGTCAAGAAGATCCTATGGGCTAAGATTGGCCAGTCAATCACAGATTAGTGGCAATACATGGAGACAATTCATGAGAAAATGGATCTGCTGAATAGGGCTCATGCTGAAAGTCAAAGGGCCAGAGCCTCTCTGGGAAGTATGCCTGATATTGCCACTAGGATGATCAATGTCCTGAATAATAAAACTGGCCTTCAATTGGCAACAATGGGTATCAGGGATAGGACTGATACAATTTTGTTAATCAAAAGGGTGCACACCCTCAGAAGCTATGTGCAAACATTAGAAAGAAAGTGCCAAGATATTCAAGTAGAGATCAATGCTTTTGCCACCAAAATCACAGCATTGCAGGGCAGAGGGCTTCCCAGCCTAGTGACCAGTGCAGGAAGACTGTTGTCCCATGAACAGTATGCTAAAAGGGTCAACAATTATGCAGCTAAGCAGTTGACAGCTACAACAAGCAGTCCAGAAGCAGTTGGCCCACCATCAGGGCAAGAGATTTATGATAAGCTAGAGAATTTATTCTTCATTGAACATGAAATTAAGCACCTTTTTGAAGTGCCCCCTAATTATTATAAATATACAGAGGTAGATGAGACCCTAATCAAGATGCAGAGACATCAAATGCCCACTGATGAGTGGTGGACGAATATGATTAAAACTTTGCTTTAAATCAAGTCTAGATTTTGGTCTAAAAGTTTTTCACAGCAACAGGAAAACAATTGAATGAGGTGGACAGTAGCTATGCACATCTTGACCATCACAGATGAGCTGTCCGAATACAACAGTGCCCAGACGCAGTAGCATAAAGGTAAAGACAATTGAAATCGCCGCAAAGGAGCTCAGATGGCCCATAGACCCAAAAGTCAAGAACTTCTGACAAACAGCAAACAGCTGTTGTATGTGTATTTAAGTAGATTTTAATTTTGTAAAAAATATCTTAGAAAGTTGGTAAGAGCAGGTATTGTGCAATAACTCATTGCTAAGATATTTTTGTGATATTTTGTATATATGCACCCCCACATAGCTTATTGGGGGTTGTTGTTGCTCACTTGTTCAAGAGAACTCGACTGTATATTATCTGAAAGATATAATGCAAAGGAGTTGTTGGTTTCCAAAAAATCGGTTTGGCTTGGACGTGATGTGATGAAACTATTGACTGCTGCAGGATTCTTGTGTTATGGCGTGATACAATAAGTGTTTTCTAACTGTATTTGTGTTTCATTTCTTGCATAATCTGTCTGTGATGTACGGTAATTAGTCTTGGTAGAAAAGAAAAAGAATAGTTCAGGATTTGTCCACTAAGAACACCCTTAACTCAATCTTTACTACTAAATATGTTTTCTCCAAGGTTAGTTACAACTATGGAATTCTTAAATGCTCCTATTTGCTCTAATCAGATGATAAGTCTTTATTCAGTAATTCTCACTTGCTGCTGATTAGGATTTGTCTGTTGTTCCCTGTTGCACTGTGAAAGAACTCTTAATTGCCTTTTACTGGTGTAATTTATACTGTTTCTTGTCAAAAAATCAAAGTTTGTATCATCAATACCCATCTGGCCCTGCAGTGAACCTCTCTTTATCACATATATCAAACGCTATTCATTTCTAGACTCCACATGCCCAATGGATTGAATTCTCTTTGATACTTGCATGCCCTTCTTTGAACAATAGCCTGCAACCAAAATTCAAACAAAACTCTCACCTCATAACTAGCCTAAAACCTTCAAAAAACAAAGTAAAAACTAAAAAGAGAGAGCCCTCTTTGATTACAGGTAGGCTAGAACCTGTAATCCAAAGCTTGGTTAGTGGTTACCCCGGCCGTATTCCCTCAGGAGTCAAAGGGAACAACCTGGGTGTTAACAGTGTAAACCTATCATCAAGTGTGAGGAAAATTTCCATTGATGCATGAAAGAATCAAGGTTCTAAAGGGTGTTTGTAAGTCAACTTCCTGGATAATGTGCTAATGTCGACAGGAAGTGAGCCATCGTAGGAGGGCTTTCATGTATCCCCCATCAATGACTGAAATAGGTATCATGACTAAGGTAGAATGATGTTGATACTGAACTGGATTAGGAAACAAAAACATGGAATGAAGCCTTAAGAGTATTGCAACATATATCAGTTGAATGACTTCGCTTGAACACAACATCGACATTTAATGGAGTTGGTAGCAATGACCCAAAACCGAAATGGAGGCTCTAAAAATAGTATGATAACCAAAAGACAAGTAGATTATGAAACCCAACAACCATAAACAGGAAGTGGAAGAGTTTCGTGTTTAAGAGAAACTCACTACCATTAGCAAATGGAATAATTTGTTTTCCTAATTCCTCCAACCATACTTGTCAGTACCTCTTTATTTTTTAGCAAGCTTGAGGAGGATAACACTTGCTTATTCTATAAGGTCACCATTCGGATGACTCCCTCAGAGTATATTTAATGAACCTAGAGAAGGATTGGTTCGGTCTTGTCATGTTCGACAAGTCCATCTCTATTTGATGTTTTAATGAGTCTAGAAAATGTAAAACTTAACATCTTTTTCATGTTTAGAGAGTTTGGAAAAGAGGCGAAAAAGAAAAATCCAAATCTCCCTTTTGTTAGATAGTCTCTTATGTCCTAAAAGGTAGAAAAAAAATAATCAAGAGAATCTCTTAGCCATGTTTGACTAAGGTCTTCCTTTTTTGTATATAGTTTATCTCAGTACAGAAAAGGGTTAAAATTATATTGGGTAGACGTCTTTTCATTTACTTTTACGAGTTCAAAAAGACAGGTCCTTAGAAATATTTTCATATTTTGGGATTTTGAAAAGAACTGAAAGACGAATCCAAGGGGTTCATTTTTGATAGGCTTATACAACCTGAAAAAGAGATAAAATATACTCTTTGGTCAAAATACCCCCTTTAAAGCATGATAAAAACCTATTAATAGTTTTTGACTTGTTCAAAACATCACAAAAGGATTAAGCATACCTATTTCATAGTAAAAATGAAGCATATTCAGGTCAAGACATTAAATATGAATAAAATAATGTGAGAAATGACCATAAATACTCAAAATGACTATTCATTTTCACCATTTCACATTTATCTCTATCAGTGAGATTTATGAGCCCTCTCTTCCCTCGATCTTCTACAACTGATTGCATCAAATCTGGTGGACCATTGTGAATATCATCACTTCTAGGGAGGAGCTATAACCTTTCTCTTTCTTTTCATGGTCCAATTTTGTGATTTCACACAAATTATTTGAGGTTTTGAGGGCCCCGAGTTTCTAATAATATGCCCTGGGACCAACACACACCCATAGTATTGAAATTTGCGTTGCACCTAGGCATACTAATACTGATAGGAGAGGTGCAACACTCTATCTTGCACTACTAGGGTGCATTGGGCATAAAATGTGAACTTGTTTATTAGTTTTCTCTTAATTTTTGTTTAGTTTTTTGCATGAAAAGAAGACTAATGAATATCTTGTTGATGTTTCAAGTGTTTATTAGCACAAAATGGCATTCATTTGGAGATAAATAGAACATTAGAAAAAATATTTAAATTAAGAAAATGATCCTCCTACCATCCAGGTGCTAAAAAACTATGGATTGCTAAAATTCTTCTAGCTTCTTGGTATGCAGCAAAAAATGGAATTGTTGAAATACCTTGTCCATACATGGGATGTTCAGGCACAAGAATTCAGGTTTGGGGAACATATACTTGAGATAAAGGTATAGAATATGTACTTTATGACTTCTTTATCCAAAATAGGTCCCCCCATCTCTCTTCTAGGTGGGAGAAGTAGTGGGGAGATAGTGAAACCTTATATCACCATCTATTGTAGACCTTGTGCCCATCCAACCAAGGATGGAAAGATCGAGATACAATATGTAACCCAAATAGCTTTGAGAATGATTATGTTCATTATCATGACATTGACAGGTAGCTCAACACTACATATGGCGATTAAATTGTACATGCAGTAGGGGGTGGAGTGTCTAGAGCCAATAGTCTTCAATTGGAGTGAAGGAGTTCTGATCAATATGGAAGAACAACTGACTAAAGCAGGGGAGGGGAAGTTAGAGAAATTTAGATATGGTTTGATCTTAGTCTCTTTTTCTCTAGAATGGGTGCCATTACTTCAGCCTCAATATATTATACTCGAGCCTATCATTCCGAGGGTACCACAGATGAAGCGGTGGATAGATCACTGTAGGAATTTACAGGGTAAGTTCCTCAGAAAGAACACCAAAAGGACACCGCTCACAACCAGATCACAGATCAATACACCAGTATTTTTGACGTGGTTAAAACCCTCAAAGAGGGAAATAGTCCACGGCCTGAGCCAACGCGGCCACTTCAGGCAATTTATTAATCAAAGAATGAAAATTTACATAAGCTTCTCTCATGCACGGATTACCCTACAAATGACCCTCCATGCGCTTTAAATACAATTCATGGACCAATCGGGTGTCAAGCCACGGATCAAGTGTCGGTAATACCAAGGAGAGAATGAACCGTCGGATCACTACATATCGTGACCGTCGGATTGTAAGTTACAAAATGTACAACGGTAAAGAAACACACTTTACCTAACTCTATACCTAACTCTATACTAGACCAAGTTGTACTTAACTATTTCCTATGTGTCGGAATATCCTAACATCCCCCCTTAAGAACAACTTGGGATAGGATTGAAGGATTTACAAATATGACACAATAGGAGAAGGAAGGAGGCACTAGAGCCTATCCCCCCTTAGTGACAACTTCCTGAACTCCAACCATAAATCGAAGTTTAGTGAACTTCGCCTCTGTGAGAGCCTTTGTGAAGATGTCTGCAACTTGATCATCTGTTGAACAATATTGCACTTCAAGAACATGGTCGTGAATGAGCTTTCTGATGAAGTGCATGTGCAGTTCAATGTGTTTGCTGCGCTGATGTTGGACTGGATCTTTGCATAGCTGAATGGCACTTTGATTATCACACCAAAGTGTAGTCGGATGCTGCTGCTGAAAGCCAAACTCTGACAGGATCTGACGAAGCCACAAGGCTTCCTTACTAGCTTCTACGGCACCACGATACTCTGCTTCTGCTGATGAAAGAGAAATGGCAGCTTGTTTCTTACAAGCCCATGTAATAGGTCCTGAACCAAGAGTGAACACATAACCGGCAGTAGACTTCTGATCATCAGGGTCACCAGCCCAATCGGAATCAGTGAAACCATCCAATAGAGGAGCTGCTTCGGCACTGTAATGAATCCGAAACTGAACTGTACCTCGAACATAACGAAGTATTCTTTTAGCTGCTTTCCAATGACTTTCACAGGGGTTTTGCATGAACCGAGCAACAAGGCCAACAGCAAAGGAAAGGTCAGGACGAGTATGGGTTAAATACAAGAGTTTTCCTACAAGTTGACGGTATAATGTAGCATCAACTTCAGGAGAAGTACAAGTGACTGAAAGTTTGACTCCAGACTGAAAGGGAGAAGGGGCTGGCTTACAGTCTTCCATGTGAAAATGACGTAGAATATCACAAGCATACTTTGACTGGGAAAGGGAAATACCCTCCTTGGATTGCAAGACTTGAAGACCGAGAAAATAGTGTAAGTGTCCTAGGTCTGTCATTTCAAATTTCCTTTTGAGGCTAGACTTCACATGGTTTATAAGGTTGGGATCACTACCAGTAAGGATAAGATCATCAACATAAAGAACAAGGATGATAAGAGAGTTGCCCACTTTCTTGGTGTAGACAGTATTGTCAGAATGACACCTAGAAAAGCCAGATTCTAAAAGAAAGCTATCCATTTTGGCATACCAAGCCCGAGGAGCTTGCTTGAGACCATAAAGGGATTTCTTAAGTCGACAAACAAGGATGGAGTCTGTTTGTATGAAGCCAATGGGTTGTTCCATATAGATTTCTTCATGCAAGTCCCCATGCAAGAAGGCAGATTTAACATCCATCTGATGGACTTCCCATTTGAAAGAGGCAGCAAGGGAAAGAACAAGGTGGATAGAGTTCATTTTGGCAACAGGGGAGAAGGTTTCAGTGTAGTCAATGCCTTCAACCTGGGAAAAGCCCTTAGCAACAAGACGAGCTTTATGTTTATCAACTTTCCCATCTGGTCCATACTTGGTTCTGTAAACCCATTTGCATCTAACAAGTTTTCGTCCCTTTGGTAAAGGAACAAGATCCCATGTATCATTTTCCAATAATGAATGATATTCTTCATTCATAGCTGCTTCCCAATCTGGATGGCCTGAAGCTTCTGCAAAGGTGTCAGGATCATAATTTACTGGAGCTTGAGCTAGTAAAGAAGAGGCTCTCTTGAACTGAGAACGTGTGCGTCGCTGATCTGTAGGATCACCGGCAAGATCACCTGCTGCATCTCGAGTAGCACGAACCCATTTTGGAAGCTCAGGAGCTGAAGGAGGATCCTGAGATGGTGGGGGAGGATTGTCATCCTCACTTTCATCATCTGAAGAAGAAATGTTTTCAAAGGTAGAAGAGATAGGGAGAGGTGGCACATCCGCCGGACTAGGCTCGCAGGCCGATATATTTTCATCAAATTTTACATCTCTTCTAATGATAACATTTTTGGACTTAAATGGAATAATTCTATAGCCTTTTACATCTTTAGAATATCCAACAAAAGTACATTTTTCACTCTTAGGTTCTAAAGCTTTATGCTTTTCATCTGGAATATGGGCCCACGCTTCACTTCCAAAAACACGAAAGTGACTTACATCTGGTTTGATTGAGCTCCATGCTTCTTCTGGAGTGATATTCTTTAAAGCCTTAGTAGGAGTGCGATTTATTATGTAATTTGCACAGTTAATTGCTTCTGCCCAAAAACTAAGACCAAGTCCTTTAGATTGCAGCATACAATTAGCCATTTCCTTTAAGGTGTGATTCTTCCTTTCAGCTACACCATTTTGTTGTGGAGTATATGGAATAGTATGTTGCATTTGAATTCCATTCTCAGTGCAATAGTTGATGAATGTGTTTTTAACATATTCTCCGCCATTATCAGATCTTAACTTAAGAATTTGATGTCCAGATTGTTTTCAACAAAGGCCTTGAAGGCCAAAAAAGTGTTAAATACTTCACTCTTGAGTTTTAAGAAGTATACCCAAGTGCGTCTGGAGAAATCATCAATGAAATTTAAGAAATACTTGCAACTAGAGAATGACACAACTGGAAGTGGACCACATAAATCACTATGCACAAGCTGTAAAGGGGCTGAGGCGTGCCAAGAGGCACGTTTTTCAAAACTGTCCCGATGATGTTTTCCGAGTACACATCCGGAACAAACACCATCTCTGCAAGATACCATAGGAAGACCTGTCACCATATTTTCTTTACATAGATGCTGAAGGGAGCGATAGTTTAAGTGACCAAATCGCTCATGCCAAAGTTTGCTCACTTCATCGTTATGAGCAACAAATACTGAGGGAAGATTTGATGACCCAAAGTTGTGAAACTTATACAACCTTGTAGAATCATCAGCAATGCCAGTAGCCAAAATCTGTTTAGGATCTTTTAAGTCCTTGATTACAACATCATGAGGTGAAAATTCAACGATTTTACCTTCACCTGAATGAGTTATCTGATATACAGATAGAAGGTTGCAGGATAAGGTTGGAACACATAATACATCATTAAACTGACCATTGTCTAGATGAACAGTTCCAGTCCCTACAACATTAAGAGATCTATCATCACCAACATATATATTTTTGGTGTTACAATCATTTAAAGAAGAGAACATGGCTTTGTTTTTGGCCATGTGATAAGAAGCTCCAGAATCAATGAGCCACTCATGAGAATGAGAAGAAGAAGATACATTTAATGCATAGCCAGACCGAGATGCTTGACAACCACATGCAGAAAGTGCCATTCCTGAAGATGAAGTTGAAGTTGAAGATTGCCCCAAATGGATGTTATGCTTCTTCATTGCTGCTTCCAAGGCTTCCATCTTTTTAAAGCATTTTGATTCTAAGTGGCCATCTCGATTACAAAAATTGCAATGTCTATCAGTTTTCTTCCATTTGTTTTTATTGGTCTTATCATTTTGCTGAAATGATTTTTCATTTTGGGGCTGAAATTGCTTAGGACCCTTGTTTGGTTTAGGACCATTCTTTTTAGGATATGACTTCTTAGGATTCTTTGAATTTGGTTGCTGCTGGGCGGCTAACGCTTTCTTGGAAGAGTTTCCAAGATTAAGAAGACCAAGGTGTAAGAGTTTTTCTTGTTCTCTTATTAAAGAATCACAAAAAGAGTCAAAGGAAGGGGGCTTGTAGTCTTTTCCTTGAGAAATGAAGGCTTCTCTTGTAGAATGGAAGGTGGAAACAAATACAGAGTAAGCTGGTCCCAACTTAGTAAGGATGGAATAAATAAGGTTACTATCTTCTTTCTTAACCTTAACACCTTCCAAAAGATATCTAAGGGTCTTGAACTTAGACAAGAAATCTTCAATGCAAGAAAAATTATTAGGGTCCAATGTAAGCAACTCATTTTCAAGTTGATGGGCTCTAATTTCATTTTTAATCCCAAAAACTTTATTGATTTGTTCCATTGCTTCATGAGGAGTATCAAGTTCTGCAATATGGAATCTAAGATCAGGAGAAATAGACATCCCTATCAAACCACGTGCTTGATCTTGTCTATTTTCCCATTTAGCAGCCTTGTCTTCATCTTTCGGTTTCTTTTCTTGGCCTGTGGCTATTCGGTAGAGACCTTTACTTCTAAGTAAATCCTTCATGTAGGACAACCATTGGAAGTAGTTGGTGCTGTCAAGGGTAACTTGGTGTTGACTTTCCATTTCAACAGAAACTGAAGCTGAAGATGCTGAAAGTAAGTGTTCCAATGGATAGATCTCAAAAAATTAGGCTGGTTTAAAAAAAACGGCTCTGAAAAAGGCTTCCGGATGAAGAAGTTATGGCTTTTTGAGAAAACGTTGTTGAAGTTGCCGGCAAAGTGCGAGAATGTGCGGAAATGAAAAGGTCCGCCCCCACAAAATGGAGACTTGAACCCAAGACCTCTACTCTCTTAAAATAGCTTTGAACCAATTGATCTATACAAAAAATTTGAGAGAGAGAGAGAGAGAGAGAGAGAGGGGGGGGGGGCCTTGGGTTGCGTGCTTGCTTTGAGAAAACTCTTTTTCCCTACAAAACAAAAAACACAAAACCCAACACGGACATGCAAAGAAAACGAACCTTATGGCTCGAAGTTAGCTTTACCCAAAAAACTAAATATTTTCAAAAATTGAACCTTGCGGCTCAAAGTTAGCTTTAGCCGAAAAACTAAATATTTTTCTCAATGTTTCTGATTTTCCGAGATCACACTAAGGTGCAGGGAAAAGAGCATACGCATGAGAAAAATCCTTCCTTTCTGTTTCTGATTTGCCCAGATCGCACAGAGTCGCAGGGCAAAGAGCATACGCAGAAATGAAAGGTATAGATCCGGTTAAAAAAAAGCTAAATAAACCGAAACCGAAATAAGCAGAGAGAAAATAACAGTAAACTGCAAATAAAGACTGTATACCTCCAGATCTTAAAAATGACGCAGCTAGGGCTACCGGAAACCTTTTCGCGTGAAACGAAAGGGGTTCCTCACTGGAACAGATGCTCCGAACACAACAGAGCAGTCCTCTCGGCCCGAAAGCAGTCAGAAACAGCAGATCTAGGAAACGACAGTCGGATGCAGTTCTACCAGCTTCAGATTTGGATCACCAACGGACGCGGCCATCAAATAGCTCTAATACCATGTAGGAATTTACAGGGTAAGTTCCTCAGAAAGAACACCAAAAGGACACCGCTCACAACCAGATCACAGATCAATACACCAGTATTTTTGACGTGGTTAAAACCCTCAAAGAGGGAAACAGTCCACGGCCTGAGCCAACGCGGCCACTTCAGGCAATTTATTAATCAAAGAATGAAAATTTACATAAGCTTCTCTCATGCATGGATTACCCTACAAATGACCCTCCATGCGCTTTAAATACAATTCATGGACCAATCGGGTGTCAAGCCACAGATCAAGTGTCGGTAATACCGAGGAGAGAATGAACCGTCGGATCACTACTTATCGTGACCGTCGGATTGTAAGTTACAAAATGTACAACGGTAAAGAAACACACTTTACCTAACTCTATACTAGACCAAGTTGTACTTAACTATTTCCTATGTGTCAGAATATCCTAACAATAACATGGCCCGACACGCAGGTCCATCGACGATCATCTTCTCACCATCCTTATTTAGGTGGCAACATAGATAGTTCATCATCATTAAAGAATATCCTTACACGGGGATGTATTTTGATGATGATCCCAAGCTCATGCTTGCTGAGGGTGAGCAATGGGATGCTATAGGTAAAATTCAACCATTTTAAGTTTTTGTAAGTTTTACAATTTTTTTTTTTTTTTTTTATGTTTCCCAAGAATTATTAAACTATTTATATTTTCATGAATATGTGGGAACAATTTGACCAGTGGTTATTTCAAATCTTTGTTGTGCAGAGAGACAACTGCATGAGGAGGTAGTGGAACGACTATAAGTCGCTGTGGTAGGACATGATGTGCTATGATATCCTGAGGTAGCTTAGATCCTATCAAAGGTGGAGAACCAAATGGAAGAGTTAACACATGGTATTGATGAGACTGAGGTTGACCATATTCTGATGTGAATTCAATGCCACACTATCGAAGTGCCTAGCCATATTGGTCAATTACAATGCAAGATGGCTCATGTAGTGTCATTTTATCATGAGAACCATTGATTTGTCCAGTTAGATCCTAGCATGTAGCTTTTTATATGGCCTATGTAGCCATATGTGTCTTAGGGCACAAGTTTTGTAAAACAAAACTTAATATATATACATATTTTCAGTGTTTCATAGTTCCTATTTTTCTTTCAATATTATGTGATGTGAATTGACACTTATTTACATTCGTTTCAAATGTATATCTAAAACGTAATTAGATATTCCATCTGCTAATGTGTTTATATTTCTAGAAATATGTTCATACATTAAGCAATCAAAATATCTTTCCAGAAGATGTACTCTCAAAACCATGAGAAGGATGGCAAGATTTTTCAACGAATAAACATTAGCAAGTTGTAGTAATATGAGTTATGGGTCAAGCTTGATGACTATACTGTGGATACCATGTAAAATAGCCTCATATATTAGCTCAACCATGGAACTATACTTTACGATGTTTTTAGTAGAGAAACCACTGAAAATCCCTTGCATATTCACTAGCTCGCCATTTGGCACAAAGGTAGCCCATGTTGTGAAGGATATGTTTTTAGTACTACGACTAGCACCATTTTTATAACCAATATACGGTTCAAGAGTGCTGAAGGAATTGTAATTAGGTTTGGTCTTCATAAATTTACTTTTGATACTTTTATTTATTTAAGAGAAGAAATATTATTTTTATAATATATATCGATGAGTTTCTTGCACATTGATGTAGGTCTAGCACATGTTAAAGCTCTATTGGTGACTCAAATAGTAAAAATAAAATGTTGAAGACCTTAAGGGCATGTTACACCATGTATATGTATGTATAAGAGTCAAAGAATATCCCTCCAGGCAAAGTCAAGTCTCCTCCAAGAAAGTGGAAACATCAAAAGAAGTCGTATAAGAGATTGGATTCTAGGGTTTCGCTGCTCTAAATAGGCCATTGTAGAATTTTCGTTGAACCTCGAGTCCAAATTTCTGATCTTTTCTCGCTATATTTTTGGAGATATGATCCAAGGAAGTTAAGGTTTTTGCAGGATCCCAAATTATATCTCAAATAGGTGACCTGGGGAAAATCGTCATAACTTTCTTTCCGAGGCACAGATTGAAATTTCGTAAAACTTTATAGAAAGAGGATGGCCTATAGTTTTCTATGTATTGGATTTAGGTCCTAATGATGAAACAATAACATGTCGAACTTCCTACAGGTTTGATCTGATACCAAATGTTATGCAACCAGCTCACAAAATAGAAGAAAATATAGAGCAATGCCTTTAAAATCAAGCTCTTCAAGGGGGCAACCTCCTTTACATTACACGAATAATTTTTTTTTGGATTATGCAAATGACAAAACCTCCTTTCTATATATATGAGTTTAAGGGGTCACCATATAGTCAAAGCTGGCATAAAAATAATAATATAAGGGCACAACAATAACAATAGTGGGCTTCTATGGGGCACAATAATAACAATATGGGGACAATAGGGACACAACAATAACAATAAGGGTTGCAATGACAATAGTAATGGGGGAATCACTAGTATTATAGGGACGTAACATCTGTGAAGTCGGCCTGTAGTCATCTAGTCAGCCTAAAGGATGGACAAACTTCTATATATAGACGTTGTCCACTCCTCCAATGTCAAGCATCCATTCCCTTGAAATCAACGAGTATAGAAGATGATTTAAATGTGTAGGAAGAGCGAAAAAAAGGACCCTCAATGCAGCGAAGGAGGAAGACCAAATACAAAGCCTTGGAAGTCTGTTGTAGAGATGAATAGGGTCACACGTATGAAAAGGAGAGGGTCTCCCTGCAGTCATAACAACCATCTATCACAGTCACATAAACTTCATTGCTTGGGATGGATAATTAGGCCTATAATTCCTCTAACTCAAGTGAAGAAGGAAGAGGTCAATATCACAAGAAATCTCCTCACACTTGTGAAGAAATAGGGTTGCACCACTGTAATAACAAGTTTGCAACTATATCTCAGTTAAGAGCTCGGTTGGGCAAGAGAGAAGGGCCTATTTTTGTGTACTAAAGATCAAGGATAAACCATCTCTTCTAGATCAAGTTCAACAAGGTATAACATCAGTTGAAAGAAGAGTGAAGTGTCAGAAGAAGAAGTAGGACGAAGTGCTAGAAGAAGGAAGACTAGTGCTAGGGAACTAAGTGTAGAAAGGAGAAAGGAATTGACTTGTGCTTGGTGGGCATTTTAGTTAAGGGTATAGGGTTTGGCATTGATCAATAATAATATTCAATAAGATAAATTTACCGAAGGGTTTTCCTCTCAAGAGAAGAGAGGTTTTGGCCTTGGCAGAGAGCCATCATCTTGTGTTCTTCTTCTTATTTTTTTGGTAGCAGTTTGATGAATTACACACACATGCATTAATAGTAAGAAGGAGAAGATTAAGCTAAAAATAAAAACTAAAAATACTCCCCAATTTGTTATTAAGTCAAGAAGAATCACACTACACCAAATTTCTGTTGATTCCCCAACATGGTATCAGAGCGTAAGGTGACGCATCAAGGAAAGGGCATCTCAAGAACACTAATCAAGGAAGGACACCTACAAAAGTTGAAGCATCTAGCCAAGAAGTCTCAATCACTTCAAGGACAAGAAGTTCTACCATCTATCATTCTTCAAGGAAGACTACAAAGAAAGAAGAAGAGCCTTACACAATGGCACCTACAAGAAGATGAAATCAAAGGAGGACCTACATCAAGCTACAAGCCATCAAGCACATTTCATCATCAAGCAAGTTCACTTGAAGAAAGAAACTTGAAGAACATCAAAATCTAAGGAAGGAAAGCCATCAAGTCTTTAAGAAGAAATCAATGTTGGAAATAATACTGAGAGGGGGAGGTGAATCAGTATTATCAGATCAATAAAACTTTTCAAATACTCTGAAACATATATGCGACTTCAGTTAAGTGAACCAGCGTGTACACGCTACTGTGTCTAAAGAAACCAGCGTATAATCAGAAAACTTATGATTCAGTTAGTTTATCTTCAGTAAATGCATCAGGACATTATTAACCATATTAAAAGTAAACGGATCATCACACAAAAGCCACACACATGAACACCATGATATAAGGTGGAAACCCAATGTGGGTGAAAACCACCTGCTGCAAGTTGTCTCTATCTTTCTTTAATAGGAACTTCAGTTTACAATATTTTGTACTGGTGCAGCCTTATACCAGTACGCAGGCTACAACCTGCAGAGGGCTACAACCCTCTCTCGTTCTCCAAACTTCCTTGGAAGGGAGCTCCAACCCCCTTTGCTCTTGTACTAGCTAAGATACTAGTACGTAGGTGCAGGCCTACAATCTTCTTTCTTTCAGGTACCACTTTTCATATATTTTCAGACTGGATATTCCTGAAGCACAACATTACAATCTGAAGACCACAATTCATTCAACTTTCATAGCAGATTACAAAACAACCAATACTTGCATCAACAATCTCTGAATCATTGAACCACTGATACCCTGTCAAACCCAGTCACCAGAACACAGAGCAGACTACAGAACACTGCAATAACAGTCAGACCCAACTGCAAACCCAAAAATCAAGCTTCAAAAGATATACGCTACTTCAATGAGAGAAACCCGCGTATACACGCTCTTTTAACGAAGACAACCTGCGTACAGATCTAAAAATAAATTCTCTCAACTTGCAGCTGTACCAGACATCAGTTAGATCCAGAACATAACATTGCGTCAGTATACAGATCTAGAGATACGCATAATCAACCATATCATAATAGAGCATTTCAAACCATTAGATCCCGATCTGTCCTTAGATCTAGTCTTCCATCAACCGATGTGATCTCTCCTTAGCTTAGATCAAGCAACCCAGAACCTGCATACGAGATCTCTTTCTTTATCAGATATTCAAGACCTTTTCAGTGTGTTTGCCTAATGGTCTTCTTCTCCTTATATAGCCTTAGGCCTTGCTCAATACCAAGGGCCAAACCATAGAAATCCAATACCATCAGCTTCAAAACTAGAGATCAACACGTCTCTCGAGATACTTTGATCCAAAGACATAGGCTCAAGTACCGAGGACTAACTACCACGGACCAAAGGGAAGCTTCTCGACATGCACGCCCTTTTCTATTCATGAATCTGCGTGTATACGCGACTTTATATATATCGAACCTGTGTATCCGCGACTTAGTCTATAGCGTCCCTGCGTGTATACGCAACTTTGGCTTAATGAACCTGCGTATATGAAATTTCTCTTCATACTTGTAGATTGGACTGAGATCTGTCATCAAAGAGAGTTGCCATCAAGGACAACACCAGCGCCACACCTGGGCCAAAATGCCAACAATCAAGTCTACTACATCTCAAAATCTATCAAGTAAGTATATTTTCCCTTATGAATATACATCAATTTATTTTTGCAGGGAAAGCAATAAATTGGTGGGTACCAATAACTTTCTTGCATGGAAGAAGAGGATTGGTTTACTTCTCAAAGAGAATGAGCTCATAGAACACATCAAAGGGAACGCTACAATTCCTGCTAAGGAATAATATAAAGCCTCAGCCAAGTAAAATAAGGATGATACAAGGTCTCAAAGGATTCTAATAGAATCAATCAAAGGCTCTCTCATTCCTTATGTCTCCAAACTTCAAACATCAAAAGAAATGTATGATAAACTAGTAGAGCTATTCTCGGTAAGCACAACTAGAGAAGTGATATCTCTTTGAAATGAGTTGTACAAGATGAAGATATGAAAGGAAGTAATAGCTCCCTACTTCATGAAGACCTCCGAGATGAAGGATCAACTTCAAGACCTAGGGGAAGTCATGTCTGATAGAGAAATGATAATCATGGTACTCAATGCTCTACCTGATGATTGGGGAAACTTCACATCAAGCATATATGCCAAGAAGGAAGCCACCCCACTAAGTGAAATGTGGTCTCTATGGAAGATAGAGGAAACAAGACTTAAACCAAAGGAAGATGTGGGATCAAAGGAGGAAGCATTTTCTACAATGGCCAAGAGAAAGGGAAAATTTCGCAAGTTTGGTCCATGAAGAAAAAACAACAAATATATGTCCAAAATCCAATGCTATGGATGCCAAGAATATGGACACTACAACAGGAATTGTCCTAAACTAAAGAAGGAAAACAAAAAAGAAAGAAAGAGGGAAGAACCTCACATGACTCAAGAGGTGAAAGAAGAAGAAAAGAAGAAAAATAAGGAATATCCTCCAGATTCTACTATGACTAAGGCAAACTCTTTACTAAAATTTTTCTTTCAAAGTTTTGAGTAGGATAGGAGCATGTAGGAATAGAATAATATTTCATGGCTAGAAACATCTTCTATAATATAGAAGCATGAAGTACATAGAATTCTAAATACTCATGTAGAAAGAGAATTTATAAATGAGAACAAAATGCATGGTTAGAAATATCTCCTAGAATATAGGAGCATGGTAGATATAGCTCAATATACTCATGTAGAAGGAGCATACCTAGTATAGGATCTCATCCACAATGAAAGAAATTTTATCATGATTAAGAATCTTATAAGACCACCATCATGAAAAGGAAAGAAAGATTTTTGGGGGAAGGGTCTTCAAGATCATATGATGGAATCTTCAAAAGAAGATTCATAAAGAAAAGCAGATGTCTAATTGGGAATCCCATTCATGGGATTCAAGAAAAGGATGATATGTAGAAAAGCTAAGATGAAGAAAGAAGGGCCACACCAAGGACAATGAAATGAAGCTAAGATGATCAAAGGAGAATCAACATGAGGTATGTATGCATCAAATTTTAGTCATGTTATAATTTGTATATTATTAAGTCATGGGAATATCATGATCAATTAGGAAAGGCTCTCTTTCACCAATGACATGCTCGAAGGTATGTACTATAGTTCAATTAAGGTCAACAAAATAAAATTCTCACATAAGGAGTATAAGATTGCTGACTAAGAAGAAATTAAAGAAAAAATGTTGATTAGTCCTAGAAGCAAGCAATGAAGAAGTGGTCTCACAAGGTGAAGAAACTGGTTGAACAGTCTATCCAAGAAGAATCAAATGAAGAAAGAGATGACGCATGTGAAGAACACCATGATCACCAAGAATCACTAACTGACAAGATACTTTGAAGATATCTCCTGAAATAGGGCATGACAACTCTGACAAAGGAAGAAAAAGTTCAAAGGACCCTTGAAGCATGTGAAGGCCTTGGAGATACGAAAGATGCAAATAATTGGTTCTACTTTACGAATATGTCATCGTGAAGAAGCCATCCAATAAAAGCACCATTTAATGTTGAATCAATATCAGGATGAAGTCATGAAGGGCCACTACAGAAAAGCATGGTAACAAGCAAGTACAAAGAAGCATCCATGTGAAGAGTAGTATGAAGCATATACAAGATGACAAGGAATAACAAGATAACAAGAGAGCCTGATATACAAAAAGAAGGCCACTTTCCACAAAGGAAGCAATGGCATGACTAACCATGAAGGAAAGTGATTGATGGATGGTTCCCTACGAAGAATAAGTTCAAATAAATACTTCATGAAATCAAAGGAAAGAAAGTTATCAAGAAGTTGGAGGACCCACGAAGAAGAAGTTGTTGATGAATGGAAAATTACCTAGCTAATAGGGATTTATAACAAGTTCCCAATTACAAAGCAACTTGGACAAGTACCTTTTTAGAGGATAGTTGGGCATGTATTCCTGAATTGAGAGGAAAAGATAGACACAATGTTATTGTATTCACTTGGGAAGAAAGAATGGGAGGATTGGGTAATGATTTGGCATCCGATACTCTTTGACGATGTGTAGAGAATCGAAGACAAGAGTAGGCAAGAGGACCAATATTCTTTGAGGGATGGGAACCTAAGATAAGAATATTCCTAGCAGGTCGTACTCAGTGGACACCTGGGTGGATATGTACCTTGAGAGACAATGACTAAGGTGTCTATAAGTCATTATTCTTGCCAACATTGTTCTATGATCTATTAAGAGATATAGTTGTCAGTCAAGGCCTTGTTGTGGAAACAATGTTGGTTATTATGATGCTATAATATATGGATTGCAAATCTAGTTTCTCTTATGTAAATTATTCAATATTGAAACATAGCCAAACACTTGGTAATGTTGTATGAATACCTCCCTACTTAAGATGGAGTGTTGAAGGAAATGTAACTATGTTCAGTCTCCATAAATGTAATTTTGATATTTCTATTTATTTAAGAAAAAAATATTATTTTTATAATACATGTTAGTGAGTGTTTTGCTCATTGAAGTAGGTCTAGCACATGTTAAAGTGCTATAGGTGACTCAAATAGTCAAAAGGAAATGTGGAAGACCTTAAGGGCCTATTACACCATGTATATGTATGTATAAGAGTCAAAGAATATCCCTCCAAGAAAAGTCAAGTCTTCTCCAAGCAAGTGGCACCATAAAAAGAAGCCAACCTGTAATCCTCTAATCTGCCTTCAAGTCAGCCTAAAGGAGGGACAAAATTCTATATATAGAGTTTTTTCACTCCTCCAATGTCAAGCATCCATTCCTCTAAAATCAATGGTATAGAAGATGAGTTAAAGGTGAAGGAAGAGCGAAGAAAAGGAGCCTCTAGTGTAGTTAAGTAGGAAGATGAAATACCAAGCCTTGGAAGTCTATTCTAGGGCTCAATATAGTCACATGTGTGAAAAGGAGAGTGTATCACTACGGTCATAACGACCCTCTATAATAGTAACATAAAATTCATTTTTTGGGCTAGATAATCAGGCCTATAAGGCCTCTCACTCAATTGAAGAAGGATCTCACTCAAGTGAACAAAGAATAGATCAATCAAGCAAGAAATATCATCACATGTGCGAAGAAATAAGGCTACACCACTGTAATAATAGGTATGCACCCATACCTCAATTAAGAGCTTGGTTGGGAAAGAGAGGAAGTACTCCTTATGTGCACTAGTGATCAAGGATAAAACATATCTTCCAAAGAAAGTGCAACAAGGTATACCTTCAGTTCAATGAAGAGTGATGTGCCAAAAGAAGAAGGAGGATGAGATGTCAGGGAATGAAGTGCCAGAAGAAGGAAGACTAAGGGTCAGGGAACTAAGTGCAGAAATGAGAAATTTGGCTTGTTCTTGGAGGAAATTCTAGTCAAGGGTCTAGGGGTTTGCAATGATAAATAAGAAGCTTTAATAAGATAAATTTACCGAAGGATTTTCCTCTCAAGAGAAGAGAGCGTTGGGTTGTGTTATATTCTTTCCATGACTAGCCCATGTAGTTAACGAGGGTTAGAGTGGGGGAGGTTATAGGGGGTTTGAAGGGCACCTGTAACCCCACTTTACGGGGTCTGGGGCAACGCCATGGAAAATTTTGGTTTTGGACCCTATGTTAGGTTGGGCAGACCCACCTATGGTTTTTTGCATGATTTTTGCACGTGTTTTTGGACGCAATGGTTTTCGATATATGGTATGGACGCGATGGTTTTCGGTCCATGGTATTGGATGCTTTGGCATGTATAAATATGTACTATAACATTGAAAGGAACATAATGAAAAAATCAAGCTAGTAGTCCCAGTTTTGGGATCTAGTGGGAAAATCTCTGTCTATATGTGTTTTATGTGTTATGCTCTCACATTTTTTATTTTATGTGTTTTAGAATTCGTATGTAGGTAATTTCTAGATGGGGTTAAAACCTATATATGGTATCAGAGTTGTTTTGGCTTCAAGGGGATGCCTTTGTTTCTGAGGAGTTTTGATCGGGCCTGTGGTAGACCCTGTGGAGTAGGATATCTGCGAGATCGATTCTGGTGATGAAAGAAGATGGCAAGTAGTGGAAAGATAGAGATCGAGAAATTTAATGGTCAAAGTTCTGAGTTGTGGAAACTCAAGATGGAGGATCTGTTGGTGGATAAATATCAGTGGATCGTGGTAGATTCGGGTACTAAACCAATGGGGGTGTCTGATGAAGAATGGAAGAAGTTGGATCGGAAGGCAAAGTGTTATGAAACCAGCTCAAGAAAAGATAGAAAAGATAGATCAACGCCTTAGAATTTAGCCTCTTCGAGGGGGCAACCTCCTTTACATTACATAAATGAAAAATTCTTGGATGATACAAATGAAAAGACTTCCTTTATATATAGCAGTCTAAGGGGTCATAACATAATCAGAGCCGACATAACAATAATAATATAAGGGCACAATAATAACAATAATGGGATTCTATGGGGCACAACAGTAACAATATGGGCACTACATGGGTACATCAATATAATAAGTGGGTTGTACTAATAATAATAAGGGGTTACACTAGTAGTATAGGGGCCTAACATGCCCTTCTCCTTCAAAAAGCGTTGTCCTCAACACTTGAGTAGTTCTTGATGCTTCTGTATAAAATTCTTGTCCTCCCATGTGGAATATTCAGTGGGTAAGTTCTTCCACTTGATGAGATACTCTGAAATTGATCGATTTCGTAGTTGTCAGATTGTTGTTTTTGTGACTGCTCCAGGTTCCAATATGATTTTTCCTTCCTCTTCAATTTCTGGCAATATTGTTTGAATTGGGATATTTTGCAACTTTTGAATAACTGGCCATACTTCTTCATCCTTCTTCCATTCATCCCTTGCTTCGTTTATCCAATCTGGTTGGATAATAGAAATAGCACAAAACAATGCTTCCACATTCTCATCCTTGAAGTGTCTTCCCACTCTGTAAGGTCGCCATTTTTTAAGTGCATGTATTATTGCCAACATTTCCTTCTCATAAATAGCTTGCTTGAGATGTAGTAGTAAAAATACCCAATCACCTACATCAAAACATTTTTCACTACAATGTTGATCTACTTGTTGTTTCATTTGATTTTGCACCGAAGTGGCGTTATCCTTTAAAAGTTGGAGAACTTGTTGTTGATGCTCGATGTGATCTTTCACTGCTTGAACCTTTTTCTTCTTGATATGTCCTTCTATATCTAGAGTTTGAGGAGTGGTAATTTCCTCCAATCCTTTACAAGATATGGTTGGATTCATTTCTTGATGCTCGATGTGATCTTCCACTTCTTGAACATTTTTCTTCCTGATATGTCCTTCTATCTTGATAGTTTGAGGAGTGGTAATTTCGACCAATGAATTACAATATATGGTTGGATTCATTTCTTCTTTTTCGATGTGATCTTTCACTTCTTGCACCTTTTTCTTCTTGATATGTCCTTCTATCTTGAGAGTTTGAGGAGTGGTAATTCTTGCCAATTCTTTACAAGATATGGTCTGATTCATTTCTTCTTTCACTGGGGTGGGGTCCTGGTGTAGATCCTCTTCTTTTGATGTTTTTTGATCATATTCTTCCTCTTCATATTCTATGTAAATTAATTTCTTCTCAGCACACTTATGACCTTTAGTGCATTTTCTATCACAATTGTAACAAAGCCCCTTTTCTCTTTTTTCTTCCAATTGTTGTGGTGTAACCCTTGTAGGTTGTGGAAGGCTAGGAGAAAAAAAACTTCCATCTTTATAGTTGTGAGGGGTATGCTTCCTAGTTTCCATAATTTTTCTTTCCACTATGTCACAAAGCCCTTTTACTCTTTCCATTTTTTGTGGTGTTGCTCCAAAGAAGGTGTTGCTCTTTGTATCCTCATAATGTGCTATCATTTCCTCCGTGAAAATTGACCACGTAACAAGTCGTTTACGAGAACAAAGCCCTTCATACGATAAAAATTGATCAGGTTATAAATATGAAGATGCAATACATACCTTTTGTAACAGTGGTACACCATGTAGATCAAAATATTGCTCCATCTGAGGTATCCAATTTACCGGATCCTTGCCATCAAACTTCCTCATCTTGCTTTTTCTTGATTTTAGGAGCTCAATCTTGAAACGACTGTAACTCTGTACTTTCAAATATTTAGGCTCTAAAACGGTGACTTGTAGTAGCCCTCTGTGTCCTCTTTCCAATGGCACCAGTTTGATCCAAATTGGATTCTCCAAGAAAGAGTTATGTGAAATCTCCCACAGTGACTTGATTATAGACTAGTTCAGTAGAGCGAACTTGTACGACGTGCCGCGAGTCACTGTTTCGACCTTTGGATCTGACAAATGCAAACAAGAAACTAAAGTCCGTCCTCTTTCTATACATTCTGACGAAATTTCAATCCGATCCCTAGAGAGAAAGTTATGATGATTTTCCCCAGGTCACCTGTTTGGAATGTAATTCAGGAGTCTGCAAAAAGACCAAATTCCTCAAATCATATCTCCGCAAATATAGTGCGAAAAGCTCTGAAATTTGGACCCAAGGTTCAATGTGATTTCTTATCAAATGGGTTATTTTTGCAACTTCTGAAACGTCGCAGAAAAAGAGTTATAGCGAAAATTCCACGATGACATGTTTGGAGCAGCTAAACCCTAGAACCCAAAGCTCTGATACCAAATGTTATGAAACCAGCTCAAGAAAATATAGAAAAGATAGATCAACGCCTTAGAATTCAGCCTTTTCGAGGGGTCAACCTCCTTTACATTACATAAATGAACAGTTCTTGGATGATACAAATGAAAAGACCTCCTTTCTATATATAGGAGTCTAATGGGTCATAACATAATCAGAGCCGACATAACAATAATAATGTAAGGGCACAATAATAACAATAGTGGGATTCTATGGGGCACAATAGTAACAATACGGGCACTACATGGGTACATCAATATAATAAGAGGGTTGTACTAATAACAATAAGGGGTTACACTAGTAGTATAGGGGCCTAACACAAAGAGCATAATACGATTGTGTGTCTCAGATTCAGTATTGCTGAATGTATCGTGGGAAGCTGTGATAAAGGCTTTGTGGGACAAGTTAGGGACTTTGTACCAATCTAAGTCTCTAGTGAATAAATTGTTCCTACAAAAAAAGCTGTATAACCTGAGGATGAAAGATGGAGA
Source organism: Pinus tabuliformis (assembly GCA_031772625.1). Taxonomy (NCBI): domain Eukaryota; kingdom Viridiplantae; phylum Streptophyta; class Pinopsida; order Pinales; family Pinaceae; genus Pinus; species Pinus tabuliformis. The sequence continues at coordinate 289,039,235 of CM062815.1, read as the reverse complement.
CTCGGTGACAGAGCATCTGAAAGCATTTAATATTGTGGTAAGTCAGTTAGCATCTTCTGATATTAAAATTTCAGATGAAGATAAGTGCATCAGTTTGTTGTGTTCTCTACCAGATTCATGGGATAGTCTAGTTATTGCAATAGGTAGCAATGCAACTGCCTTGCAGTTTGATGAAATAGTCTTAGCCTTGCTGATGGAGGAGATGAGACGAAAAATTATGGAGACCCAAAATGGTGATGCCTTGTCTGTATGAGGACGGTCCCAGAACAGAAACAAAAATAAGTCATCAAGTGGGAGATCTAAATCTAGAGGAAGATCTAAATCTCCAGGAAAACCTGTAAAGGTGGTGTCCTGGAAATGCGGAAAGGAAGGCCACTTCAAAGGGGACTGTAAATCTAAAGCTCCTGACAAAGGAAAGGGATCTGATGAGGCCCCTTCTACAGAGGTGAAAACCACCTCAGATGAAGGTGGGGATGTGTACTTGGCTTCTTCAAGTACACATGTAGATCATGGGGCATGGTTGATTAACTTAGGTGCATCCTTTCACTTCACTCCCCATAGAGAGTGGTTCTGTGAATATAAGAAATATGATGTTGGTGACGTCTTCTTGGGGGATGACAGGAAGGCTAGAATCATTCGTTGCGGAAAAGTAAAGTTGAAGTTTCAAGGTGGAAGGGTTAGAATGCTTCCAAGTGTTCTACATATTCCCGCATTAGCCAAAAATCTGATTCATGTAAGCAAGCTAGATGATGCAGGTGTAAAAACAGTGTTTGAGAAGGATAACTGCAAAATTGTTCAGGGAGCACTGGTATTGATGCGTGGTGCTCAGATTGGAACTTTGTACAAGCTGCAAGGTAGCATTGTTATTGATGGGTGCAATAGTTCTATGGTTCCTGAAGGTGGAGCAGGAAATCTAGTGGTCTTTGGAGAGAAGACCATGTTGTGGCATCAAAGGCTTGGACATATTGGAGACAAGGGCCTTCGAATACTTCATGGTAAAGGTATGGTAGAAAGTATGAGTAATAGCTCTCTGGATTTTGATTTCTATGAAAATTGTGTATATGGGAAGCAGAATCGGGTGAGTTTCCCCTCTCGTGGTAAGAGGGCGAAACATATATTAGAGCTTGTTCACAGTGATGTGTTTGGACCTTTGAAGGTTCCATCACTGGGTAAGTCTGTGTACTATGTATCATTTATAGATGACTTCTCAAGGAATACATGGATATATTTCCTTAAGAAGAAATCTGAAGTCTTTGACAGGTTTAAAGAATTTAAGGCTCTAGTGGAAAACCAGACAGAGAAGAAGATAAAGGTGCTGAGGATAGAAAATGGTGGAGAGTTTTGCAGTAAGGAATCTGAATAATTCTACAAGAAGTGTGGTATAGCATGGCAGAAGACTATTCCATATACACCTCAGCAAAATGTAGTTGCAAAAAGAATGAACAAGACGTTGATGGAAAGGGCAAGAAGCATGCTCAGTGGTGTTGGGTTAGAATAGGAATTCTGCGCAGAGGCGGTGGATACTGTGTTATAGACATTTTTGGGCACTGCAACCCCAATCATAAATTTCCATAAACCAAGGGCTCCTAAGTCCTTAAAGGTGTTGTTCCAACCCCTAAAAGAATAAGGTCAACTGATTACAGCATCTCCCAGAAGTTCTCCATGAAAAACTACTCAGAACTGGTCAAAACTAGACCATCTCACCTGCTCCATGGTCAAAGTGCACTGCATCCCACCTAAATGCACACGGGAGGTGTGATGCATACTAAAAAGCCCTTCTATGGGGTGTGATGGGCAAGAGTGGACAAATGGTAGGGTCAATTTGTGAGGTGGAGGATCATGGAATCTTCCAAAATCTTCTCCTGTGACACTTGCCTTTCTGCATTCACCCAGGGATGAGTAAGAGATCATCAATCTCTAAGTGGAATCAAGAACTATCAGAGAGAGGACACTAATCAAATCTCAAAAGCTGACTCACCCCCCTTGCAAACATCTATATATGGATCCCTCATCCCAAAGATCCAGAAGCTGGAATTTTGTATCTTGTAAGGAAGTGCTGTTGGTTTCTTGGTGTAACATCATAATGTTGGGTGATCTAAGCTTTCATGAGGTGAAGAAGGGCTTTCTTGTTGAGAGGATGACACTGGGTCAGAACAATTGGTTGTAATCCTCTTTGCTGTTCTTGATTATTACTAAAGCTATTCAAGTTTTCCTCCACATTCTTGTATTATTGATGATATATGCATTTGTGTGGTCAATATATATCTGGTCCTATATTGTTTATGATTGTAGATCTCTGTTCTAGGATAGTGTTATGCTGCTTTGGTTCCACAGGTGCTCTTTGAAGCTGGGTAGACAAGGAAGTGAGTGGCAAAGACCTATCAGAAGGGAGAGGAATCAAGCAAGGAACCAAGCGCAAGACATATGTTGGTCTCCTCTTTTCCCCTCTTATCTACTTCTCATAAAGGAAAACAAAAGTGGTTTTAGTTTGTTTGTTTCTAAGGTAGCTACCAGCATTAGTGGGACTAGCAGCTCTTCATAGACACTAGATTTCCCAATAACAAAATGGTGACTCCACTGGGGAGCGAATAGATTGTTTGTTTGTCTATATTTGTTTGCTTTATAAACTTACACACAGAGCCTAAAGTCAAGCCAGCTAGCCTTAGAACTGGATTTTCTATGCAAGTGCAAAGTAGATCAATGCTGCTTCAGTCTATCTCCAGGTTTTGTTTATAAACTGAACAATCGATTTACAAGCTCTCTAATTGCTCTTGTGGTGGCTCTAGTAACCTCCTTAGATCTATCCCTGTGACTTATTTACTGATTACCACTTGCTCGGCCAAAATCCCTGAATTGTGCTGCAAACTATGATCAAGAACTGGATCAAAAGTCTTGCACTGTACCATCGCACCCTCTCTTCAAGGATATCAGTATGCATCGCACTTCCCCTATGCTGTAGGTGGGATGCATACTGGAATCCCTGTGTAACAGGTGCGCTGATAAGAAAAGGGCTAATTTTTCCTTCAGACTTTGGTTTTTTCACTCTTTTCAGCTCTATTCAAGAGTTTTGTTGTCTGTAATCAGTATACCTCTGTTGGAAACCCCTTTCCTTGCCATTATTCTGCCTCCATTGTGTAAAGAACTGTAAATGTTTTTATGTATTGTGAGCCATTTTCAGTTCTCTTTTACAAATAAGTAGCGTAATTGAACTGTCGTTTCTTGATTTGGAAGTGTCGCAAGTGTCGTTTTCAGTCATAGAAGAGAATCCGATTTTTCTTGATAGTCAATTACACTGTTACTCTTGTATTTGATTTGAACTAATAGTTTTTTCAAGTGTCGAAAGCAATTTTTCAATTCCAAATAACAAAGTTTCGTCATTGTCTTCATTTTGTCTTGAAAAGAAACTTGTTAGTCATGTTGCTTTGAAAAATAATTCAGATTTGTGCTTAGATTTCTTTCTATCATTCACACATTAAGAAGGCTGAAAACAAATACATGCATGTGTATTTCCATTTAGACTGTCTGTTGGTTTGATTTAGGACAGTGTATATAGTGTGTGCTCTCTGCTCTATGTTGAAAGAATATCATCTCTCTTTCTTTAATAGCTTGGATTTTCATTGCAAAAAGAAGATTAAACGATTGTTTATCATCTTAGATTGCATTTTAGGAATTGTATATCTACATCATGCGGTGAACCTGAAAGGAAAATTTCTTAAGCAAGATCAACTGTAAAATAAATTTAATGAATCTAAAAATGCTTTGGAACCTAATGCACAACATTTAGAAGTCTAGGCTAGAGACGTATTCTGGCGTCGTAAAGCCCGATAACTATTGTTTTCATTGTTGGCTGGGTGATTCCTCCACTTTGAGATGACAAGTGCCAGTATGGACTTGTGCTCCCACGTATCATCGAGTATATATTGGGAGACCACAATAGGATTTATATTTTATCCATAGGAAGCCGTGTCTGCTGCCCTATCGATCGAAATGCACTGAACACAACATTCAGGAAGATTGACTGCCGTACCGTAAAAAGTATTCTGTAGTTTTGAGATTGGTTTGGTAATCCCTCTGTCTAGATTTCCAGAGTAGTCTCTTTCGTTCCTTTTCAGACTCCTTAAAGGAAAAGGTCCATTTGAGCACTTGTCACTTTGAGCTCATTAAAAATTGAAGGTGACTAGAGTCATCTTTTGTTTTTTCTCGACTCTTAAAAATTGAAAAAACAAGTTGTGTCAAAGCGTATAAAATTTATTTTAATCGGAACAAACATCACCTTTCCTACGTTGGTCTTAGGTTGAGAAAAATGGAGTCCACCAACCAAGGATTTTTCCTTGGAGGAAATCCTAGTCCTTTCTCCTCTTGGGGAGATGTTGGTGCACCCCATATGGCCACATTGTTGCTTCCAGGATTGACAATCGGCTTGCCCGTATGGCTCTTCTCAACCTCTGTTGTTCAAAACACCGTGATTCCTGAACAATCAAGTTAGCAACTAAATGATACCAGGGTTACCCCCCAACCTTCTACTTTGTCCAATTCTCCCTCTCCTCCTTCCTCTTCGCTTAATGAAGCTGGTAAAGAAAAAAATCAAGTAACTGAGAAGAAGAAGGAGCCAAATGCAAAAAGGGGCAACCAGGTGTTGTCTAGCGAAAATCCACACACTACACCGTCCAGGCCTAAATCGCCACGTGTCATTTGAAAAGGAGACCACTATCATCGAGATTGTCCTTGCATCCCTAGGATCCCAAGGGACTGGTCTCCTCATTTGCACAATCCGGTGTCATCAACCTCTGACCATCATGTTGAGAATACACCATCAACTAGTGAAAGTGAAGCCCCTAGACAAAAAGGAAAATGTAAATTTCCTTGTAAACTATGTGAAGGCGATCACGCCGTCCACCGTTGTCCCTTCTTAGATGAGGCTAAAAGAGTTTTGGACGACCGTCCGGTTTCACTGTTACAGCTTCCTCCTAGATATAAGAAACTCTTGCCGAGTCCGTCACTAGTTGAAAATCCGGCTGACACGCCATTGTGGTTGGCTGAAGCGTATATCATTGAAGATGAACCCTCTGAATCCACACCAGACGAAAGTCAAAAGGTCGAGGCGGAAGTTGACCCGATCTTGCCTTTAGAAGGTCCATCTTCAGATGATACAGTCACCGGAGAGAACAAGAATGACACTGTTCAAATCCTCTTCGTAAGCACAGACTCCGATGAACATGGGGACAGTCTACCCGTTCCTTTACTACAGGAAGGAAGTTCGTCACAGTCATATCCGACCATCTATTCGGTCCCACCTCCAAGCAATGTAGATGTTTCCTTCGACTGGAATCTACTAGGTAGACCCCGTTTACCGGCCAGTGTACCATTTTGAATCATTGCTCAAATATATAGAATTCTCATGACCGGTACCATCATAGATGAGGGGCTTCTATGAGTATCCTTTCCTCAACTGCTTGGGAAGCGCTTGGTTCGCCATTGCTTTTACCTGAAATGAGAAATCTAACAGGCTTTGACAAAGGAACTAGTCGACTGTTAGGGATCCTTCCCAATGTGTCGATAACATTGAGAAGGAAAACCTTTCACATGAACGTAATGGTAGTCCAAGGACCCCTGGATCATAATCTACTCCTTGGATGCGACTATATTTATTGCATGGGAGCCATTGTCTCCTCACTCTTTAGAGTAATGTGTTTTCCGCATGAAGGAAGAGTGGTCAAGCTCGTAGACCAGCTTTCATTCCCGAGTTCACACATAGAAACTAGTCAAATACCATTCCTAAATGGTCTTTTCATGCAAGGAATGTCTCATCAATCCCCAGTCCATCCACCTGATGAGCGCGAGTGATTCAGAGGACATGACTAAAACCCAGGGGGCATGCACCCTAGTCTGTTTCGATAAGAAAACCTTGGGTATAGGGTAGGTTTCCGCGAAGGATATATGATTGGTTTATGAGATTAGACTGGAATAATATTTCTTCGTTAGAGTTATGTGAGTGGAGCTAGTTGCGCCACTCACCTTTGTTTATTTCGGTAGACATCACCGAGGAAGTATTTTGTCCGCAGTGCGGATAGAACAATATTTGGTAACTTGGAAATTTTTCGCTATACCCAGGGGCATGCAAACCTTTTGGCATGGAAGTGAAGAGCGACCATTTATTTTTTAAATTTGTAGGTCCTCTAACGCTTTAAACTCATAGGATTGGTCGTTTCCTAACTTGCATAAAGAAAGGATGCGGGGCAAAGCTTTGAAAAAATGCCATTTTAAATGAGACATCCTTATTATATGAATGGATCGAGCAATTTTAACGCGGAATTCAAGCTCGTTAAAAAATAAACATAAGAAATGAGCAATGTTCCCCCAGAGTTTAAGCTCATTAAAAAATGAACCAATTTCCGGTAAATAGCCATTGTGAATGCATTATCATCAACCTTTTAAGCCTTGGTCATGTTCTCATTATCACCTCCACTCTGTATTGGCCGATCATTCACCTCCATTTGATTGTTTACCCTTTTGAGGAACAGCTGCGAGGAGTGATCCTGTTAGCCATCCTTGTGACACTGCCGTGATAGGAAAATTCCAAACCTTACCTGGAATTAGTTGCTACCCAAATTTATCACTCGTTCCTCGAAAAATGAGTCTCCTTTAAGCTCTTTTCATCTGACTCGTAAAAGATGAAAAGGTTGCCGAGAAATTGGCCTCTCCAGCTTGTTAAAGTGATCAGAAGTGCCATCCCTCCTTTAGATTTTAATCTTTTTGGACCCGAGGGATTATTACACAAAAAGATCGAGCGCTTGCTTTGTTCGGCTCGTTAAAATTACCGAAAATCCATCCCTTTTGTATTGTTTTATACTTTTTCGGACTTAAGGGATTATATGATGAAAAAGGATTATTGGAGTTTTCTTTACGTCCCTTTTCAGACTCTCTAAAATTGAAAAGGACTGAGTTATCTTTGTCGTTAAACTCGTTAAAACCAAACAGTGACAAACTTGTCCATATAGACAAGAACGAGTTTCACTCTCGCTAGGCTTGTTAAAACATAGCAGTGGGATTGCCCGAAGGGAAAATTATAGAACAAGAATATGTTATCCTCCTCAAGCTTGATAGAAATAAAGAGGTACTGGTCAGCAATGACTAGGGAAAAATTGGGAAGAAAACTTGAAGAAACTTTATTGGTAGCAAGTCGCTCTTGAACATGACACTTTCACTCTGCATCCGAGTCGGGTTGGGTTGTTCTGTTCACTGGCCATATCACAAATGGTCAGGCACACCATCCATATTTGGGGTTAACACTACCAATCCATGATGTCAGTGTCACCGATATGTTCAAGAGAAGTCACTCAGAGAATTCACCTGTGTCTCATCCACTGCAGTACATTTACACTCCATTCTTTCATGATCGCCACCCTAAAACTTATATCATCAGATCGTTTTCACCTCCATTAAAATCATTTGCTCTGTTCCATGTCATGGATGTGGGATTCACTAAGGCCCTCCTATGATGGATCGTTTCTTGTCGACATCAGCTCATTATCCAGGAAGTCGATCTAGGAACAACCCTTTCGGTTCTTTGAAGCTTGCATGCCTCAATGGCAAGTTTCTCACTTCCGACGACTGGTTTACATCAATGGCCTTCGACCAAAAGATTTTGCGTGGTGTTCAACGCCAAGACCCTTATTCACACCACATGAATTGTACTGTAGTACCTTGAGGGTCATCATCATTATCGGTGATTCCTCTCATGCCTGTTAACAACTTACATCATTGGCTGGTAATCAGGTGATGTCTTTCCATGTTCGACTCCAGAACATCTCTCACATGGATCGACTTGTACTTTGAGTGAAGATCGAACGAGATTGAAGACCCTAGATATAGTTTCATCCATCCGGGCTGTGATATATATTTAGGAAAATAAAGACATCAAATGCACATCATTGCTGCACAGATAATCATCCAATCCAAGGGATGATGGCTCTACCAGAATCATCAGTCTGCATTTAGACGATTATCTATCTTATGTACATGAAAATGAATTTATAAAGCTGAGAATAGGAATGCCCGCCTCAGCTAGATCATGAAAATATTATGAAGATAATATATTGTATTGTATCTTACTACAGGTCGCCTTCCAGCTTGAAAAAACTTCGGATCCTCATGATAAAGCATTTCACCCGACATCAAAAGATTAACAACCTCATGCTTTAGGGGGAAACTGTTATAGGCATTTTTGGGCACTGCAACCCCAATCATAAATGTCCATAAACCAAGGGCTCCTAAGTCCCTAAAAGTGTTGTTCCAACCCCTAAAAGAACAAGGTCAACTGATTACAACATCTCCTAGAAGTTCTCCATGAAAAACTACTCAGAACTGGTCAAAACTAGACCATCTCACTTGCTCCATGGTCAAAGTGCACTGCATCCCACCTAAATGCACACGGGAGGTGCGATGCATACTGAAAAGCCCTTCTATTGGGTGCGATGGGCGAGAGTGGACAAATGGTAGGGTCAATCTGTGAGGTGGAGGATCATGGAATCTTCCAGAAACTTCTCCTATGACACTTGCCTCTCTGCATTCGCCCAGGGATGAGTAAGAGATCATGAATCTCCAAGTGGAATCAAGAACTATCAAAGAGAGGACACTAATCAAATCTCAAAAGCTGACTCACCCCCTTGCAAACATCTATATATGGATCCCTCATCCTAGAGATCCAGAGGCTGGAATTTTGTATCTTCTAAGGAAGTGTTGTTGGTTTCTTGGTGTAACATCATAGTGTTGGGTGATCTAAGCTTTTCATGAGGTGAAGAAGGGCTTTCTTGCTGAGAGGATGATGCTGGGTCAGAACAATTGGTTGTAATCCTCTTTGCTGTTCTTGATTATTAATAAATCTATTCAAGTTTTCCTCCACATTCTTGTATTATTGATGATATATGCATTTGTGTGGTCAATATATATCTGGTCCTATATTGTTTATGATTGTAGATCTCTGTTCTAGGATAGTGTTATGCTGCTTTGGTTCCACAGGTGCTCTTTGAAGCTGGGTAGACAAGGAAGCGAGTGGCAAAGACCTATCAGAAGGGAGAGGAATCAAGCAAGGAACCAAGCGCAAGACATAGGTTGGTCTCCTCTTTCCCCTCTTATCTACTTCTCATAAAGGAAAACAAAAGTGGTTTTAGTTTGTTTGTTTCTAAGGTAGCTACCAGCGTTAGTGGGACTAGCAGCTCTGCATAGACACTAGATTTCCCGATAACATACTTCATGTTACCTGGTCAACAGGTCACCTTCATCAGCATTGGAGGATAAGACTCCACAAGAGCTATGGACTGGTAAGAAACCCTCTCTTTCACATCTAAGGGCATTTGGATGTGATGCATATGTACATGTTCCAAAGGAGAAACGAACCAAGTTGGATAGTAAATCTGAAAAGTGCATCTTTATTTGGTATACGGATGGTTTAAAGGGTTATAAGCTTTGGAATCTAGTCACACAGAAGGTTGTGTACAGCTGAGATGTGGTGTTCAAAGAGGTAAAAGATGTTATTAAACATGAAGTCCAACTAAAGGAACCCGAGAAGATAGAGTTTGAGCTAAAGGAGAAAGAATCAGACTCTACGACAGAGGAGGAATCAAAATATGAAGAGCCATAAACTTTGGCTGTGAGAAGATTAGTTCGAGAAAGAAGGTAGCCAGAAAGGTATAGTCCATTTGCTTTATGTTCAAATTTTGCTTTGTCTGTTACTGATGATGATCCCAGAACTGTGAAGGAATTAGTGGATTCAGAGGATGGAAAACTCTGGAAAGAGGCCATGGTTGATGAAATGACATCTTTGCACAAAAATGAGGCTTGGGATCTAGTGGAGTTGCCAGCTGGAAGGAAACTCATTGGCAGCAAATGGGTGCTAAAAAAGAAGACAAATGCAGAAGAAAAAGTGGAGAAATATGAAGCTCGGTTGGTAGCAAAATGTTATTCCCAGGTGTCGGGAATTGATTTTGGTGATATCGTTTCTCCTGTTGCCAGGGTAACTTCTATTAGATTACTTTTATCTGTTGTTGTTGCTTTTGATTTTGAGGTAGAACAGATGAATGTGAAGACAACATTTCTTCATAGGGATTTGGAAGAGGAGATCTACATGAAGCAACATGAAGGCTTTGCAGTGAAGGGTAAGAAAGAACTGGTGTGTAAGTTAAAGAAGTCTCTATATGGGTTAAAAAGGTCACCAAGGATGTGGTATTAGAAATTTGATACATTTATACGGGGACTTGGCTTCACCAGAAGCAAAGCAGATCATTTTGTGTATTTCAAATTAATTGGTGACCGTGTTATTTATCTGGTCTTGTATGTGGATGATATGTTGTTGGTTGGAAATGACAAAGACGTTATCCAGGATTTGAAGACCCAATTGTCCTCCAAATCTGACATGAAAGATCTTGGTGCTGGAAACTATATTTTGGGCATGGAAATTAAAAGAGATCGGGCAAAGAGGAAGCTCTAGTTAAACCATAGGAAGTATGTTGAGACAATATTATAGAGGTTTAATATGCAGGATAGTAAATTGGTGAAGGTTCCTATTCCTATAGGTGTGAAGTTATTTGCTGAACAATGTCTGAAGACACAAGAAGAGGAAGAGGACATGTCTTGTTTTCCATATGCAAGTGAAGTCGGTAGCCTGATGTATGCAATGTTTTGTACTAGACTAGACATTGCACATGCAGTGGGAGTATTGATCAGGTTTATGTCAAAACCAAGGAAGGAGCACTGGACAACAGTGGAGCGGGTTTTCAGGTATGTGCATGGCACTAGTGATTATGGTTTGTACTACCAAGGAAGACCAAGATTGAATAGAGTGTTGGATATTCATGGCTTTGTTGATGCAGACTGGGTTGTAGATCTAGACCAGAGAAGATCTACAAGTGGGTATGTGTTTAACCTATTTGGAGGTGCAGTCAGTTGGGTGAGTAAGAAACAATCTGTAGTGGCACTATCAACTACAGAGGTAGAATACATGGTAGCCACTCATTCAAGCAAGGAAGCAGTTTGGTTGTAGAGATTGTGTTCAAGTATGGGGTTAGTACAGGGAGCTATAAGGATAGACTGTGACAGCCAAAGAGCAATTTTCTTGGCAAAGAACCCTGCATATCATTCAAAGACAAAGCACATTGATGTTCCGTATCACTTTGTGAGGGATATGATAGAAGACAAAAGGTGTTGTTGGTAAAGGTGGACACTTTGAAGAATACTGCAGATGCATTGACAAAATCTGTGAGCTTTGAGAAGTTCTCTTGGTGTAGAGAGACTATGGGCATTTCAGGGCTAGAAAAATGACTAAGCTCTCTTGTGGCCTCCTGTGGAAGGAAAACAACAAGTGGGAGAATAATGGGTTCTGTTATATTCTTTCCACGACTAGCCCACGTAGATAATTGGGGGTTAGAGGGGAGGAGGTAACAGGGGGTTTGAAGGGCACCTGTAACCCCACTTTAAGGGGTCCAGGGTAGTGCCCCAAAATTTTTGGTTTTGGACCCTATGTTAGGTTGGGCGAAACCACCTGTGGTTTTGTGCATGAATTTCACACATGTTTTTGGACACGATGGTTTTCGATCCATGGTATTGGACGCGATGGTTTTCGGTCCATGGTATTGGATGCTTCATCATGTATAAATATGTATTATAAAATTGAAAGGAACATAATGAAATAATCAAGCTGGTAGTCCCGGTTTCGGGATCCAGTAGGAAAATCTTTGTGTATATGTGTTTTATGGGTTATGCTCTTGCATTGTTTATTTTCTGTGTTTTAGAATTCGTATGCAGGTAATTTCTATACGGGGTTAAAACTTACAGAGAGGTTTTGGCCCTGACAAAGAGCCAACATCTTGTGTGTTGTATTCTTATGTTTTTGGTCGCACTTTGATGAAGTACACACCAATTCATTAATAAGAAAAGGAATAAGATTAATCTAACAAGAAAAATTAAAAAGACTCCACAAATTGTTATCAAATCAAGAAGAATCACACTACACCAAATTTTCCTTGATTTTTCAACAGAGAGAAGTCAACATCTGCAAACCAAATGTAAAAGGTATCAACAGAAACCGAAGGAAGCTTTGAAAAGACACCTACAAACACACTCAACATACCTATAGACAGAATCTACACAATGTACTACACATGGGATCAAGCATAGTATGTTTTTAGGTACAACCCGTTTTGAGGCTGTTCTATTGGAACTCCATTAGAGTCTACTAACTCATAGGCCCTTTTGCAAGTACTCATTTGACGATGTATGGGCCAACCAACATGGTTTATAACTTTCCTCAACCTAATTTATCAACCTACTATTCATATAAGAAAACTAGGTCTCCTCCTAAGAAGACAAAGGGCTTGAAATTTTTATCATGTTGCACATTGACACATATTTTATTAGCTTCGCTGCCTAAAGTAGCATCACATCAGGTTTCATCAAAATGAGTGAAATTTAAGAACTCTCCTTCTCGATGGAAGTGGAAGGAAGAAGTTTGACAACTAGTTTTAATGATGGAAATTCACATTCAATGGGGAGGATAACTTCCAAACCATAGACCAACTAAAAGGGTGTGAATCTGGTGGCAGTTGTAAATAAGGTTTAGTATACCCACAGGGTAGTGTAAAGAAGAAAGTGCATGTCTGAGTTGTGGACACCTACCATACGTTGAAGCATAACCTTAAGATCTTTGTTAGTAGCCTCAACCTATCCATTAGTCTGAGGACAGCTGGGAGTGGAATTTTCATGTGAGAGTCCCAACTTAGTAGTTAGTTCGGTCATCATATTATTCAAGAAATGTTTCCCATGATTCGTAACTATTTCTTGCGAAAAAACCAAACCTAGTAAAGACATGATTGAAGAAAAAGTATGCATATGTTTCGCCCATGCTGTTAAATGTAGGCATCGCCTTAGCCCACTTAGTAAAGTAGTCAACAAAGACAATGACATAACAATTCCCACCGACT